>CM069132.1:110579870-111287370 GCA_035221665.1 Okamejei kenojei | reverse complement strand
TCAATGGTCTGTGTCTTTGGTTGCATTTCATTTTTGAAACATAATTATAGCTACTTAGCGTTATGGTTATTAACTGCATTTGTTATTATATATTATCTGCGTAATTGCTTGTTATTTTTTAAGCTGCAGAAACGACATATGTTATTGTTCCTCTGTCATGTGAAGACAATTAAACACTTTTGAGTCTTGACAGAAATTATGGGCTAAATCGCCTTCTGCATTGCTGGAACCAATTTGTGATTCTGTTCTGCAACTGTGCAAATAACGTCTTATTTTCATAAGCTATCAATGACTCGGTTATTCCAAAGAGGAATATTGCCTGCTATGAGAACATCTTGCTAAACCAATGATTTGCTGAATAACATTCAATGAGAGCAATGTTTCCACCAAAAGTACACGATTGCCAAATAGCTCTTCAGGGAAAGCTGGGAATGTCAATGTTCCTCCTAATGGTTTATGAAGATGGTCATGTGATAGGAGTAGAATTAGGCCATCAGCCCATCAAGTCTACTCTGCCATTCAATCATGCCTAATCTATCGCTCCCCTCTAACCCCATTCTCCTGCCTTCTCCCCATAACCTCTGACACCGGCAAAATTGAAGATGGAACACCAATATCTTTGTTTACAATTATAGTAAACTCAGAAAGGTTTCATGAAGTTTGACAATCTTCTCTGTCTGATCACTCTACAAACAAAATGAGAATTCATTTCATGCATCTCAATGCCATTGCATGCAGGAAGCTACTACAATGTCTTGATCTGTATATTCCCTTCTGAGATGTCTCAACTGTGACTATGTCAGATTTACGGTTAAAATCTATGGTGTCTTATTCCAGGTCCCCAATGAGTACTTTTAGAAATATTTCCCAAGTTTAGGTTTTGATTAGTTTTTACATGACTGGTATCATTAATGCAATGAATTCTCTAACAGCATTACTTTTCCTGCTTGCCAGATTGCGAATTGAATGAACATTTTAACTCGCACAAGCAGAATCCTTCCAAGGAGGATGCATTGTGAAATGGAAATGATGTTGGCTTCACGAATGCAAGTATTGAGCCAGGAAGTGTTTGAGGGAAATTCCCAAGGATATTGGTGCACTAAAATAGCAGGAAAGAACATAGAACAGTATGCACCGGAACAAATGTCATTCAGCCCACGATGTCTGTGCTGAACATGATGCCAAATTAAACTAATCTCCTCTGCCTGCACATGATCCACACCCCTCCATCCTATGCATGTTTATGTGTCGTGTTAATAGCCTCTTAAATAACACAACTGTCATATCTGCTTCCACTATCATATCTGGTAGTGAATTCCAGGTACCTACAACTCTCGGTGCAAAAAACATGTCACGCGCAGTTTTCTAACTACCCCCACTGAACAAAAAGCTATGCCCTCTAGTCCTTGAAATTTCCACCCGGTGAAAAAGACTGACTGATTACCCTCTCATAATTTTATAAACTTCTCTCAGTCTCCTCTCAGCCTCTGATTCTCCAGATAAAACAATCTAAGTCTGTCCCAACTAGCTAATAATCTATCTATACATAACTAAAACTCTGATCTTGTGCTCTTCCGGTGTGCGGGGTTTACTATTTGTGCAAAAACGGTACGCGATAGTGCTACGATCTTTTGCCAGGTTACTCACCGTTCCCCTGTGCTTCGAGAGCAATAAGTTTCGTTCCAATCGGTGGTATATTGTAAAGGTTTAAAAATCTTTAAAAACGAGCGTGTGCAGATTCCTTCAGTCAGCGCCATGTAAATTGGTCTCTTCTCCTGCCAGTCAATGCTACAGCCGGGATGGCGACGCCCATTCCTGTCCCACCAACGGAGGCCTGCCCCGCCTCACAGTAACTTGTCTATCGTCTCCCCCACCACCGGTGGTGGCCGTGGGGGGTGTTCAGTGGAGGCCCAGTGGAGGCCCTCTTCCCGACTCTCTTTCCCTCTTCACTCACCCCTCTCCCCCGACCCGCCCTCTACGGCAATGGTGGTCCCGTCTACCCGTCCCCCCCGGGTCCATCTCCTCTGCCGCCACAAAAGGTCAATTAACCAGTGGCAAAAACAGGAAGGCAGATTATTATCTGAATGGTGTCTAGTTTGGAAAAGGGGAAGTACAATGGAATCTGGGCGGCTTGTTCATCAGTCACTGAAAGCAAGCATTCAGGTACAGCAGCAGTGAAGAAAGCGAATGGCATGTTGATCTTTGTAACAAGAGGACTTGAGTATAGGAGCAAAGAGGTCCTTCTGCAGTTGTACAGGGCCCTAGTGAGACCGCACCTGGAGTATTGTGCACAGTTGTAGTCTCCAAATTTGAGGAAGGACATTTTTGCGAATGAGGGAGTGCAGCGTAGGTTCACAAGGTTAATTCCTGGGATGGTGACTGTCATATGTTGATAGAATGGAGCAGTTGTGCTTATATGTTCTGGAATTTAGAAGAATAAGAGGGGATCATATTGAAACAAATAAGATTATTAAGGGTTTGGACACGCTAGAGGCAGGAAACATGTTCCTGATGTTGGGAGAATCCAGAAACAGGGGCCACAGTTTAAGAATAAGGGGTAAGCCGTTTAGAATGGAGATGAGGAAAACTTTTTCACACAGAGATTTGTGAATCTGTGGAATTCTCTGCCTCAGAAGGCAGTGGAGGCCAATCCACTGGATGCTTTCAACAGAGAGTTAGATAGATCTCTTAAAGATAGAGGAGTGAAGGGATATGGGGAGAAGGCAGGAACGGGTTCTGATTGTGGATGATCAGCCTTGATCACAGTGAATGGCGGTGCTGGCTCGAAGGGCTGAATGGTCTCTTTCTGCTCCTATTGTCTATTGTCTTTTGCTCCGCCGGTCGCAATGATGTATCCCTCTTGGTATCACACCATCCCTAGCCAAGAATTGCCCCATCAAGCCTATCCTGCCTGAGGCTATCTGTTGCCGGCCCTGATTTGTCCAGTTCTTTTCTTGCTTCCAGTTCCCATCCCCCAATAATTAGTCTGAATATAATCAGCAAATCATCCTCCAACACTTTCACCACCTCCAACTGGATCCCACTACTGGCCACATCTTCTCACAACCACCCCTTTCTGCTTTCCGCAGAGACTGCTCCCTCCATAACTCCCTGGTCAACTCGTCCTTTGTCATCCAAACCACCCCCTCCCCGGGTACTTTCCCCTGCAACCGCAGGAGATGCAACACCTGTCCCTTTACCCCTCTCCTTGACTCCATCCAAGGATCCCGACAGTCTTTTCAGGTGAGGCAGAGTTTCACTTGCACCTCCTCCAACCTCATCTATTGTATCCGCTGTTCCAGGTGTCAACTTCTCTACATCGGTGAGACCAAGCGCAGGCTCAGCGATCATTTTGCTGAACACCTCCGCTCAGTCCACTGTAACCTATCTGATCTCCCAGTTGCTCAGCAATTTAACTCCCCCTCCCATTCCCAATCTGACCTTTCTGTCCTGGGTCTCCTCCATTGTCAGAGTGAGGCCCAGCCTAAATTGGAGGAACAGCACCTCATATTTTGCTTGGGTAGCTTACACCCAGCGTTATGAACATTGACCTCTAACTTCAAATAGCCCTTGCTTTCCATCTCTCTCCATCCCCTCCCACTTCACAATTCTCCCACCAGTCTTACTGTCTCCGACTACATTCTACCAGGTCCCGCCTACTTCCCTGACATCAGTCTGAAGAAGGGTCTCGACCTGAAAAGTCACCCATTCCTTCTCTCCAGAGATCCTGCCTGACCCGCTACATTACTCCAGCATTCCGTGCCTATCTTTGGTACCAACCAGCAGCTGTAGTTCCTTTTTATGACATTTTGACTAATAAAAGTTGTTATTGTACCTGCCTCAGCTACTTCCTTGGCATCTTGTTCCATATATCCATCAACCACAGTGTCAAAAAGTTGCCTCCCAGGTTCCTAATAAATCTTTCCCCTCTCTGCTTAAACCTTGATCCATACCCCAGGAATACTGCTACATTCATGATTCTATACACCTTTCCAAGATCACCCTTCAGTCTCCTGCATTCCAAGGAATAAGGTCCAAGCCCATCCAACCTCTCCCTATATTTCAGTCCCTTGAGTCCCGGCAACATCCTGGTAAACCTTTTCTGCAATCTTTCCAGATTAATGACAATTTTTCAATAGCAGATGATTAAAACTGAACACAATACTCTAAGTGCTGCCTCACCCACATCTTGTACAACTGCAACATGCAGTGCCCGCCATAATGTTTGGGACAAAGATCCATCATTTATTTATTTGCCTCTGTACTAAAAATTTCTAATAGAAAAAATCACATGTGGTTAAAGTGCACATTGTCAGATTTTAATAAAGGCCATTTTTATACATTTTATACATTTTGGTTTCACCATGTAGAAATTACAGCAGTGTTTATACATAGTCCCCCCATTTCAGAGCACCGTAATGTTTGGGACACATGGCTTCATGGGTGTTTGTAATTGCTCAGGTGTGTTGAATTGCCTCCTTAATGCAGGTATAAGAGAGCTCTCAGCACCTAGTCTTTCCTCCAGTCTTTCCATCAACTTTGGAAAATGTATTGCTGTTTATCAACATGAGGACCAAAGTTGTGCCAATGAAAGTCAAAGAAGCCATTATGAGACTGAGAAACAAGAATAAAACTGTTAGAAACATCAGCCAAACATTAAGCTTACCAAAATCAACTGTTTGGAACATCATTAAGAAGAAAGAGAGCATTGGTGAGCTTATGAATCACAAAGGGACTAGCAGGCCAAGGAAGACCTCCACAGCTGATGACAGAAGAATTCTCTCTATAATAAAGAAAAATCCCCAAACACCTGTCTGACAGATCAGAAACACTCTTCAGGAGTTAGGTATGGATTTGCCAATGACTACTGTCCGCGGAAGACTTCATGAACAGAAATACAGAGGATACACTGCAAGATGCAAACCACTGGTAAGCCGCAAAAATAGGGTGGCCAAGTTACAGTTTGCCAAGAAGTTCTTAAAAGAGCAACTACAGTTCTGGAAAAATGTCTTGTGGACCGATAAGATGAAGATTAACTTATATTAGAGTGATGGCAAGAGTAGAGTACGGAGGAGAGAAGGAACTGCCCAAGATCCAAAGCATATCACCTCACCTGTGAAACACGGTGGTGGGGATGTTATGGCCTGGGCATGTATGGCTCCTGAAGGAACTCGCTCACTTATCTTCATTGATGATACAACTGCTGATGGTAGTAGCATAATGAAATCTGAAGTGTATAGACACATCCTATCTGCTCAAGTTCAAACAAATGCCTCAAAACTCATTGGCCAGAAGTTCGTTCTACAGCAAGATAGTGATCCCAAACATACTGCTAAAGCAACAAAGGAGTTTTTCAAAGCTATAAAATAGTCAATTTTTGACTGGCCAAGTCAATCACCTGATCTGAACCCAATTGAGCATGCCTTTTAAATGCTGAAGAACAAACTGAAGGAGACTAGCCTCCAAAACAAGCATAAGCTAAAGATGGCTGCAATACAGGCCTGGCAGAACATCATCAGAGAAAACACCCAGCAACTGGTGATGTCCATTAATCACAGACTTCAAGCAGTCATCACATGCAAAGGATATGCAACAAAATATTAAACATTACTACTTTCATTTCCATGACATTGCTGTGTCCCAAACATTATGGTGCCCTGAAATAGGGGGACTATGTATAAACACTGCTGTAACTTCTACATGGTGAAACCAAAATGTATAAAAATGGCCTTTATTAAAATCTGACAATGTGCACTTTAACCACATGTGATTTTATTCTATTACAAATCTCAAATTGTGGAGCACAGAGGCAAGTAAATAAATGATGGGTCCCTGTCCCAAACATTATGGAGGGCAGTGTAATATCCCACTAACTATGCCTAGTTCCCTGTCAAATGAAGGCCAGCATGTCAAAGCTCTTCTTCACCACCACAACTACCACTTTCAACAAACTCCTAGATCCCTTTGCTCTCCAAAATAACACATATTTGATTCAAATTTTCATAGCGCTATACTATGAAAAACTGGAATGAATCAGTTAAAAAAAAATTACCATCTTGCACGAGTTGCTTCATTATAAATCACACTTCAGGGCAAAGCTTCTCCTAAATTCAGTGCAAATGTTTTCAACTTCACTGTATAATTTAATATAATAACACAGGTGGGTCAGAAAGTAGTCTGTTTGAATTAGTATGCACAGGTCAGAGTTCATAAATCTGGAATAATTCTCTAAGACTGAACTCCAAAGAAACATCTTCATTTTTTCATTTCATTTTTTTAAAATCGTATTTGTTCATATTTTAATTTATTTTTATCATTCCTTTGTCCTGACTGCTTGTTTGTTTTTGGGTTTCATACCAGTGACTTGCCAGAGTTGCACAAGTCATGACATATCCTAGATCTCCAGTGTTTCTCCTCTTTTATCATTTCCTTTGCAGCTGTATATAAACATTCAGTAGTCTGTTTCATAGAAAATAGGTGCAGGAGTAGGCATTCGGCCCTTCGAGCCTGCACCGCCATTCAATATGATCATGGCTGATCATCCAACTCAGTATCCTGAACCTGCCTTCTCTCCATACCCCCTGATCCCTTTAGCCACAAGGGCCACATCTAACTCCCTCTTAAATATAGCCAATTAACTGGCCTCAACTACCTTCTGTGGCAGAGAATTCCACAGACTCACCACTCTCTGTGTGAAAAATGATCTTCTCATCTCGGTCCTAAAAGACTTCCCCCTTATCCTTAAACTGTGACCCCTTGTTCTGGAGTTCCCCAACATTGGGAACAATCTTCCTGCATCTAGCCTGTCCAACCCCTTAAGAATTTTGTAAGTATCTATAAGATCCCTCCCTCAATCTCCTAAATTCCAGCGAATACAAGCCGAGTCTATCCAGTCTTTCTTCTAATGGAAGTCCTGCCATCCCAGGAATCTGTCTGGTGAACCTTCTCTGTACTCCCTCTATGGCAAGAATGTCTTTCCTCAGATTAGGAGACCAAAACGGTACGCAAGACACCAGGTGGCCTCACCAAGACCTGTACAACTGCAGTAGAACCTCCCTGTTCTTGTACTCAAATCCTTTTGCTATGAATGCCAACATACCATTTGCTTTCTTCACAGCCTGCTGCACCTGCATGCCTACTTTCAATGACTGGTGTACCACGACACCCAGGTCTCATTGCATCTCCCCTTTTCCTAATCGGCCACCATTCAGATAATAGTCTACCCTCCTGTTTTTGCCGCCCAAATGGATAACCTCACATTTATCCACATTATACTGCATCTGCCATGCATTTGCCCACTCACCCAACCTATCCAAGTCACCTTGCAGTCTCCTAGCATCCTCCTCACAGCTAACACTGCCCCCCAACTTCGTGTCATCCGCAAACTTGGAGATATTGCATTCAATTCCCTCATCCAGATCATTAATATATATTGTAAATAGCTGGGGTCCCAGCACTGAGTCTTGCGGTACCCCACTAGTCACTGCCTGCCATTCTGAAAAGGACCCGTTTACTCCTACTCTTTGCTTCCTGTCTGCCAGCCAGTTCTCTATCCACATCAATACTGAACCCCCAATACCGTGTGCTTTTAGTTTGTATGCTAATCTCTTATGTGGGACCTTGTCGAAAGCCTTCTGAAAGTCCAGATATAACACATTCACAGGTTCTCCCTTATCCACTCTACTAGTTACATCCTCAAAAAATTCTATAAGATTCGTCAGACATGATTTACCTTTCGTAAATCCATGCTGACTTTGTCCAATGATTTCACCACTTTCCAAATGTGCTGCTATCCCATCTTTAATGACTGACTCTAGCATTTTCCCCACTACCGATGTTAGACTAATTGGTCTGTAATTCCCCGTTTTCTCTCTTCCTTCCTTGTTAAAAAGTGGGGTTACATTAGCTACCCTGTATTATTTACTAATACTTATATGAATGAGAATAAATTTAGCTCTGCTTGAACGGTGTAATTCCATGGGTCTATTTCATCAGCTTCCTGAAATTGCTGCTCTGCTGGTCAAGGTTCTGCAATACTCAATTCTGATCATTCATTTTTCAATATTTCTATTAACGATTTGAAATAGTTCTGTGCAATCAAATATTATTTTATGTGTAATGATTATCAGTGGGTGGGACAATTAGCAGGGGTGGAATAGACTGGTTAGAAACAGCCTGAAGTCATGACCCCCATGAAAGTTACTGCCATAGGAAGGAAAATGTTGAGATTTAATAGTCAGTTACAGAAATCTACTGGGAAATTAAAGAGTGTATATCATGAGAGAAATAGATAGGATAAATGCACAGGGTCTTTTACCCAAAGTAAGGGAATCAAGAAAAGGTTTAGTGTGAGGGGGGAAAGCTTTAATCGGAACCTGAGGGGCAACTGTTTTACATAAAGGATGGTTATTATGTGGAACAAGCTGCCAGAGGAGGTAGACACCAAATGCTGAAGTAACTCAGTGAGACTGGCAGCATCCCTGGATAGAAGAGGGTACACAAAAAGCTGGAGAAACTCAGCGGGTGCAGCAGCATCTAAGGAGCGAAGGAGATAGGCGACGTTTCGGGTCGAGACCCTTCTTCAGACTGATAGGCGACGTTTCGGGTCGAGACCCTTCTTCAGACTCTCCAGCATCTGCAGTTCCTTCTTTAAAAAATCCCTGGATAGAAGAAATGGGTGATGTTTTGGGTCGATAACCCTTCTTCAGACTGATAGTCAGTGGAGAGGGAGACACAGAGATAAGAAAGGGTAAGGTGTGTGAAAACGAGACATCAAAAGAGATGTAGTTCAAGGAAAGTATAGAATAGCTCCATGTTAGCAAGGAGGTGACAACAAAGCAAACAGAGATAAAATGTAATTTCTTGCTTTCTCCTTGCTCCTTGCTTTCCTTCTCTCCACCCCTTCCACCCCTTCCACCCCTTTCCCTTTCCCACTTTCGGTGAACTGGGAAAGGGGAAGGGGTGGAGAGAAGGAAAGCAATGGTTACTTGAAGTTAGAGAAGTTAATATTCATACCGCTGTGGTGCAAGCTGGTACTATCGCACTGTTTTAAAATCATTTGGACGGGTACAACACATGGATAGGATAGGATAGGTTTAGAAGGATGTGGGCCAAACACAGGCAGGTGGAGCTGGTATAGAGGGTCGCAGGGCAACCCTCTAGCACAGTTGGTCGCTGTGTGCAAGTTGGACCGAAGGGCCAATGCAGGAATGAGGCAAGTGAGAGGCTGAAATTCAATATAAAATTTGATGAAAGATAGTTTAGTGGACACGATAGGCAGGGGCAGCGCATGGAGCGAGCGTTGGAATGAATTGCATTTATTTTAATTAGAGAGGCCTGACGGGTGAAGTGGATGAACTCAGGACATGGATAGGAGTGTGCGACTGGGATGTTATAGCTGTTGTGGAAACCTGGCAAAGAGAGGGACAGGACTGGCAGCTTAATGTTCCACGGTACAGGTGCTGCAGGCAAGGGGAATGACATGGCAGTTGTCCGAGATTACATTACTGATGGTTTTCCAGTTAGATGGAGCTGAGGAATGAAAAAGGGATGATCACCTTGTTGGGATTGTAGATAGGCCCCCAAATAGTCAACGGGGATTAAAAGAACAATAATGCCAGGAGATTGCAGGCAGCTGCAGGATCAATAGGGCTGACATAGTAATGGCCCTGTCGCACGGTACGAGTTCATTCCAAGAGCTCTCCCGAGTTTTTAAAAATTCAAACCCGTGGTAAGCACGGAGAATGAACGTAGCGGGTACGTCGGAGCTCGGGGACGTCTCTTAGCGGCTTGTAACGCTAATGGCAGGTACTCGGGAAGACTCGCTAACGGCAGGTAAGCTCGGGAAGACGCGTGAAGATTTTTCAACGTTGAAAAATGTCCACGAGAGCCCCAAGTACTGACGAGCGGCCATTACAGTAAATCTCCAAGTTCGATTCAGGGCAAACTCGGGAGAACTCTTGGAAGGAACTCGTACCGTGGGACAGGGCCATTAGGGATTTTAATTTTCCCAAAATAGACTAGAACTGCCATAGCGTCATGGGCATAGGCAGCTTGGAACTTATAAAATGCATGGTTTTGTTCATGGAGCATTATGTTTTATGAATCTAATTGAATTTTTTGAAGAAGTAATCAAAATGACTGATGAAGGCAAAATCATTGACAGTGTTTATATGGACTTCAGCAAGGCACTTTTTAACGTTCCACATGGTAGGCTGCTCTGGGAGGTTAGATCAGATGGGATCCAGGGAGACCTAGCTGACTGGATAGAGAATTGGCTTCATGGAAGGAAGCCTGGAGGCCTGTGACTAATGGTGTGCTTCAGGGATCGGGGCTGGGCTCATTGCAGTTTGTGGTTCATATCAACAATTGGGGTGACAATGTGGAAGACATGATTAGTAAGTTTGCAGATCGCAGTAAAGTTTCTTTGATAGCGAAGATGGTTATCAATAATCACAGCAGGCATTTGATCAGCCGTGCAAGTGGGCTGGAGTTGCATTTTGAAGATCCTTCAGAGGGGTGAACCCTCGGAAAGCGCCTGGACCTGATGGTATACCCGGTCGTGTTTTAAAAACCTGTGCGGACCAACTGGCTGGAGTTTTTACGGACATTTTCAATCTCTCACTTCTGAGGTCTGAGGTTCCCACCTGCTTTAAAAAGGCATCAATAATACCGGTGCCCAAGAAGAGCAAGGTGACGTGCCTCAATGACTATCGACCTGTGGCACTAATGCCTGTGGTGGTGAAGTGCTTTGAGAGGCTGATCCTGGCGCAAATCAACTCATACCTCGACAAAAACCTGGACCCACTGCAATTCGCTTACCGCCACAACAGATCAATGTTGGATGCGATGTCACTTGCTCTCCCCTCCGCTCTGGACCACTTGGACATCAAAAACTCATATGTCAGGCTGTTATTCATTGACTACAGCTCGGCATTTTATACCATCATCCCCTCCAAGCTGGTTACCAAGCTCTCAGATCTGGGTCTCTGTGCATCCCTCTGCAATTGGATCCTCGACTTCCTCATTCACAGACCACAGTCTGTCCGTATTGGTGGAAATGTGTCATCCTCGATAATGATCAGCACAGGAGCACCTCAAGGCTGCGTGCTCAGCCCCCTGCTGTACTCACTCTATACTCATGACTGCGTAGCCAGACATAGTGCGAACTCCATCATCAAGTTCGCCGACGAGACCACTGTTGTGGGACATATCACTGATGGGGATGAGTCAGAGTATAGAAGTGAGATCAAACGATTGACCAAATAGTGCCAGCTCAATAACCTGGCTTTCAACACCAGCAAAACCAAGGAACTGATTGTGGACCGGAAGGGGTAGGATGGGAACCCACAGTCCCATTTATATCAACGGGTTGATGGTGGATAGGGTCAAGAACTTCAAATTCCTGGGCGGGGACACATGGCGCCGGCGCATATTTCCAAAGATCTCTCCTGGTCCCAGAACACTGATGCAATCATAAAGAAAGCACATCAGTGCTTCTACTTCCTGAGAAGATTACGGAGAGTTGGTATGTCAAGGAGGACTCTCTCAAACTTCTACAGGTGCACAGTAGAGAGCTTGCTGACCGGTTGCATCGTGGCTTGGTACAGCAACCTGAGTGCCCAGGAGTGGAAAAGGCCGCAAAAAGTTGTAAACACTGCCCAGTCCATCATCGGCTCTGACCTTCCTTCCATCGAGGGGATCTATCGCAGTCGCTGCCTCAAAAAGGGTGCCAGCATCATCAAGGACCCACACCATCCTGGCCACACACTCATTTCTCCGCTGCCATCAGGTAGAAGGTACAGGAGCCCGAAATCTGCAACATCCAGGTTCAGGAACAGCTTTTTCCCCACAGCCATCATATTAAACACAACTTCAAACAAACTCTGAACTATAACAGCCTATTGCACTTTATCTGTTTATTTATGTGTGTATATTTATATTCTATGGTATATGGACACACTGATCTGATCTGTATTTATGTCTACAATATTCTGTTGTGCTGCAGCAAGCAAGAATTTCATTGTCCTATCTGGGACACATGACAATAAACTCTCTTGACTTGACTTGACTTGACTAGCATCGGTACACCTAGGTATTGGAACAAGTGCAAGGAAATGTTTCAGAAGTTGAGCTCGAGCCCCAGATGAACAATGCTCCATCAGAAACTCCGATCCTTTACTGCTGAAAGCTACCCTGTTCTTCAGTTGTCTAAATTTCACTCCATCAATAATCTCCAAAAGATTGAAACCTTTCAAGCAAATACTATGTACTTGAACAATGGTTCTATGTTTAAGTTACAATTGCCTCATCAAAGAGAGCTATCACTTTACTCTTGCACAGCTTGAAATACTTTTTGGCTTTTTTAACAGAGCACACATTGAAAATAATTGGCAAATGGTTATATTGTGGACATGGACTTATGTGTCGATATTTATTGTTACGGCTATTACTTACACACAGAGCTTTAGAGTTGCGCCAACATGAAGAGGCTTAGAATTGTTTTTTTTGCTCAAGATTCGAGGATCCAGTCTCTTGTGTCTCCCTCTTGGATAATCTTCTTCCACATTACAGGATTATGCTATAAGATCGGTTAAATCGGCTTTCTCGTGTTATCTGGTGAACATCACTCAAGTGCGAGGATTCACCTGATATGTCTGATCTTATTTTAGTTCAACAGATGCACAAGGATAGGAAGTAAAGATGTCAAGAGATCTAAGAGTCAAGTGTGTTTAATTGTCATACGTACCGACAACAGAACAAATTCTTACTCACTGCAGCATAACAGGTTTGTACACAATACAGACAGATAATATGTAAGTAGTCATCGAGTCATAGCATGGAAACAATGTGGAAACAGGCCTTTCAGCCCAACTTCTCTACACCGATCAACGTCCCATCTACACTCGTCCCACCTGCCTGCATTTGGCCCATATCCCTCTAAACCTGTTCTATCCATGTATCTGTCCATAAGTTTCTTAAAATTTGCAAAACTTCCTGCCTCACCTGGCACCTCATTCTGTATACCTTCCACCCTCTGTGTGAAAAAGTTAATCCTCAGGTTCTTACTAAATCTTTCTTCACTCACCTTAAACCTATGGCCCCTGGTTCTTGATTCCCCTACACTGGGCAACTACCTCATCTATTCTTCCCATGATTTTAGACACCTCTATAAGATCATTGTTCATCAACCTACACCACAAGGAATAGAGTCCTAGCCTGCTTAACCTTTCTCTCCAGCTCAGGACATTAATTCCCGGCAACATCCTCGTAAATCTTCTCTGCACCCTTTCCACTTTGACAACATCTTTCCTATAACATGGTGCCCTGAACTGCACATAATACTCTAAATGAGGCTTCAGCAACGTCTTATATAAGTGCAACATGACCCAACTTCTATACTCTCAATAGACTGTTGAAGGCCAAGGTACCAAAAGCCTTTTTGACCTCCCTATCTATCTGTGATGCAACTTTCAATGAACTAAGTACCTGCACTCCTAAATCCCACTGCTCTACAACACTTCCCAGGGCCCTACCATTCACCGTGTAGGTCCTGCCCATGCTAGTCTTCCCAAAAAGCAACACCTCACATTTCTCTGTATTAAATTGCAACCACTCCTCAGCCCAACTGCCGAACTGATCAAGATCCTGCTGCAATTTTTATCAACCATCTTCACTATCTACAATACCACCCACGTTTGTGTAATTTGCAAACTTGTTAATCATGCCATGTACGTACTCATCCAAATCATTTATATAGATGACAAATAGCAATGGGCCCAATACCGAACCCTGAGACAAACCACTAGTCACAGGACAATAAACAACCAAAGAAAATAAATTGATAATCACAATACTAGTACAAAAACCCTCAAAGTCCTTAGTGCAACCAAAGGCAGTCCATAGAAGTCCATATTTCGCTTGGGCAGCTTACACCCTAGTGGTCTGAAGAAGGGTCTCGACCCGATACATCACCCATTTCTTCTATTCAGAGATGCTGCTTGTCCCGTTGAACTACTCCAGCATTTTATGTCTATCACAGAAGTTCATAGTTGAGTTTAGTGTTGTGTAGTGTTCAACAGCCTGATGGTTGTTGGGAAGAAGCCATTCTTGAACATGGCGCTCACAGTTTGCAGGCTCCTATGCCATTCTTCCCAGGGAGCTATGAACAAAATCAAAGTATAGCTAGGGTGCTATGTCTTTGATAATGTTGGCTGAGTGTTTGAGGCCTTCAATGGTGGGGTGGTCAGTACCTGTGATGGGTCGTCCAGTGCCAACCACTGTAATTTCCTTGAGTCATGTAATCCAAGAGGGCACGCATTTCATTAGAGGGTTTACATATCGACATCATGATAATTGGCCAAAGAACCAGAATTGATAAGGGAAGAACTTCCTCAGCATCTGATTTCTTATTTTAGAATTGTGGTGGAAGGAGATTTTATAATAGCTTTCAAAATTTAACTAATAGTTCACAGGGGGCTATGGGGACAGCAAATGTATGTGAGCCAATGGATTATATCACTCAAAGTAACATGAAAGGTCAATGATCATCTACAATTATGTATTATTCTACAATTATTATAAAGTCCCAATGCTGAACGCTATTAGAACTTATACCATCCTTTGAAAATGGGTTTTCCATTACCCACAGGAAGTCTACCTAAAAAAAATGTGTGATTCTCATTGCAAAGGCAGGATAGATGTTCAGAACCTTTTTCCCCAGAATAGAAATGTCAAAGACCAGAGGGCATGGCTTTAAAAGTTTAGAGGGACCAAGTTTATAGGCGATTTGCAGGACACATTTTTTTACACCCACTGAGTGCACACATCCCCTGCTGTAATAGCGTATGTTCTATGTCATTGCTCACCTAATGGTGCACTGAACGTCAGCGTTGTGAGAGTAGGCCCCACCGGGCCATCACCTGCAGTATGCACTGGAACACTGCTGGGGTAATAACAGGTGACATGGGATACAGCTGGATTCATGAAGGAAAGCTGATTTGATCCCTTCAATTGCAACACTTGGTCAAGTTTCGGATCACATACTCCGGGCTCTGCGGCCTACCATCGATGGAGTTGAAAAGCCGCCTCGGACTGTCATGAGCCCCACCGCGGGGCGTGGACCTTACCATCGGAGCGGATCACTTGCCTGGGCTCGCTCGCACCACGGCCTGCGGACTTACCATCAAGGGCTCACAGTCTCGTGAGAGGCAAGTCGGGAGCTCCAACGCCGCAGAAGGTTCGTCCAGCCCCGGCGCGAAGTTCAATCCTCCCGGCACGGGGGAGCTGACATCCCCCCCGATGCAGGAGCTGAACGCCCCGACGCGGATGGCCCGAACGCCGCCGGCTACGGGAGTCAAGACCGTCCCCTCAACGGGGGGGGGCTCGAGGCACCCGACCAAGGAAGAACAAAATGATGGATGTTCATGTTAAAAAAAAATTTAGATTTTTTAAAATTGTATGACTGACGTGGCCAGTGAAATTTCACTACACCAAATGGTGTATGTGACAATAAATGAACCTTATGAAACCTGGTTAGCATCCGACAAGAGCTTTTCACTGTACCTCAGCACACGTGACAACAGACTAAACTAGCTAAACCTCATGGTGCAGGCTGGCTGTAGATAATATCCAAGTAGGATCTGCAATAATTCTAAATCAGATCAAATGAAGAAAAGTAACCTTATTTGTTAATATTAAAACAGTTTAGGAAAGGTTAGAGTCACTCATGGCCCTGCACCTACTAACCTCCATCAACTATAGGCCAGTGAGCTTAACTGTTGTTGGTAAATTACTGGAGATTATTCTGAGGGATAGGATACACAGGCATTTGGATGGGCAAGGTCTGATTAGGATGTTCAGCGTGGTTTTGTACGTCGGAGGTCGTTTCTCACAAATCTGCTTCTTTTTTTTTGAAGACGTGACCAAACAGGTTGATGACGGCAGAACTGTAGATGTTGTACACATGGACTTCAGTAAGGTGTTTGAATAAGTTCCACATGGTAGGCTGCACTGCAAGGTTAGATCGCATGGGATCCAAGGAGAGATAGCTGAATAGATAGCAAATTGGCTCCATGGAAGGAAGCAGAGGGTGATGGTGGTGGAAGGTTGCTCTGGGTGCCTGTGACTAGTGGTGTGCCTCAAGGTCCGGTGCGGGACTGTTTGTCATCTACATCAATGATTTGGTTGAGAACATACAGGGCAAGATTAGCAAGTTTGCTGATGATAGACTCGGTTTATACTCTCTGGAATTTAGGAGATTGAGAGGGGATCGTATAGAAACTTACAAAATTCTTAAGGGGTTGGACAGGCTAGATGCAGGAAGATTGTTCCCGATGTTGGGGAAGTCCAGGACAAGGGGTCACAGCTTAAGGATAAGGGGGAAATCCTTTAAGACCGAGATGAGAAAGACTTTTTTCACACAGAGAGTGGTGAGTCTCTGGAACTCTCTGCCACAGAGGGTAGTTGAGGCCAGTTCATTGGCTATATTTAAGAGTGAGTTGGATGTGGCCCTTGTGGCTAAGGGGATCAGAGGGTATGGAGAGAAGGCAGGTACGGGATACTGAGTTGGATGATCAGCCATGATCATATTGAATGGCGGTGCAGGCTCGAAGGGCTGAATGGCCTACTCCTGCACCTAATTTCTATGTTTCTAAAAGTTATTGGTTTTCCAGATAGTGACGATGGTTGTTAACGATTGCAGCAGGATCTGGATTGATTGTCCAGGTGGGCGGAGGATTGGTTGATGGAATTTAATACAGAGCAGTTGAAGTGTTGCAACGGCAGGACCAAGACAGTAAATGGTAGGACTCTGGGAAGAGCAGAGGGATCTAGTACAAGTGCATGGTTCCTTGAAGGTCGAGTTGCAGGTAGGTAAGGTGGTCTTTGCACTTTGACCTTCTTCAGTCAGAGTATTGAGTATAGAAATTAGGAGGCCATGTTGCAGTTGTATAAGATGTTGGTCATAGTCTCATAGATAGAGTGATACAGTATGGAAACAGGCCAACAATGTCCCAGCTATACTAGTCCCACCTGCCTGCGCTTGGTCCATATCCCTCCAAACCTGTCCTATCCATGTACCTGTCTAACTGTTCCAGGCAGGTAGCGAGCGGTATTACACACTGACCAATGCAAGGAGTGGTGATCATTTTACCTCAGGCCAGTCAGTGTTCAGTGGCGCAGCGATATTGTCATGTTTAGGTGGGATTCTGACTCAAAGGTTCAGTCACAATCCCATGTATGGAAGTTTTCGCCATTGGCTCTCCTGCCAAGCACCCACACCAAATGTCCGATTGTGCAGCTCCTCTCATACTGAGCAGGATTACTATTGCAGCAATACATCATCGGTCGGTTGTAATTATCACACATTGGTCTAAACCCAGCTCAGGTTGAAAGTCTCGGACACACGGTCCTGCATCCGATGGACCTGATTTCAAATTGTTGTCTCGTTGCATCATTAACAGTTTGCAACACTATCCCCCAAACCTTCATACTTCCCTTTCCCTGAATTGATAATGGATAGAACATAGAATATGAGCACTCCTGGACAGTTGACTGTGTTTCATTTATGCTCGCACTGTGAAGGACAGAGAATAAATCATCAAACGAATCATCAAGCTGGAAAAGGTGCAGAGAAGATTTACGAGGATGTTGACAGGACTCGAGGGCCTGAGCTGTGGGGAGAGGTTGAGCAGGCTACGACTCTTTTCTTTGGTGCGTAAGAGGATGAGGGGTGATCTTATAGAGGTGGAAAAATCATGAGTGGAATAGATCGGGTGGACGCACAGAGTCTCTTGCCCAGAGTAGGTGAATCGAGAACCAGATGACATCGATTTAAGGTGAAGGGGGGATGATTTTATAAGGATCTGAGGGGTAACATTTTCATGCAAAGGGTTATAGGTGTATGGAATAAGCTGCAGAGGAGATAGATGAGGAATGTACTATCACAACATTTAAGAAATATTCAGAAACATGGATAGGACAGGTTTAGAGGGATTTGGTCAAAATGCAGATAGGTGGGATGAGTGTAGATGGGACATGTTGGCCGGTGTGGGCAAGTTGGGTGGAAGGGCCTGTTTCCATGCTGTAGGACACTATGACTCTAAGAACGTTATTGGACATTTTTGTGCGATTCTCAGGCAGGGAATAAAATTCAGTTGCGATCTTAACTTTATCACTAGCACAAAATAATGAATCTCATCTGAAAGTAACATAATCGAAATATAACCATATAACCATATAACAATTACAGCACGGAAACAGGCCCTCTCGGCCCTTCCAGTCCGTGCCGACCATTTGTTTTCCCCTAGTCCCATCTACCTGCACTCAGACCATACCCCTCCATTCCCTTCACGTCCATATACCTATCCACTTTACTCTTAAATGTTAAAATCGATCCTGCCTCCACCACTTCTGCTGGAAGCTGATTCCACACAGCCACCACCCTCTGAGTAAAGAAGTTCCCTCTCACGTTACCCCGAAACCTCTGTCCCTTAATTCTCATGTCATGCCCTCTTGTTTGAATCTTCCCTACCCTCAATGGGAAAAACGTATCCACGAAATGATGGTAATCTGAATTAAAAACAGATATGAAGGAAATCCTCAGCATGTCAAATAGCCTCTTGGGACAGAAGAATAGATTTAATGCTTCAAGTCAATGACCATTCGTGAGATCAGATGTAGTGAAAGAACATTGACCTGAAATGTTATCTCTATTTAACTTTATGCAGATTTTATCTGACCTAATGAGCATTGCCAACATCTGTTTCAAAAGAATGTCAGGAGGTCAGAAAGTCAGAGGAGATGATTAAGTTAGTGGATGCAGAAAGAATTCACAAGGATGTTTCCTGTATCGGAGACTTTGAGTTATCAAGATAAATTGGATAGTTTGGAATAGTTTGTCCTGGAATGAAGGAGGTCGAGAGGTAATTCAATGGTGAGAAAGCTACAGCAGAATAATCTGAGGGATGGGATTTATTTGCACTTGGAATGGCAAGACTCCGTGCATGGAAAAGTATATCTCATGAATTTGACTGAGTTTTTTAAAGATAATTGACAAAGGCAAACAATAGATGATGGCTACATGGACTTATCTAGGTCTTTGATAAGGTTCTGCATGGTAGGCTGCTCTGGGAGGTTCGAAAACATGGGAACCTAGGTGAACTTGTCTGTCTGTCTGTCTGTCTGTCTGTCTGTCTGTCTGTTGATCTATCTATCCATCTATCTATCTATCCATCTATCTATCCATCCATCTATCCATTTATCCATCTATCCTTCGATCCATCCATCCTTCGATCCATCCATCCTTCGATCCATCCATCTCTATCTTCTATCTATACATAACTAAAGCTCTGGTTTGCGCGGTTTTTCTATTTGCGCAAACACGGTACACGATAGCGCTATGATTTTTCGCCAGCTCACTCAACGTTCTCCTGTGCTGCAAGTGCAATGTTTTGTTCTGATCGGTGGTATATTGTAAAAGTTGGGTGAGTGGGCAGGTTGGGTGAGTGGGCAGTTGCATGGCAGATGCAGTTTAACGTGGATAAAGGTGAGGTTATCCACTTTGGTAGCAAAAACAGGAAGGAAGATTATTATCTAAATGGTGTCAAGCTGGGAAAAGAGGATGTACAACGGAATCTGGGGGTCCTTGTTCATCAGTCAATGAAAGTAAGCATGCAGGTACAGCAGGCAGTGACGAAAGCAAATGGCATGTTGGCCTTCATAACAAGAGGAGTCGAGTTTAGGAGCAAAGAGGTCCTTCTGCAGTTGTACAGGGCCCTAGTGAGACCACACCTGGAGTATTGTGTGCAGTTTTGGCCTCTATATTTGAGGAAGGACATTCTTGCAATTGAGGGAGTGTAGCTTATGTTCACAAGGTTAATTCCCGGGATGGCGGGACTGTCATATGCTGAGAGAATGGAGCGGCTCGGCTTGTATACTCTGGAATTTAGAAGGATGAGAGGCTATCTTATTGAAACATATTAGATTTTTAAGGGTTTGGACACGCTAGAGGCAGGAAACATGTTCCCGATGTTGGGGAGTCTAGAACCAGGGGCCACAGTATAAAATAAGGGGTAAGCCATTTCGAACGGAGATGAGGAAACACTTTTTCTAATCTTAATGTCATATAAGATTATTAAGGGTTTGGACACGCTAGAGTTGTGAGTCTGTGGAATTCTCTGCCTCAGAGGACGGTGGAGGCCGGTTCTCTGGATACTTTCAAAAGAGAGCTCGATAGGGCTCTTGAAGATAGCAGAGTCGGGGAATATGGGCAGAAGGCAGGAACGGGGTACTGATTGTGGATGATCAGCCATGATCACATGGAATGGCGGTGCTGGCTCAAAGGTCCGAATGGCCTACCTCTGCACCTATTGTCTATTGTCTATTAAATGCAGGCAAAAAAAGCTTAGCTTGGTTAGCATGGCAAGTTGGGCTGAAGGGCCTGTTTAGGAGCTGCATAACTACGAATATACGACTTTATTGAGGTTTCTAAAATGATGAGAGGCTTCGATAGGATGGTTAGCGGGTGTTTATTTCCCATGGGTATGGGTCTAGAGGGTAAAGTGTAAGGTGAGAGGGAGGGGGTGAAAAGGGATCTGCATCGTAAATCTTTCACATAAAGCGCAGTTGATGCATGGAATAAGCTGCCAGAAGTGGTGATGGAGGCAGGAATAGTAACAACATTGAAGAAGCATCTGGATAAATACTCGAATGAGCAAGGCACCGGGGGATATAGAATTAATGCAAGCAAGTGGGATTAGTATGGAAACACATGATAGTCAGCACTGACATGGTGAACATATTTCAATGCTGTAAAATGTTATAATTTAATTATTTCTTGTTGAGATTTTGTACAGCTTCAGCCAATTAATTATTTCTTTCTTATCATGTTAACAATTGCAACCAATTGACACTTTCAAGATGATGTAATGAAGGACACATTCTTGCAATTTTAATTGTGAAATGTTTAACTTCCCATCATGAAACCTAAAGATTTGACCAGAAATCTTACATAATATTAATTTGAGAATTCTGGTAAAGCAAATGGCAAAAAGATTTAAAGCAACATATTCAAACTATACTTGACATATGCTTGAGGTTTATAGTTTTCCAAAAATGCAGTACATTCATTGGATATTTATTATTTCCATTTCATCATTTGTACATTTTGTTTTCCTAATTTACAAAGGGACTGGAGTTACGAGAATCACAAGGCAAATTCCCAAATGTTGTGCAATGCTGGGCAGATGACCATGGAGTTACTTCAGACCTGAACTGTGCAATCAAAAGACTGGTGCAAGACGGGGAAATAATCTAATGTTTGGATATCTCCACCTGGCAATAATCCATTTTAGACAAGAAACAGGACTGAGCATCCAATTAATCCCACATATTTACTCAGATACAGAATTAATATAAGTTGCTTCCTAACATTCGGTCAACCCGAAAGGGGCGACACAACATTGCAGTGGTAGAGTTGCAGCTTACAGTGCCAGAGACCCGGGTTTGATCTTGACTATGGGTGCTGTCAGTACAGAGTGTGACGGCATGAGATTTTTCCGGGTGCTCCAGTTTCCTCCCACACTCCAGGTTCACCCCGCAGTGCCACGCGTCAGATGCCTTCCCAAGGTGCTGCAGCCACAGTGCTCACCTAGACGATCCAAAAGCTCGACGGATAGCATTTAATTGTGCAGTTGCACATGACAAATTACGCACCATTGAAGTTGGTCGATTAATTGGTTTCTGTAAATTGAAAATTGTCCCTAGAGTGTTGAACAATGCTAGTGTACAAGGTGATTGCTGGTCAGCATGGACTTGTCGGGCTGAAAGGCCTGTTTCCTTACTGTATCAATAAAGTTTAAAGTAAAGTCAAAAGTGAACAATGCCATTGAGCAGATCACCCAGCCAATCCTTGGGCCATTGTACTGTTTATAATGGAGAGATTAAACAAGAACTTACTGTTTGAAGTTTGATCTTTATTTTATGAGAGAGAGACTGCGTGAAGAACCCACCAGTCCGCACACACATCAATCTTCAGAGCCACTATATGAAACCACAGTCCACTTGAACCAGATTCAAGCTATAGAGAGTAATAACCCTTGACTTACCAAATGAAATGTATGAGATTCAGGGTTGGGAGTGGAGGGCATGTAGTCTCTCACTCCAACTTCTCATGAAATAAAGATCAAACTTAAAACGGTAAGTTCTCATTTAACCTCTCTATTTTATTTTGGTTCTGTCATGAGATTACGTGACGCCTTTGAAGCTCTGTGGTTTCATGCAGTACACCAATCTGTATGTGAACACACTACACAGATAAACCATCGATGGTAGAAAGGACATAGGCCATTAACACATGATGCTAACTTTACACACATGTATATCAGAATCAGAATCAGAATCACATTTTATTCGCCAAGTATGTTTTGCAACATATGAGGAATTTCATTGGCCAGGTCAGTCATACAATTAAAAGTAATAGAACACTCAAAAACACATTTTAACATGAACATCCACCACAGTGACTACAACACATTCCTCACTGTGATGGAAGGCGAAATAAAGTTCAAGTCCTTCCCTTAGTTCTTCCTCGGTCATGGGCCTCGAGCCCCCATTGACGGGACGATCTTGACTCCCATAGCCAGCAGCGTTTGGGCCCTCTGCATTGAGGTGATCAAGCTCCCGCAGCAGGGGGGATGTCAGCTCCCCCGCGCTGGACGATCGAACCTCACGCCGGGGCTGGTCGAACCTTCTGTGACGTTGGAGCTCCGACTCGGCCTCACCCGAAGACTGCAAGCCCTTGGTGTTGGTGGTTGCAGTGGGAGCGATCCCGGGCAAGGGATCAGCTCCGATGTTAAATCCGCACCCCGCGGTGGGACTCACGACAGTCCGAGGAGGCTTCCAGCTCCAGCGATGGTAGGCCGTAGAGCACAGAGAATGTGATCCGAAAATTGATCACATCTCCGAGAAGGTAAGAGCTTGAAAAAAAGTTTCCCCCGTTCCTCTCCCCCTTCCCCCCACATAAAACAAACCGTAGAACATTAAAACAAAACTTTTAACAAACTAAAAAATAACGAAAGAGTGAAAAGGCAAACAGACTGCCGGCAGGGCTGCCATGTCCCCGGCACCCCTGGTGGTCACATCACCCTTAACAGGACTGCAGTCCCATTTACCTTGGAGTTACAGATAAACAGCTCATGTAGCACTGTCCAGAATTCTATCTGCAATCATCCAGAACTGTTAAGCGGTTTATTATATAACATCCGAAAGGTGTATTCATCTGACCATCCTGCTGTTGCAAGAATGTGATCAAGAGGAACATCGCTTCTATTGACTGCCAACGTGGCTGCAGCCAGTAGAGTGTGACTAGAACATATCTGTATTCACTCCCGCTTTAAACAGCATACACTCTATCCATCTTGAAATAGTCTGCACCGACACTCTCTTGTGAGACTTTTTATAACTTATGAAGAAGCTTTTCCTTCATCTCGTGGGTTCTTAGTAACCTCAATGTACTTTTTCACCTAATTAACAACACATAAACTCCAGTCAGGTGGGTATGCTGCCAAATCCAACGTACCCGACCGTGCCAGGCCTGCTCTGCTTTCAGTTCATCCACATAAAATACTACCTTCTTGTCAGATATGACCGAGTTATCCAGACTGTGATTGCCTGAAGACTGAGCTCTCGTGCTGACGTACGTGCCATAAGCATGACTCACTTATGAGTGAGCTGCTCCAATGTTAGAGATACAGCTGGTGCCAATTTGCAAAAAAATATAACTGATTTCACAGTCCACACCTCTGTGCATCTAGGCTTTAGAGGGATCATATTAAAGACACCTTTTCATAAACATTGTCACCAGCGGGTGATAGTCAATCGTTTGTTGTCCCATTCCATGCACTAGATACGATGATAAGGCACTGCAAGCAGTGTTATAAGCACTATAACTTAGTCATTTCTCATAAAACAAAACTGAAAGAAATCCAAACCTCAGCTACTTCTGATTTAAAGCAGCTGTCATATGTATCCTCACAAAACTTTTTCCCTTGCTTTATGTAGGTTGCATCTTTCTTGCGCCATCTTGCCAAGCTGCAGCGATCACGTCAACTATCCTGCTGGATAGTCCTATAAGCTTGAAAGGGTCTCTTTAAATCCTGCAAATTAATAAATTAATACGATCATGGAGTGGATGCGGTGCTCGAGTGACAGGTTGAACTAACAACTATTCGTGTCTGTGAGGAAACATAGGAGCTTCCTTCAGCAGTCCTTTTAACAATGGAAATCATGGTTGAGTAGGCCAATTTGACACTACTATAATTCCCGTTGCCTTGTCTTGAATTATCTTTTGGAGGCATCTTCCGAAAAGACAGAATGAGGAATTTCTTGATGTCCTGGTGTTTGCTTCAATTTTTGTACCTACATGCAGGTGTGCAGCTGACACCCATATTCTCTTCTTATACACCGCACCCAAATGGACTTTGCTTAGTGCATCGCATGTTTGAGACTTACAGCTACCCATATGGTATACGCTACTGCTGTTGTGTTGTCCAAATGTAGCCTGATTTGCATATCACGGTCATTCCCACAATACATTCTCAATGCATGAAAGCTGCTAGCATTTCCAATTAGATGATGCCATTCCACCTGCCACCACAACTAGTATAAATGTCAGTTACACCCAGCCCTGTCCATTAACATCACTTTGTAGTATTATTGTGGGCTTACTAGGTACAATAAGCCTGTACACTCATGTGTGTGCTCAATCCCCCACTGGAATTCGGATATCGACTCTGTCGTCAGCCTCATACACCTATCAAAAAGTCCCTTAATCAATTTTAGGGCAAGAACCTTCTCACGATCCAGGCTTCTATAATGCATGGCCCCAAATTGCGTTTAAGAAGGGACTGCAGATGCTGGAAAATTGAAGGTAGACAAAAGTGCTGGAGAAACTCAGCGGGTGAGGCAGCATCTATGGAGCGAAGGAAATAGGCAACGTTTCGGGCCGAAACGGTCTGAAGAATAAACATTGTCTATTTACCTTCGCTCCATAGATGCTGCCTCATCCGCTGAGTTTCTCCAGCACTTTTGTCTACCCAAATTGTGTTGCTGGGAAGGCAGCTACCAGCTTGCCTATTACCTTCGCAACCTGTCATATAGTAGACTTCTCATTCTTACGCAGGCCTGTGCATGCATCTACAATATTCTGTTTCTTATCTGTAGGTAGGGTCACAGACATATCTGAAGAGTTTATGACAAAGCCTAGATATTCGATAGTTTTTGTCGGCTCGAGCCTGGACTTTCCAGGATTAATAACAAATCCTAGATTTTCTAGGAGTGTCTTAGTTGCTAAAACAGCTACCTCTGTGTCATATTTTGTCTTTCCTACAATTAGCATGTCAACTATTTCCTTTGACTCTCATGTATTGGTACAGGTTAGAATGCATCTTCAAGATCGATTGAGGCCATACATCAATCCTCACTAATCAGCAGTTTTGCTGAATGAAAATATGAATTATAAAATGGTTATATTCCAAGCCCATGTTCAGACTAGCCAAATCCAGAATGATTTGGTATACTCCATCTTCCTTAGACCTTGTGAAGATATTGGAAATAGATTCATCTTGTTCATGGACAGTCTCCTCAATCATACCCTTTTGTGTAATTTCACTAACCCTCACATTATCTTATGGCTGATAATGAATAGACTTTATCTTCAATTGAAGCCAATCAATAGCAGTTTAATGGAGACACAAGGAACTGCAGATGCTGGAATCTTGATCAAAACACAAGATTTGAGTAACTCAGTGAAACAGACAGCATTATCCCCCAACCTCGGTGCTCACCATTACTTCTATTCTCCAGTCCCAGTCATCCTGTTTCTTTTCCCTCTTTCATATCCTCATCATCTCTGAATTCTTCATTTTAACAAATAATGGTCTATTTCCCTTTTATCCCCCCTTTTTCCCTACCCCACCTGACCCTTCCACCGACATCCCTCCCTCTGGCTTTATATTTTACTTCTACTTTCCTCTCGCTATCTGACACCCTTTAGTCTCCTTTTTAGCTCTGCCCTTTGTCACTTACTCCATCCATCTGCCAATCAAACCCTCCTCATCTGTATCCGACTATCATTTGCTAGACTTTGTCCTTCCCCCACCTCTCTTTTCCAGCTTTCTCACCCACCCCACCCCCCACCCCCCCCCCCCCCCCCCCCCCCCACACCTCCATGGCCAATTCAATCTGTCTGGAAAAGGGTCCCAATGGAAATGTTGCCCGTCCTTTCCTTTCACAAATGCTGTTCGTAATGTTAAAATATGTCAATATTTTTTCAGGCTTCTGAGTGAACATTTACTCGGAACTCATGCCTGATCCACATGCTCAACAGGGAAACTGTGGTGCTTTGGATGGGAAGCAGTGGTGCAAGAAGATGAGAGTAAGCATGAAACGGGCACGACACAAAGTGCGGACTAAATCAGCAGGTCAGGCAGTATCTATGGAGGACGCAAAATGCTGGAGTAACTCAGCGGGGACAAGCAGCATCTCTGGAGAGAAGGAATGGGTGATGTTTTGGATCAAGACCCTACTTTAGAGGAGGAAGTTCATCTGTGGAATACATGTCCTCCACTTTTGTTGCCTGTCTCACTGAGTTATTCCAGCTCTTTGTGTTTTGTTCAAGATTCCAGCATCTGCAGCTGCAGCTATTTGTCTCTCCATTAAACTGCTATTGATTGGCTTCGATGGAACATAAAAATCAGTCAGTAACAACCAGCTGATCATCATTGCCGGTTTCACAATACCTCCTGCCAAATATGAAAGTTACATTAATGTAACAGCAGCCAGACTAATGCTCGTGCGCCTGTCCCACCTACGTGACTTTTTAGGCAACTACAGGAGACTATGAAGTTGCCACGAGGTCGCCACATGTTCGCCGGAGGGTCACTTGCATGGTAGTGAGTAGTTCCCGTATTCTCATAACTAGTCACGGCTTCATTCTGGTCGCCGCTAATTTTTCAACATTTTCAGCATAAAAAATTAGCAGTGACCAGAATTTTTACGCCATGGAGAGTACCAAGAATTCTCGTGACGTTGGTGCAGTGGTAGTGGGTTGCCAAGAGGTGGTAGGTTGTCATAGGTTGTCGTAGGTCCTGACCGGTGAATTTGACTCATTGGGAAAAAAAACATAAACAGTAGTTTTCAGAACCAAGGATAACCGACCGGTAATGTTAATGTCTGCCGAGCTTCTCAGCCGTGCATCTCTGGCTTCCTAAAAGTTGTCTCCACTCCTTCTCCCCACTTCTCTCCCCTCACCCTCCCCCTCCCCCCTCTTTTAAAGGACTTACGCGACCCTTCCCGTACACTGTGCTTTCACCGTCTTAATTACAGCGCCAACTTTCCTGTTCATCGTGGTGTGTGTCTGTATCACATTGGCTTTGCACCCTGTGAATTTCACTTAGACAGCGCTCCCACCGCTTGCTCTGTTCCCCGTCTGCATAATTGGCTGGTGAAGGTAGCGATGTGTGTGTTCCACTCTGACAGTCGCTGTTCCAGTCGCCGTTCCATTCGCCAGTTTTTCAGCGACCTGCTACGACTTAATAGTCGCCGGCAGTCACCTGAAAAATCGCCTAAGTGGGACAGGCCCATAAGGCAGGCCCATAAGGCAATACTAAAATCAAAAGTTATCCAGCCTTACGACAGGTAAAAAAAAAGTTGTTAGCTTTGTTATTATTATTATTAAACTTTATTTCAGACTCAAGGTCCAGACAAGAGATGGCATTACATAAAATACATTGCATATACTGCAAAACACCATAAAATACATATAAAAGCTTAGTAAATTACTTGTGAGCATCATAAATTATATACAAAAACACAACACATGATTTAAAATCCAGAATAAGTAGAGAGACCAGTGTCCTACAACAAGACAACTATACCAGTGTCTCTGCAGCTGCGATTGTTAGCGTGTAGTGCTAAACTTTATGTTTGATAAGACCAAGATAATTACATTTTCAGAGTCATTAATCCAGCAAATAAATGTATACATATGATTTCTTTGGATGGCTTCTAAAATACTGACTCGTGCAGTCACAAACAATTCACTAGCACTACATAGGTATGTTACAAAACTTACCTTCAGCGGCACTGCAGTTCTGTCATTGCCCATGTGCGCGCCTTTGGTGCATTTGAGAGGGGGGTGGGTTTAAAATGTGGTTTTTCTCCAGCCTGTTCAAATCGATTTTTGTCAGGCTGCTGTAGAATAATCGCCCCGACATCAGTTTTATTATTTTTTTTTTTAAACTTCACTGGATAATTTAATAGCAGGAATAAATTAAATAGTATCTTCTAAAGCCATCAACGCCGACAACGGGGACGGATTTCACGTACGGGACAGGTAAAAGAAAGCCGTTTATTTTACATATAAACGTGCTTCTTAGGCCACCTGACAAAAAAGATCCATTTTGTGAACACAAACTCTTCAAAAAGGCGAGACAAACAATTGGGCAGCAAACAGCCACCTGGCGACCAAAATTCATTTTGTGAACACAATTTTTTTTTTTAAAAAGGCGAGGCAAACAATTGGGCAGCAAGCAGCCACCTGACAACTAACATTCATTTTGTGAACACAAACTTTTTTTTACAAAGGCGAGGCAAACAATTGGGCAGCAAGCAGCCACCTGACAACCAAAATTCATTTTGTGAACACAAACATTAAAAAAAAGGCGAAGCAAACAATTGGGCAGCAAGCAGCCACCTGACAGCCAAAAATAATTTTGTGAACATAATTTTTTTTTAAAAAGGTGAGGCAAACAATTGGGCAGCTAGCAGCCACCTGACAACCAAAATTCATTTTGTGAACACAAACTTTAAAAAAAAAAGGCGAGGCAAACAATTGGGCAGCAAGCAGCCACCTGACAACCAAAATTCATTTTGTGAACACAAACTTTTTTTTAAAAAGGTGAGGCAAACAATTGGGCAACAAGCAGCCACCTGACAACCAAAATTCATTTTGTGAACACAAACTTAAAAAAAAGGTAAACAATTTGGCAGCAGCCACATCAAGGGGACTCACTGTGTTGACGTCTGTTCAGTGCTATTCACAGCTCAGAGAGCCGTGACCCTCTCGCTTCCTGGGTCTGGCAGAGACTGAGTGAGGCACGACACTTCCGGGTTTTATAGTCCCTCCCCCATGCCGCCAGTGGGGGCAGCAGAGAGAACAGAGAGAATGTGGATTTTTTAAAAAACATTAATATCTCTCTAATTTTTCATCGATTGGAAAAATCCTCTGGTCCAGTAAAGCGGAGGGGGGCTCTGAACGAGGTGGCCAAAAATGACGGCCATAGGTTGCGGTGCTCTCTCGGAAATCGCAGACAGTGGGCCAAAAGCGGTCAAGATCGGACTTTTAGTAATATAGATTTTATAGTTCCTCCCGAATGACAGGGGTTACTATTATTATTATTTGTTCATTAAATAGCATCAGCATGTTTTAAATCCATGTCATGTCTGTATGCTTTATCAATGTTTCCCTTGTCTGTGGTCAATTGATGCAGTTGTGTTTGTGTGGACTTTTCCATGGCAGAAATCACAGAGCTTTGAAATCTTCACAGAATCATTCACGTAACTCCGAAGTAATATAGTAAGATTAAACAAGAACTTACCAGTTTAAAGTTTGATCTGTATTTCATGGGGAGTTACGATGAGCGAATACGTGCCCTCCGCTCCCAACCCTCATATCATAAAGGTCATCTGGTAGTTCTAGTCTTCTCTAATCTTACTATGTCACTTCAACTACTGTTATCTGTGATTTCACACCGCTGCTTTGAAGATTGACGCGCATTCGGACTGGTGGGCTTCTTCACGTAATCGCTCATCATTGCTCCTCATAAAATAAAGATCAAACTTCAAACTGGTAAGTTCTCATTTAATGTTACCAGTTTTTACCTCTATATTTGTTTATAATTTCCTTTAGGGCACATATACACAAGTCAGTGCCATGTTTAGCTTCAAAACCAAACTGGTTATCTGTGGAGTGAACAAACTCATTTAATCTATCCAGCAAAATTATTTCTAAGACTTTTGACAATATGCTGGCTAAAGTTATGGGCCTATAATTATTTAGGCTGCCTACTTTACCAGCTTTGTCCTTAATGACCGGCACTAGCATAACATACAACATTGAGTCTGGTAATAAGCCATGAATCATAAAGCCAGTAAAACAAATAGCAAGGAGAGGAGCTATCCTCATACTCACATACTTCAGCAAAAATATGATCTAAGCCACTTGCTTTGTTGGTGGGCAGCTTGTTCATGGCATGATACACCTCAAGTGACATAATCACCAATGAATCATTACTCTCAATATTGTCCCTATACAAATCACCTTGGGCACAGTTGAATAAAGTACTATAATGTTGTCGCCATAACTCCGCAATATTAACTGTTCCGGGGATTCCATCTACAGTGCATGGTAGAGATGTTTTGCAGCTGTTAAGAGCTCTAACTTCTTTCCAAAAATCAGTATAATTGTTACTTAGCAGCTTCTCAGCCATGGAATCAGCCCTCATTGTTTGCTCATTTTTACAGATGAAGCGAACAGCATACTTACATGATCTTGCATTAGTGAGCTTCTTGTACTCAAACACAGGCGCTGTCTGGGTCTACCTGCCATAGCCCATGATTTAGTGGCTTCACGGGCTTCAGCATGATTCTCAGCTACATACTTATTCCAGCCAGGCCTGATGTTATGTGTCTTATTTTTATGCTTGCAGTAGGGCTTACTGCCTACATATAAAGCGCTTACTATATCAGTATACGTGGAGCAGGTATCTCTCCTATCCTTACAATTAACACATTATTGTATCTTTAGGTAGATTAATATTGCTTAAGGATTTATCTGTATGAGCATAATAGGCTAAGATGTCTTCCTTTGTGAGGATTGACCAGTCCAGTTTTTTTGTGTGAAAGCTATTTCCATCGCTGGATACCACAGGTAGATATTCAACATTTACTGACATAGCAACCGGTATATGATCAGTCATTGTTGCCCCTTTAGGAATACTCATACACCCCAATGAGACATGTGCATCAGCTGTACTAATAAAATGATCCAGCCATGACGTAGTGTGCCAGGCCTCACTAATATATTTAACTATCTGTAGGTAAAAACATTTAACAATATAAAATTATTATCTTGACAGATCGGAGCCATATGATTGGCAAATAATGAGTTTCTGTCTGAGATATCTGTACTCATATCCCCAATGACATATACCCTAGAATAATTATTGTTTTGAATAAAGGAATAGAAGAAAGCAAGCCTATTTAAATATTCATCCTCATTCGGATGGCATTCATAGGGTGTTTACACATTCAGGATAACAAATTCCTTGTCGTTGTGAGCCAAGTGGGTATTGCAATGCACCAGTCAGCATCAAGCCGAACCACATTTAATGATGTCAAGCTTCTTGTTCCATAGAATAGCCATACCCCCTGATATCCTACCTCTGACTATTCCCATGCCAAGGTCAGTTGTAGACTCCCCAGCCCCATGAAAGTTGTCATTGAGAGAACTGAATTTGTCCAAGTTTTGCTTCGCTAAAAATGTCTCTTGCATACATAGTATGTCACAGTTCTTCAGAAGGTTGTTAACAACTGTACAGCGAGCTTTATCCCCTGCGTTCTGGCCCAAACGCAGGCCATGACATTGTAGGATAGAACCCAAATGGTCATTTAGCGAGACTAGTGAGTGCCCCTAGCACCAACAAGCAGGCGCAGTGCTTGATCCGATTACTCCAACCCTGCGAGGCTAATAAAGTGAGTTAATTAGGCAGAATTAGGCCATTCAGCCCATCAAGTCTACTCTACCATTCAATAATAGCTGATCTGTCTTTTCCTCTCAACCCCATTCTCCTGCCTTGGCCTTCTAAATGGTGAAAGGGAAAAAGTTTAAAAGAGATGTGCAGGGCATGTTTTCTTACGCACAGAGTAATGGGTACCTGGAATACGCAGCCAGGGGCGGTGGTAGATGCAGATACGTTTAAGAGACTTTTGCTTCGGCACATGGATATGTAGGGAATGGAAGGATGTAAACCAGAAAAGATTTAGTTAAACTTGGCATTATGTTCAGCATGGACATTGTGGGCCACAGGGCCTGTACTTGTTCTGCACTGTTTGTGTTGTATGTTCTTAATAGCAGTGTTGCAATTCCTCAAATTGTTCATAATCATAATATTTATTTTTATTCTGTAACCTGCCTGCCAGACTAAAAGCCCTGTCCCACTGTACAAGTTAATTCAAGAGATCTCCCGAGTTTAAAAAAAAATCAAACGTAGGCACGTAGAATGAACATAGCGGGTACGTCGGAGGTCGGGGACGTCTCTTAGCGGCTCGTAACGTTAACGGCAGGTACTCGGGAAACCCGGTAAGCTCGGGAAGACTCGTGAAGATTTTTCAACATGTTGAAAACTGTCCAAGAGAGCCCCGAGTACCTGTAAGCGGCCATTACCGTAAATCTCCGAGTTCAATTCAGGGCAAACTCGGGAGAACTCTTGAACGAACTCGTACAGTGGGACAGGGCTTTTAAATGGAAGACCAACTTAAAGGAGAGTTGGCTCAATAAACAGTTTGAGAAGAGTTGAGTGAGCCAAAGAGACACGCAACGCAAATAAAAGGAAGAAATAAATTTACTACTGTCATACTAAATAATCCAAACATGTTTGGATTATTCTTAAACATTAATATTTGAGAATAACAACAACTGCTTGGTTTTGTTTCCATTGAGCCAGTGCCATGCAATCATTAACTTTTAACTGCAGAAAAGGATACCAGATTCCCGCTCCATTCACTTTTCACTGCAGTAATACATTTAATTGAGGAAATCTTTCTCAATTATGAGGAGGCAATTGCATTGTTACTTTATTGTTGATTCAAAATGATTTTTTTTTTCCGTGCCATTATATTGAGAATCAGGGGAATCTGACCTCAATGGTGAAACTTCCTCTATCATACTCCTCATGGAGTTTACTCTGACTGGAGTACAATTACAATCTAAGACCACAGATACATTTCACGTACATATAACAACCCAGGCTTTGAGTCTACTGATGTTAGAGGAAACACATTTCTGTTGGTCAATCATTGACAGCTTCGAAGAGCAGTTGTTGGAGCTGAGGAACAAGGCAGGAAAATGGGGATGAGAGGGAAGATGATTGAATAGTGGAGTGGTCGGCTGCAATCGAGACTACAGGATGATGTGCTGCCACCCTGGACTCATGGTCCAGGACATTTCGGAGCGGCTGCATGACATCTTCAAAGGGGAGGGAGTGCAGCCAGAAGTCGTAATGCATGTTGACACAAATGACATAAGTAAGAGAATCAAGGGATATGGGGAGAAGGCAGGCACGAGTTTCTGATTGTGGATGATCAGCCATGATCACCATGAATGGTGGTGCTGGCTCAAAGGGCCAAATGGCCTCATCCTGCACCTATTCTCTACATTTCTAAGTTTCTAAGAGAAGGAAGGTTCTACAGTGTGAGTATAGGGAGTTAGGATAATTGATTCCAGTGCCACGTGCTAGTGAGGGTAAGAACAGGAAGATAGGGGAGATGAATTTGTGGTTGAGGAATTAGTGCAGGGGGCAGGGATTCATATTTCAAGACCATTGGGATCTCTTCTGGAGCAGGAGTGACCTGTACAAAAGTGATGAATTGCACCTTAAGAGGAGGGATACCAGTTTCCTAGCAGGCAGATTTGCTCGTGTATATAGGTGGGTTTAAACGAGATTGGTGGGGGGGGGGGGGGGATCTTATACTGGACAAAGGCATGTGAGGGTTTAGAAGTTGGTATGGAAGGTGATGCGAGAAGGTTTAGAGGACAAAATAGGCAGGAGAAAGGCAGAGAGCGAGGAAGCACGTATTTTAATACAAGAGGCATGATGAGTAAGGCGGACAGGCTTAGGGCATGGATAGGTACGTGCGACTGGAACATTGTAGCCATCACAGTAACCTGGTTAAGGGAGGGGCAGGACTGGCAGCTCAATGTTTCTGGGTACAGTCCTTCACGCAAGAAAAATGAGGGGGAAAGAGGAGGGGGTGTTGTATTATTGGTTAAGGAGGATGTCATGGCAGTGGTCAGAGGTGACATTGCGGATGGTTCGTCTGGTGAGGCTATGTGGGTGGAGATGAGGAACAAGAAAGGGATGATTACCTTGATGGGGGTGTACTTCAGACCCCCCCAAAAACGGGAATTAGCAGAACAAATATGCAAGGAGCCAGCTGCAGGTCAAATAAGGTTGTCGTAGTAGGGAATTTTAACTTTCCCAATATTGAATGGGAATATCATAGTATGAAAGGTTTAGACGGGTGTGATTTGTAAAAAGTGTTCAGGAGAGTGTTCAACGACGATATGTAGAGGGCACTACATGGGAGAGGCCAACACTTGATCTAGTCTTGGGAAATTGGAAGGGGCAAGTGGATGGTTTGTGGATGAGCCACGTGGGATGGTATGGTATTGGATGGGTTTGAATTGGCAATGACGACCTCGAGGTCCTTCAACAAGCGAGTCCAGAATAAATGACGGAAGAAGTTCTATTAAAGACAGTGAAGAAGGTCAAAACGGGGTATTGATCAACTGGGAAAGTGGGAAAGGGAATGGTAGATGAAATGACATACACAGTCAACAGCAACACCCTGAGAATTTTGGCGAATATTACGGGCACAAGTACAAGTAAAAAGTGGCAATACAGGTAGACTGCATGGGGTAGAGGGCATATGGAATGCTAGCTTTCAATGGCTGTAATATTGAGGACTAGCATTGGTTTAGGTTTATTATTGTCACGTGCACAGTGAAAAGTTTAGTTTTTCATGCAACTGAACCATCCTACAGCAACCAGAGAGCAGTCCTGAACTACTATCTAGCTCACTGGTGACCCTCGGCTATCTTTGATCGCACTTTACTGGCTTTAACTTGCACTAAACATTATTCCCTTATCCGTTATCTCATGCACTTTAAACGGCTCAATTGTCTTTCTGCTGACTGGTTAGCATGCAACAAAAGCTTTTCATATATACATAGAAAATCGGTGCAGGAGTAGGCCATTTGACCTATCGAACCAGCACAGCCATTCAATATGATCATGGCTGATCATCCAAAATCAGTACCCTGTTCCCATTTTCTCCCCTTATCCCTTGATTCCGTTATCCTGAAGAGCTATAGCTAACTCTCCCTTGAAAACATCCAGAGAAATAATCTTAGATCAAAGAGAATTAGAATAACAGCAGAAAGAAGTCCAAAACCTTTTAAGAACATCAGAGCGGCACAGTGGCAGAGTGGTAGAGTTGCTGCCTTACAGCGCCAGAGATCCGAGTTTGATCCTGATTGCAGATGCTGACTGTACGGAGTTTGTACGTTCTCCCCGTGACCACGTGGGTTTTCTCAGGGATCTTGGGTTTCCTTTCACACTCCAAAGATGTATAGGTTTGTAGGTGAATTGGATTAGGTAAAAATGGTAAATTGTCCCTAGTGTGGAGGATAGTGCTAATATATGTGGATTGCTGGTCGGCACAGGCTCAGTGGGCCGAAGGACCTGTTTCCACGCTATAGAGAGTCATAGTCATACAGCATGGAAACAGGTCCTTCAGTCCAACTTGACCACACTGGCCAACATGTCCCAGCTACACTAGGGCCACCTGCCTGGGTTTGACCCATATCCCTTTAAACCTTGTCCTACCCATGTACCCGTCTAATTGTTTCTTAAACGTTGCGGTAGTCCCTACCTCAACTACATCCTCTGGCAGCTCGTTCCATACATCCACCTCCCTTTGTGTGAAAAGATTACCCCTCAGATTCTTATTAAATCTTTTCCCCTTAACCTTAAACCAATTCACCTACCCCAGCAGGAGACTTTGTGCATCTACCCGATCTATTCCTTTCATGATTTTATTCACCTCTATAAGATCACCCTTCATCCTCTTACGCTCCAAGGAATAGAGACCCAGCCTACTCAACCTCTTCCTATAGCTCAGACCTGCGAATCCTGGCAACATCTTTGTAAATTTTCTCTGTACCCTTTCTAGCATGACAAAATCTTTCCTAAAACATGTTGCCCAGAACTGAACAGAAGTGCACAAGAAGATTTACGTGAATGTTCCCACGACCCGAGGGCCAGAGCTACAGTGAGAAGTTGAGCAGGTTAGTACCTTATTCATTGGAGCGCAGGAGGATGAGGGGTGATCTTATAGAGGTGTACAAGATCATGAGAGAAATGCACCAAGTCTTTAGCGCGGAGTAAGGGAATCGAGAACAAGAGGACATAGGTTTAAGGTGAGGGGGGAAAGATTTAAAATTTTACTTTGGAGTCACGTGAGTGACTACGTGAAGAGCCCGCCAGCCCGCATCCGCGTCATTATCGTCTAACGCATGCCGCACGACTGGCTGGCAGGCGCGCTGCTCCTCCAGCGGTAAGTTTCAAAAACTGCAGGTAAGTTTTTTAACTTATTTTCAGGTCGTGTTTTTGCTTGCATGAATCTCTTTTACAGAGTTTCCTGCTGGATATGGAAATACGGGGAGAAATCCGGGCGGGCCGCAGGGAAACTAGTTACGGGCCGCGGGGAAAACCGGCTGCAGACCGCGGAAGTGCGGGTAGCCGGCGGCCGTCGGGTTCGATACCCGAGTCAGCGACTTCCGACTTCGACAGCCCCCAAAAAGTGGGCAGCCAAACGGAGTTGGAGAGGCCTGTGCTGGGACCAGCCAGGCCAGGAGGGTTCCCCTCTGGCATACATGGGTACGTCCTCGGGCGTTTAACCCAGATGGAGCATGGATAGCATCCTTCCCACAAACGTGATGCTCCATCCTGATATGGTCCGGGAAACGGGGCCATTTCAGCGCAGGTCTGCTTATAAATCTCCCTCTCTGTGGAGGGGAGTGCGAGGGGTCAGTGTGTGACTGACTCCAAACTCGGAAGTATGTCCGTGGAACATACTGGAGTACAAGTTAAAGACTTGTCTGTCATGGCATCAAGGGTTGCGATATCCTCGCAAACAAAGGAGCCACTGCAGGAAGAGTAGGCTTCCAGCCATTGGCAGAAAGCCCGGAGGGGGCCAGAGTTCCCCTCACATTACAAGCTTTGCAAGCATCAGCTACCTCATGTCGTATCATTACAGGAACAGGTGAAGGCTGTAAGATACCATACACCTGTAAATTTTAATTCCTGAAAGTGCCGGCAGTGAACAGCGCGATCTGGGGTGACATTGGAGGGGGCATCAAAACCCAGGAAATGAAACTCCAACAAATTTTGAAAATTACTGGCCTCAGGCATCACGGCATTTGCCAAATCTGTGGGTGGCGGGCTATCGGACGTCCAGCTGGATGCCCTGGCATTGATGTGCAATGCACACTACGAAATGAACTGCTTTCAAAAGAACACCATCAGACCTGCCTTAAAACCCAAATTTGCAGGCTGATGTAAAGCCAGCAATGTCCAGCCGCCGAATCTTCTCTTCGGGGAAGACATATCCAAACAGGTAAGACCTGGATGAGGAAGCAAAAGCTGTCGGACCAATCAAGGTACCAACGATTGGCAAAACTTCATTGTTTCGGCGACAACACCCCCACGCCTCCATCGGCAGTAAGCGGTTCACTGAAGCTGGTGGCAGCTTGAAAGCTGGGCAGAGGTTTTCAGGCCAAGGCCCAAGCCGGTCCTCAGGGAAAAATATGTAAGACACGCACCCCAGCAGTCCTACTCTCCAATCAAGGACGGAAATAGAACCCGCATCAGAGGCCTTTGGGCTCACCATAAGACCACCGGTAACCATGGAGGTAGGTGGGTCTGGTTCCTTCCGAAACACGGGGTATGTGGACCATTTACAAGTTGGTAATAGTTTACACTTGTTGTATGTACGAATGACAATGGATAACTATGGCAACATGAGATTCAGATCCATTTATAAACTAAAAATGATAACATAAGATCAGTTTATACTGCACACTATACAAGGGTTCCAAGCAGGCTTGGAATTGCGGCCAGAGTTGTCTTTCGAGGCAGGCTCAGAATGATGGCTGGAGTTGCTTTTCGAGGCCGGCTCGGAATTATGGCAGGCATGGCCTGTTCATTGTGAAAGAAGGAGGATGTTGGATCGTCCTTGATTTAACTCACATGTGCAGTATAGACATTTTAGAATGGGAAACTTTGTTACTATCTACAACTGATTTCCATAGGATGCTTTATGGCATGCATCGATCTCAAAGATGCATACTATTCAGTTCCCATTCACGGGGATCACCGGAGATATTTGAAATTTAGCTGGATGGGGCAACGATAACAGTTAAAGTGTGGTAAAATGGGACTAAGAAGCCGGTGCTTGGGCTCAAAAACACTTGTTATGGCCTATCTGGATAATATTCTAAAGTGCTGTATCAGCTGCAAAACTATATATTTAAGAAATTGGGGTTTATCATCCATCCAGTTAAATTTAAGTTGATACCAACTAGAGTTATTGATTATTGGGATTTACCTTTAACTCTATTAATTTGTCTGTGATTCCACCCTGGGGCAAGAGATTAGGATTAATAGAAGCCTGCAACAGCCTTGTTGTTATGAAGCAGCCTTCTGTTCATCAAAGTGGCCAGTGTTATTGGCAATTTAGTGGCTGTGTTTTTCATCTGCGCAATTTGAGCCTTTGCATTATCAGAACTTACAACGTGCAAAGAAGAAAGCCCTCAAGTACCATGCAGGTAATTGTTAATAGACCTATGCTATGACCAGCTGAAGCTATCAAAGTCACAATGGTGGACGAACAATGTTTAGCATTGCTCCAGTAACTTTTTTGGTCAGTAAATCTTCAGTTATATTACAAACTGATGCTAGTGCTCAAAGATGGAAAATTACTAATACCATCTCTAGTTACGGAGGCGGATGGGATTTGCATGAGTTACCAATTACCTCCCCCCTCCACTCCTTTCAGGGACCCAAGTAGTCCTTCCAGGTCTGACAGAGGTTCACCTGCACCTCCTCCAACATCATCTACTGCATCTGCTGCTCCAGATGCCAGCTGATCTATATCGGTGAGACCAAGCGGAGGCTTGGCGATCGTTTCGCCGAACACTTCTGCTCGGTCCGCAATAACCAACCCGACCTCCCGGTGGCTCAGCACTTCAACTCCCCCTCCCACTCTGTATCCGACCTCTCTGTCCTGGGCCTCCTCCATGGCCAGAGTGAGGAACATCGCAAGTTGGAGGACAGCACCTCATATTCCGCTTGGGGAGTCTGCATCCTCTGGGCTTGAACATTGAATTTTCTCAATTCTGTTAACCCTTGCTGTCTCCTCCCCTTCCCACCTTGCCCTCAGCCCTCGGGCTCCTCCTCCTCCTTTTTCCTTTCTTCTCCCATCAGTCTGAAGAAGGGTTTCGGCCCGAAACTTTGCCTATCTTCGCTCCTTAGATGCTGCTGTACCCGCTGAGTTTCTCCAGCCTTTTGTGTACTTTCCTTAAAGTATACCTGTTTTCCAAACCAGTCCGGTACTTATGAAAGGTCTTCAACTTAGTTTCTCTTTCTCTCGACACTGCCTGACCTGCTGAGTGTTTTCAGCAGTTTCTATTGCAGAAACATGCCACAAAATGCATGTTTTACCACATGCACAATGTGTGGTTCCTCCCACTCTCGTTCATTTCAATTCCTCTGTCTACATTATCAGACTCCGAGGTGAGAACCAACTTAATCTACCTGCTTCTTAAAATGTGTACTTTTTTTTCTGTTTAACTGTAAATGGAGCTAAAGAGTTACATAAAAATGAAGGAGGTATTTATGTTTTAAGCAAAGGCACAAATATGTCAGAGAGTCTTGGTCAACTAATCTTCAGTGTTCCAATCTCATTTCACCTGATATCTTGAGTCCCTATGTGTAAGATGATGACATTCTATGCATAATCTGATGTACCATGATCAGGTTGAACAAACTGTTCCACAAATTCCAGACAGTAAACACAGTCTGGAGCACATCCACGGTAATATAATTTTCCATTCAACAGTATACAGCTGGTTAGAAGCAGATTCTGAGCTCTTCTAAGAAATGAAGATTTATATTTATTTAGCATTCTTCATTAACTTCCAGGCCAAGTCAAAATAGTTTACAGCCATCAACATTTGTGTTGTTGGAATTGTGCCAGCAAGCTTCCAGAAAAGCAATGTTATATTATATGGACAGAGTATTTATTCTTATTGTTAATTAGGGATAAAGATAGACTAAGTCACTGGAGTTTATTTCCCCTGTTCTACAAGACCAAAATTAACGTCACATCTAACAGGTGAGATCCCGCCAATCCATTTCATACCTTAGTGCTGGCAAATAGTTTGTTCTTTCAGAGTTCTTCACTGACAGCTGTACGAAGATAAGAAACATAAAAACATAGAAACATAGAAAATTGGGTGCAGGAGGAGGCCATTCGCCCCATCGAGCCAGCACCGCCATTCATTGTGATCATGGCTGATTGCCCCAGTCAAACACTCTTTTAAATCCATCCAGTGACTTGGCCACCACTGCCCTCTGTGGCAGGGAATTCCACAAATTCACAACTCTCTGGGAGAAAAAGTTTTTTCTCACCTCAGTCTTAAATGGCTTCCCCTTTATTCTAAGACTGTGGCCCCTGGTTCTGGACTCGCCCAACATTGGGAACATTTTTCCTGCATCTAGCTTGTCCAGTCCTTTTATAATTTTATATGTTTCTATAAGATCCTCCCGCCTCCTTCTAAACTCCAGTGAATACAAGCCTAGTCTTTTCAATCTTTCCTCATATGACAGTCCCACCATCCCAGGGATCAATCTCATGAACCTTCACTGCACTGCCTCAATCACAAAGATGTCCTTCCTCAAATTAGGAGACCAAAACCGTACACAATACTCCTACCCATGTACCTGTCTAATTGTTTCTTAAACTTTGCGATAGTCCCTACCTCAACTACCTCCTCTGGCAGCCCATTCCATACACCCAACTCCCTTTGTATGAAAAGGTTACGCCTCAGATTCTTATTAAATCTTTTCCCCTTAACCTTAAACCAATTCACCTACTCCAGCAGGAGACTTTGTGCATCTACCCGATCTATTCCTCTCATGATTTTATTCACCTCTATAAGATCACCCTTCATATTTATTTAGCATTCTTCATTAACTTCCAGGCCAACTCAAAATAGTTTACAGCCATCAACATTTGTGTTATTGGAATTTTGCCAGCAAGCTTCCAAAAAAGCAGATGTGGTCTCACCAGAGCCCTATACAACTGCAGAAGAACCTCTTTACTCCTATACTGAAATCCTCTTGTTATGAAGGCCAACATTCCGTTACATTGTGTGAGAAACTAAAGGCACTAATCCATCCCCAACCCCTAAGTGTTTATAGGAACTGCCAGTCTGAGGATGGGTCCTGACCTGAATTGTTGCCTCCCCAGATGCTGCATGACCCACTGAGTTCTTCCAGCACTTTGTGTTTTGCTCAAGATTCCAGCATCTGCAGTCTCTTGTGAATCCATCATCAATTACTAGGTTAGTGCAGTAAATGTTAGTACTGTGCAGTCAAAGTCAAAGTCAATTTTATTCGTCACAAAGTCAATTTTATTCGACACAAGTCCCCCAACAATGAAGTTTATTCTAGGTCAAATAATACATTTGCTTTGCCTAATCTAATATAACTATAACATCAATTTTCTCTGCATATCTCATGCTTTATATCTTTCTCTGCAGATGTACTGTTTTCCCATTTCTTTATCTGTCACACATTTAGTATTCTGAAGTATCACATTGAACTGGGAGTCACTTCTGTTCTATTCTGTGCTGGGTTGCCAAGCACCAAAAAATTCTGCTATCAATGATTGGCTGCCGTTGAGAACCAGATCAACTACAGTTTTGCTTCATGCCAAAATATTTTCCCAAATCATACCTGTTCAAAAATAATGTTCTTGCATGCCCCTGTCGTTTTCTCTGCCTCAGAGGGCGGTGGAGGCAGGTTCTCTGGATGCTTTCAAGAGAGAGCCAGATAGGGCTCTTAAAAACAGCGGAGTCAGGGGATATGGGGAGAAGGCAGGAATGGGGTACTGATAGGGGATGATCAGGCATGATCACATTGAATGGCGGTGCTGGCTCGAAGGGCTGAATGGCCTACTCCTGCACCTATTGTCTATTGTCTATTTTGCCCCCAGTGCTGCTGCCACTATTTTTACTTATCAATGTAATTGGTGCCTAGATGCAGTTGCCAACTGGCTACGCCTTTGCTTCACTCCTGTTGCATTACAGAGGACCCTCCACAACACTTAAGAAGATGTCAAGGCGAAGTCATTGCAGCCTCAAGATATTCACAGCAGCAATTTCGCAGGGCTTAGTGCAGCACCTTCAGCTCATCTGGATTCAATCATTTCATTCATGACCTTCCCTTATAGAAATCACTGGTACAGTTGGGGAAGAAAACTTGCAACCACATCAAGTTAGGGATGGGCTGACCACAAATTGCCCACATGCTGTTATTAACTCCAGCAACTTCTCCGTGACAAACACACAATGCTCAAATCCGCCACAACATTACGCAGCCCATGCCATCTATCCAGTCTTGGGCAGCATTAGAGGTCAGGGCTGCAGAAGAGGCAACAGGGTTCATTTTTACAATTTAAATGGGGCCTCACAGGTGTGATAAAGATAGGAACAGATGCCAAGCTAAAGGACAAAGCATCAGGAAGAGAAACAATAAATTTGACAAATAAATTAAATATTAAAGAGGGCCTTAAAAAAGGAGCTGGAGATCAGAGCCAGAGTGATTCAAGGAGACTGAAGGGCCTGTCCCACTGTACGAGGTAATTCAAGAGTTCTCCCGAGTTTCCCCTGATTCGAACTCGGAGAATTACAGTAATAGCCGCTCGTAGGTACTCTGGGCTCTCGTGGACATTTTTCAACATGTTGAAAAAACTTCACGAGCTTACCGAGTTTCCCGAGTACCTGCCGTTAGCGTTACGAGCCACTAAGAGACGACCCGAGCTCCGACGTACCCGCTACGTACATTCCACGTACTTACCACGAGTTTGATTTTTTAAAAACTCGGGAGAGCTCTTGGGTAAACTCGTATAGTGGGACAGTTTCAGGGCAGGATGACTGAAAGCACAGTCACTAATGAAGAGAATAGGAGATGGAAAGGAGGGCAGAAACAATATCTTGTGGACCTCTGATAGCACCTGGGGGTGCACAACTGGGCTGTATTTAAATTTGCTCCTTCTAACACTTGAGTTAGAGCATTGCATTTCCTCGCAATTCATTGGGGCAGAATAGAATATCTCTAATCATTCCCTCCTTATCGATGGCCGCTGATCCAGCTTTGCAATATTTTACTCCTCTATCAAAACTTCCAACGGATGGCCTCCAGCTTTTGCTGCTGTTTTTCTGACACCCAACTAGTCTTCATGAGTATTAAGACAATTCAGAGCCCAAAATACATTGTAATTAAAGAGGTTTGAGAACAGCAGAGGAAGAAAAAAAATCAAAACATAAAGATAAGTGATGCTCTTGACATCATGCTTGGCACAGACTGCTGAAGGGTCTGTTCTTGTGCTGTACTGTGTTCTACGTTCTATAATTTGAAGAAATTATTCAAGTTCAGTGGAGAAAGTGGGAAATAAATGGTTGCTAAATATGTTCTATACTTTCAAACTGGCATGTCTGCAAGCACTTATTATTTGCTGGGTGGTTTTAACGGAAAATAGGTCAGATAACAAAGTAATTATTATGAAACTTGAAACAAAAACAAATCTGCCCTTGCTAACTGACAGATTTTACTGACACACGCTGTTTAAGTGGTGCAACAATACTCCTTTCATATGGAGTAATGGGTGGACTTATCCAGTCTCACTGGGTGTAGCATATTTGTTCATTTACCTACACTAATTCATTGTTAGAATTGCAATAACATTGCCTTCTTCCTTCTCTCGGTTATTCAACTATGTTTGACCTAATTCCCATGACTTGAGAGCTCTTTCTTGTAAGACTACACATCCAAAAGTAAAATCCCAAATTGGTGATGGATGCGGAAATATTGTGTATTTGTTTTCCGGACAAGGAAACATGAGAAAAGCGAGTTTTATTCTCCATTGCTCATTGCCATGAATGTTTTAAGAATCAAGCACAATTAATGGAGTCACAGATGCTAGACACAGTATAATGTATTCCCCAAAGTAGATTAAGCAAAAGCATCTATTTACAAAATGCCATTAGCTTAGCATGTAGAAATAGAAATTGACACCAATCCATATAAAGAGATTTTATGCAAAGAAGAAAATTGCTGGTGGGACCCAGCAGGTCAGGCAGCTATTTTTAGGAGAGATAGTCGACATTTTGACTTGGGATCCTGTATCACTCACATGGACTTAGATGGTCTTGGTTGGAACACACTCCTCCACATGCTTTCTTTTGAAGTTGGTAATAATCGTGGTATACTCATTTAGGTCCATCACCCAGTCAATCAATGCCAAGCATTTGCAGCTATTCCTCTGCCAGTTCTTTTTCAGGCATTGCTTGTACACAAGAAAAAGAAGCGCAGCCAGGTGGTCTGATTTCCAAAGTGAGGATGAAGCATGGTGTCAGAGACATCTTTGACGGTGGTGCAGCAGTATTTGTTCCTTTGGTACTGTTGGAAATGTGTTGGTAGTAGTTTAAAAGTGACCTTCAAACTAGACTTGTTGAAGTCCCTGACTATGATGGGGAAGGCGTCAGGGTATGGTATTTGGTGCAGCTCCTCCTGTACTAGCCGAACAACTGCCTGGGACAGAATGTACACCACAGTCATGATGATGGAGGTAAATTCCCTTGAGGGGTAGAAGGAGATGTTCCAGGTGCAAGGAGCAAGACTTGGACAAGACAGCTACATCAAAACAACGCAGATAGTTTACCATGAGGAAGACGCCACTGCCTTTCTCTTTATGACTCGTTACCAAGAAGCTAGTTAAATTTTAGAAAGTATTTTAAGAGGAGAAGTAGGAAAGCAGAAAATTGAAGAAGTTACAAGGGTATATCCAACTGAAGAACAGGCACCAAGGGCAAGTTAGATAAAATAAGGACTAAATACTAAATACTTATAGTATGCTAAATTGTTATAGTATTTGGCAGCTGGAACTGTTTTTAAACATGAAAGGATTTCTTCTTTGAAATATTAGCAAATTTCAATAAAAAGGAAGAAGCCAATTTAGATTAGTATCAGTGATGGATGACTGAGGTATGTAATTAAGGTCATGAGCAGCAACGTTTTGGATGAACTCAAGTTTTACTAGAACAGAATGTGGATAGGCAGCCAGAGGATCAGTGAATTGTCAGATCTGGAGGTAGCAAAAATTTGGATGAGGATTTCAGTGTTACTTACCTGAACCATGCTTAAAGAAAACACGTTAGGTTGAAGTAGGTGTACTGTTGATGTAGAAACTCTCTCTGGATAGGCACATGGATAGGCAGCGAATGGAGGGATATGGATCACATGCATGCAGATGTGATCCGTTTAACTTGTCATTATGTTCGGCACAGATATTGTAGGCCGAAGGACCTGTTCCTGTGCTGGACTGTTCAATGTTCTACGTTTTAATGTGTTGAAAATAGAATTGTTGATGGGAAGTAGGTCTGACCAAAGATAAAGGACTTCATAATGGAGGAAATAACAACTAGCCCAGAACCAGATGTGAGACATGCATCTTAATGGCAAAAAGGAAACAATAATATGTCAGAGCTGGATACTGTCCACAAAATCTGGAATAGATGTCACATTTTGTATGATATTGTGAATGAGCAGGATGTAAAATAGTATCTTAATCTTTTGAGGGCCGGAGAGGTAACAGCATAAGAGCGGTAAAAGTATCCAGAACAGAATTTCTCTGTCTGCAACTGGCTAGATAAGAATGGAATCAGGAGATGGCTGCTCCTCTCAACCGGAATACAGAGAAGGAACAATGGAAAAGGAAAGTGTGGTCAACCATATCAAACATTGCAGACAGCTCACAAAAGATAAGCAGTTACTGTGCACCAAAATTCCAGCCGCAGAGCCTATAATTAGTAAATATGAATGTTCTAGAGAGAAATATTGCAGAAGCTGAAAATCTGAAATGAAAATATATCAATTTAGTCAGCTTCTGTGCAGAGAGAAGGCTTCAGTTAAGGTTTCAGGTGGTTGATATTTTATCTGGTAACTTTGACTAATCGTGCATTCAATTGTAGGCATTGGTTTAGGAAATGATATCCAAGGAATTTAGAGGTGTGATGGTAATTTACAACATTAGAGCAGCCAAAACTAGGTACCGAGAAGGGAGGAGACTTTTTATTTCAAATATAAAATGGACACTGTAAATGAGGAGGAATTGTGACCATTTTCAGTGCTCCCAATATGATAAATGAGCCATCTTGTCAAGTAGTTTTCAACCATGGTACATTTCAAAAGTCTCATTTCTTTCACTCTCTCGTGTTGGGTGTGCTAATGTTGCAAATGGCCACTGCAAAGTCCCTTTTCTCTCTAAAGTCCTCAAATGTCATTTCCTAAACCAATGCCTACAACATGAGTAAAGAAAGAAAATATTATGGTTGAAGTAGCAGAATCTCTCTCTGGATAGACACATGGATATGCAGGGAATGGAGAGATAGGATCACATGCAGGCTGGTGAGATCAGTTTAACTTAGTAACATGTTCAGTACAGACATTGGACTGAGGGGCCTGTTCATGTGCTGGACTGTTACTTGTTCTACTTTCTAAGGTGCTGTGAATAGGATTCTTGATGAAGAATAGAGTGTAGAGAGAGGTGACCAAAGATAATGAACTTTAAAATGGAGGAAATAACAATTAACCCAGGACCAGATGTGGGACAAGCATTATAATAACAAAAAGGAAACAATGAAATATGACAGAGATTTAGGGCCTTGAAAAAAAGATGGAACTTGATGTAAATTTGTGACAAGAACAGTGGGAAGTAAATTATTGGAGGCAGCTGTACCAGGTTCTTGATTTTAGTGGCACAGGAGCACAGAGACCAATGGATGCTGCAATTTTGAGCAAAACACAAAATGTGGAAGGAACTCAGCTCCACTATTTTTCAGACTGCAGAAGACTGCAGACTTTAGCCTGAAGAAGGGTGCCAACCTGAAAGGTCACCTGTCCGTTCCCTCCACAAAGGTTGCCTTACCTGCTGAGTTCTTCCAGCACTTTATGTTTTTTTATAATATTTCCTGGTTAAAGTGGTTTAGTGGTGAAAGTAAGATTAAGCCAAAAGTAAAATAAGTTAATACATTCATATTATTCCAATTTCATTAAAATGTCTAAAGCTAAAATCCTGGAAATCAGCCATAGGCTAACAATGCAATATCTATATCTTTTGGGGTACATGAGCAGAGTGGTGGGAGAGTGGAAGCCTGATTGATGAATCTGAGTTAATAAATGCAGAGGTCTTTGTTGAAAGTAGACCCAAAAGTCAGAGAGTTGAGTGTTTGGAAGCTATTGTATATTTCTTGGAGAAACTGTTTTCCTTGGGTTGAAGGATGATGTGTGAGAGATGAATGAAATGGCCAGACTTTGGTTTGAATAAGAGAACACAGGAAAATGAACCAGCTTATTTGTAAAACCATCCCATAGTTTTAATGTTTCAAAACATGCTTAAGTAATATTTGGTGGTGGATTATTAGTTCAGTTAATTCATTAAACTAACATAATAGCAAATTTTTATAAAAACATTGAATCATTATTTTCAAGTAAAGAAAATGCATCCGGCCTTTAGCACATAATAAGTAGTATGGGTTTGTGGCCAAAATTCATTCTCCCATACAGATTCTTCATCCTAGTTGGGTCACCAGTGACAGCTGGTCTCCCTTGAGGTTGAGTTGGCTGCACTTCCGTTTAGCTAATGCAAGCTGTCACTGCTGGAGGTCCTAAGGAAACTCATTATAACATCAGAGACTTACTAAATATATGGAATGCGATTAGAGCACTGTGCCTCGATCTAGTTTGTTTTTTCCACATTTCCACTTGCCATAGAGGGAGTGCAGAGAAGGTTCACCAGACTGATTCCTGGGATGTCAGGACTGTCTTATGAAGAAAGACTGGATAGACTCGGTTTATACTCTCTGGAATTTAGGAGATTAAGAGGGGATCTTATAGAAACTTACAAAATCTTAAGGGGTTGGACAGGCTAGATGCAGGAAGATTGTTCCCTCACAGCTTAAGGATATCCTTTAAGACCGAGATGAGAAAGATAGTGGTGAGTCTCTGGAACTCTCTGCACAGAGGGTAGTTGAGGCCAGTTCATTGGCTATATTTAAGAGTGAGTTGGATGTGCCCTTGTGGCTAAGGGGATCAGAGGGTATGGAGAGAAGGCAGGTACGGGATACTGAGTTGGATGATCAGCCATGATCATATTGAATTGCAGGCTCGAAGGGCGCCTACTCCTGCACCTAATTTCTATGTTTCTATGTTTCTAAATGATGAAATATTAAACTAATGTGAATTGGTCAGATTTATTTACTCTTTCAAGTCTTTGCCAAAATTTCCAGTAAGATAAAGCTCTGTAAAACTCTTCATTCACCTAAATAGTGACGTTGGCATGTAGCGGGAAAAGATTCCATGAAAAATATCAAGTTAGGAAGTTTCTTGATTAATGAAAGGATACTGTAGTACGCCATACTGACACGTATAATTTTGTTAAGCGATGAACTTTATTTTCTCTCATCCAAATTATTACCTTTGCTATGGATCCCATCGAGCTCTCAAGGCCTGGTGGTGCTGTTTTGTGCAGAACTGGGATAATGCACATCAGCCTGAAGATGGGTTCTAACCTGAAATGTCATCAATCCATGATATTTGAGATGTTGCCTGACCCGCTGAGCTACTCCAGCAATCTGTGTCGTCTTTTGTAAACATGCATCTGCAGTTCCTTATTTCTACCTATCTAATGCAATTTCAACCAACTCCTATGAGAGCTAACTATAGACAATCATTGTAGAAGCCTAGGAAGTGCTGATGAATCTTGGTGTACAAGTCTAAGGATCCCTGAAGGTAAAGTACAGGTCGATATGTTGGTCATATGTTGGGCATAGGGAATTCTTGCATATGAGAGTTGGCATATGGAAGGCCAATTTAATCAAAATACGACAACCTGAAAAAGGTAAGCTGGGAGTATCCACTTGCTGGTAAGTCAATATCTGCACAGTGGGAAGCATTCAGAGGATAAACAGCAAGAGATCAGGGTTAATGTTTTCTTATCGGGGTGAAAGCCAAGTGTAACGAGTATAGGCAATCCTAGATATTGAGGGATATTGAGCCAACACTGTGCACACTGGTAGCAGATTATACGGCCAATTTATCCATGCATACATTGTCACAATTAATCCTGGTGATGAACACTCGATACTGCAACAAACATGAAACTATGGTCTCTTAGGTAGCTACGTAAGTACTTCTGAATCCCTTGGGTAGAATAAAGTTACAATGAGATATGGGGTGAAGTGTGTGAAGCTATTTTATCTCTTTGGCTATTTTAGTTTGTGAGATGTTCAGAAATCAGTTTACAATAGAAGGTCGGGCAACTTCAATGCCTCCTCGCTGAATAGTCACCTCTTTAAGCACACCTTTTCTGTATAAACTCTGAGAGAAAGATGTCTTTGAATAGTGTTCTTTGTTTGGCTTGTATGCCTGTTATAGTTCTGCTTCTGTTGCAAACAAAAGTAAATGGCATAATGGATCTCTGTGATTAGAGCTCCTTGACAGCAAAAGGAAAGCAAAAGATTGCCCTCTACATCTGTTAACACTTGCAAAATTATTCCAGATGTACAACTGATAAAATGTTCTCATGCCAGCAGTCAAACACATGTAATAGATAATGTCAAAATGAACTCAACCCTTCTGTCCTGATATTTCCATTTATAACTCACTGAAAATAAAATGAATGCAATTCATGCAAAATTGTAAAATTACTGAGTCAGCAACATTTGACAATAGACAATAGACAATAGGTGCAGGAGTAGACCATTCGGCCCTTCAAGCCAGCACCGCCATTCAATGTGATCATGGCTGATCATCCATAATCAGTACCCCGTTTCTGCCTTCTCCCCATATCCTCTGACTCCACTTTCTTCAAAAGCCGTATCAAGCTCTCTCTTGAAAGTGTCCAAAGATCCGACCTCCACTGCCCTCTGAGGAAGAGAATTCAACAGACTCACAACTCTTTGTGTAAAAAAATGTTTCCTCATCTACGTTCTAAATACCTTACCCTTATTCTTAAACTGTGGCACCTGGTTCTGGACTCCCCCAACATCAGGAACATATTTCCTGCCTCTAGCATGTCCAAACCCTTAATAATCTTATATGTTTCAATAAGATCCTCTCTCATCCTTCTAAACTCCAGAGTGTACAAGTCCAGTCGCACCATTCTCTCAGCATATGACAGTCCCGCCATCCTGGGAATTAACCTTGTAAACCTACGCAATAGCAAGAATGTCCTTCCTCAAATTTGGAGACCAAAACTACACACAATACTCCAGGTGTGGTCGCACTAGGTCCCTGTACAACTTCAGAAGGACCTCTTTGCTCCTATACTCAACTCCTCTTGTTATGAAGGCCAACATGCCAATTGCTTTCTCCACTGCCTGCTGCACCTGCAGGCTTACTTTCAATGACTGATGAACAAGGACCCCCAAATCCCATTGTACTTCCCCTTTTCCCAACGACACCATTTAGATAATAATCTGCCTTCCTGTTTTTGCTACCAAAGTGGATAACCTCACATTTATCCACATTAAACTGCATCCATCATGTATCTGCCCACACACCCAATCTGTCCAAGTCATCCTGCATTCTCATAGAATCCTCCTCACAGTTCACACTGCCACCCAGCTTTGTGTCATCTGCACATTTGCTAATGTTACTTTGAATCCCTTTATCTAAATCATTGATGTATATTGTAAATAGCTGCAGTCCAAGCACTAAGCCTTGTGGTACCCCACTAGTCACTGCTGCCATTCTGAAAGGGACCCGTTAATCCCTACTCTTTGTTTCCTGTCTGCCAACAAATTTTCTATCCATGTCAGCACTCTACCCCCAATACTATGTGCCCTAATTTTGCCCACTAATCTCCTATGTGGGACCTTATCAAATGCTTTCTGGAGGTCCAGGTACACTATATCTCCCTTGTCCATTTTCCTAGTTATATCCTCAAAAAATTCCAGAAGATTAGTCAAGCATGATTTCCCCTTCATAAATCCATGCTGACTTGGACTGATCTTGTCACTGCTTTCCAAATGTGCCACTATTTCATCTTTTATGATTGACTCCAGCATCTTCCCCACCACCGATGTCAGGCTAACTGGTCTATAATTCCCTGTTTTCTCTCTCCCGCCTTTCTTAAAAAATGGGATAACATTAGCTACCCTCCAATCCACAGGAACTGATCGTGAATAAATAGAACATTGGGAAATGAACACCAATGCGTCCACGATTTCTAGAACCACTTCCTTAAGTACACTTGGATGCAGACCATCAGGTCCTGGGGATTTATCAGCCTTCAGTCCCATCAGTCTACGCAACACCATTTCCTGCCTAATGTGAATTTCCTTTGGTTCCTCCGTCACCCTAGTGCCTCGGGCCATTAGTACATCAGAAAGATTGTTTGTGTCCTCCTTAGTGAAGACGGATGCAATGTACCTGTTCAACTCATCTGCCATTTCCTTGTTCCCATAATAAAATTCACCTTTTTCAGTCTTCAAGGGTCCAACTTCGGTCTTAACTAATTTTTTCCTCTTCACATAAAGATGTTTTTACTCTCGTTTTTATGCACTTCTTATTGTTTCTTTTTTATAGAATCGCCACTTTGAGGAGATGCATCCTCCCAAGGAAACAACAACACAAACATTAGTGTTGGTTTTAAGTGACTGTAACTCTGGTTCCCCAAACACATCCAAAGATTGAGGTTCTCTGTGCTGGATTAACACCACATTTGCCCTCGCTGACCACATTCCCACTCCTTAAACCCCACTGCTAACCAGCGCCCCTCCCCAAAATATTCAGACCGTTAGGATTTTTTACTATAGATATGAGGATTATATCGCAAAAAAAAACACATTTTTAAATAATGCCTAATGATGCATGACATTACTAGCAGATGGCTTTTGATGAGCACGGCCATGATATTCACAACACTTTTTGCAATCAAGATCCACTTGTTTGATCTATCTTAAACCAAATGTAAGCTTTTAGAACTCTGTACAGTATACACCATCTTTGATGTGAAAATGTAATACAATAATTTAAAAACCATCTCCATGAAGGAATGGTGGGATAGAATGTCAAAACTGTGATGCAGTTGATGGACGACAGTGAAGCCACTACGATTGGATTTTATAAGCTTGGCTGAAACGGAGAAAAACATCCAGCATTTCATCCTTAATTGCAGCACACTGGTCACATGCCTCCGATTACCAAAACAACCCTCCACAACAACCATGCCACTCCTCCCTACAAGCCAATTTTTAAGCCAATTAGCTAGCTCACCTTAGATTCTAACCTTCCAAACTAGCCTGCAATGTGGGACCTTGTCAAAGTTAAGTTTATTTGTCACATACATATACAAGATGTGCAGTGAAATGAAAGTGGCAATGCCTGCAGATTGTGCAAAAACAACAGAACAATAGAACAGAATCAGTATTTACATTTTAGAATTATTTTTTTTAAGGACACAACACAACAGTAAATTAGTAAATTAGTCCCTGGTGAGATAAGTGTTCACTTGCCTGAACGTAGTAGCTGGGACAGACCGTTGCTGCAGTGGTGTGGGTCCCTCATTATGTTGCTGGCTCTGGATCTGCACCTCCTGGTGTATAGGTCCTGCAGGGGGGTGAGTGTTGTTACCATAGGGCGTTCGGCCGAACGCACTACTCTCTGCAGAGCATTCCTGTCCTGGGCAGAGCTGTTCCCAAACCAGATTGTGATGTCGTCGGACGGCTTCCTACAGCCCCAGAGTAGAAGCACTGAAGGATCCTCAGAGAGACTCTGAATTTCCTCAGCTGCCTGAGGGGGTAGTGCGGCAGTGTGTGTTGCCCATGTCAGATCCTCTGTGATGTGGACTCGCTGGTATTTAAAGCTGATCACCGGTAGTCCCATTTGTCTCCAGTGGCGTGTACGTCCTCGGATGTTGAGCCCTTCTAAAGTCCACAATCTGCTCCTTTGTTTTTGTGACATTCAGGAGGAGGCTGTTGTCGTGACACCAGAGTGCCAGATCAGCCTCCTCCTCCTGGTAGGCCTTCTCATCGTTATCGGAGATCAGACCCACCACCACAGTGTCATCAGCAAACCTGATGATGGAGTTGGAGCTGAACCTGGCCACACAGTCATGCGTGTACAGGGAGTACAGTATGGGGCTAAGGACGCTACCCTGGGGGGGAGGGATCCTGTGTTCAGGATGAGGGGGTTGGAGGTATATCTCTTCATCTTGACCACCTGGGGCCTGGTAGTGAGAAAATCCAGGACCCAGGCACACAGGGGAGTGTTCAGCCCCAATTCCAGCAGCTTCTCAGCAAGTCTGGTGGGGACTATGGTATTGAAAGCTGAACTGAAATCAATGAACAGCATCCTCACATAGCCCCCCTTCTGGCTGTCAAGGTGAGAGAGAGCGGTGCGCAGAACCTGGGAGACCGCACCATCCGTGGATCTGTTCAGACAGTATGCGAACTGCAGCGGGTCCATGGTGCGAGGGAGGAAGGCGCAGATTTGGTTCTTGATCAGCCTCTCGATGTATTTCATGGCCACCGAGGTGAGGGCCACCGGCCCGTAGTCATTCAAGCAGGCTGGGGAGGCATTCTTAGGCACTGGTACAATGGTGGATCTTTTGAAGCAGGGACAGTCTGCTTTGCTAAAATTTTGTGTATAAACAACGTTTATACACAAAATTTATATACACAACGTCCATGGCCCTGCCCTCAGTAATCCTCTTGGTGGCCTCTTCAAAAAACTCTTAAGATTTATGAGACACTATTTCACGCAAATAAAACCATGCAGACTGTCCCCAATCAGTCCCTGCCGATCCAAATGCTGGCAGATCCTGTCACTGTGAATTTCCTCCAGCAACTTCCCCATTACTGACATTAAGCTGACTTGCCCGTAATTCCCTGGCTCGCCCTTGTTGCTCTTCTTAAATAACAGTGAAACATTATCACCCTCTAGTCATCCGGAAGTTCACCTGTGTCTAAAGATGATGCAAAAATCTCTGCAAGGACCTGTGCAATTTCCTCCCTAGCTACCCACAAGATTTGTGGATGTACTTGGTCAGGCTCTGGGGAATTATATGCCTCAATGCTCTTTAAAACCACCAATACCTCCTCAGTAAAAACGGATGGAAGTACTCTCTATTCAAATAATATCTTCCCTGAATTAATGCTTTATACTCCTAGTGTCTCCGCAGTTCTGCCCCAGGCTCCAGCCGCGAGGCCCTTACACCCGGCTGCTTCTGGGAGTCATCTGCTGACGCAACCTCCAGGTAGTCGTCTGCCGCTGGTAATTTTGTGCCACTGCCGTTGTGGTGCCTGCCAGGATCAAAGATGTCTCTGAGCAGCTGCAGACCATTCTTCGGGGGGGGGGGGGGGGGAGTGAGCAGCCAGAATTTGCTGTGCACCTTGGTACCAATGACACAAGTGGAAAAGGGATGAGGTCCTGCAGAGTGAATATAGAGATTGAGGAAAGAGGTTAAAAAGCAGCACCTCAAGTGCAGTGATCTCTGAATTACTCCCAGTGCCATGTGCGAATGAGGACAGAAACAGGAGCATCAGCCAGATGAATATGTGGCTAAGAAACTTATGCAAGGGACAGGGATTCAGGCTCTTGGATCATTGGGATCTCTTGAATGTCTAAATCATGTATTTTCTGGGCTAATTACTACTACTACTCCACTGAAGTGTTTGTTTCCATGTGAGAGAAACCCCTGTAGCAGTTCATCCGATCAATTAAAATCCCACTATGGCAGGGTTGGACTCCACTCACAATGCTGTGATTCAGCCATTCATGACCTTGCACTAAAAGGATTAAAAAAGGGAGCGGCCATGTTTGTTCCATAATGTGCTTCTCTTTGACCTACAACACTGCTGAATCCAGCGACGGATTGGGAACTCGATCTTGAGCCTGTGCTTTCTTCCACGCTGCAGAGCGCAGGCATGGCGGTCAAGAAGTGCTGACCAGCAAAGCGAACCTTGTTGGCAAGAGGCAAATTTCAGCTCGATAATTTCTGTTCAGCCTACCTGCTGAATATTTTATTTTAATAATTAAGTGGATGTACATTAGAAAATATTTGCTGTTAATCATTTATTTCAATAAGCAGAAAAATGAACTGATTGCCTGTGACACAACCGCACATCTTATTGCTGTCACACCGAATTTAATTAGTACAATTCAAAAGTTTACAGTGGACATTGAATATCCTGTACTGTTTATTTAACCTTGTTTTTCCACATCCAAACAAAGAACAATATTGATTATGATTTGGAAATGATTCAATATATGCAGGTCATTGGAGGTTCATGGGAACATAGTGCAACTGTTTCCTGCCAAAACTCAATGAAGAGCATTTGTCCACAGCTAAACAACATCAGTAGTACAAACCTTGGAACACAATGCAACATTTCCTGGTGTTGATGCAACTGAATTCAGCATTCATATTTTCAGTGGAGGAAAAAAAGTAATTTTCATCTTCAATTCTATAGGGAAAATGCCAGAAGTGCTAAATCTAAAACAAAATCTCTTTTCCTTTTTCTTGTTTTATATATCCATCCAGCATTGTTTCTTTGCCATCTTTCTGCAGTGAGATTTGCACAAAATCAGGAAGACGTTAGGCCATTAAGCCTCCTCAATATATTGCTAGCTATGGATCTTCAAACTATGTCCTTGTTTTCTCGCCATCATTACCATTTACATATCAATTTTCATAGAATTTCCATTGAATTTCTTTGAATGATTACAACATTTTAAAACATACAATTCATATATGGGGGGGGCTTTACTACAGTGTTGATGACAAGTTCATGTTTCGACTGTCTGGGTATTAAGGACCTGTCTTGAATTGAGGGCTAGCCTTTCGAGACAGATATGACATTTCTTCTTCTAAATTGTAGTGAATCTTCAGAATTCTCTACACGAGAAGACTGTGGTTGAGTAACTGAATTAATTCATCAGAAATTGATACATTTTTGGATATTCAAAGATTCAAGGGATATGGGGTGCAAGGAATGGAAAGGTAAAAAGCACAAGGGATTGAATATGGCACACTCCTGTTTCTGTTTCCTATGTTATTTCCCATTCCCCACATTTGTTTGTGACTGCAAACATTTCCTAAACACTCATTTTTTGCTTAAAATAACTCAGCTTTGTCAACGGTGAATTACTTTTGCCAAGGATAAACATTACAAAGTGCTTCACCAAACCATAATCAAATAAAATTGCACGTTAAAACATAAAAGGAGATACCAACAAAAGTTTTATCATAACATTGTTTTTTAAGACAGGTCTGATGGCATGAAAGAAAGTTAGAGGTCTAGACAAGTTAGTGGTGATAACACATTTAAGAGCTTCGAGACATTTTCGTACCTGGTGTGTCATCAAAATCCCTGACACCCAATTCTCAAACGCAAGATCCTCCAGGTTAGAATTCCCCTCATGATCCACATTCTTGTTGCTCAGTGCAGAATATTACAAATAGTTGCTAAGGAAAGACTGTGGAGCCACCTGGCGTTCATGTCCACACTAAACACAAGTATAGTTTTTGATCTATTCACCATATATTAATTGATGAGTGACACCTAGTGGTCATTTAACGCAAAAAAAAAAATCAATTTAATTTAAACCATCTAAATGTAATAATTCATTAGGAATCTGAAGTAGGGTCCCAACCCAAAACATAACCTATCCATGTTCTCCAGGGATGCTGCCTGACTGCTGAGTTACTCCAGTTACTCGTTACTGAGTTACTCGTTATGTCTTTTTTAAACCAACATCTGCAGTTCCTTGTTGCTGAATGTCATTATTTATTCATTTTACATAATGTGGGCATCATATGGTAACTAAAGCATTTATTGCCAATCACTAAAACCAACAAAGACCTGGAGCAATTCAGCAGGTCAGGCTGCATCTCTGGAGAACATGGAAAGGCAATGTTTTGGATTGGGACCCTGCTTCAGACTGATTAGGGGAGGGTAGGGAAAAGTTGGAAGAGAGGCGAGCACAACAAAGCCTGGCAGGTAATAGATTGATAATGTGACAAAGGTTTTTTGATAGGCAGAGACCAGTGTTGAAAACACAGAAAGTGTGAAACAAAAGAATTGAAGAGTTGCAAATTGCGAAACTAAAATACCTAAATTGGAGAATTCAATGTTTATACAGTTGGGTTGGAAGCCACCCAAGCGGAATATGAGGTGTTAAAACATGGTCACATTGGTGGCCCCAGGAGGTGGCGAGGGTCGACAGCAGCAGCGTCAGTAGTACCATGGTGGCGGTGGGGGTAGGAGAAGCGCTGGACATTAGTGCTACTTCTCACTGTGACAATGACGGATCTCGGCCTCGTGGCGGTTGGGCAGGTGGCCTGGTCTAGCGGTGGAGTTCCGGGCTTGTTGTTTCTCCCATTTGCATGTGGCCTCATTCTATTTACTCTTTATTATGTGGTGATAAACCACCTTCTTGAATCACTGTTGTTCATCTGGTGAACGTACACCCGCAGTGTTTTTGAGTGGGAAATTCACGGATTTAGACTCAGCAACAATAAAGCAATGTGATATAATTTCTAAAATCCAGGAGGTGATGATATTTCAATGTACCTCTTTCCCTTGTTTTTCCAGTTATTAAAAGGTAATTGGTTTGTGAGGTGCTGTGGGAGTGACCTAAGCAAGTAACATCAGTATAATCAAGAAGGACATATTTGTGGTGTTGGTAGTTGCCAATCTGCTTTACGCTGTAATTCATTGAATTTAAACATATGGCTAGACACAAAATGCTGGAACAGGCAGCATCTCCTTGGTCACCCTGCATTCTCATAGCATCTTCCTCAGTTCACACTGCCACCCAGCTTTGTGTCATCTGCAAATTTGCTAATGTTACTTTGAATCACTCCATCTAAATCATTGATGTATATTGTAAATAGGCGTAATCCCAACACCGAGCCTTGCGGTACCCCAATAGTCACTACCTGCCATTCTGAAAGGGACCCGTTAATCCCTACTCCTTGTTTCCTGTCTGCCAACCAATTCTCTATCCATGTCAGCACTCTACCCCCCAATACCATGTGCCATAATTTTGCTCACTAATCTCCGATGTGGGACTTTATCAAATGCTTTCTGAAAGTCCAGGTACACCACATCCACTGGCTCTCCCTTGCCCATTTTCCTAGTTACATCCTCAAAAAATTCCAGAAGATTAGTCAAGCATGATTTCCCCTTCGTAAATCCATGCTTTTTTTTTATTTTTATTTATTTTTTAATTTTTTTATTATAGAAACAAAGTAATTACAAAGTACACTCTTAAACGACGATAAAAAATACATGATAATAATGATAAATTGATACTGTTTATATTATTTGTAATATTATTAATTATACATATTAAGGTTGTTTATTTTATATAATTGGGAGTATGTGGTAATAATAGTACATTCCTAGTATTAGCAATATACTCATACTACCCATGATATCCATATTTCTGATTTCCATAATACAGGTCCCCATGTTATAATTGATAATACACAATATTAAGCGAACTTCTATGATATTCATTATAATTTTTCTTAATATTAAGAATGTTTGTATTATTATTGACTTTAAATTCCAAAAATTATATATCGTTGAAAATACACAAATTTTATATAATTGAAAGTACAAGACCATTAATAATATTTTCATACAACAGTGATATCTATATTTGTACTAATATTAAGAATTTAATATATATGTGTTTCTATTTACTTTTTTCTATTAAGCATAGGAAAATAAAAAGAAGAATATGGGAAAGTTTGGGATGAGATTGAATATTAATCATTAATACCGTCTTGGCGATATATTCATGATTTATTATATATATTTCTTCCTCCCATTCAGATATTCAGCCTCAGACAGTCCTCGCGCCGAACCATTATGACCCGGTAAATATTTAATATATGGATACAAATCCCTCTGAAGAGATCTAAACCTATCCATAAGGATCAAGCCCAATCTCTCCCAAGTAAGTGTCTCCGACATTTCTGTATTACACAATTTCATAGTTGGGTTGGGATGCAGGCCTTTCCAAAATTTTAGTATTAATTTTTTCCCAATTATTAAACAATAGTCGATAAAAATTCTTTTTGTTTCATTGTAAAAAGTTGGTCCGTTTCAAGTAATCATATTATTAACTTTGTATCAGAAGTCATATAATATTAAATAACAATTTCGAATTATCTTAATATTTGTTCCAGTATATCTAAAATTTTATACCATTAGTACATAAATTGAACAACTTTGCTTCTGAGATTTGACATTTATACATTATAGGAGATAATTTTGGAATTTTATTTTGTAACAATTTAGATTTGGAATAATGTACAGTTATGTAGATTTTTATACTGTAATAGGGGCATGTTTAGCATTAACGAGCAATGATGTATGTGTTGGATGCTTTCGTCCCATATTTTCTTGGTTTTTATTCGACCAAATTCATTTATCCTAAGCTTGTCTATAGTGTTTCTGTTGATGGGATATCACTTTCAATAAAATATTATAAATATACGATATCATTTTTTCTGTATTTGGATGTTTATTCAAGCATTATCTAAAATTGCAGTCTTATTATTTTCTAAGTTTTTGTGTATTTGCAGAAACATAGTTTTGATTTGTAAATATCTATAAAGATCATTTTGTGTAGTCCATAACTTTGTTGTAAACTCTTTGAATGAAAGAAAAAGATTTTCCTTATTAAAGATCACCCATGTTTAAAGATTCCTTTATTTTTTCCATTGTAAAACAGCCTTATCCATCGTTAAGGTTTTTTAAAACGTAATATTATTGGCAATGGTAAGACCTTATGGTATAGGATTTTAATTTTATAATGTTTTCTTTATTGTTGCCAATGCGGATTCAGTTTCTATTATGATTTCCACTAAAATTTTCTTAATACGTTAGTGTTAGCGAATATTATAGAAAACTAATTTCAAATTGGAGACAATCTTCTTTTTTTGTTAATTTTTAACCAGTATGGTTTATTGATCTTATTTCTTCTAGCCAAAAATTATATTTTTAATATTAACTGCCCCAGTAATAAAGATAATATTGGTAATGCTAATCCCCATTTATTTTAGCTTTACATAAAGTGTTTTTTATTTATTCTGTGGTTCTTAAATCCTGATAAAGTTAGTTAAATTAGGGAGTCTATTTTTTTTTGTAAAATTTTTAGGGTGGTATATCGGGATTAATGAAATAAATATAATAATTGTGGGAAAAATGGAAAATCATTTTTATCGCATTGAATTTTACCTATCATTGAAATAGGTAAACTTTCCAGTATAAATTTTCTTATTTAATTTATTCAGTATTAAAGGAAATTAACTTCACCTTATAAAGATTTCATTTCTTTTTGATAAACGAAAATGCCAAGATATTTGATATTTTCATTTGTTATCTTGAAAGGACATTGTGTAATATATGTAAATTATTCTTCGTTTGGGCATTGTTCATTTTATTCAAATTGATTACTGTTATCCTGAGTTTGAACCTAAATTCCGTTATTAGTTTTAAAAATTTCGAATACTTGTTTCCGGTTCAGTGATATAAAGTAATACATCATCCGCATATAACGAGATTTTATTCGTAGTATCTTTAGTAAAAAAAAAACACCCCAACCCCTATCATATCCAAGTATTCAGGGTGTAATCTCACCCTTTGGGCGAGAGGTTCTATTGCTAGCGGCGAACAATAAGGTGATAGAGGACAGCCTCGTCTACATCCTCGAGATAAACTTAATTTTGTTGTTAGTAATACGGTTTGTTGTTTAATTCTAGCGTTTGGGTTTGCATTATAACAATTTAATAAAAGTAGTAACTTCTCTCCTAGCTTGAAAGCTTCCATCAACGAAAAATAATTTAAGGCCATTCCACTTGGTTCAAATGCTTTTTCTGCATCCAGCGAAAATAACTAATAAAATTCTTTTTTCTATCCCGTTCTTTTCAAATCTATAATATTAAATAACCGTCTTAGATTGTATGAGGAATATCTTTTAGGTATAAATCCTGTTTGATCGGGATGAATTAGTTCGTTAACAACTGAACTTAATCTTTGTGCTAATATTTTTGTTAGTATCTTTTGATCCGTATTTAATAGAGCTATTGCTCTATATGATTCATAAATCCATGCTGACTCGGACCGATCCTGTTACTGCTATCCAAATGTGCCACTATTTCATCTTTTATAATTGACTCCAGCATCTTCCCCACCACTGATGTCAAGTCAAGTCAAGTTTATTTGTCAAATACGCATATGAGATGTGCAGTGAAATAAAAAGTGGCAATGCCTGCGGAATGTGCAAAAAACTACAAAACAGAATAGAACAGAATCTGTAATTACAATTGGTGAGAGAAGAAAATACCCCAACAATTTAAAAAAGATACAACACAACAGTAGTTTGGTACAGTAAGTTAGCCCCTGGTGTGATAAGAGTTTACAGTCCTTATGGCCTATGGGAAAGAAACTCCGTTCTCATCCTCTTGTTTTTACATGCATGACAGCGGAGGGTTTGCCCTGGCCGTAGCAGCTGGAACAGTCCTTGTTGGGGTTGGAAGGGGTCACCCATATGTTGCTGGCTCTGATGCACTTCTGTTGTATTAGTTCCTGCAGATGGGGTGAGTGTAGTTCCCATAGTGCATTACGGCCGATCGCAACTACTCTCTGAGAGCCTTCATGTCCCGGACAGGGCAGTCCCTAAAACAGATTGTGATGTTTCATGGATAATAAGATGTTTTACAGACGCTGCTGAGTATCCTCAGGAGAGACTTTGAAATTTCCTAAGCTGGCCTGAGGTGGGAAAGGCATGCCCTTGCCTTACTCTGGGTTCGCAGGCTTGTGATGTCCATGTCAGTTCCTAAAGTGATGTGGACTCCAGTATTTAAAGGCTAACCCTATCCACAGTATCCCCATTTTATCTTCAGTGGCTGGGTGTATGTCCTCGGTTGTTGTGCCTTCCTAAAGTCCACAATCTGCCCCTTAGTTTTTTTGACATTTCATGAGGAGGCTGTTGTCCTGACCACCAGTGCCAGATCAGCCTCCTCCTCCGGTTAGGCCTCTCATTATTTGCGTGTGATCTGGCCCAACACCACGGGTTTTGTCATCAGCAAACTTGTTATAGTAGGTTGGAGCCTGAAAACCTAGCCCACACAGTCATGTCGTGTACAGGGCAGTTACCAGGGCTCCCGTACGACGCTAACCAAAAATGGGGAGTGGCATGACAAGGATTACCAAAGGTGAGTGGGATTAGACAGCACGGTGTCTGCGGGGAGTTGGCATGGCCCAGCGGGGGTGGGCGTGGGGGGAAGAAGAGGGCCTTGGGCCCGGCTGCGGGGGGCAGGCGAGGGAGGCGGGCCATGCCGCTAGCGGATCTGGTGTTGGGGTTACAGCCGCTGGGTTTAGATTCAGACACTCCCCACCCGCGACGGGGGGGGAAGAAACGGTCTGGTCGCCAGGCTGGCCGTTTGTGATGGCTCCCGACGCGAGGTTGGAGTTGCTGAACCGGTAAATCAGCGGGCAGACACCGCACCCCGCACAACCCCCCCGGGCCCAGAGATATAATGGGCACTTCTCTTATCCCGCGGGCTAGATTGGTCCCCTCATGGGTAGTTTGAACCGAGGATAAGAACAGACTCCCCCTCCTCCAATGCAATTTTCCACTACTTACTGGGAGTAGACGACATGAGGTTCGAGCTAAAGCTAAATGTATGCAGTACAAATGGCAAATCTGAATACTCGCCCCGGGGCCACTGCGCACGCGTGGAGTATGACGGCGTTCATTGTGCACCGCTTCCTCAACCTGAGGCAGGCGCGGTTGTGGTCGCTTTTTTTCTCCCAATAATCAATCCAGCGGCCGGAACCAGAATTTCACGCGCTTTCCGGACACTAAGTGAAAACGCTGATTTTTTTCGATTTTTTATTTGGTTTTTTTTTTTGGGGGAGATTTTTTCTTACTATGGGAGAAAAAATATGGGTGCGGTCACACCCATCGCACACCCCTTCGGACGGCCAATGCGTTAGGGTAGGGGGATGAGGATACGCAAACTTGGGGGGTATCCTGTGCTCAGGGGGGTGAGGGTCTTTGATGAATTTCCTCACTTTTTTTATGTCAAATTTTTCTTTATTCAATGTTTAAATATATAAACACTTTAACCTTGCGGAAATCCATCCTGACATTTTCGGGGGCTGTACAAATTGATGGAATGCTGTTTAGACATTTCTGTTCCCCAAAGTTCCACAAATCAAGTCCCCCATCGTGCCAACTCTGTGGCACTATGGCATGGGATTACTTCCCTAATTGTTGGGGACATTATTATAAGGTGTTGGTCCGGTAGAACCCTTCCACGACGACAGATGGGGCCGGCAATGTCCAGCTGACTGGCACATTGCATGGAACCTGCGCCAGGCCCATCCTTCGCAACACGGGGAAGGTGGACAGGTAGAACCTCAGCAGGTTTAGTGACACTTGGTGCCCACGTTGCTTGGCTCTACACTCGCCTGATGCAGCTCCACACACGAAGGTGGGACCTTCAGTATGAGGGTGACGATGGGCACGCTTTGACCCCGTTGCCTGCTGTCTTGTACATTGTGGCCCGTCGCACCGGTCCATTTCCTCGACCCCAAGATGATATCTGGATGATGGCCCGGGTTGATCCCTGTGGCGTAGGAGGGAGGGGACAGGCCAACTTGTGCCAATACAGCAGCCTCCGAGCGAGACGCACCTCACACCTGAGGGACCAAAGTTTTTTCCCTTTATGGAGACGGGAGCGTTGCATCCACGGCTCCAGCTTCCTCCCTACCACCTGCGCTATCCGCTCCTGGCCAATTGTTGTGACATTGCAGGCTGCCCCCCCTGATCAGATCCCCGCACCTTCATGAGTCTGGCTTGTGGGTGATGGGGACGGTAGTTTCTGTGGGCCAGTTGCCATTGATGTATATTGGCTCGATCTTGCCTGGGAGGCTACCTGGGCTCCGGGGCCGTACGCTATCTTGGTGGTCGCAGATATAATCAGTCTGCGGACCGACCTGGAATCCGAGCAGAAGGACTGCGACATCGTCAGGTAAAGTTCGCGGGTTGGGAGGAACTTAGTGAGTTGATGGACTGGCAAGCTCGCTCTTCACCTCTGATCCTCCAAGATCCTTCCAAGATCATCTTCTGATCCAGGGTCCGCCATTGTGGAGTCAGGATGAGACGTGCTGCTTCACGTTTCTTCGTCTTAAGGTCCACAGGGGGAGATCTGTTGTGAACAGCTTAGGGAGGAGGTCGGCACGGTATGAAGTGTTCAAACAACATGCTTCTAGCTGGTAGCATGTCAGGACTCCATGAGGAAGGGCAAACATTCACCTTAATCTACTAGCAGAAGGGGAGATGAAGGACATAAAGGAATTGGAGACCCATAAACATCTTGAATGTAGACTACAAGATTCCTGTCCATGGCCCATCGCCATTCGGGGTAAAGTCTGATCTGGGTCAGGTGATCACCCGGACCAAACTGTGCTGTACCGGCAGGAAAATCCAGACAGCATAGCGCTGCTGTGAGATACATCGCTCGTGCAGGACAGGACGGGTGGATGCCTGCCTAGTCTGCTTGGACCAGGAGTAGGCCTTCGACAGGATTTTGCACACGTAATGAGGGACGTGCTCTCCAAAATGGGTTTTGGGGAGGGATTTAGGAATTGGATTAAAATGCTTACACCAAACATACGTAGTGCAGTCCAAATTCAATGGGGTGGGAATCAGACCAGTTTCCCTGTTAAGGTCTGGAGTCAGGGCAGGGTTGCCCTCTCTCTCCTGTCTGTTTGTCTGCTGTATTGAATCTTTTTGCCTGTATATCTTCAGGAAGGAGGCGAGCTTAAGAGGAGGGACATTCGCCAGGCGTGGGGGCATTCAGTAAAAGACATCCCTGTAACATGGACGAGTGCTGTCTTCTGCTCGGATCCAGGTCGGTCGCAGACTGATTAGTATCTTGCGACCAGTTTGTGTCGGCCACGGGAGCCAGGGTGTACCGAGGTAGAGCGAGGGCCATGATCTTTGGCAATGGCCCGAACAGAAATCTTCCGTCCCCTTCACCTCAAGCCTGACTTCTTGATGGTTTGGCTGGGGATTGGTTAGGGTGGGCTGAGGCATGTAACAGATAAATTGGCTGGAGCGGATAGCCAGGGTGGGGAGGAAGCTGGAGCTGTGGGGAGGCAACGTCTCCCTTCTCCTTGACGGGAAAGAATGTGGTCATCAGGTGGTTGAGGTTGCTCTCGGGGTGCGGTACTTGGCACAAGTGTGGACTGTCCCTCCCTCCTACGACACAGGGATCACACGGGCCATCTTCCAGTTCTTCTGGGGGTCGGAGGTATGGACTGGGTGCGAGGGCCACAATGACAAGTTCAGCAGGACAACGGGGGTTAAAAGCTTAGTGCCCAACGGTCGCCCTTCATTCGATGGCCTCCTTCGTTCTGTGTTGGCTGCATCAGGCGGAGTGTAGTGCAAGGCCGTGGGCACCATAGAGAGATAGTATTTACTGCTGAGGGTTTCCTGTCCCGGTGGTGAGAAGGATGGGCCCTGGCGCAGGTGTCACGCAAATAGTGCAGTCTGCTGGACATTGCGCCCCATCTGTTGTCGGTTTGGAAGGGTTCTCCCGGACCAAACCTTTGTCCACATGTCCATCGGGCTGTGGTCAGCTACAGAATGTCCTGTAGGCACTGCAGGGAAAGGATTATGGACCCGGTGGCGTGGTTCCCTGAGCAGACCTGCCCTGCTTGTCTGGGCAAAGCCTCATCGCCAGAACTCTCCAACAAGCAGGCAAGAACTGGGCTTTGGCTGGCGGGTGAGGGGGAGCCCTCCCGTCAGATTCCTTCCTGTTACCGTCGGAACCTCACTGCCAGCGCACGCTGCCCTCGGGTCGGTGCTATGGAGGGGAGACGGTTTTGCCACCTCTTCACACGAGTGTGGGTTTTGCTTAAAAGAGTCTGGAGAAAAGATTATATGGGTCCTGGTATGCTTATATCCCGAACAGCTCCGTCATAAGAGGACTCGGTGATTTACACTGTTCCGGGACACATTCAGAGGCTGTACATCGATGTGCTGCAGGAGTGTCGGCATAAACTCGGTAAAGACGCCTTTGGTCTGCCCGAGCATTGTTCACCACCAGCGAGCGAGATGTCCGTCAGGAGAATGTTGCCGACTGGCCCGCTGCAGACTGCAGGAGTACGTGCTTGAGCGGACGCACTGAAGCTCGGTGCAGCCAACGCCAAGGCTCGATGGAGGAGGGCCAAAGTTCTAAGGCCCCTTCCGCCGTCTGGAACAAGTGGCATGGGGGGCCATAGGTTTGGTGGAGCGCCCATAAAATAAGGAAGGTATCCGACGCCATAGTGCCACATGTGTGGCAACGAGTGGGGACTGTTTGGTCGAAATTTGGTGGGAAAGAAATGTCTAAACTAGTTATCACATTTGTTCAAGCCCCCGAAAATGGTGGATGGATTTTCCGCAAGGTTAATGTATTGTATCATTTATCATTATGAAAATATATTTTTTTAATTTATTTTGAAAATTAAAAAAATAAAAAAAAGAGTATAGGTTTAGTGTTGGGACTCAACTGTTGGCTTGTTTGGCTTGTGTTTTGTACCCTGACATTGACAGTGGAATCTGTTTCTTTGTCTGTACTGACTGACACTTTGTGTTTCCATCACTGTTGGCTCTTTCCCAACTCACTTTCAGATTAAAGGGATTAGACCTTCATGCTAGGTTTTGGTTCAGCCTTGGCTGGAATCATTTTGAACAACATGAACACTTTGATCCTATCTCCAACTCAATCAACTAAGATCTTTTGTTTCAGACACTTACACTATTTTCCCAACCATCCCATTAGTCTCGACTGGAACATGTTGGGGGGACTGAGTACACTAAACTGCTCTTCTGGCTTGAAGTACCTCTCCTTTTTTGTGGGCGTCAAATTGCATTTCTGATTTAATTGTTTTTTGTTCAACCCTCTAGCTAAATTGGGTGAACTAGGACTTAAACGTATTCTTAGCCTTCTTTTCGTCAACAGTACTGCAGTGTGAGTAACTGTTGTTGTGTGTGGTGTGGTTCTGTACTTCAGCAAGAAACTAGCCAAACGATGTTTCATGCTGAGCTTTGAACTACCCTGCAAAATCTGTTCCTTAAGAGCATCTTTGACAATAACAGACCTTTCCACCGCCCCATTAGTGGCTGGATGGTATGGGGGAACATGTGTGTGTTTTACACCATTCCGCTGCATGAACTCTTTGAACTGTTCTGAACGAAACTGAGGGCCGTTATCAGAAACAAGTTCTTCCATAAACCATGGCATGCAAAAATTGCTCAGCTCATCTATGGTATGCTCAGTAGTAGTGGTTGACCCCGTATGTTTAACCTCAATCCATTTGGAATGACTATCTACCAGCACCAGAAAGTGATCATTACCCTTTTTGCAAAAATCTACATGAACTCTCTAAAAAGGTCTACTTGGCCATGACCAGGGTTGCAGTGGTGTTTTTGGTGGTTTACTCCGGCAATTTTGGCAGACACTACATTTGCTCACCAGTGATTCGATGTCACTGTCAATACCAGGCCAATACACAAAACTTCTGGCAATTGACTTCATGCTTACTATGCCAGGATGTTCGGGATGAAGTTCATTCATAATTTTGTTTCTCAATGACTCTGGTACAACCACTCTGTAACCCCACTTAATGCATCCTTGCTTACATGATAATTCATGGCGTTGATTATGGAAAGGCTTCAGCTCTGAGTTCAAAACTGAGTTCAATCCACTATCGATTTCAGTCCAACCGTTCAATGTCTGTTCATAGACCCACTTCTGCACAGTGTCTTTCTCTGTTTCTGCTTGCCAAATTTCTTGTTGCAGTCACTGGAAAGTCTTCATCTACAACTTGCAGTGTGTAGATTGAGTTCTCACTTCCCATGCCAGAGTTCTCATGGTGCAACCGGGACAACGCATCTGCAACTGCGTTGCACTTGGAGCTTCTGTACTCAAAACCTTATAGTCATACTGGGACAGCAAAATTGCCCAGCGCTGCATCCTTGATGCCGCCATGGAAGGTATAGCTGACTTGGGACCAAGTATCACTAGTAGTGGCTTGTGATCAGTCACTAGGGTGAATGGTCTGTCAAGAAGAAACTGATGGAATTTCTTGATTCCGAACACAATGCTGAGTGCTTCCTTTTCTATCTGCACATAGTTGTGTTCACTCGATGTCAGGGTGCGGGATGCAAAAGCAATAGGCTTTTCCTGTCTGTCATTCATTATGTGGGAGATCACTGCACCATAACTAGAAGCATCACAAGCAAGTTTCATCTCCCATGTCGTATCATAGTGAGCAAGGAGTTTGTCACTTGTCAAGTTTTCCTTACAGATGTCATATGCACATTGCTGTTCCTTTCCCCACGTCCATTTCACATCTTTTTGTAGCAGATGATGTGGTGGCTTTAGCACAGTTGCTAAATCTGGAAGGAATCGTGCATAGAACTGCACCATCCCAAAGAATGATCGTAGCTCTGACACATTGTTGAGTTTTGGAGCATTCACTATTGCTCCAACTTTGGCCTTCACAGGGCGAAGTCTATTGTTGTCTACATTGAGTCCAAGGTAGACCACCTCTGGCTGTGCAAATGCACATTTACTGTGTTGCAGTTTGACATTGTGGCAGTTCAGTCATGTGAGAACTTGCTTGAGGATTTCCAGATGTTCTACCATGTTCTACCATTGCACACACAGTGTGGAATGCCTTGTAATACTTGGTCCTAAAGACTGGCAAATATTCGGGGAGGATTTCACACCATAGGGCAGCTTTGTATATGAATACAAGCCCTTATGTGTGTTGATAGTCAGGTACTGCTGACTTTCCTTATCGACATTGAGTTGGGCGTAAGCGTGAGACAAATCCAGTTTAGTGAAGACTCCTGCTCTGCTTAGTTCTGCGTACAGATCTTGCGAGGTTGGTAACGGATATTGTTCGTCATCAACGGCTTGGGTGATTGTGACTTTGTAGTCACCACATAGTCGAACAGTTTTATCAGCCTTGGGTACATCCACAATTGCCGTTGCCCAGTTACTCTGGTCTGTCTTCACGAGTACTCCATTACGCTCTAACCTGTCGAGTTCTTCCTCCACTTGTTGCTTTAGTGCATATGGTACAGGTCTTGGTCGACATTACACAGGTCTCACATCTTGCTTGGGGGTGGGAGATTGCAATCTTCATGTGGTCTGCCCTGTTTCGATGAATGCAATCAAACCGGCTTGCACGTCTTGCTTAAGTCGAATGTGTGCAGAGTACCCTGTATTCCTGTGTAACTGTCAGCAAAAATGTTTGCACGTTTGCTTATGATGTTTTCAAGATGTGATTTGGACAAATCGACGCTGAAAATGTTCTTCCAGTCATAGAAACATAGAAACATAGAAAATAGGTGCGGGAGTAGGCCATTCGGCCCTTCGAGCCTGCACCGCCATTCAAGATGATCACGGCTGATCATCCAACTCAGTATCCTGTACCTGCCTTCTCTTCATACCCCCTGATCCCTTCAGCCACAAGGGCCACATCTAACTCCCTCTTAAATATAGCCAACGAACTGGCCTCAACTACCTTCTGTGGCAGAGAATTCCTCAGATTCACCACTCTCTGTGTGAAAAATTATTTTCTCATCTCGGTCGTAAAATACTTCCCCCTCATCCTTAAACTGTGACCCCTTGTCCTGGACTTCCCCAACATCGAGAACAATCTTTCTGCATCTAGCCTGTCCAACCCCTTAAGAATTTTGTAAGCCTCTATGAGATCCCCCCTCAATCTTCTAAATTCCAGCGAGTACAAGCCAAGTCTATCCAGTCTTTCTTCATATGGAAGTCCTGCCATCCCAGGAATCAGTCTGGTGAACCTTCTCTGTACTCCCTCTATGGCAAGAATGTCTTTCCTCAGATTAGGAGACCAAAACTGTACGCAATACTCCAGGTGTGGCCTCACCAAAACCCTGTTCAACTGCTGTAGAACCTCCCTGCTCTTGTACTCACATCCTTTTGCTATGAATGCCAACATACCATTCACTTTCTTCACAGCCTGCTGCACCTGCATGCCTACTTTCAATGGCTGGTGTACCATGACACCCAGGTCTCGTTGCATCTCACCTTTTCCTAATCGGTCACCATTTAGATAATAATCTACCCTCCTGTTTTTGCCACCAAAGTGGATAACCTCACATTTATCCACATTATACTGCATCTGCCATGCATTTGCCCACTCACCCAGTCTATCCAAGTCACCTTGCAGCCTCCTAGAATCCTCCTCACAGCTAACACTGCCCCCCAGCTTCGTGTCATCCGCAAACTTCGAGATGTTGCATTTAATTCCCTCGTCCAAATCATTAATTTATATTGTAAATAGCTGGGGTCCCAGCACTGAGTCTTGCAGCACCCCACTAGTCACTGCCTGCCATCCTGAAAAGGACCCGTTCACTCCTACTCTTTGCTTCCTGTCTGCCAGCCAGTTTCTCTATCCACATCAATACTGAACCGCCAATACCATGTGCTTTAAGTTTGTATACTAATCTCTTGTGTGGGACTTTGTCGAAAGCCTTCTGAAAGTCCAGATATAACACATCCACTGCTTCTCCCTTATCCACTCTACTAGTTACATCCTCAAAAAATTCAATAAGATTCATCAACATGATTTACCTTTCGTAAATCCATGCTGACTTTGTCAAATGATTTTCATCACTTTCCAAATGCGCTGCTATCCCATCTTTAATAACTGACTCTAGCAGTTTCCCCACTACCGATGTTAGACTTACTGGTCTGTAATTCCCCGTTTTCTCTCTCCCCCCCTTTTTAAAAAGTGGGGTTACATTAGCTACCCTCCAATCCTAGGGAACTACTCCAGAATCTAAAGAGTTTTGAAAAATTATCACTAAGGCATCCACTATTTCTGGGGCTACTTCCTTAAGTACTAATTCTATTCTACTCAGCCAATCCTTTCCAAGGAGGGTTGGTTTATTTCTGTAGCTGGCCACTATGATGGGCAGTGGTACTGACTGACCATTATGCTGAACTTTACAGTTCATTTGTCCACAAGTTTCCAAGACTTCGCCCGAGTAGTTTGCTTGACCTTACTCTCAAACAATGGTATCTGTGGGAACTCTGTTTCGTACAGGTCTTTGCTCTTGACTGAACAATCTGCTGCTGTGTATACACATATTGATTAACTGTTCATTAATCAATAGTTTAGTTCGAATGTCCTTGCCTTGGCTGGTTGTAGGCTTATCGATGTTGGTTGCATAAATGGTGTACAACCCAAGTTAATTTCCATTTGGGTTCACCTCCAAGTTCTGTGCTCTTCACTGGTGTGGTCGCTTGATTCCCGCAGATTGTTGGTTTCCTGTTTTAAGCTTGGCCCAACATGCTGAGGTGATATGGCCTTTCTTTTGGCAGTTATAGCACTTGGCCATTTTGAACTGACAAAATTGGGATGAGTGATTACCGTTGCAACTATAACAACTGGCTAAACTTGGCTCCCCACCATACTTTGGTTTTGGTTTAGCACCTCTTGGTTTGACCTTAGGCACTGCCTTGTGACTGTAAACGGCCACTGCAGTTGGTGGCGGACGAAACTCTTGATGCCATCTCCATTGTGGTAGCAATCTTGCGTGCTTTCTCGAATGTGAGATCTGGAAGGTTCATCAGTTTGGACTGAATTCGTTCATCCACTAGACCACAAACAAATCTGTCGCATTGTGCTTGTCCAAGAAAGGTTCCAAAGTTACAGTGTAAACTTAAGTTTTTCAAGGCAACAATGTACTCATTGATTGTCTCATTCTGCTTCTGGTTTCTAGCTTTCTGCAATTTCCAGAGGCTTTGGGTTAATGTGCTCCTCCAAATTCTTTATAATGTCATTGAATGGCATATCTTTGGCCTTTGGTGCAAGGAGATTCACGAGTGTGCCGTACACTTCAGGACTGATCTCCATGACAGAATCGCTTTCATACGTTCGCAAACGGCCCTATTTGTTTCTTCAACACTAATCTCCAATATATTGTTTGCCGTGAAAAACATGTTTGCTCTCTCCATATAGGAGCTGAACGGCTCTCTACTCTTGTCAAAAGTGCCAAGGTTTCCAATGTAGCCCGTGGACGCTGCCATTGTGTCGTTCTCTTTTTTTTTAAAAGGTCCGATCAAAAACCCCGTGTTCCTGTCTGTTCTGGTGTAACAATTCTCCTAAAACTTAGCTGTACAAAGGCTATTCAGCTTGAGGAATTCGACAAAAAAACTCAGTCTAAAATGTTATACAATCCCAAGGACAACATCTTGCCACGTAGACACAACATAGAGATAGCCTGACAAACGCTCGTCGATTTATCCAGCTGCTGTTTTAAACTACAGTCCCCTGCATAGAAGGATCTGCAGGCCTCTCATGTCCAGCTCGCAAACAACTGTGACACAACTCCGTATTTACTGTTTAAAATGTTAAACAATACTGTGTGTTGCAAAACAGTCCTGCAATGTATTTAAATGATGAGTTCACAAACTCTATCCCATCCTCGTCGCCAATTTAGTAATATTCCGGACAGCAGAATGAATAGAATGAATATAACTTACACGCAGGCTGCCTGGATCACAAGAGAGATTTATTACCCAACATTCTACTACTATATATATACAACGCCAACTCATTAGCATATACGTGAATATGCATGAATACATTACAGTGTTGAAGGCTGAACTGTAGTTAGTGAACAGCATCCTCACATAGCCCCCCTTCTGGCTGTCAAGGTGAGAGAGAGCAGTGTACAGAACCGCCTCGTCCGTGGATCTGTTTGGACGGTATTCGAACAGTAACGGGTCCATCTTGCGAGGGAGGAAGGTGCAGATGTGGTTCTTGACCAACCTCGTGAAGCATTTCATGACTACCGAGGTGAGGGCCACCGGTCGGTAGACATTCAAACAAGCTGGAGAGGCATTCTTTGGTACAGGTACTATGATGGATCTTTTGAAGCAGGCAGGGACCACGGACTTGGCCAGGGAGCAGTTGAATATTGTAGTGAGTACTGGAGCTAGCTGTGTCGCACAAGACTTAAGTACTCGCCCAGATATGCAATCTGGGCCTACAGCTTTCCTCGTGTTCACACGTGTCAGAGCCCTCCTCACGTCATGCTCGGACAATGAGAATGTGTATCCATCCCCAGCGGAGGGCCTCCCTCTAGCCTCGCCAGCCAGCGTGCTGGCGGTGTTGTCGTTAGCCGGAAAGCTAGGGGTGATGTTGACTATCTCGAAATGTGCGTAGAAAGAGTTCAGGTCATCAGCTAGGGAGGTGCCGGCTTTTCCGAAGCTGCTCTGTTAGTTAGTTATAGTCCATAGCCCCTGCCAAAGGTGTGTGATGTCCTGCTGCTCCATCTGCTCCATCTGCAACATCATCCTGTCCCTGTACCTCCTTTTTGCGTCCTTCACCGCCCTTCGCAGTCGGTAGGACTCTACCTTGTAGATGTCCATATTTCCAGATGCCAGGCCAGAGTTGTAAGCAGTGGTGCGAGCATTCAAAGCAACACGAACGGACCTGTCCACCCAGGGGTTTTTGATTAGGAAAGATGCTAACCCTTACCGTGGGGACGATGTTATCGGCTATTGTTGCAATGAAGTCCGTGACTGCTTCCGCAAACTCACTGATGTTACTGGAACTTGCTTGGCACATATTCCAGTCAACATCGGTCAGTGCATCTTGCAGCATGGCCTCTGACTGGTCGGACCACTGCTTTACGTCTCTCGTCACTGCCGCTTCCCGAACTATCCTTTGTTTATACTCCGGCAGCAGGAAAATGGCAGCGTGGTCAGATTTTCCAAAAGAAGGCCTTGTAGCCCTTCCGGAACGGCGTATAGCAGTGGTCCAAAGTTCTTTCCCCCCTGTTGGCACACGTGATATGTTGGTAGAAGTTGGGCATGACCTTTTTGAGACTTGATTTATTAAAATCTCCAGCCATCACCATAACTGCATCTTTTGTTTTGGTTCTTGTTTTGGTGTCGACATAGCACATCGTGTAGGGCCGATAGTGCCACTTCTGAGTTTGCATGCGGTGGAATGTAGACGGCTGTGATGATCACTGAGCTGAACTCGTGGGGAAGGTAGAATGGACGGCATGAGATCGTCAGATGCTCCAGGTCCGGCGAGCAGGTACGAGAAAGATTCCTAATATTTCCAGGGTTGCACTAGTTATTATTGGTCATGAAGCAGACTCCTCCACCCTTGGATTTCCCAGATTATTCTGTTCTGTCGGCACGGAAAACAGTGAAGGACTCGGTTGGGCAGGTTACCTGATCCGGCACCAGCGAGGTCAGGCATGTCTCGGTCAGACAGAGGATGTTGCAGTCCCTTATGTCCCGCTGGAATCTGACTCGCGCCCTGAGGTCATCCAGCTTGTTCTCCAGGGACTGGACGTTCGCCAAAAGAATGCTGGGCAGAGGAGGACGGAAGGCTTGGACTCTCAGCCTATTCCGAATCCCCTCCGCTTACCCCGATGTTTTCTCCGGGTTTTCCTTGGAGCCATGCTCCCATTGTTCTTGCCGCAGCACGCTCTGTTGATCTCTGCTGGCCACGCTGGATCGGTGAGTACAGTGTTTAAAAAGTCTCCGGTTACGTTAGAGTTTAGTTTTACGAGAGTTTCCCGGTCATACGTTGTTAGTGCTTGAGAAATAAATAAAAAATGAACATGCAAGTTAAAAATACGCACAATTTCCCCGGAGCTACCACGACGGCGACTGGACCAGGCCAAGGCCTCTTGACTAACTTGGTCTATAACTCCCTAACATGTCAGGCTAACTGGTCTATAATTCCCTGTCTTCTTCTCCCGCCTTTCTTAAAAAGTGGAATAACATTAGCTAACCTCCAATCTACAGGAACTAATACTGAATCTATAGAACATTGGAAAATTATCACCAATGCATCCACGATTTCTAGAGCCACTTCTTTAAATTACCTGGGATGCAGATCATCAGCCCTGGGGATTTAACGGCCTTCAGTCCCATCAGTCTACCCAACACCGTTTCCAGCCCAATGTGAATCTCCTTCAGTTCCTCCGCCACCCCAGATCTTCTGGCCACTAGTATATCAGGAAGATTGTTTGTGTCCTCCTTAGTGAAGACGGATCCAAAGTACCTGTTCAACTCATCTGCCATTTCCTTGGTCCCCATAATAAATTCACCTTTTACAGTCTTCAAGGGTCCAACTTTGGTCTTAACTATTTATTTCGTCTTCACATACCTAAAGAAGCTTTTACTATCCTCCTTCATATTCTTGGCTAGCTTACCTTCGTACCTCATCTTTTCTCCCCGTATTACCTTTTTAGTTATCTTCTGTTGCTCTTTAAACATTACCTGATCCTCTTGCTTCCCACTCATCTTAGCTGCGTTGCATTTTTTCTCTTTTATTTTGTATACTGTTCCTGACATCCCTTGTCAGCCACGGTCGCCCCTTACTCCCCTTGGAATATTTTCTCCTCTTTGGAATGAACTGATTCTGCACCTTCTGTATTATTCCCAGAAATAGCTGCCATTGTTGTTCCACGGTCATCCCTGCTGGGGTATCTTACCAGTCAACTTTGGCCAGCTCCTCCCCCATGGCTCCATAGTCCCCTTCATTCAACTGTGACACCTCCGATTTACCCTTCTCCCTCTCCAATTGTAGATTAAACTTGACCATGTTATGGTCAGTACCTCCAAATGGCTCCTTATCCTCAAGTTCCTTTATCAAATCCGGTTTCGTTACATAACACTAAATCCAGAATTGCCTTCTCCCTGGTAGGCTCCAATACAAGGTGATCTGAGAATCCATCACAGAGGCACCCACAAACTCCCTTTCTTGGGGTCCAGTACCAACCTGATATTCCCATTCTACCTGCATGTTGAAATCTCCCATAACAACCGTAGCATTACCTTTACTACATGCCAATTTAAACTCCTGATTCAACTTGCACCCTATATCCAGACTACTGTTTGGGAGTCTGTAGATAAGTCCCATTAGGGTATTTTTACCCTTACAATTCCTTAGTTCTATCTTTACTGACTCCACATCGCCTCTTTAAATGTCACCCCTTGATACTTATTGCAGACCCAAGGACGGAAACAAGCAGATTTAAGTGGCAAATTGATTGAAGTAACTGTAAGTAAACTCTGGAAAGTTGGCCAATTATGGAAGTGATAAGAGAACACCTAGAAAGTTGTAATAAGTTTGGGCAAAGTCAACATGGGTTAACAAGAGATAAATACCGTTTGATACATCTGTTAGAAGTTTTTGAGTTCATACGTTTCTATGGGAATCCAATGGATAAAGTGTCACACTGGATGTTTGATCATTTCTAAATCATTTGTTATGAACGTGACAGTCTAAAGAATGGTCTCGACCCGAAACGTCACCCATTCCTTCTCTCCAGAGATGCTGCCTATCCCGCTAAGTTACTCCAGCATTTTGTGTCTACCTTCGATTTAAAACGGCATCTCCAGTTCCTTCCTACACTTTAAATTCATATTAGAAAGTAGAAACAATGAATTGCTGATGCTGGTCAATATACAAAAGGACACAAAGTGCTAGAGTAACTCAGCGTTTAAGAAAGAACTGCAGATGTTCATTGACTTCTCCAATTTCAGGTAGTCCTTGCTTTCTCTCACCTTCCACTCCCCTTCCCAGCTGTTCCACAGCCTACTGTCCCCGCCTCTTCATCCCGCCCCCCCCCCCCCACCTCCACATCAGTCTGAAGAAGGGTCTCGACCCGAGACATCACCTTTTCTTTCGCTCCATAGATGCTGCCTCACCGCTGAGCTTCTCCAGCATTTTTGTCTACCAGAGTAAATCAGCGTCATGGATAGGTAATATTTTGGGTCGGTTTCTTCAGACCCAAAACATCACCTTCCCACGGTCTTCTGAGATGATGCCTGACCCACTGAATTACTCCAGCACTTTGTGTCCTTTTCCAAATTATAAAATATTGGATTGTGGGCAACATACTGGCATGGACTGAGGAGCACCAGTTTGTAAAAGGACAGAAAACATGGAAATACAATGGACATGTTGGGCTTGGAGGGTGTCAGTGGTGGTGGGGTGCCACAGGGGTCCACCCTGGGTCATCAACTGTTCACAATCTGCACCAATGATTGATATGAGGGGAGTAAATCTTATATAAGCCAGCTGGCTAATGTTACAGACCTGCTTGGCATTTAGAATGAGTAGGGCGTAGATAGATATTGAGGCAACAAGCGAGTTCGGTATTTCGACTGCGCATGCCCAGGTCATAGGTCACATATGATATAAACATTCTCGGCAACTGTAGTGCTGTGTTGTGTGCAGGCCTGCATTTCGTCCGTGGTCAGGGTCGGGCCTGGGTCTCCGGCGCTGCGGGCGCTGTTGAGTTGCTGCTGGGCCGTCCCCGTCCCCTCCCGGGTGTCCCGTCCCTGTCCGGGGGCGGCCGGATGTGCCCGTCCCTGTCCGGTGGCGGCCCTGGCATGGGGGGAGGCACTGGCTCCGGTTCTGCTCCAGCTTCGGGGGGGCCATTTCCCGGCGGGCCGGTGACCATTTCCAGTGACTGTCAGTTGGTGCCCTCGGTGCTGGCGGGGGCCAAGCGCCGGTCATCGGCAGGGATGCACATGGGGTGCTGGAGAAGGGACTCGAAACGTCACCCATTCCTTTTCTCGGGGATGCTGCCTGTCCCGCTGAGTGGCCGCAGCATTTTGTGTGTGTCCCCGTTGATGGCTGGTGCCTTTGCTTTCGCCGGCACTGTGGGGGGGTGGCGTGGCCGGTGGCCGGTGCCCGCTGAGTGGAGCAGCTGGTGCGACTGGCAGACACCGGCCCATCTGCGAGCGGGTTCCCTCTGGTGTTGGAGCTGGGTTGGGCTGGAGTTGCTGGTTCTGTTCCACGCATGGCTGTGGGCCACTGCTGCTCCGGGCCACTGTCCCATCGGTCCGGGGTCTCCCCCGATGTCTCCGGCCGCTCCCAGGCGGGTAAGGGACACTCGCGGGGGGAATCCAATGGTGGTTCGTCAGTGCTTGCGGCGCCGGGGATCCGAGGTCAATCCTGGCTGCGGATGAGGCGTAGGTCTGTGTAGGCGCAGCAGCTGAGAATGTCTCTCCACCGGTCCAGTCTCCCCTCCTCCTATCTCCCTCTTGCATCTGCCCCCTCTCTCTCGCAGTTACATCCCGCTCTCCCGCTACCTGGCACCCCCGTTCCTCAGATTAAATATATTTTGACACATAAATCATGAATAAAGATAAGAATTTAGTTTCTTCGGCCAGTGCTTTGTTCGCTTTTTCTTTATAGTGAGTGACCTTTGACAAATCCCACGATTCCTTGCATTTTTCAGAATACTGAAATCGCTTATTTGGAAAATTCCAACTGAATGGATAAGGACATGCTGGTGGACCCGGCAAGGGGGGTGCCATGAACTAGAGGGAACCGACTGGGTGTGGCGGGGGAGGGCTGGGGGGGTGGGGGATGTGGAAGGGATGAGTACTTTTTTGTAAGCGCCTTTGTGGTGACTCTTTTGTGTACTTTATATACAAAAACAAATATTTTCACTGTACCTAGGTACACGTGACAATACAATATCATCATCATCATCATCATATCACACCTGGGCTATGAATGCGTTCATTTTTATAAACAATATTTCTGCACGGTGGCGCAGCGGCAGTGTTGCTGCCTTACAGCGCCAGACAACCGGGTTCGATCTCGACTACGAGTGCTGTATGTACGGAGTTTGTACATTCTCCCCGTGACCACATGGGTTTTCTCCGAGATCTTCGGTTTCCTCCCACGCTCTAAAGACGCACAGGTTGTGAGACCAAGCGGAGGCTTGGCGATCGCTTCGCCGAACACCTCCGCTCGGTCCGCAATAACCAACCCGACCTCCCGGTGGCTCAGCACTTCAACTCCCCCTCCCATTCCGCATCCGACCTCTCGGTCCTGGGCCTCCTCCACGGCCAGAGTGAGCAACACCGCAAGCTGGAGGAACAGCACCTCATATTCCGCTTGGGGAGTCTGCATCCTTTGGGCTTGAACATTGAATTTTCTCAATTCTGTTAACCCTTGCTGTCTCCTCCCCTTCCCACCTCTCCCTCAGCCCTCGGGCCCTGGCATTCCCTCTATCTCCATCTCCCTCTCCCACCCCAGTCGCACCAGCTTCTCATTTTCACACCACAAACAGCTTACAATGGCTTGTTCCCTTTATCATCGATACTTTTTTGCATCTTTCATTCATTGTTCCTTATCTCTCCACATCACCGTCTATATCTCTCGTTTCCCTGATCCCTGACCAGTCTGAAGAAGGGTCTCGACCCGAAACGTCGCCTATCTCCTTCGCTCCTTAGATGCTGCTGCACCCGCTGAGTTTCTCCAGCTTTTGTGTACCCTCGATTCTCCAGCATCTGCAGTTCCTTCAGGTTGTAGGTTAATTGGCGGTTAAAATGTGAAAAATTGTCACTAGTGTGTGTGTGTGTAGCTTAGTGTTAACGTGTGAGGATCGCTGGTGTTGCAGATTTGGGGGGACTGTTTCCGCGCTGTATCTCTAAACTAAGATATTACATTGTTTAGTATTGTTGCACAAGTATCAATCGATTGCTTGTCAATAAGCAAGATCAGTATTTCAACTGCGCATCCCCAGGTCATAGGTCACTTGGGAAAAACATTCTCGCCAGCTGAGCTGCTGCGTGTATGCAGACCTGCGTATTCACTTCAATGAGATTTATAAATAAATGTATCCGTCAAATATGTCAGGCTGCACAAATCCACAATTGTATCTATTTAAATTATTGACTTAATACAGCACCAGTCTAGAAAACACAAGACTACCTGGAACGAACAAGTCAATTATCAAATCCCTGGCATTAGCCCGAGTCACAGCCATTCAAATTCAATATTGATTTACACGAATTACAAGTTGTGTGGTCAACCAATTTGCATCCACTTGAACCGCAACGAAACTAAAGGTTTCACTCAGGAGTGGGTCGCAGCTCCCCAGCTGATGGGCCAGGTTCCCGCTCTCTATGAAGGAGGCGTCGCCTGCCCCGGCGAGTGGGCAAACACTGCAAACTTGGAACAGCACAGACCTTCCACTCAATATATCCAATACTAAAGGGCAGGCATTTTGCAGTTAAATGTCTTATATTGGATTGGCAGCTCCTTCACATCGCCAATCCTGTACTCAGTTTTCCTCTGATAGAAACATAGAAAATAGGTGCAGGACGAGGCCATTCGGCCCTTCGAGCCAGCACTGCCATTCATTATGATCATGGCTGATCGTCTGCTAACAATAACCCGTGCCTGCCTTCTCCTCATATCCCTTGACTCCACTAGCCCCTAGAGCTCTATCCAACTCTCTCTTAAATCCATCCAGTGACTTGGTCTCCACTGCCCTCTGTGGCAGGGAATTCCATAAATTCACAACTCTCTGGGTAAAAAAGTTTTTTCTCACCTCAGTCTTAAATGACCTCCCCTTTATTCTAAGACTGTGGCCCCTGATTCTGGACTCACCCAACATTGGGGACATTTCTCCTGAATCTAGCTTGTCCAGTCCTTTTATTATTGTATATGTTTCTATAAGATTCCCCCTCATCCTTCTAAACTCCAGTGAAGACAAGCCTAGACTTTTCAATCTTTCCTCATATGACAGTCCCGCCATCCCAGGGATCAATCTCGTTAACCTTCGCTGCACTGCCTCAATAATAAGGATGTCCTTCCTCAAATTAGGAGACCAAAACTGTACACAATACTCCAGATGTGGTCTCACCAGAGCCCTATACAACTGCAGAAGAACCTCTTCTGTACCGAAATCCTCTTGTTATGAAGGCCAACATTCCATTAGCTTTCTTCACTGCCTGCTGTACCTGCATGCCAACTTTCAGTGACTGGTGTACAAGGACACCCAGGTCTCGCTGTACCTCCCCCTTACCTAACCTAACCCCATTGAGATAATAATCTGCCCCTTTGTTTTTGCCGCCAAAGTGGATAACTTCACATTTATCTATATTATTCTGCATCTGCCACGCATCTGCCCACTCACTCAACCTGTCCAGGTCCCCCTGCAACCTCCTAACATCCTCTTCACAGTTCACACTGACACCCAGCTTTGTATCATCCGCAAACTTGCTAGTGTTGCTCCTAATTCCCTCTTCCAAATCATTAATATATATGGTAAACAGTTGCGGCCCCAACACCGAGCCTTGCGGCACTCCACTCGCCACTGCCTGCCATTATGAAAAGGACCCGTTCACTCCTACTCTTTGCTTCCGGTCTGCCAACCAATTTTCTATCCATATCAACACCCTACCCCCAACACCATGTGCTCTAATTTTAGTCACCAGTCTAGGTACATTACATCTACTGGCACCCTTTCATCCATTTTACTTGTCACATCCTCAAAAAATTACCGAAGATCAGACTGCAGCTGATTGGCAGTCAGATTCCAGCAGTTTGTTGTGTACTTTGTATTGTGTTGCTATTGTATCCTGTGTAGGGGGGGAGTATGAAGGCCAGGGCAGTGTACTGTTCTGGATGTCAGATGTGGGAGGTCAGGGAATCTGATAGCCCTCCAGACGTCCACATCTGCGCCAGGTGTGTCGAGATGGGGCTCCTAAAGGACTGTGTTAGGAACCTGGAGCAGCAGCTCGATGACCTCCGTCTCCTCAGGGAGAGTGAGTAGGTAATAGAGAGGAGCTACAGGGAGGCAGTCACTCCCAGACCACAGGAGGCAGACAAGTGGGTCACGGTTAGGAAGGGCAAGGGGCAGAGGCAGGGGCTAGAGACTACCCCTGTGACCGTACACCTGGAAAATAGGTACTCGGGTTTGAGTACGATTGGAGGGGACAGCCTAGCTGGGGGCAGCAACAGCGGCCGGGCCTCCGGCACAGAGACCGGCCCTGATGCTCAGAAGGGTAGCAAAAAGAGGAGGGCAATTGTAATAGGGGACTCTATAGTTATGGGGTCGGATAGGCGATTCTGTACATGCAGTCGGGAGACCCGGATGGTAGTTTGCCTCCCTGGTGCCAGGGTCTCGCATGTGTCAGAACGTGTACAAAAGATTCTGATAAGGGAGGGAGAGGAGCCTGATGTTGTGGTACACATAGGTACCAATGACATAGGCAGAAAAAAGTGACGAGGTCCTGAAGGGAGAATTTAGGGAGTTGGGGGGAAAGTTAAGGAGAAGGACCAAAAGGGTAACGATTTCAGGATTACTGCCTGTGCCGAGTGACAGTGATAGTAGGAATGAAATGAGGTGGAGGATAAATGCGTGGCTGAGGGACTGGTGCAGTGGGCAGGGATTCAAGTTTCTTGATCACTGGGACCTCTTTTGGGGAAGGCATGATCTGTACACAAAGGACGGGTTGCACTTGAACCCGAGGGGGACCAATATCCTGGCAGGGAGATTTGCAAAGGCTACTGGGGAGACTTTAAACTAGAAAGGCTGGGGGGAGGGACTCGGGTAGAGGGGGCTAGGGGTCAGGGTGTGGGGCAAGAGGCAGAGAAGGGAAGCACTCGGATCCAAAATGTAGGCGAGAAAGATGAAAAAGATAATAGACAGAGAATAAGGGATGGTGTGTTTCTAAAATGTGTATATTTTAATGCTAGGAGCATTGTAAGTAAGGTGGATGAACTGAGAGCCTGGATTGACACCTGGAAATATGATGTTGTGGCAATCAGTGAAACATGGTTGCAGGAGGGCTGTGATTGGAAACTAAATATTCCAGGATTTTGTTGCTTCAGGTGTGATAGAATTGGAGGGTCCAGAGGGGGAGGTATTGCATTGCTTGTCAGAGAAGATATTACAGCAGTGCTTTGGCAGGATAGATTAGAGGGCTTGTCTAGGGAGGCTATTTGGGTGGAACTGAGAAGTGGGAACGGTGTAGCAACACTTTTAGGGGTGTATTATAGACCGCCAAATGGGGATCGAGAATTGGAAGAGCAAATATGTAAGGAGATAGCAGATATTAGTAGTAAGCACAAGGTAGTGATTGTGGGAGATTCCAATTTTCCAAAAATAGACTGGGGAAACACATTCTGTAAATGGGCTGGATGGTTTGGAGTTTGTAAAAATGTGTGCAGGATAGTTTTTTGCAGCAGTACATAGAGGTATCGACCAGAGTGGGGCAGTGCTGGACCTCCTGTTAGGAAATGAGGCAGGTCAGGTGATGGAGGTATGCGTTGGTGAGCACTTCGGGACCAGTGATCACAATACCATTAGTTTCAATATAATTATGGAGAGAGTCAGAACTGGACCTAGGGTGGAGATTTTTGATTGGAGAAAGGCTAACTTTGAGGGAATGCGTAAGGATTTTAAAGGAGTGAATTGGGACACTTTGTTTCATGGGAAGGATGTAGAAGAGAAATGGAGAACATTTAAAGGGGAAATTGTAAGAGTACAGAATCTTTATGTCCCTGTTAGGTTGAAAGGAAATAGGAAAGAGCCATGGTTTTCAAGGGAAATTGGACACTTGTTTCGAAAAAAGAGAGATATCTACAATAATTATAGGAGGCATGGAGTAAATGAGGTGCTAGAGGAGTATAAAGAATGTAAAAAGAATCTTAAGAAAGAAATTAGGAAGGCTACAAGAAGATGTGAGGTTGCTTTGGCAAGAAAGGTGAAAGTAAACCCAAAGTGTTTCTACAGTTATATTAATAGCAAAAGGATAATGAGGGACCTATTAGTTTGACGTCAGTGGTGGGCAAATTAATGGAAAGGATACTTAGAGATAATTATATAAGCATCTGGATAAACAGGGTCTGATCAGGAACAGTCAACATGGATTTGTGCCTGGAAGGTCATGTTTGACAAACCTTCTTGAATTTTATGAAGCGGTAACTAGGGAAATTGATGAGGGTAAAGCAGTGGATGTTGTCTATATGGATTTCAGTAAGGCCTTTGACAAGGTTCCCCATGGAAGGTTGGTTAAGAAAGTTCAATCTTTGGGTGTTAATGGTGGAGTAGCAAGATGGATTCAACAGTGGCTGAATGGGAGATGTCAGAGAGTAATGGTGGATGGCTGTTTGTCAGGTTGGAAGCCGGTGACCAGTGGGGTGCCTCAGGGATCTGTGTTGGGTCAAAATAGGAAGTACATGGTAAATGGTAGGGAATTGAGGAATGCTGTGAAACAGAGGGATCTAGGAACAACTGTGCATAGTTATCTGAAGGTGGAATCGCATGTAGATAGGGTGGTAAAGAAAGCCTTTGGTGTGCTGGCCTTTATAAATCAGAGCATTGAATATAGGAGTAGGGAAGTAATGTTAAAATTGTACAAGGCATTGGTAAGACCAATTCTGGAGTATGGTGTACAATTTTGGTCGCCTAGTTATAGGAAGGATGTCAACCAAAATAGAGAGAGTACAGAGGAGATTTACTAGAATGTTGCCAGGGCTCCAGCAACTATGTTACAGAGAAAGGTTGAACAAGTTAGGTCTTTATTCTTTGGAGCGCAGAAGGTTAAGGGGGGACTTGATTGAGGTCTTTAAAATGATGAAAGGGATAGACAGAGTTGACGTGGATACGTTTTTCCCATTGAGGGTAGGGAAGATTCAAACAAGAGGGCATGACATGAGAATTAAGGGACAGAAGTTTTGGGGTAACGTGAGGGGGAACTTCTTTACTCAGGGGTGGTGGCTGTGTGGAATGAGCTTCCAGCAGAAGTGGTGGAGGCAGGATCGATTTTAACATTTAGTCTTAAGCGACCCACTCCTGAGTGAAGCCTTTAGTTTCGTTGCGGTTCAAGTGGATGCAAATGATTATAATTGGTTGACCACACAACTTGTAATTCGTGTAAATCAATATTGAATTTGAATGGCTGTGACTCGGGCTAATGCCAGGGATTTGATAATTGACTGGTTCGTTCCAGGTAGTCTTGTGTTTTCTAGACTGGTGCTGTATTAAGTCAATAATTTAAATGTTAAAGTGGATAGGTATATGGACGTGAAGGGAATGGAGGGGTATGGTCTGAGTGCAGGTAGATGGGACTAGGGGAAAACAAATGGTCGGCACGGACTGGAAGGGCCGAGAGGGCCTGTTTCCGTGCTGTAATTGTTATATGGTTTATATGGTTATATGATTAGTCAAGCATGATTTCCCTTTCGTAAATCCATGTTGACTTGACTAATCCTTTTAATGCTATCCAAATGCTCCATTATTACCTCTTTAATAATTGACTCCAGCATCTTTCCCACCACCGAAGTCAGGCTAACTGGTCTGTAATTCCCTGTTTTCTCTCTCGCTCCTTTCTGGAAAAGTGGGATAACATTAGCTATCCTCCAATGCACAGGAACTGATCCTGAATCTATTGAACATTGGAAAATGTTCACCAATGCATCCACTATTTCTAGAGCCACCTCCCTGAGGACCCTGGGATGCAGACCATCAGGCCCAGGGGATTTATCATCCTTCAGTCCCATTAGCCTACCCAATACAAATTCTTGCCTAATGAAAATTTATTTCAGTTCCTCTACCGCCTTAGATCTTCTGTCCTCCAGTACATCTGGGAGGTTGTTTGTGTCCTCCTTAGTGAAGACAGATCCGAAGTACCTATTCAACTCTTCGGCCATTTCCTTGTTGCCCATAATTATTTCACCCGTGTCTGCCTTCAAGGGACCCACATTTGACTTTGCTACTCTTTTTCCTTAACATATCTAAAGAAGCTTTTACTGTCCTTCTTTATTGCCCGTATTGCCCGTTTAGTTTCCTTCTGTTGTCCTATGAACGTTTCCCAATCCTCTGGCTTCCGGCTACTCTTTGCTGTGTTATATATCTTTTCTTTTAGTTTTATTCTATCCCTAACTTTTCTTGTCAGCCACGGTTGCCTCCTACTCCCCTTAGAATCTTTCTTCCTTTTTGGAATTAAATGATCCTGCGTCTTCCGGATTATGCCCATTTGCGGTTCCACCATCATTCCTGCTAGGATCCCTTTCCAGTCTACCTTGGCTAGCTCCCCTCTCATGCCTTCATAGTCCCCTTTGTTCAACTGCATCACTGCCACTTCCGATTTAACGTTCTCCTTCTCAAATTGCAGATTAAAACTAATCATATTATGATCACTGCCTTCAAACGGTTCCTTTACCTCGAGTTCTCTTATCATATGATGAATCTTTGCCTTAACGGTACATTCACACCGCCTGTAGGTAAAGCATCAGCCCACATCACACTGATACAGTCGCTGCCTGCCTCAGATTAAATATATTTTTCCACATAAATTATGAATAAAGATAAGAAAATATTTCAAACACAGGTAATAATTTCTTATTACAGTAGCAAACACATTAAGGATTAAAAGAAAATAATAAATTCATTAACTTTTTGAATATCTCTTAATTGCAGATTAATGAACTGAACTAGAACTGGGATTGTGTAAGTAGTGTGTGAACAGCAGAACAAGAAAGGAAGCTATTGAGTTGACAGAATTCTAGATTAATTCATTGGTTGAATAGTTAATAATTTATACACAGTTTATACAGCATTGCATTCGCTTTTTTTTCCCTGAATGGCCTTTGACAAATCCCATGATTCCTTGCGTTTATCGGAATACCGAACTCGCTTGGAATTATCTTATGTGGCTTCCTCAGGTAAAACTGGCAGCCTGTGTTCTTATGTAACAATGGTGTCTGAACACGGCAAGGAGTTTACATGTCAGCATTATTTTTCCCACGTTGGATTCTCATTTGAATTTAATAATATTAATGGGAGTTCCTTCATATTTATTAGTGTCCAGGCATTCATAACCTAGGCAAGTACACAGGAAAAATATTAGGTCTTTGATGGGCAAGAAACCATATTTATTTTCTATTGTGAGAGATTGTGATATGTGTTGGTATTCAGAAAGACCTGTGTAAATTACTGAAATGCAAGTATTAAAGAGTCAAGACAGGTTATTTGTCACCTGCACCGGGAACAGAGCAATGAAATTCTTACTCGCTACAGCTTTACAGGCACATTATTGCAACACAACAAACAAATATACAACAAATTATCAGTTATACTACGTAACCAGATCAGTGCAAACCGTAGTGTGTAGTACAACCTTATACAAAGTCCATACTGGTTTTGATGTTGAGGTAGGTTTATGGTTAGGATTATGCAGTGCGTTTCAAGAACCTGATGGTTGATAGGAAGAAGCTGTTCTTGAACCTGAAGGTAACAGCTTCCTGCACCTTCATCCAGATGGCAGCAGCAGATGTGGCCAGGGTGGTGCGGGACTTTGATGATATTAGCTGCCTTATTGAAAAAGTATCATATTCCTGTAGATCTCCTTGAGGTTGGGGAGGTCAATTCCACGTGAAGATTCAAACAACATCTGCCATTTTTGCTGCCTCCATTTTCCCTGACTCCTTTTTCCTGGGCGCTTGAATTACCGAAGCAGGTCGTGATGCAACCAATCAAAATGCTTGCTCTCTACCAAACACCTGTAGATGTTTGATAGAGTATTCAGCAACATGCCGAATCTCCATAAACCTCTGAGTATAAGGGGCATTGATGAGCTTTCTTTGTGATTGCATCCATGTGCTGGGCCTAGGACAAATCACGAGACATGTGCATGCCCTGGAACTTGAAAATGTGCAGGTACAGCAAACATTTAGGATAGGAAATAGAATGTTGACCTCTCTTTATATGGCAAACTACTCTGGGGGTGGCACATTGGTGCAGTGTGCAGAGCTGCTGCCTCACAGTTCCAAAATTCCGTGTTCAATCCTGCCCTCTGGTGCTGGCTGTGAGGAGTTTGTCCCTCTGATCATCAATGATGTGCAGCTTGATAAGTTAATTACCCCTATAAATTGTCCATAGTTCACAGGCAAATGGAGGAATCTGGGAGAGTTATGGTGGTGGAAGTTAATAGAATATAGGTGTGGTGGTGGAAGTTTATACAATAGAGACTAGAAGGATATGGATCATCATATCCATTGATTAGTCAGATGAGATTAGTTTAACTTGGCATCTAGTTCAGTAAAGACATTGTGGGCCGAAGGTCCTGTTCCTGTGCTGCACTGCTTATGTTCTATGTTAATAAATTGGCATCAGTGTAGGAATAGTCTCTATGGTTGTGGAAGAACAAAGAGTTTAAAAGAATGAAGGAGAATATAATTTAAACTTAAGGGAGGAGGGGTCAAGAGGGACTGCATTCACTGTTCACTTATCACCACTTAATTTCTAAACAGTGGATTTTCAGGTTGGAGAAATCCAGGCAGGTGCTATATAAAGATTAAAAAATGCACATGTCTTGAGGAACTCATTGGGAGGAAATGGACAGTCAACATTTTAGGTCAAAACCCTTCACCTGAAAAGGACGCAAGCTTCCGGCGACAATCAGTGGGAGCCATCACGCTGCAATAGATGATGGTGGTAGCAGAATTAGCTTAGGATACTTCCAGTTTCCAGCCCTGCGACGTGGACGCTTCTGCTAATGGGGCCTATAAAGAGCTGACCAAGAGGTATTGGCAGATGGGCACAACAGCGGAAAGGGTGGGTGAGTAATGCAGGAAGGTGGGAGAAGTCATTCAGCTGAACAGCACAGAAGCACACCCTTTGGGCCAGTCTGAAGAAGGGTTCCAACCAGAGACATCACCTTTTTATTTTGTCCAGAGATATATCCGAGATGCCTGCACCTGCTGACGTGTCAGGACTCCAGCGCTTCCTGGGCATGGTCAACTACCTGGGAAAGTTCATCCCCGACTTAAGGGAACTGAGCGCACCTCTGAGAGACCTGATAAAAAAGGACACTACCTGAGCCTAGTTCCCGCAACACTAGAAAGCTTTTGACAATCTCAAATCTAAGTTGATCAGCATGCCAACGTTGAAGTACTTTGACCTCCAGCACCCCATCTATCTCACATGCGATGCATCTAAGTTTGGCCTCAGGGCCGCCTGCTTGCAGCTCCATGACGGAGTACAGCTGCCCGTATCTTACGCATCCCGTACGATGACTCTCGCCGAACAGCGCGATGCCCAAATTGAAAAATAATTGCTGGCTGTTGTCTTTGCCTGCTCAAAGTTCAAGGACTATATTCTGGGCACCTGCTTCACTATTGAGACGGACCACCAACCTCTTGTTACTATCCGCAACAAGCCGATACACGTGGCCTCCTCTCGGCTTCAGCGCATGATGCTTCAGCTACAACGGTTCACTTTTATCCTGGTTTATCGAAAAGGCAAGGACATGTTTGTTGCCGACACGCTGCCTCGGGCGCCTCTCGCATCCACAATACGTCACCCCTACGAGGCGTCCGATTTTATAGTTCTCAACGTTAATTTCGTGCCCTCTAGTCAGATGAAGCTGTTGTAGCGAAGCGTTAGCCAGCACACCGTGGCTGACGCTTCGCTACAACAGCTGGCCGCGATTATCAAGCAGGGCTGGCCAGACCGCCGTTCATCCCTGCCGGCCACAGTGGTGCCCTATTTTCTGGTTCGTGATGAGCTGGTGCTGTGTGACGGTGTGATTGTGAAGGGGCACAAGGTGGTGGTGCCCACAGCACTTCGAGAACAATACTTTGAAACTGCCCATCGTGGCCATCCCGGGGCCGAATCCACTCTTTCCATCGCTCAGAGCCAGTTCTACTGGCCTGATATGGCTCGTTATTTCCGGGACAGGGTTTCCTCGTGCCCTACTTGCAACAGCCTCGCCCCGCAACAGCAGCGGCAGCCCCTCTTGCAGCAGCCTGCTCCCGACCTCCCCTGGTCTGCGCTGGCAACTGACATTTTCGAGTGGCGCGGAAAGCACTTTCTCGTGCTTGTCGACTCTTACTCCAGCTGGTTCGAGGTTGACCAGCTTCACTCTTTGTCTTCATCTGCTGTCATCGAAAAGCTGCACTGTCACTTCGCTACTTTTGGGTCCCCGGCCAGCCTGCAGTCGGACAACGGCAGTCAATTCACCAGTTCCGAATTCCGTGCTTTTGCTGATCGCTGGAATTTCCGTCATTACACCAGCAGCCCGGAGTACCCGCAGAGCAACAGCCTGGCTGAGCGCGCGGTCCCCAGTGCCAAAGGATTGCTGGAACACTGCCGCTTGTCCCGCTCCGACATCTATCTGGCCCTCCTGAACCTCCCCAACATCTCTCGCGACCATACCCTGGGATCCCCGGCTCAGCACCTCATGTCCCGTGTTACGTGGCCTCCGATCCCAGTGTCACAGCAGTCGCTTGCTCCCTCCGTTTTTAAACCTGCCACGGTCCGGAAACGAATCTACCACAAACACCATATCCAGAAGCGTTCCCATGACACGTCCTGCCGTGTCCTCCATCCTCTCTTTCCTGGCCAGGTCGTCCGTATGCGGTCCACCTCTGGCCACTCCAGGCTTGCCGTTGTTGTCAGTTCTGCTGGCTCCTCTCGTTCATACCTTGTCAACCACGATGGCACGATCTACCATAGATCTCGTCAACATCTCCGGCTCGTGAACGAGCCTCGTCCCCCTCCAGCTGCTCCTTAAGCCCCCCCTGTGCCGCATTCGCCGCCTCGGGCCATGCCCACCCTGCCTAGTCCTCCCTCTCAGCCCTCTATGGTGCATCCTCCCGCTACACTCCCTGGTTCTCCGGCCTTCTCACCTCCCCCCTCTCCATCCTCTCCACTGCCTCCGTCGCCCAGGAGTTCTCCTGTCCGTGGCTCCCCTCCTGCCCCGGCGCCAGTCCCTCTTGTTCCCGTCGGGAGGGGGGGGGGGGAATGTGATGGCGAAGTCCAGACCAGGTCCGGTCACCTGGCCAGGCCGCCAGATCATTATGATCATTATGGTGATTACGTGTGATTTTGAGTTCCTGTATTTCTGCTGTTTACTTCCCCTTAGCGCTTGAGACGTGGTCGCCCTGTCACTACTTGCTGTTTTGTTTTTATAGAGGAAGGATGTAGATGATATGTATGTATACCTTTAATAGTAGTGACAAAGCCCTTGCTAACCACTCCCCCACCAGCCAGTATAATTGTGACCTTCCCACCCTTAGTGTCCGTGACAGACCACGTACAGCTAGGGCAGTGATGTGTGTGTATGTTTAATAAAGTAGTAGTAAAGATTCATCTGTGTATACCTGTACACTTTACAGGTAGCAGGAATAAAGGCAGAGACTATATTCTAATGGGTGAGAATCCAGAAATCAGAGGTACAAAGGGACTTGGGAGTGCTGGTGCAAGGTTCCCAAAAAGTTCCCAAAATCTGCAAGTCGAATCAGTAGTAAAGAAAGCAAACTCAATGGTAACATATATTTCAAGAGGGCGTGTGTTCAAAAACAGGGATGTAATGTTGAGGCTTTAAAAGGCGCTGGTAAGGCCACTCTTGGAATATTGGGAGCAATTTTGGGCAACATATCTGAGGAAGGATGTGCTGGCTCTGGAGAGGGTCCAAGGGAGGTTTACAAGAATGATCCCAGGAATAAATAAGTTAACCTATGACGAGCATTTGTCTGCACTGGGCCTGTATTCGCTGGAGTTTAGAAGAATGAGGGGGGACCTCACTGAAACGTATTGAATTCTTTACCACAGAAGGCTGTGGAGGCCATCATTTTTAAGGCAGAGATAGATAGATCAGAGATTCTTGATTAGTACATATGTCAGAGGTTCTGGGAAGAAGGCAGGAGAATGCAATTAAGAGGGAAAGATAGATCAGCAATGATTGAATGGCAGAGTAGCCTTGATGGATGGAATGGCTGAATTCTACTACAGGCTTCAGAGGGTAGTTAGGGCAGGTAGTTAGAAGATCATCGGCTGCCCTCTCCCCTCTCTGATGGACATTTACACCTCCCGCTGCCTCAGCAGGGCGAAGAACATTATCAAGGACAGCTCCCATCCTGCATTTGGCATGTTCAACCTGCTGCCCACAGGGAGGCGCTATACGTGCATCAGCACAAGGACAAATAGACTCAAGAACAGTTTCTTTCCAAAATCCATTATCTCCCTGAACTCACACATGCACTGACTTCACAGCCTAACCCCTGGACCTTCATCTATCCACCTACTGTAATTTGTACTGTAACTGTAATTCTATTTATCCATTGTCTTTTATAGATAATGTACAGAGCGTCGCAGAAACTGTGCACCTTATTCCCCCTCCCCCTTTTTGTTTTTACACTGAGTAGGAGCAACTTTTAATCTCATTGTACATGTGTATAGTGACAATAAAAAGGCATTCATTCATTCATTCATCCCTTAGGACCTCAATGTTGTTCTTGTAACACATGTTGTTCTTCTGTGGTATTCCACACCACAGTGAGGTTCTGCGTTTAGCCTCACTCTGGCAGTGGAAGATAGACTTTTGAGATTGGGTAGAGGAACTAAAATGGCTGGCAACTAGTAGATCCAAATGGTCAAAGTGGACAAAGCGTAGGAGCTCGACAAAGTGTTTTCCCAGTTATAGAAAGGTACTGGGAGAAAGGGAATAAAAATATTAAATGGGGTTTACACGCTGATCAGGCACAATCTAACTGAAAGGTTAGATTGTTTGAATGGGACAGAATGGCCTGCATCTATTCTCAAAACTGGACAATTAAACTACTGGCTTGATAAACAGGAACCTAAGCATGTACTCTGGAGGGAACTCTCAGTTTAATTAAAACGCAAAGACCAATGCTTCAAAACAGAAAGAGAAAGATATGGAAATACTCGGTGGATCGGCCAACAGAACAGCCAACCCTTTGTGCTTTCAGCTACCCTCAGAACAGATGAAATAACTGATGAAACGCAAATGTATCTATTCTCCCCACAAATGCTGGCTGGCTTGACGTTGTTATCAACCCATTCTTCTTTAATTAAATGAAAGGATAATGTGCCTGAAGAAGGGTCTCGGCCCGAAAACATCACCTGTAAGCGAGTTCGATATTCCGAAAAACTCAAGGAATCAAAGGATTTGTCGAAGGTCACTCGCGATAAACATTCTCGGCAGCTGTCCTGCTGCATGGATATATAGTCAGGAGCGAACTCGGGTCTCTTGAATTGAATGGCTGTTGAATTGCTACTGGACCGTCCCCGTCCTCTCCCGAGTGTCCCATTCCTGTCCGGGGGCAGCCAGAGATGTCCGGGGTGACCCTGGACTGGCGGGACACTGGCCTGGAGCAGTGTCGGCCCGAGACTTACAGCCAGTGTGGATGGAGAAGAAGCACTAACTCCACTGCACCGGGCCAGTGTCCCGTCACTCGGGAAGGGACAGTCCAGTAGCAAGTCAACAGCGTTTGCAGCGCCGGAGATCCGGGTTCGATGCTGACTACGGATGAAACGCAGGTGTGTATTCATGCAGCAGCACAGCTGCCGAGAATGTTTATCGCGAGTGACCTATGACCTGGGCATGCCAGTCGGAATACCGAACTCATTTATTCCTTCTCTCCTGAGATGCTGAGTTTTTGTGTCTATCTTCGGTTTGAACCAGCATCTGCAGTTCCTTCCTACACATACTCGTTTAATTAAAACTCTCTTGTTCCTACGCTCGCCGGCTGCCTGACGGAAAGAAGTGACCGTGTAATAAGCCAATGCACTTTTTTTTTTAAAAACACGAAATCGCTGCCTGATTATAGGGCAGTTTATTTAAAACCAGGAACAACTGCGGAGCGACCACGCCCGTCGGCAACACGCAGAACGCGGAGACAGGCTGGGACTCGTCCACCGGCCGCCGGGAGGGGTGGGGGGGAAGAATAGAGGCAGGGAAATAAAGCAAAGGGACACCAATCACTACATTCTCACGCCGTGTTGTAGTGCTGCTGCACTGTAGCAACATTGCGAGTGAGTTGTGCGTTGGGGGCGCTCGTGGTTCGGTGGGCGAGGTGGGCAGTGGGCGGCCGGCGTCCCCCGGCGGTGTGGCGGTGGTGGCGGCGCAGCTTCCGCGTGGGGATCCCCGGGCTGAGCGAGCGGGACCAGCAGCGGCAGCAATGGCTTATCCTGGATACGGGGCGGTAGGTTCACACCGACACCGAGCAACCCACCCACCGACAGACAGACTCGCCCCGGGGCTCCTCCACACCGTGCACTCTCTGCGGAGCACCGAGCTTCTGCAGGAGCACCGGTTTCCCTGCCCGACGATTCTCTGACTTTCACAAAGGCTTTTTTTTTTAATTTGAGCAAAGAGTTGGAGGGGGCGGGGAGGAGGAAGGAAGAAACCGTTTTCGTTATAACTCGCGCATCTGGTGCTGATTTGTTTGGAGTTCTATGTTCGTTTAAATGTTTAAACGCCTGTAAGTCCAGGAGTTACTGCATTGGATTTGGTGATGTAAATGTTTTCATTTTTTCGTGGTGGGAGCGCCCGAGACAAGGCCAACATTTGTTGTTCATCTCTAATTGCTCTTGATAGGATTGGGATGAGCCACCTTTTACTTATGATACATAATTTCTGCATGTCCATCTCGGGAGCCATCGGTAGCCCTATCTGAGCCAGCAGAGGTAAGCATTGCAGATTTCTTCCTCTGCAGCCCATTAACTAAATTTAAAACCCACTGCTGCTTGGGGTGAGATTTGAGAATGCATATGTGGACCTAATCCTAACCGTTACAGCACCACTGTCCCCGTGCAGTTGGGCAAAGAACATTTATGAGCCTTCTGCGTCCGCGCTGACATGCGTCTGCTCCAATTCTGAGCTGGCTGATTAGGCCAATGCAAAACCTGTAGGCTCTGCCACATGACGTGTTTGGTGGTCTATGTGGATGGTTTGGGAGGTGCTACAATTAATTCTTCCATACTGGGCTTTTTATTTCTCTTGAGATTCTTGGTGCCATCTTAAATGCAGCGCCACTTTGAGCAGAAAGTGGCCTGGCTTTCTCCCAAATCAGTGGGAATATTACATTTTTTTAAACTAGGCCTTCAGAGCATCCTTGAATCGTTTCCTTTATCCACCTGATATTTGCTGTTATAGTTTGGAGCAGGGTATTTGGTTTGAGTCCCTGATATTTAAACAGTGGAGCTGTGAGTGGGCTTCAGTTCAAATGACCACATGAAGAATTCTTCTTATCTGCCCTCCCTGCCCCCCCCCCCCCCCCCCCCTCCCCACCCACCGCCTTAATGTTGTGTCAACCGCAGCATAGAGTAAAGAACAGGCCCTTCAGTCCACATTGACTGTGCTGAACTTGATGCCATTAAACTAATCTCTGCCTTTACGTGATACATATCTCACCATTTCTGCATATCGATGTACCTATCCAAAAGTTAAATGCCACTATTTATATGCTTCCTCCACTACCCCTGGCAGCATGTCCCAGCCACCCACCACTGTAAAATTAAAAAAAAGTTCTTGCCCACCATCTCCTTTAAACTTTGCCTCTCACCGTAAAGGTATGCCCTCTAGTCCTTGACATTTTCACCCTGGGGGGGGGGGGGGAGAAAGGTTTGATAGTCTAACCTATCTATGTTTCACATAATGTTACATACTTCTGTCGGATCTCCCCTCAACTTCCAACATTCCTGACAAAATCAAATTTGTCCAACCTCTGCTTATAGGTAATACTCTCTAAGCCAGGCAGCATTCTGGTAAACCTCTACCGCACCTCTCCAAAGCCTCAACATCCTTCCGGTAATAGGACAACTAGAAGGTCCAAATGCAACATAACCAAAGTCTGATAAAACTACAACATGACTTCCTGGCTCTTGTACTCAATGCCCCGTACGAGGCAAGCATCCCATACGACGCTATCTACCTGTGTTGCCACTTTGTGGACTGTGGGCTTTGAACCCATGATTCCTCTGTACATCAATGCTGTTAAAGGTTTTGCCTTTAACTGAACGCTTTCTGTTTACATTTGGCTTCCGTGGTAGCTCTCTTGGTTTAATTTGTGGGATTCATGTCTGAACTGCTTGTCCTGCCCAACCTGAAATCTGTGTTGATGAGGAGCTCTTTCAATTCCTTAACCAAATGGGGAAAAGGTTCGCACCTCCCTCAGGTTTTGATGTAATCCCAATTCCCCCTTGTGTAATCCAACTGGAAAATGGTTTGAGGAACTTTGCTTTCATAATCGTAACCGGAGGGACCATTTTTTTTTTTCCCAACTTGTGGTTTGCATCTGATTTTTTTGTTTTGACAAATTGACATCATGGAATTTGAAAGGCCAATGTTGAACCATACACTAAGTACTTAGTAACCTGTAAGTTGATGAGTCACCTGAAGCACTGTTATATAGCTTGATGTTTAGCATATCGTTTATGGTTATTTCTTGAATATTGTGAAGTATTTCCTACAGTAAAGGAGATTGTAAAATGTAATCCTGCTATTTTAAAGAAAAAGGTGAAAAATGAGGTTTACAAATCAGTTAGCTTAATGTTTGCAAAGGAGACACTGCCAAAGTCTCTCATAAGATCTAATCACAACACGTTGAAAGCATTAACAAGATTGGACAAGTCAGCATGTGTTTGTGAAAGGGAAAACTTGTATACTTAACAAATCCACCAGAGTTTATTCAGTATATAACTAGTGGAATGGATAAGGGAGAACCAGAAGATGTGTTTTTGACTTTTTAAAAAGGTTTTGATAAAGCCCCACAAAAGTTATTGTGCTGAAATAAAGTGCAGGATAAGCAGTAATATGCTGGAATAGATCAAAAATTGGTTGATGGACATGAAGCAGTCTTTTTCCCAGTGACAGGCTGTGACTAGTAGGTGGTTTGGGAAGAACTCTTGGATACCAGTTAAATCGACTGATTTGGACAATTAAATTAAATATAAAAGACAGATTGGACAGCATATATGGAAAGAGAAACAATCAACCTTTTGGGATGTAGTTTTTTGTCAGAATGGGATGAATAGGCAAATGCATGGGAGATATAGTTTAACATTAGTAAGAATGAGGTTTTCTACTCTGGTCCTAAAAAAAGGACAGGTTCTTCGTGAATGATGATGGATTGAGAAAGGTTGAGTTGAGATATGTCCCTGTAAATCAGTCACTGAAAGCAATTGTTCACGAGCAGTGACTTCTTGGTAAGGCAAATTCTATTTTGATTTTGATTGCAAGAGGATTTGAGTACATGTGCAAGGATGTCTTGGTGAAATCCTGGCTGGAGTTGTATATGCATTTTTTATTTTATTTGGGCAATTAAGGTCATTAAAGATTTACAAGATTGATTCCTGGGATTGTAGGACTGATGCATGAGGCAAGATTGCGTCAATTATGCCCAATATTTACTGGACTATGAAGAATGAGAGGGATCTCAGACAAACCTGTCTAATTCTAACAGAAATGACAAGCTCGATGGCTTGAGAGTCCAGAACCAGGAACACGGGCTCAAGATTAGGAAACGTGGAGATGCAACGAGACGTGGGTGTCATGGTACACCAGTCATTGAAAGTAGGCATGCAGGTGCAGCAGGCAGTGAAGAAAGCGAATGGTATGTTAGCATTCATAGCAAAAGGATTTGAGTATAGGAGCAGGGAGGTTCTACTGCAGTAGTACAGGGTCTTGGTGAGACCACTCCTGGAGTATTGCGTACAGATTTGGTCTCCAAATCTGAGGAAAGACATTCTTGCCATAGAGGGAGTACAGAGAAGGTTCACCAGAATGATTCCTGGGATGTCAAGACTTTTATATGAAGAAAGACTGGATAGACTCTGCTTGTACTCACTAGAATTTAGAAGATTGAGGGGGGATCTTTAGAGACGTACAAAATTCTTAAGGGGTTGGACAGGCTAGATGCAGGAAGATTGTTCCTGATGTTGGGGAAGTCCAGAACAAGGGGTCACAGTTTAAGGATAAGGGGGAAATCTTTTAGGTCCGAGTTGAGAAAAATATTTTTCACACAGAGAGTGATGAGTCTCTGGAATTCTCTGCCACAGAAGGTAGTTGAGGCCTGTTCATTGGCTATATTCAAGAGGGAGTTAGATGTGGCCCTTGTGCCTAGAGGGATCAGGGGGTATGGAGAGAAGGCAGGTACGGGATACTGAGTTGGACGATCAGCCATGATCATATTGAATGGCGGTGCAGGCTCGAAGGGCTGAATGGCCTACTCCTGCACCTATTTTCTATGCTTCTAAGATACAGAAATGTAATTTGGAGCCATATTTACGAGAAATTTCTTCATTCAAATGGTGGTGATGTTGTGTAATACTCCTCTGCAGAAGGAAGTACAAATCAAATCATTACATACATTCAGGAGGGAAATGTATTTCTTACTGATAAAGGGATCATGGAATACAAGAAGATGGAGGAGGAGGAAGAAATAGTTCTTGCAGGCCTATTAACACAATAAAATGTAAACAATCAAATACATTACATGAATCACTAATACAAGGTAACTAGACCATAACATTACAAAACTGTAGTATGTGGTGTAATTTAAACAAAGTATATATAGTTGGTAGATGCATATTAGTTGGTAAAAGGGTTTTGACCAGAAACGTCACTTCGCCATTCTCTTCACAGATGCTGCCTGTCCTGCTAGGTTACTCCAGCATTTTGTGTCTACCTTCGATTTAGAAACATAGAAATTAGGTGCAGGAGTAGGCCGTTCGGCCTTTCGAGCCTGCACCGCCATTCAATATGATCATGGCTGATCGTCCAACTTAGTATCCCGTACCTGCCTTCTCTCCATACCCCCTGATCCCTTTAGCCACAAGGGCTACATCTTACTCTCTCTTAAATATAGCCAATGAACTAGCCTCAACTACCTTCTGTGGCAGAGAATTCCAGAGACTCACCATTCTCTGTGTGAAAAATGTTTTCCTTATCTCGGTCCTAAAGGAATTCCCCCTTATCCTTAGACTGTGACCCCTTGTTCTGGACCTCCCCATCATCGGGAACAATCTTCCTGCATCTAGCCTGTCCAACCCCTTAAGAATTTTGTAAGTTTCTATAAGATCCCCCCTCAATCTTCTAAATTCTAGTGAGTACAAGCCAAATTTATCCAGTCTTTCCTCATATGACAGCCCTGACATCCCAGGAATCAGTCTGGTGAACCTTCTCTGTACCCCCTCTATGGCAAGAATGTTTAAACCAGCATCTGCAATTATTTCCTATCGATAATAGTTGCAGTTAGTGTTGTGAAGTGTTCAATAGCCTGAATAATGCTGGGCAGAAGTTGTTCTTGAACCTGGAGATCATGTTTCTCAGGCTCCTGTATCTTTTTCCGAGTAGTGGTAGTAAGATGAGAAGGTGGTGCGAGACCCACTAGAGATTTGTACCAAATTCCCCCCCCCCCCCCCCCCCCCAATCTTCCAAGGAAGTGGAGGCCTAGATGAGCTTTCTAAGTGATTGCATGAATAGTCCAGGGCAGATCCTCGGAGATATGTACATCCAGCAACATGAAGGGGTTAACTCACCAAGACCATTCCATCGATGAAGATGAGTTCATGAATCCTCAGCTTTTCCTGCTTCTAGTCAATAACCGACTCCTTGGTCTTGAGAACAAGATTGGTTAGTTTTCTGTTTATTGTTGTCACGTGTACCAAGGTATGGTGAAAGGCTTTGTATTGCATGCTATCTGATCAAATCAGATAATAAAATACAATCAAGCTAAACTCAATTACAATAGGTAGAGCAAAAGGGAAAAATACAGAATGTAGTATATACTTCTCAACATTGTAGTTCAGCAGTTTCATAGACAAAGTCTAATGTCTGCAATGGTGTAGGATTGGATTGCACAGTACCCTAGCTTATTGTGGAGCCCTTCAGATTGTTGTTCTGGCACCATTCAATCAGATTGTCAATCTCCTTCCTGTACTATGGCACGTTGTCACTTTATTTGTCCAATAGTGCTTGCTGACTACTTACCCAGTCTTTTCACTTTCCCCCTTCCATCTGTATGCCCAATACCATTTTCTCAACTTGTTGCCTTTGTGTGTCTTAAAAAAAATCCAGAATTTCCCTTGAAACTGACAAAAAATACTGATGTTTATCACTAAAATGTGACCTGGTGGTCATGCAAAACTTAAGAAGTGGCATGTTTAGGTCACTTGTAGAAATAGATATTACAGCCTGTAAATTTAGTATTTGAGCCATTCAGCACCAGAGACCCGGGTTTGATCCTGATTACGGGTGCTGTCTGTACCTAGTTTGTATGTTCTCCCCGTGACCTACGTGGGTTTTTTCCCGGAGCTCCATGCTCTGAAGACGTACAGGTTTGTAGGCTAATTGGCTTGGGAAAATTGTAATTTATCCCTAACGTGTGTAGGGTAGTGTTAGTGTACAGGGATAGCTGGTTGGTGTGGACTCGGTGGGCTGAAGGGCCTGTTTCAGTGCTGCATTTCTAAACTAAACTATTGCCATTGCAAGTGTTCATGATCAACAAAACCTTGCAAACACCAGTCCCGATTTCTCTATAATTAACTAATGCAGTAATTTCCAGGGTATTTCCACCTCATTTAAGTCAAAATTGCCAATCCTTTGAATGCAGTGGACTTAATTTTTGGTTTCCTCCAGTGCATAGTTAAAAGAATGTTTATTCTTGGCTTCAACAAATTTGCATCATTTAGGATACTTTGAGTGATTTCTTACTGCTCTGGTAAAAGGAAACTCGTAGTTGCATTAAATGCCTCCAACTTTTTTAATTTTTTAGTTTCTTTTGATCTGTATGGTTTTTATGTCTCTCAGATGTTATTGTACTGTATACTGCATATTTGCTTTCCCTATTTTGGTTTGTGTTACCTTGTTGATTGCTGATTGATTGTGTTGTAAGTTAGATTCTCAAAAGGAAAGTCTTTAAAATAAAATCATAAAGTCATCAAAGATTGACGGGTTTTTTGCTTGTAAATGTTGGCCAGATTGCAATTTCAGAATCTGAGGGGTAATTTAGTTTAGAAATACAGCATGGAAACATGCCCTTCGGCCCATTAATTCCGTGCCCACCATGATCACCCGTACACTAGTTCTATCCTACACACTAGGGACAATTCACAGAAGCCAATTAACCTACAAATTGCACTTGTTTGGAATGTGAGAGGAAATCTGCAAAAATCTGGTCACAGAGAATGTACAAACTTTACAAATAGCGCTCAGGGTCAGGATTGAACCCAGGTCTCTAGCTTTGTAAGGCAGCAGCCCTACTGCTGTTTCAAGGGCAATTGTAATGTCAGTGAGAAAGTTATGACTCTGCAGACGGTTCAGAGAAGATTCAAAGGAATGTGTTAATGCTGCAAGGTTTTAGGCAGTTTTGGGTGGACAGAGGTTATTTTCTTTGGGGTTGAAGTTGAATCCAGGTGTAATAAACTTGAGGCTTAGAAAGGCCTTTTTTATTAACACAAAGACTGCTGGAGGAACTCAGCGGGCCAGGCAGTGTCTGTGGGGGCTGAGAGGTGGCTGCCAGTGTGGGCCAAGTGCCGATCAACGTCTCAGGTGGAGACCCTGCATTGGTCTCAATGCAGAGTCTCGACGTGAAATGATGAGCATCCCTCCATAGATGCTGACAGATCCGCTGAGTTCTTCCAGCAGTTAGTTGCTTCACATGATGGCAGCTGCAGTTGTATGTCTTCATTTTCATATTTACAGTATTTTCTTTTCCCTCTTTCCCTCAGCAGGGAATCCTGTACTTTGGGGCATAGTTTTAAGATGGGAGGAATGTGTTAAAAGGAGGTGAAGGCAGAAATCCCTGTTGCTGATTAAAGCATTTGAATTGACACCTGATGTAGACAGTGGGACAGGTACTTTAATCCCAGCTCTCAATGTCCTTGGCACGCAAATTACGCAACCTCGTCGTCGCGTTGAGGCGCGATGGTCGCGCGCATCATCATGCGCCCGCACAGCCGTCTGGTGACGTCATTTGAAGATGGACACGAAATACAGGAGTAACTCAGCGGGACCGGCAGCATCTCTGGAAAGAAGGAATGGGTGAATTTTCAGGTCAAGACGCTTCTTCAGTCTGAAAGAAGGGTCTTGACCCGAAACATCACCCATTGCTTCTCTCCAGAGATGTTGCCGGTCCCGCTGAATTACTCCTGCATTTTGTGTTTATCTTCAATCGTCTTGGGAAGTAGAAGTGGGGGCGGATCCGGACCGCAACGGCCGTGAGCCCCGGGCTGAGTTCGGCGATCGTTTGCCTGCTTCTGCTGCTGTTGGAGGTGAGACGTTGCGTCGCGCCAGGGTCTTTGGCCGTCAGTTACGCGACAGGCCGTTGCCACGCGAAGATTGCGCTCGGTACAAAATCCTGGAATGCTGCGCGATACCGTGCACAACTGCATACCCCTCCGCGCTTCTCAGTGGGACCGGCCCCGCGCGGCCACACAATGCCCGTGCCCCTCAACGCGAAGACGAGGTTGCGTAATTTGCGTGCCAAGGACACGCAAGTGGGACAGGGCCTTAAGCTTTCTCAGCCTGGTAGGCCTTTGTGTGTGGTAAATTCCTTTGTATCTGATTGTATTCTTGAGTAGGTTACATTATTTATACTGCAGCCAGATAAATTGTAAATAAACCTACAAACGAATTTATAGTCCCAACACAATCAGAAATGTTGAATCTCTTGCTCAGCATGCAATTGTAATTCAGTGGTAACTGACATTTGGTGCCTGGCTGATGCTGTTGTACAACTCCCTGCATGCCAGTGGCAGGCAACACACAATTAGTCTCCTTTAGCAGACACAATGGCTCTGATAAAGTGGATAGTTTATTTTATCTTCAAAGGAGATAAGTCTGAAGAAGGGTCTCGACCCGAAACGTCGCCTATCTCCTTCGCTCCTTAGATGCTGCTGCACCCGCTGAGTTTCTCCAGCTTTTTGTGTACCCCAGTTTGGGCACTTTCAAATTAGTTTTCAATTGTATGGAGGGCAGGAAATTTCAGTTTACCTCAGCATGATTGAATGTAAATTGACTGCAATTGCAATAATTAAGCAGATGGAAGAATGTGAAAATTATGAACTAAGTTTGGTGATGCTTGAATCTATTCCTTTTAACATTTTATATATTATATTATCTATAGCCTCAAACCTTTTTTTGTGTCAGCTGATCTTTATTGACCTTGCTACTTTTTCCTGTATTCTTCTGAAAGCATTGTTTCTGCGAGGGGGGTGGGGGTGGGGAAGGGAGAGTGTGAGAGAGATATTTTAGAAGTAACTCTTCATTTTAGAACAATATTTTCATTTTAATTTAATTCAGCGGTATTTTAAATTTCATTTCTGCTGCGTTAGCACTGATAGAGATTACATGTGTTAACTCGCAGGTCTGCAGTACTTACCAGATCTGCTGTGTCATGATTTCTATCTATCATATAATTGTTTGAATTTCTGCCTTTTGGAGCAAGTCAAAACTAGATTAATTGGAGTCAACAGCGTAGCAATTGTACTGTCCAGGCGTGTGCCTGACAGCTGCCTGAGGATATGCAAATTAAAATGGCTATTGTTAGATTATCTAGAAACATTTTTCATGTTGATTATAATTTTTTTAATTGTACAAGAGAAACATGTCAAAGGTCACGTTCGCTCGTAAAATTTTGCACACAAAATTCATAGTGACATTTTTATATAATTTTCAAAAATGCCTTGCTAGATGAGAGCTAGTATATGTCTTTTCGGGATACATTAAGGGAACAAAATGATTAATCAGTCAGGTAAACTCTTGTGATAGTATGTGTTGGGAACATCTCTCTCACTTCCTGAACCTAGGTTTTAATGAAGTTGTGATTGACCTAATCAAAATCTTTTTTGACGTTCAAGGGGTCTGTAAGGAGAAAATCTTTATCCCTTCTATCGTTGGGCAGAAGCTATCACAGGCCCGTATGAAGCTTTTCAAAAAGGGGGGTGGCATGAAAGAATTCCCAAAATCTTAGGTGAAATTATGTGCAAGTAGCGCTCATCACAAGTAGGAAGCCCCTCACGTCTGGGCTCTGGGGTTTTAGATGCTCTCTGGTGCATTCTGAGACTTATTTTGGAGTGTTTTGCACCAAATCTATGACCAATATTTCAGAAATCATTTTGGTTGAGTCAAGAGTGATGAGTGGGTGGAATGGGATGATTGTTGTATACATTTTTAAAAAAAATTAAGAATTGCTGTCCTTATTTTAATAATCAAGTTGTACTGTTGTAAAATGTTATGTAAAATGTTATAAAGGAGCATGCAAAAACTGCAAATAAAATACTGTATTTGCAGTAAAGAAAGCCTTTTTTTTGAAAATGTTTTGTGTGTTCATTTGATTGCCTGTTACTGTTAGACTGTGTTGGTGTGAGTAGTGCACCTTTAATGGTCCTCCTGACCTAACAACTTCACATCACATCAACTTCAACATGAAATAGTTCCGTTTTCCGAGAATGTAACTGTGCAAACCTACTCACCACTTTGTCCAAGTTTTGGGCAAAGCCATAGTGAATGTGGATTAAGGCAATTGCAGACAGCCTGTCATTGCTCATGGAAGTCCTGGTCTTTCCTTCTTTGAGGATGTGAAAACATTTGTCCTCGTTGGCTGGATCAAAGTAAGATGCCGAGCGAGATCGCACCCACTGCAAGCTTGCCGCTCGAGGCGAGCGTCTCTCTGCTGCTCAGGTTCATGACCAAGGGTCCTGGCTACCTCTGCAGTCAAATGGAGGGGAACAGGCGGGGTCAGCAGAGTGCTGTGGGGAGACTGGCTGCCGACAAGGCCAAGCACTTGAAGAGCCAGACGGCGAGGGGGTGCAAAGTGGGACCCAAAGAGGTTTGGGCAGCTCTGCCTCCGAGGAAGGCAACGGCAGCAGGGGCAACGGCAGCGGGGCCAGCAGCAGCATGAAGACTTACCTGGCCTCCGGCAGCCCCCAGCAGAGCGGGCAGCTGGGGCTCCCGCCTGACATTGTGCGTCGCTCCAGCTCCAAGAGGCAACTCAGGCCCGACTCGCTGGTCATGCACCGGCAGACGTGCGAGTTTGTGCGAGGAGCGGCGGCCACCAGCAGCGCCCGCAGTTTCAAGAGCACTGACAGCCTGGTCCGTTGGCTGCTGCCTGGCTCTAGCGGCCAGGGTGATAAGCAGCAGGGGCTGGCAACGGGAGCAGCAACGTCGGAAGGGGAAGAATTAGTGGAGGGTACAGAGGTTGCAGCACCCCAGGGTGCACAAGTAACCACACCAGCAGCACTCCAGGGTTCACAAGTAACCACATGAGCAGCACTCCATGGAGAAACAGCAGCCTCGCCAGCAACACCCCAGGGTGCACATGTAACTACACCAGCAGCACCCAATGGTGCAGAAGTAACCACTCCAGCAGCGCCCCAGGAAGCACCAGTCGCCACGCCAGCAGCATCCCAGGGTGCACAAGTAACCACGCCAGCAGCGCCACGAGAAGCAGCAGCAGGTCGCCCCAAGGAGCCGCTCAAGCGGCAGGTTGGTGAAGGCGGATTATGGCGCTCGCACTCCGACCTCAGCTGCCGCTTCTATCGAGCCTGCTCGGGCTTGGACAGTTTCTTCGAGCACTGCGGACTCGAGCCTGAGGTGATCGAGAACCTGGCCAGGGAGAAGTTTGCCGCCGACGCCACCTTCGAAAGCCCTGCCCTCAAGTTTCGCAGCGTGAAAGGCCCGTCCCACTTGGGTGACATTTTCGGCGACAGCCTGTAAAAAGGTTGTTGAGTCGTGGTGGGGCCGTGACGCGGCCTGATGCGCGGTGACGCAAGTAGTGGCGCGCGGTGACTCCCTGTCACCTCTGGATTTTGGAATGTTCAAAATCCAGGGGCGACATCTGGGTGTCTCATGTCATGCGCCCTGTCGTATGCTGACGTCTGCTGTCCTGCGGGTGACGACCGGTTAGGGTTAGGGTTAGGGTTAAGGACCACGGATGGGCTGTAAAATATTCTTCCTTCAATGCATGTATTTTAAACATTAATATATTAAAATTAATACAATAAAATCAATTGTGCAAATGAAAAGATGTCTGTCCAGTTTTATTTACAGGTGTATTGGTCCACTTCCAGATCCAATCACCATCTCTAACTTTTCACAGGGATGGATTCAGTGAGTGTAGACTGAACTCCCCTCTCCCCTCCAACCCCCACTTCCCTCCTCCCACCCCAATCCTTCCTTCTCCTCCTCCCCCCCCCCCCCCCCCCCTTTCCCTTCCCCCCACTCTACTCTTCTCCCCCTTCTCCACTCCCCGGGGCTCTCACTTAACTTTTTTCCCCTGTTGCCAGCCGGGCAACCTCGGCAGCTTTTTAGGTTGTCAAATGAGTCTATGTGGTCATTTAACACGGCTTGCATGATATGTGCAATAATGTGCTTGGACGAAGTGAGTGGTTACCAGTCGGAATTATGCTCAATGAAGCATTCACATATTATTTCTGCTTCAAATAGTCACAAACTAAACATATTCACCAATCAAGACATGATATATACCACAATGACATGCAGCAAAATCATAATACAGTATCTCAACTCTTTTTACACATTGCGATGAATGCAATTTCTATTATTTCTTTCCACTTCCAAATAAAAATGTGGTTGGATTATTCAGCATATGATCCATCTGTGTGGGATGGAAGATTGCAACCTTCACGTGGTCCGCCCTGTTTCGCCTAATGCAATCAACTCGACGTGCACAAACGGAAGATCAAATAGAAAAAGTTGTCTAACAACCTTTGGCTGTGCACGCCACACGAAAGAAGAAGAAGAACCTGTGTCAATGAATGCCGGACCATGGTAACATATATGCTTAACCATGCACACTGCAGATTGATGCAGGGATGTTTTCTGTGAAGGACCGAAAAATATCATGACATGGCCATAGCATGGGTCATTATTGCTATAGATACAGAAACACTCTCACTTTCCACATAATTTATCCACAACAAAATATACCGGTTGCAAGGAAATTTCTAAAGGCATGTTATGATAATAGCTGTTAAAACCGACTATACCCATCTGACAAGTTAAACATTACACTAACTGACAAGAGATGGCCAAAGGGCATCAAATGCAGCAAATGTTCTTTTGGCAATATGTTTAAAGTTGTCAAAAGGCCACATTACCAGACATTCAGATTAGATGAATGTGTTGGGAACAGCAATGAAGATACCCAGTTTGTACACACCTGAATTTTTTTTAATTATTGATAAACGCTGTTTCCATCATTCCCACAGAAATTACAACTGAAATATCTCCTGACCAAATTTGTGATGTGTATGTCCGACTGTAGAAGTAAAACCTGGATAAATCCAACGTATAGTTGTGAATGTTGCTCAATAAATAACTGCAGTATTGATACTCCATATTAAGAGCATTGATTTGCCGTTAAAATAAATTCTGTAATAACATGTCAACGGTGGCAGTGACAATTGAACACTGCAGTTTTAATGTTTCACGTGCTCACAATTTAATGAATCCATCTTTATGGATTAAAACAAATAATAACATTGGGAATTAAAACACATTTGACTGCATTCCATTATCAAGCATTGCCAATGTTCGCTCTGAAGACATTTCCAGCGTGGTGGGGGGGAGGTTGAGAAGGCAATCGGTGCAGAATGGATTGATTGCGGCAGAGGAGGTGGTGAGGAAGGAAGGTCAGCGCACTTCGGAAAACACCGGCATCATCGCCCCACAGCCTTGGTCGATCCCTGTCCACTGCCAAGTGCCACCGCCAAAGGGGGAGGCAGTTGGGAACTCTTCGCCACCGTCTCCCCTCCTCCACCATCCAACAGGAAGGTGCTGGGCCAAGCGGTGCAGGTGCTTCAGACGGCGGAGGGGACCTCCCCCTTCTTTCCTTGCTCCGTCCCTCCTCCCAGCCTCGCCATGCAGGAGGGTTTGTTTTGAAAGTGGTTGTCATCGTTGGCGTAATGGCAAGCAGTGGCTGCTGTGAAGGCTGGCATGGTGCATGAGGAGGTGGAGCCGCCATCGCCGCTGCTGCTGTGCGGGGCCCGTCATTCACTCCGACCCTCCGTCACCCCGCACTACAGCCGCCGCCACTGCCGCCGCTGACCAGAAATGATGGGGGGGCGAGAGCTCGCAGCGTGGGGTGGGAAAGGCGAGGGTGGGGGGTGAGGGACCGGCGGGGGGGGGGGGGAGGTGATGTGGACCCTGCCTGAGCAGTGCCTGGTGTCGGGTCACGGCCGCTGCCAGGACTGGGTTCAGATTCCGTCTTTCCCGCTTCCCGCCCGGCGACGGGAGAACTGTCTCCCCGAATTGACAGCCGGCAGCGGACGGGACCTGCTGGCGAGGCTCCGGCGCCGCGGATGGAGCCCATGGACCGGGCAGGCAAACACTGCACTCTGCCCCTCCCCTCCCCCCCGGAGAAACGGGAACTCCTTTTTTTTTCCCAAACCATCCCGCGGGTCGAATTGGACCCTTCGCGGGTAGTTTAATACCCCCGATATAAAACAAACAGATTCCCCCTCAACGCAATGCAACACAATATTTCACGGTCCCACTCATCCAAACAAGGCCTGGAGCATCGAGGCAATGCATTGAAAATGGCAGTGACCTGATCCCTCCCACTGCGCACACGCGGAGAGACAGCGTCATTTTGCGTCGCTTCTGCGTCTTTGGTCACCAGCTTCACCCCCACTGCGCAGGCGCGGATGTTTGCAAAAATATATATTTTTTAATTTTATCCTCTGAATTTTTTTTTTCTCTGGAGAAAAAGGGGGGTGCGATCGCACCCAACGCCTTCGGACGGCCATGTATCAGCACAAAATTGTACAAAACTGGTTATTAAACCACATGGGCATGGATGGAACTTGTATCTGTCGCGCTTAAAACCATCATCCCCCTCTGCACTTATGATCGAACTCTGAACTGGGAATTTGCTCATTCTTATGCGGTTAAGTTCTTCGACATCCTCATTGGCAGACCACAATCGGTGTTCAATCTATATTTCCATGACTGTGTAGTCCAATACAACCCCAATTCTGCCTTACCACCATTGTTGAACGAATAATGGGTAACAGTTAGTCAGCAGAGTGAGTCAGCAGAGAGATTAATAGTCTGATTGAATGGAGCCTGAAAAGCATTCTTTACTCTGTGTTAGCAAGAACAAAGAGATGATTGTTGATCAGCTGACTTCAGGAAGGAAACGTCAAGGATCCAGTAATCTATCTTCATTAATAGGATGGCTGTGGAGTGAGTATCAAGTTCCTGGGCAAACACATCTCTGAAGATCTGTCCTGGGCATAACTCATTGATGCAATCACAAAGAAAGCTTAATGCCACTGCTGAGAAGATTGAGGAGATTCGGTATGTTGCCGAATACTGTATTGAACCATTACAGGTGGACGGTAGAGAGCCTACTGACTAGTTGTATTACAACCTGGTTCTACAACTTGAACGCCCGGAAACAGAAGAGATTACGAAAAGTGGTAGACATTGCCTGGTGCATCATAGGTGTTGACTTCCCAGCTGTCGTGGGGAACCTTTAGGAGGCGCTCTCATCGCACTGCTGCCATCGGGAAGGATGTAAAGGAGCCAGAGTACCACCAGGTTAAAGAATAGCTTCTGCCCAACGAGCGTTTTTGAGCATTCCACACCATTAATCACAACCCTTCCTCAGCAACACTGTCAATCTATGTATTTATTTATGTATTTGCAATTTGCGGCGACATTTTGCCAGCAGCCCAACAGAAGAGGATAATTTACAGCTACAATCAATTTACCTGGATCAGAAAAACGGCAGAAATCGGCGCCGTAACAGACAAGCGTGCATCTGAAGGCACTAGCAATTTCGAGATCTCCCGCAGTTGCGAGAGCCTTCGACTGCATGCGTTCCCTGGATTCCTGGAGAGAACCCGACCCGACCGGGAATCACAGGATGTACCTGGAAACATCGGGATGCCCTCCGGAGCCGACGAGCAGGATTTCCCAGGAGCAACGGAGCTGGAGCTGCCGACTGAGGGAATCCCCGTTCCAGCACAGGTTCGCTGAAACAGCAGGTACAGTAAGGACAGTACCTGGAAACAGCAGGGAGGCCTCCAATGTGTCCGGAAACATGGCCGACGGGCAGGACATCAGGTCAGACTGATGCGCAGGGGACTTCGACCCCCTCTCCCTACCATCCTTCTAGCCAATGTACAGTCCCATGAAAATAAAGTGGAGGACTTAAGAGCAAGGCTGCTTTACCAAAGGGAGCTGAGGGAATGCTCTGTGTTCTGTTTCACAGAGACATGGTTCACCCCAGACTCAGCAGTCCAGCCTGGTGGTTTCTCCATCCATTGCATGGACCGTACACTGGCATCTGGGAAAGGGAGAGGAGGAGGCGTCTGCCTCGTGGTCAACTCTACGTGGTTCTCAGACGTGGCAGTCCTGTCCAACCCCTGCTCTCCACACCTGGAACACCTGGCAGTGAAGTACTTTCTTCCTACCAAGGGAATTCACCTCCATCATCCTGACAGTGGTCTACATCTCTCCAGGCTGATGTCCATCTGGCACTGGGGGAGCTGCACGTGTGGTCAATAAGCACCAGATGGCTTACCCGGAGGCATTTACCACCATTGCTGGGGACTTCAATAAGGCAAACCTTAAGAAATCGTTCCCTAACTTCCACCAACATGTCTCCTGCTACACCAGAGGACCAAACGCCCTCGACCACGGCTACACCGCTATTAAGGATGCCTTTCGTTCTATTCCTCGCCCTCACTTTGGTAAATCCGACCATACCGCGGTGCTGCTTCTTCCTGCCTACAGGCACCAATTGAAGAGCGCGCCCCCAGTGGTGAGGACTGTTCAGAGCTGGTCCGGTGGGGGGGGCAGAGGAACAACTCCAGGACTGTTTGGAGTCTGTAGACTGGGCAATGTTCAGGGACTCGGCAGTGCACCTGAACAGAATACACCATAGTCCTTGCAAAATCAGGAGGCAGGTCAAATGTTAGCGAAGCATCACTCCCTGACGAGCTCAATGTGTTTTACGTACGCTTTGATATGGAGAATACTGATGTGCCTTCCTGAGCCCCCATTCGCCGTGATGGTACACAGTCACAGAGGTCGACGTCAGAAAATCCTTCAGAGGGGTGAACCCTCGGAAAGCGCCTGGACCTAATGGTATACCCGGTCATGTTCTGTAAACCCGTGCGACCAACTGGCTGGAGTTTTCACGGACATTTTCAACCTCTCACTTCTGAGAACTGAGGTTCCCACCTGCTTCAAAAGGGCATCAATAATACCGGTGCCCAAGAAGAGCAAGGTGACGTGCCTCAATGACTATCGACCAGAGGCACTACTGTGGTGATGAAGCGCTTTGAGAGGCTGATCATGGCACAAATCAACTCATACCTCGACAAAAACCTGGACCCACTGCAGTTTGCTTACCACCACAACAGATCAATGGTGGATGCAATCTCACTGGCTCTCCACTCTGCTCTGGGCCACTTGGACATCAAAAACTCATATGTCAGGCTGTTATTCATTGACTACAGCTTGGCATTTAATATAATCATCCCCTCCAAGCTGGTTACCAAGCTCTCAGAACTGGGTCTCTGCGCATCCCTCTGTAATTGGATCCTCGACTTCCTCATTCACAGTCTGTTCGTATTGGTGGAAATGTTTTGGCCACGATAACAATCAGCATGGGAGCACCTCAAAGCTGCGTGCTCAGCGCCCTGCTGTACTCTCTCTATACTCATGACTGCGTAGCCGTTCATAGTGCAAACTCCATCGAGTTCGCTGACGACACCACTGTTGTGGGACGTATCACTGATGGAGACGAGTCAGAGTATAGAAGTGAGATTGACCGACTGACCAAATGGTGCCAGCACAATAACCTGGCTCTCAACACCAGCAAAACCAAGGAACTGATTGTGGACTTTGGAAGAGGTAGGATGGGGACCCACAGTCCCGTTTCTATCAACGGGTCGATGGTGGAAAGGGTCAAGAGCTTCAAATTCCTGGGCGTGCATATTTCCTAATATCTCTCCTGGTCCCAGAACAGTGATGCAATTATAAAGAAAGTCACATCAGCGCCTCTACTTTCTGAGAAGATTACGGAGAGTCGGTATGTCGAGGAGGACTCTCTCGAAGTTCTACAGTAGAGAGCATGCTGACCGGTTGCATCGTGGCTTGGTTCGGCAACTTGTGAGCTCAGGAGCGGAAAAGACTGCAAAAAGTTGTAAACGCTGCCTAGTCCATCATCGGCTCTGACTTCCCTACCATCAAGGGGATCTATCGCAGTCGCTGCCTCAAAAAGGCTGGCAGCATCATCAAGGACCCACACCATCCTGGCCATACACTCATCTCTCCGCTGCCTTCAGGTAGAAGGTGCAGGAGCCTGAAATCTGTAACATCCAGGTTCAGGAACAACTTCTTCCCCATAGCCCTTCAGACTATTAAAGTCAACTCAAACAAAAATCTGAACTTTAATAGCCTATTGATCTTTATATGCTTATTTATCTATGTGTATATATATTCAATGCTATATGAACACACTGATCTGTTCTGTATTTATTTATGCCTACAATATTCTGTTGTGCTGAAGCAAAGCAAGAATTTCATTGTCCTATCTGGGACACATGACAATAAACTCTCTTGAATCTTCAATCTTCAATCTGGTTACCATGAATTACCAATTATTAATGTATTGTACGATTGATTATTGTATATTGCTAATTGTGTTAATGTGATAATAGTCCTGTAAAGCTGTAGAAAATAAGAATAGCATTGTTCCTTTGCTAGTACATATGGCAATGTAACACTTTTGGCTTTTAACACTCCTGAGATTGGGACAGAATTACAGAAACTACCCCTGATCTGAAAATGCTTACTTGTGATAACTGGATGCGTGGCAGGGGCATAAGGTAGTTCAATGAATGCCTGGGGGCTTCACAACAAAAACATTTTCACCCAGAGAGTTGTGGTGGAATTCTCTGCCACAGAAAGCAGTGGAGGCCAATTCACTGGATGTTTGCAAGAGAGTTCGATTTAGCTCGTGGGGCTAAAGGAATCGAGGGATATGGGGGAAAAACATGAACGGGGTACTGATTTTGGATGATCAGCCATGATCATATTGAATGACAGTACTGGCTCGAAGGGTCGAATGGCCTACTCCTGCACCTATGTTTCTATGTTTCTGTCATATGACCTGATATTCTATCATATGACCAAATATCCGGCTCAGTCAAATAATCTTAACCTCCACTGTTTTCCGGAACCCCACCAATCACCCACCCACCCACCCCGCCCCCACCAGCCCACAGTTTCCCATATATTTTTGCTACTAGACTGCCAGGGATGGAGGAGGGAGAAAGGAAGAGATTTTTACCATTTTAATTAATTTACTCCCAGGATATCTGCATCGGTATCCTGGGATTTGGTGTGCCATTGCTGAGGAGTTGGTAACTTTGCACACGAGCATAGATGGTCTTTTCCAGTATTTGATGATCACCATGAGAATCAAACTTTTTAAAAACATAGTTAACGTTTTGCAAGACTGATGTATTTTTGGATGTTCCTTGAGGCTGAACCCTTGTATAATCTGTGTTTAGGAGAGTTCTCATATGTTCTGGGCCTCAAATTGTTGATTGTTACTTTTTAAAAATATCTTGAACCCTCTATGTTTAGCACTTTGAAGAAGTCTCAGACTGTTTTCAGATGGTTTAGTTTGCAATAATGAAAGCCTGTTTGAAAATCACAAAAGGGAATAATTAGTTACATCAGTGAAGTTACACCCTTGTGCGCCCAATCATTTAACTTTTACTGTCTACAACAAATTGTTTTTCAAAGTATTTCTTTAAAGATTTAAAATAATGGCAGAAATCTTTTGCAAAAGGATAAAAATAACCTGAAATATGTAGATTAGATTAAGTTTTAGATATTCACCATTTATTCAGTGTTTTCCCTTATTTCCAATATGTTTCCTTCTCCATAGTGCCAAATCTGACTCCTTGACAGTCCCCAAATAAACGCCGTTTTAAAAATAAATTTAAAAAAATGTGCTTGTGCTGGAAGGAGCTGCAGATGCTGAAACACAAAATGCTGGAGTAACTCAGTGGACAAGGCAACATCTCTGGAGAGGACAATTTACTTGAGTTGGCAGGTATTGAAAATACTAGGTAGACACACAATGCTGGAGTAACTCAGCGGGTCAGGCAGCACCTCTGGAGCGAAGGAATGGTTGACGTTTCGGGTCGAGACCCTTCTTCAGACTGATGTCGGGGAGGGAGGCGAGACAAAGATATAATGTAGTCGGAGACAGTAAGACTAGTGGGGGAACTGGGAAGGGGGAGGGGATAGAGAGGGAGACCCTAATGAGAGCCTCATCTTTGTAACTAATGGGGGGAGGGGGAGCAAGAGCGGAGCTGTGAGATAACGAGGAGACCCTAGTGAGAGCCTCATCTATAATGGAAGGGAACCCCTGTTTCGTAAAGAATGAGGACATCACAGATTCCCTGGTATGGAACACCTCATCCTGGGCGTAGACGGAGGAATTGGGAGTAGGGGAGTAGTCTTTACAGGAAGTGGGCAGGGAAGAAAATACTAAACTGGGTGGATTGTTGATTTTTAGGTCCTGCCTTATTTTGCACTCCCTTGATTTCAGTGCATAGCAAATTCAGGAAATGTGTAAAGCCAACATTGTGCCTGATCTTGTTAGTTTGCCATTTGGTGGATTACTATAACATTTCCCCAACATGTTCAATGTGAGGTCATGCTTCTTTAAGCAGGTCTACTTTTATGCAGTCCATTCAAAAAGTATTCGGACCCCTTCACTTTTTCCACATTTTGTTACGTTACAGCTTTTTTCTAAAATGGATTAAATTAATTTTTTTATCATCAATCTACACACAATACCCCATAATAAAAAAGTGAAACGGGCGTTTAGAAATTTTTGCCAAGTAATTAAAAAGAAATAACTGAAATATCACATTTACATAAGTATTCAGACCCTTTACTCAGTACTTTCTTGAGGCACCTTTGGCAGCGATTACAGCCTCAAGTATTGTATTGTATATCTTTATTATCATTTTTCTGAGTACTTACATACCTAGAGGAAAATGAAAAAACGTTTCTCAACCAGTGTGCGGTAAAAAATAAATAGAAATAAAAATAAAAATACATATATCATGAGTTCCAATCGGCAGTGGCACGACAATGCTCTGCTTCAGTGTGTCCAGGTTGGTGGTTCGTGCGCAATACTTTGGCAGGGGGCAAAGTTCGTTTATCAGTCTTATCGCCTGCGGGAAGAAGCTGAGGAGCATCCTGCTGGTTTTGCAGCTGATGCTCCTGTACCTCTTCCCAGATGGCAGGGTGGAGAATATGTGATGTGATGGGCGGTTGGGGTCTTTGATGATGGAGATGGCTCTGCTGATACATCTCTTCCTGTATATGTCCAGCAGGAAAGGGAGTGGAGCACCAATAATCCTGCTGGCGGTCTTCACAATCCTGTCCAGTTGGTGCCGTTCGTACACCTTGCAGCTCCCGAACCAGGAAGTGATGCCGTAGGTTAATGTGCTCTTGATTGTCCCCCTATAAAAAGTCCGTAGGTGTGCAGTGGGGAGACCTGCTTTCCGTAGTCTTCGGAGAGGGTATAGTCACTGCTGGGCTCTCTTGACCAGTGCTGTGGTGTTGGTCGTGGACGTCAGGTCATCTGACAGGTGGAGTCCTAGGAACTTCACACTGCTGACCCTTTCCACATCAGCTCCATCGATGTGCAGAGGTGTATGGCGTTGTTTTCCCGCCCTCCTGAAGTCACCAACCATCTCCTTCATTTTTCCCACGTTGAGAATGAGGTTGTGGGATTTGCACCATCCTGTGAGCAGCTCCACCTCCATCCTGTACGCCAACTCATCATTGTCACTGTTGTGTCATCAGCGAACTTGTTGATGAAGTTGTTGTTGAGTCGAGCAGTACAGTCGTGTGTAAGCAGACTAAACAGCAGGGGGCTTAGGACACAGCCTTGGGGCGAGCCAGTGCTCACGGCTATGGTTTTTGATGTCCTACTACCCACCCTGACTGTCTGCTGCCGTTGTGATAGAAAGTTCAGTTCTTGGGTATGACGCTACAAGCATGGCACACCTGTATTTGGGTAATTTCTCCCATTCTTCTCTGCAGATCCTCTCAAGCTCTGTCAGGCTAGATGGGGAGAGTCGATGCACAGCTATCTTCTGGTCCCTCCAGAGATGTTCGATCGGGTTCAAGTCCGGGCTCTGGCTGGGCCACTCAAGGGCATTCACAGACTTGTCACAAAGCCACTGTTGCATTGTCTTGGCTGTGTGCATCGGGTCGTTGTCCTGTGGGAAGGTGAACCTCCGTCCCAGTCTGTCTAGAATGCTCGAGAGCAGGTTTTCATCAAGGAACTCTCTGTACTTTGCTCCGTTCACCTTTCCCTCAATCCTGACTAGTCTCCCAGTTCCTGCCACTGAAAGCATGATGCTGCCACCACTGTGTTTCACTGTAAGTATGGTATTGGCCAGGTGGTGAGCGGTGCCTGGTTTCCTTCAGATGTGACGCTTGGCATTCAGGCCAAAGAGTTAAATCTTGGTTTCATCAGACCAGAGAATCTTGTTTCTCATGCCTTTTGACAAACTCCAAGCGGGCTGTCATGTGCCTTTTACTGAGGAATGGCTTCTCTCTGGCCACTCTCCCATAAAGGCCTGATTGGTGAAGTGCTGCAGATATAGTTGTCCTTCTGGAAGGTTCTCGCATCTCCACAAAGGAACTCTGGAGCTCTGTCAGAGTGACCATCTGGTTCTAGGTCACTCCCCTGACCAAGGCCCTTCTCCCCCGATTGCTCAGTTTGGCTGGGCAGCCAGCTTAATGAAGAGCCCTGGTGGTTCCAAAGTTCTTCCATTTAAGAATAACGGAGGCCACAGTGCTCTTTGGGACCTGCAATGCTGCAGAAATTGTTTATACCTTTCCCCAGATCTGTGTCTCGACACAATCCTGTCTCGGAGGTCTACGGACAATTCCTTCCTCTTCATGGCTTGGTTTTTGCTCTGACATGTACTGTCAACTGTGGGCCCTTATATAGACAGGTGTGTGCCTTTCCAAATCATGTCCAATCAATTAAATTTTCCACTGGTGGGCTCCAATGAAGTTGTAGAAACATCTCAAGGATAATCAATGGAAACAGGATGAACCTAAGCTCAATTTTGAGTGTCATAGCAAAGGGTCTGAATACTTATGTGATATTTTAGTTTATTTTTAATTACTTTGCAAAAATTTCTAAACATCTCTTTTCGCTTCTTCATTCTGGGGTATTGTTTGTAGATTGATGATTTAAAAAAAAAGAATTGAATCCACTTTAAAATAAGGCTGTAACATAACAAAAAGTGAAGGGGTCTGAATACTTTCTGAATGCGCTGCAGATTTATGGGGGGGGGGGAGAGATTTAATAGGAATCTGAGGGGTAATGGGCCTGTCCCACTTGGCGATTTTTTTTTTTTTTAGGCAACTGCCGGTGACTGTCGAAACTGGTGACTGCCGAAACTGGTGACAACCTACGTCATCCTGGCATCAACCTACGACAGCACCTACGTCAGGAGAAGTCAAGTTACGCCTAAGGGCATCAAAGCCACTGTCGCCGAACATTTTTCACCTTGTTGAAAATTTAACGATGACCAGAAAGACGCTACGACTTTTTGCGCGACTGAGGAAACTACTCCTGGCGAACATGTGGCGACAAACTAGTCGCCTGTGGTTGTCTAAAAAATCGCCTAAGTGGGACAGGCCCATAACATCTTCACGCAAAGAGTGATAGGTGTATGGAACGAGGTGCTGGTGGAGGTAGTTGAGTCGTGTACTATTGCAACATTTATTAAACATTTAGACGGGCACATGGATAGGACATATTTAGAGGGATATGGGCCAAATGCAGACAGGTGGGACTAGTGTAGAGAGGACATGTTGGCCGGTGTAGGCAAGTTGTGCCGAAAGGCCTGTTTGCAGACTTTGTTCAATGTTATCATTTTAACATCCCTGGTCTTTCTGGCAATCTAGAGTGATATCAATTTCCTTCTCCAAACCAGCCCTCAAATTGGGGCAAATTGAATTGAAAGATAAAGCATAAAAACAGGCCCTTCAGCCCACCAAGTTCATGCTGACCATTGATTACTTGTTCACACCAGTTCTATGTTATCCCACTTTTGCGATATTCCCGATACATTGGGGGCAATTTACAGAGGCCAATTAGCCTACAGCCCTGCACATCTTTGGGATGTGGAAGGGAACTGGAGCACCCAGGGGGAAAATAATACTCTCAGTCACAATAAGAACTCCACACAGATAGTACCCAAGGTCGGCATCAAACCTGTGTCTCTGGCACTGTGAGGTAGCAGCTCTACCAGTTGTGCCACACTAGCAGTGCATTTATGAACATTCTTGAACAAGGATTGTTCTGATACTGAAGGCAGACTGAAGATAGAAATATGAGGGTCATACAAACTGCCTTAGCCAAACCTAGTCATGCTCTAGAAGTATCAAACAGACGTATCTAGAAGATCACCCTTAGTCTAGACTGAGAATGGCAAGAACAATTATTTTTACCAACTGAGGTAAATGACCTATGGAACACATTGAGCAGGAGTTTGCTTGTTCTGCTAATAATGTTAGAATCTATTTCGACAAACAAACCCACAAGTGGGTAGATATTGGGTAGTTCGGTGCATTAAAAGATAGTCTTATAACTTGGACGAACAAAATCTATTGTGTAAGAATAGGCGGCATTGTGGTACAGCAGTAGAGTTGCTGTTATACAGCACCAGAGACCCGGGTTTGATCCTGACTTCAGGTGCTGCCTGAACGGAATTCGTACGTTCTCCCCGTGACCTGTGTGTGTTTTCTCTGGTTTCCTTCCATACTCCAACGATGTACTGGTTTGTAGGTTAATTGGCTTTGTTTAATTGTAAATTGTCCTTAATGTGCGTAGGATAATGTTCGCTGGCTGGTGTACACTCGGTGGACCCAAGGGCCTATTTCTGTGTGGTATCTCTAAATTAAAGTAAAAATAGCTCTAATATGACCCTAATTACCATTCCCACTTCATGGTCTTGCAGTTCTTGGATGCACTTTGGAAAACATGTCTGTTGTATGAGCTAAAACTTTATTCATAAAAACATATGCAAACCATGTAAAGCTCTTGTTTGAGGGCTACTGGACCAGGTGCCTCAATGTCCAAGAGTAGAAGGACTGTAGACTAACTGGTCCTTCTCCACAGAGCCTTTGCCATGGCTGCTCCAAACTTTGATGCATTCCTCAGCCCGTACGGTCTGAAAGGTACCAGTGGACAGCATTCCCTCATGGACATCTAAATGTGCTGGAAGACCAATTGGTTTCGTGCAGACCAAAGGGTGTCTTTCACTGAGTTGATGATCTTCCTGCACCACGTGATATCAAGCTCGACTATGACCTGAATAAGAGTCCATAAATCAGAGTCTCGTGTTACATGACTGCTCAATATGAACCGTGACAAGGACTCTTCCATTGGATATGCGATACTGCAGATGCTGGAATCTTGAGCAAAAAATAAACTCGTTTAGGAACTCATCAGGTCAGGCAGCACCTTTCGAGCGAATGGGTAGAGACGTTTCAGGCAGGAATCTTTAGACTTCTGGTCAGATGACATCTCATCACCAGCCACGCAGAGCACTTGATTATTGCCTGTTGTTGGATTCCTCAATATGCTCAATTTTGCACATCAGTATGTGCAGGGAAGGGTGCTGGCACCTCCATACCAACTTAAAAACAAACACATTTGCATGTGTATGTGAACTGAGACTACTGACTTGCATAGTTTACCAGGAAGTGTGCAGCATTTATTTTTGAACAAGAAATACAAGTTCATTACTAAATAGATTCTGCTTCTGAATAGAATATTTGTGGGTCATTTTCTTTTGAGTTAGTGATTTTTGTCTATGAATTGGAATAAATTTAAAGCAGTGAGGCACTCAAAGTTCATAGTTCTACCACTGAAAAAGCCTTGCGATTTAGGTCTATTGAATCATACAACGGAGAACCAATAAAAGTGCTGAAGTTGGAATTTGAAACACAAATTTGAAAGAAGAAGAAGTAGAAAGCTGGTCAAGTAGAAAGATAGGAAAGATAGGAAAGAAAAAAAAATGTTGACATTTCATGTTAAATTATGAATTAAATAATAACACTTGAATTCATGAATATGTTAGTACAACCTATTTTGTGATTGAGAAAGACTTGCTTTTAATCATGTGAACTCTTCCAGACAGTCCTGTTGGATATCCACATACATTCAAGCTGTCATAAGATACAGTGTAGATGTGTGGAGAATTGCCTATATGTGTCCACTGCTTATGAATAGTTGTTTCTTTTTGATTTACTTTTCCTTAAAATTCCTTAAGCTGCCATTTCCTTAAAATCCTGCTGATGCTACTGATGCTGGTTGAAAGTATTCCACTCTCTGAACTGAAGGTAATGAAGAAAAAATGATCAAACAAAAACACATTTGCAGCACCAGGAGATCAAACTAAGAACCTCTACAGATTTTTTTTTCTTGTTTCCAAATAAGATACAAAGCAATTTTCAATTTGCTCCAACTTTTTCATAACTCATTTATGTGATACAAACGCAGGAGGATAGATGCCTCAGTCCCATAAGATACAGGGTAAAGTCGATCATATGTGCCATGTAAAAGCATGCTGGTTGGTAAAATGGTGGTCTACTTTTTTTTAGTTAGATATTGTAAAGAAACTTGCTTTGTACTTAAGCAAGTTTTCCACAGATATGAGAAACTGAGAAAGGGGGAGGATTAGATGTCCCCATTGAGAGAGCTCTGCCTGTGCAATAAGATTGTGGCTGATCTTGATCTTGGCCTCAACTCCTGCCTGTTCTCTGGAACCTTCAACGATCCTTTCAAATATCTAGTTGTATTGGCCTTGAATACTTTTCATAATTTATGCTTCAAACCTCTGGGGTGTCATTTCCAAATATTCGTGACTGATTCGTGAATATTCTTTGTGTCTGCTGTAAACGGGCAACTCTTTATTCTGAAAATGTTCTCTCTTCTAGATATCCTGGATGAGAGGAGATATTACTCAATATTCTCCCTCTCGAGTCACATTCAGTAAGGTGCTAGAATCAATGAATGGTTGTAAAAATGGAAAGAGTCCCTTTGGTTCAATGAATCCCGATTATCTCTATGAAAGCAAACTCTAGGATGGATAGATCCAACATAAGAAGACATAGATTTAAGGTGAGATGGAGAAAGTTTAGGAAAAATCTGAGGCAAGTTTATTTTACAGAGTAGTGGGTGCCTGGAGTGCGCTGCCAGGAGAGGTGGTAGAAGCAAATACAATGACAATGTTTAAGAGGCAGTTAGATCTACATATGGACTGGTAGGAAATAGAGGGATTCTGCCCATGTGCAGGCAATTGGGATTATTAGATTGGCATCATGGTTGGTGCAAATGTCAAAGGTAGTATTTGAATATTGTCCAGTTCATCATTCTTGTAGCTGAGCAATGTGAACTGCATGCAATACTCCCAAGTGTCGTCTCACCAATGACATACAGTTGTAACATGACTTGGATGTTCATTTATTTTTGTCATGTGTACTGAGATGTTGTGTGCTGTTAAGGTAAATCTTGCCATACAGGAATACCACAGGTAGCAAAACAGAGAAAGTAAACAGAGTGCAGAATATAATGTTACAGCTGCAAATTAAGTAGATACAAAAAGTGTAAAGTCTTCACCCTATCTGTGTTGCCATTTTCCGAGATCTATGTACCTGTACCCCCAGTCTCGGTTCTACAATGTTTTCCAGGGCCCTACCATTTACGGTGTAGATTCTGCTGTGTTTTAATTTTTTTTAATGTGAATCATTGAACGGTGAAAAGAATGAAGTGAAGCAAACAGCTGCATGTAGTGAATTAAGAGGAAGAGTGAATTAAACATCGATGGTCATAGCTTCGGTGGGAATCTATACAATATGTTCGAAAGTGCATGGCATGAGCATCTGTGGAAGACTGAGGAATCTTAAGACCATTGTCGATGATGTGTCAACATGTTGAATAGAATTCCTCTGAATGCATAATTTTACAATGTCAGTAGTAGAATAGTTACTTGGGAAATCCTGCAGGCAAGCATGGATTGAGAGAGTCCTTTCAAACTAATTCTTGCAAGTGTGTTTCCTCATAGGGGAGCCATGAATATATAAATCAATTAATGGCCAAATCGTGCTGGAATGATTTGAGAATTGAGAATTTATTAAAACAACTCTGCTGATTGGGGAAATGAACCAGTTAAGGCCAGGCACAAATCTAGCTGCAAACATGAAGAGTCAGTGAGCAGAATTACTACTAGGTTTGTGGTAGGGAAGATTAGCAAAACTAAACATACGCCTTGCACCTTCCTTTCAGACAATGTTTCCAGTACTGTTCTGGAGCAACTGACGAGGCTGAAGTGGTTACCCAGACTTTGCTGCAGTTGGTGTGAAAGTTGATTGGTGTGTCTGGTGGGAGGGCTGTTTGAGAGGTGGCGTGCTCCTTTTGCCATTTACACAAAGCTGTGTGTCAACTGGGCTTGTAGTTAAGATTCCTAGTGTGATTATGCACACTCCATTTGAGCGGTCATAGGCCATGGATTCCAGGAGTTGGTGATGACGCTGTGCTCCTTCCAGCATGAATTGGGTGTGTGTCAATCCTTGATAGGTTTGCCTTCATTCTCTCGATGGGGTGGGGTCAAGAGTGCTAGGAGTTTAGCTTGTCTTGACGACAATACTAAAAAATTAATGTACCTGAAGAGGGTCAGCAAGTTACTGGACCTTCTGTGCTCTTTCCATTTACTTTTTAGGTCATGGGTTTTTTTATTGATCTTTATATTAAATAAAAAGATTGGGCCTGTTGGGCGTGGTGTTTCCTGATAGTGACCTAGTCGTGTGAGGTGGTTAGTTATAGGGAAGAAGACTCCAGGTATTTGCAATCTCTGTTTTCCTACTTGCTACTGTACGATGGGGAACCTTTGGAGGCTAATGGTTGGTGTAATGTTAGTTTTATCGATTTGGGGGGTCAATAACAGGTAGCACGGTGGCGGAGCGGTAGAGTTACTGCCTTGCAATGCCGAAGACCTGGATTTGATCCTGACTACGGGTGCTGTCTGTACAGAGTTTGTACATTCTCCCCGAGACCGTGTGGGTTTTCTCGGATATCTTCTGTTTCCTCACACACTCCAAAGACATACAGTTGTGCAGGTTAATTGGCTTGGTGTAGGTGTAAATTATTCCTAGTGCGTGCAGGATAATGTCAGTGTGCGGGGATCGCTGGTCGGTGTGGACTCGATGGGCCGAAGGACCTGTTTTCTGTGCTGCATCTCTAATCTAAAATAGTAACAGTTGGAGACTGAGGGGATGATCAATTTCAAGAAGCCCTTTGCTTCATAAATTAATATTTTAGATCACAGTTGAGGTACTTTAAAAAAAAATACAAACGGTTAAATTGTAAAATTGGTGTGAGCCCAATCAGCAAAAATCATAGTGTAATTAATGCACCAATTTTTGTTATGATTTACTAGCTTTATTGGTTAATAATCTCTTGAGCAAAAATAATTAGATCTTTAAACTACGTTCATTTGTTTTCTAATTTAATGGATTATTTTTCACAATTGATAGGGGTTCTCCTTTGCATAGGCCTAGTTTAGGGAACAGTTGAGCAGTAATGTTTTCTGGCGTTCCTAGAGACTAAGGCATCAAGCGGGTGGGGGCAGAGGGATGGAACCTGGAAACGCTCAGTAATTCCCACACTAAGCTCTCACAATAATGTTTTGCACCACTACTCGTGTTTGACAGTGAATGGATCTGATTTTGTGTTGAGTAATCTGTTGTGACCTTGTTCTTGCTTCACTCCTCAGCAATTTTCTCAGTACGGAGGTGCACCAGGAGGTCCCGGTGGTGCAGGTTTTCCTGGAGCTGGCGGTCAGGGATATCCAGGAGCTCCTGGAGGTGGAGGTTACGCAGCATTTGCAGGCCAACAGCAGGATCCACTCTATGGATACTTTGCCGCAGTGGCTGGTCAGGTAGATTACATTTCGTCAGTTGACACATGTGAAGTGCATTGCTCGGTTAAGGAGATCGCAAAAATGAAAATTGTGCATTCACCCATGTTATAATACGCAAAGTGCTGGAGTAACTCAGCAGGTCAGGCAGCATCTCTGGTGAACATGGATGGTTAACATTCTGGGTTGGGACCCTTCTACAGACTTATTATTTGTAAGCTCCCAGTTAATGAAGTGGTTTGCGCTCTTTTTAGATGCAGAGAGTTTACATGTTTTAAATAGGGCAGTATGATCCCTGTGCCCTACATGCAATTATTAAATTAGAATCATTGAAAATTTAGAGCATGGAGGGAGGGTGTTTGAACCATTGCTGTAGTGCTGGCCTAAATAAAAGCTATTTAGGAAAATCTCATTTTCTGTTTGTAACCCACAGAATACAGCATATCAAATTCAAGTGTTTTGAATTTGATGAGATTTCTTCCTCCAACAAGCATTATTGTCGTTATTTATTTGGAGTTCTGGTTGACCCATTACAGTAAGGATGTGGAGACTTTGGAAAGGTGCAGAGGACGTTTACCAGATTGATGCCTGGATTAGAGGGTATTAGCTATAAGGAGAGGTTGGACAGACACGAGTTGTTTTCTCTGGAATGCCAGAGGCTGGAAGGTGACCTGATAGAAGTATATAAAATGATGAGCAGTGTAACTAGGATGGATGTAACCAAATAGACAATGCTAAATTAGAAGTTATATTTGTGTGGTGCAGGAAGTTGCACCTCCTAGAAGAAATGTTAAAAATTGGTGATGTATGGGAGGTTTGATTCGGGGGAATGGAGAATTCTCGTGGAGTTGTAGGCTGGAAGACATTATGAAGGTAAGAAGGGGGAGGGCAAGAAAACAAAAATGGGAATTTTAAAACTGAGTGCGCTCCCAGTGGGATCCATTGTGGTCAGCATTTTTATATTCAGCAAGGGGGAGATTGACAGATTCTTGATTAGTAAGGGTGTTGGGTTGTGGGAAGAAGGCTGGAGAATGGGGTTGAGAGGGAAAGATGAATGGCACAGTAGACTTGATGCGCCAAACAGCCTGATTCTGCACCTAGAACATTTGAGCAAACACTGATGTTAAACATGACAAAGTAAAAGGGATGACTTCTGGATGAGAATTTTAAGAAGGATGCAAATAATCAAGCAAGCTTTGCAATAGTTGAGGCAGGTAGAATCAAGTCAAGTCAGATTTATTCGTCACGTGCACAGTAAAGTGCAGTGAAATGAACTTGCCAGCAGCGGTACAATAAAAATAAAAAAACACACAATACACAATAAAAATGTAACACAAGCATCCACCACAGCATTCATCAAGTTTAGTCAGTCGTCCTTCATTTTCCCCCGTGGTCGGGACCACAACCCTCCGCAGTCGCTGCAGGCGGCCAGACATGCAGACAAGGTAAGTCCCGAATCGGTGCTTCCCTACTGGAGACCGCGGCTTCAAGATGGTGTAGGCCGCAGGCCGGCAGTTGAAGATCTAAAGTCCCCACCGCGTCGCAGTTAGAAGCACCGCAGACCGCAGGGCCGGCGGTCGGAGCTCTTCTCCAGGGATCCCCGGCGAGGGATCCCGCTTTGGTAGGTAAGTCCCCACCGCGCCCGCGGTTAGCAGTCGGCCGCGGGCCGGCGGACGGAGCTCTTCTCTGGGGTCCCCAACGAGGGATCCCAGACTCCGGACACCAAAGTGCTTTACATAGAAGAAATAATTAAGTTTCCGTACATCCATAGAAAAATTAAAAAAAAAAAAATGACACAACACATTATAGAATTCAACATGAACGTCCCCCACAACAGAATCAAAATTTTCCACTGTGGGGAACAGGCCGATGTTTTCAGGCCCTTTTGCTGGGAAGATGGAGCTCCTCGGGTGGAGTCGGGTGAACACTCCTCAACGGCTAGGAAATGTATGGAGTGGCCGCTTCCTCCCCGGAGACTGCGGCACCTGAAGTCCTCAGGCCGCGCTGATTGGAGCTCCAACTCTGGCGATCTCGGATCCCAGGCTCTGCAGTGTTTTAAATCAGAGCCACCCGCAGCCGGACGCCCGCAGCCACAGCTTCTCGGATGTTGGAGATGGCGGTCACAGCACACCGGAGCTTACCGCACGGCGACCTGGTAAGGCATCGACTGCTCCGTGATGGTGTCCCAGCACTGCGCCGCCGCCAAAGCTGTAGTCCCGGCCGATCCCGACAGGAAACGCCGCTCCGGTGCGATGCTAGGCTGCGAGGAAGGGGCGAAAAAGCAGCTCGGAGGGAAGCCACCTCTCCGACCAAGTAGGGACTAGGAAATAAAGTTTCCCCCTTCCCCTCCCCCCACCCACCACATAAAAGAAGACATCCAACAAACATTTTGTATTTAAGAGGACTAAAAATAAGGTCGTTATTAGATTTATTGTACTGCTTGGGATCATATGACTTGAAAGCTGCAAACCTGGACTTCACCAGGGAGTGGACCTCGTTGGGGAACGTGTATTTCTTCACAGTTTAATGAAGGGTCTCGACCCGAAATATCACATATCCATGTTCTACAGAGATGCTGCATGACCTGCTGAGTTACTCCAGCACTTTGTCTTTATATTTATTCCTTCCAGTGGTGTCTCTTGTGGCTCAGACGTAGTCCGTCCGATTTTGAGTACAAATTGCTTTCTCAATAGTGGCTTTTGGTGCGATTGACCCAACAATCAAATGCTGTTTTGCCAATGAGTATTTTTTGAATCAGTATATTATAGCTTGATTGTTGGTTTATGGACATAACTTGCTTACCTGCATTATCAATTTGTTTTCATTTGGCTGCAGCCTCTCCTGTGGCTTCATTATCTCAAGTCTCTAGAGCAATAATTTTATGTCTTGTATTGACGCTATTAAATTTAGTTTGTGTGCTAGAAGTACTTTCTGGTAATCTGAAACTATGTATTATTTTAGCATCCTGACCTGTTGATTTTCCCTCCCCCCCCCCCCCCCTCAGGATGGTCACATAGATGCTGAAGAACTTCAGAGATGTCTTTCTCAATCTGGCATCAGTGGCAACTACAAACGTGAGTTGTAAATGTCTATGAAATACACTGATAAGATTGGTAGCTAAAATCTATATGCTATGTTATGAGCATATAGTTATAAAGCTGGGGGGGAAAAATAAATTGACTGCATTGTTGGTATTGTTTTATCTGTAGAAGTGGTCAGGTGCTTTGTTGTATTTAGGCCTGTTCTTTGTTAGCTGTAGATCATTTGTCTGGTCAGAATGTTGCGGTTTCAAATCACGCGTGAACACACCAGTGCATCACTGAGGACGATATGTGCTGTCTTTATGAGGCATTAAAGAAAGCCTTGTGTGCTTTTGTAGAATTGTAATGCATTCTCCTTTCAATGAAAAATCTAACACTATAAAATTAAAATCGTTCAAGCATGATCTTTGCAATCTCTTTTTGCAAACAGGTTAAGTTTTTATATATTTATTTTCACCTTTGGAAGGTCAACTGCCATGGAACCCAAGTCTAATTTGACATCATACTTGGTGACAAGTCGCTCACATGAGATCGGAAGAGTAAGCTTTTTGCTCCTCATCAGCAGTAAATTTAAATTCCAGAGCCGGATGGACATCTTATCTAGAGAGTAATATTCACCCTAATCCACTGCAACTCCAAGAATAGATTGTGTTCATTATTTTCAATGTTATTCATAGAATGTTGCTGAAAGCAAAATATCTTCTGTAACCGCATCATCATATGCACAGGAGTACTTTTGAGTTCAGTAACTCAAACACTCAATATTATAAAAAATAAGGCAGTGTGTTTGTTATGCCACACTGTACGTGTGGAAATTCCACCAGTTTTTAAGCATATAGTATTTCATTTGACTTGATACTGTAATACTTGTATCTTTTATATTTTTCTTACATCCTTTAGTTTATTATTTCAAAATGTATTACTTCAATACATGGTGAGATCATTCAGTGGTTTGCCTAGGTTATACCTTTCGTATATTTGAGAAGTAGTCCCTTTGAAAGGTACCCATTTCCACCTTGGATTCCATGTGAGGAGGAATCCCACAAGTGGCGATGCCTTCATGCAGTTTCTGCCATTTATTTTTTCTATTCATTTATGAGACATGGGAGGAGCACAGTGTAGGAGACGACCATTTAGCCCTTGAAGCCAATACCCTGCAAAGTATTATCTCTAATATAATACATATATATATATAATCGAAACTCCCGCGTCGGGGCGGTTGAAGCTCCTGCAGCTTGGACTTCCCAAAGTCGGTCTCTGACCGGAGACCGCGAGCTCCGTGATGTTGTCCGCAAGCACCCATGGTTGGAGCTCAAAGGTTGATCCCTGGCAAAGGGATCGCGGGCTGGCGATGTTAAAGTCTAATAGGCACCCTGGGGTGAAGCTTTCAAAGACGGTTTTCAGCAAAGGCCACCAACTCCTCGATATTGGGCCGCAGTGAGGACGTAGATACGATACTGGGAAAAAAATCGCATCTTCGTCGAGGTAAGAGATAAGAAAAAGTTTCCCCACAACCCCCACATAAAACAAGATGAAGAGCCTGTCCCATTAACGTGACTTTTCAGCAACTGTCTTCGGCCTTCAGGCTCGAGGGCACTTGCCTGGAAAACCTCGAGCTGGATCGACCGTCAGCGCGCACAGACACACGCACAGACACGCACACACACCCCAGAGCAAAAGCGGGGGAGCGCTGTCTGAAATTCACGCCCGCGATGAACAGGAAGGTAAAAGATGGCTGGCACAGTGTGCGGTAAGTCCTTTAGAGAATGGGGAGGGGGGGGAGAAGGAGTGGAGACACTTTTAAGAAGCCAGACAACTTTTAATAAAGTTTAGCGGGCATTTAACATGACCGGTTGGTTTTCCTTGGTTCTGAAAACTCCAATGAGCCAACTAAAATGCCCGGTCAGCAAAGGAGATTGCCTACAGCTATCTCGAGTGCCTATAACTACATGGCGACCCCACTACCACTGCACTACAAATGCAAAAGAACCATGCCGACCAATCTGAGGCCGCGAGTATGCGGGAACATCTCGCGAGCATTTAGGAGAGTTCCAGTTACCTTCTAGATCCACGTGTCGACCATGCTGCGAGTTTGTGGCGAGCACAAATTCTAAGTTCGTAAATTAGGTCGCCATAGTGGGTCAGGCCCTTAAACAACACTAAAAACATACATTTAATACTTACTATTAAAGCACGCAGAAGGAAACGGCAGACAGTCTGTTGGCGAGGCAGCCATTGCTGGCGCCACCCAGTGGAAACATAAAAAATCTTGAAGGATTGAACAGGCTAGATGCAGGAAAAATTTTCCCAATGTTGGGAGAGTCCAGAACTAGGGGCACAGTTTAAGTATAAGGGGTAGGCCATTTAGGACTGGGATGAGGAAAAACTTTTTCACCCAGAGAGTTGTGAATCTGTGGAATACTCTGCCACAGAAGGAAGTGGAGGCCAATTCACTGGATGTTTTCAAGAGGGAGTTAGATTTAGCTCTTATGACTAAAGGAATCAAGGGATATGGAAGAAAAAGCAGGAACGGGGGTACTGATTTTAGATGATCAGCCACGATCATATTGAATGGCGGTGCTGGCTCGAAGGGCCGAATTACCTACCCCTGCACCTATTATTTCTATGTTTCTATGCTTTGACAGTTCCACACATTGGGACCCCGTCAGTTTGTTAAATCCATTCTACAAGTGCAAATTTATGAAAAAGTTAGTTTGGACAATCCTATATTAAATAATATTTCACGAGGTTCATGCACACAAATGCACCATTCTACACCTGTACTAGCCCCATAACCCCCTCAGCATTTGGGTCATTGCTTTCTATGGGGTGGCAATTTAAATCCTTGTTGAGATGCTGCTTAAATGTGAGAAAATCTACCTCAACTCCTTCTCTGGTGATGTGTTCCAGTTTTCAACCGCCATCTGTGTGGAAAACAATTCCTCCTCCTAAACCACCTATCTCTCACCTTGACCTTCTCTAAGACATCTGCATTAAGGGATAAAGTTTCTTGCTATCTACTCTTTCTGTTGCCATTATACTTTTGTAAACCTTCAACAGATCGCCCCACAGCCACTTGCATACTAGGGAAAATTAACCCATACAAATGAAATATTCAAATCCTGGTGACTCACGTCTGCATCCTGTCCAGTGCAATCATATTATCTCTATTGTGATTTTACAGGTGTTTTAAAAAAATAGATGCAAAATGCTGGAGTAACTCAATGGGTCAGGCAACATCTCTGGAGAACAGTTTTATAAAGTCAGAGTGCGAGGTTCCTGTTCTTGATGAAAACAGGCCTCCCATTTATCTTCACCTCCCTACCTACCTCTGTCACCTTTAGGGATCTATCAACTGATAGCCCATGGTCCCTCGTCAGAAATATTTGTTATTGTGTGTAATAATTCTGCTACAGTAAGTTAAATAAATTTTATCGTAGAAGACGCGTTTCAAACCGTGTGAATTATATGTGCTGGTGTAACCTATATATTTTTTTGTTTTGCAGCATTCAGCATGGAGACCTGCAGGCTAATGCTTTCCATGTTAGATGTATCCTTTCATTGCGATAATGTTATGAATGTCAGAATGTTGTTGCACTTAAATATGAATGTGATTATAAAATTGGCTTGATGTACCTGAAAATAATTGATTACAGATGCAACATGTTCCACATTTTGTGTAATTCTCTCAAGATATTAACTGGTAACTTTGTTGTGGTACTTTCACACCAGGAAGCCTTAAATAATGGTTCAAATATAGAACAAAAGAAAGGGAAATGCAATGGTCAAATCACAATGTGCTGTCTAATTGGCTGAATGATCTCTGAAAATTCAGTATATCGCTAAAATTAGCTTGTATAGGTGACTGTTTGCAGATGTGGACAGCAATTTAAAAAAAACTGACAAAACTAAAATAATTTAAGGGAAAAAAAGTAAGTGTAGTTGAGAATTTGTATATAATTATTTTAATGAACTTATTTGAACATCTAAATTGTAACAGTGTTTATGCTGTGGAAAAGAAACTGCTGAGGAACTCCATGGGTCAGGCAGCATCTATGGAGGGAAATGGACAATGTTTTGGGTCGGAACCCTTGTTCAGTTGAAGAAGGATCTCAAACTGAAACATCATCTGTCCATTTCCCTTAGATGTTACTTGACCCATGGCATTCCTCAGCAGTTTTTAATGAAGATTCCAATATTTGCAGTCTCTGGTACCTCTGAAATTCAGTGCTGTGCCTAAGGAAGAGACAGGACAAAATAATTTTCTCAAGTAATGCTTGAGTATGGGGATGTGGAATTAGATTCATATCTGAATGGAGTATATGGTACATTTTGTTGTTTTTAACTGAAGATTCTATGAGAAACAGAGAAAAATGAGGATAGCAGAGTAGGTTAGTAGGTTCATTGGTTTGGTATAAGTATAAATTGTCCCTAGTGTGGGTAGACAAAAAATGCTGGAGTAACTCAGCGGGACAGGCAGCATCTCTGGAGAGAGGGAATAGGAGATGTTTTGGTTCGAGACCCTTCTTCAGACTGATGTCAGGGGAGTGGGCGGGACAAAGATAGAATGTAGTCAGAGACAGTAAGTGGCGGGAGAAGGGGGAGGGGATAGAGAGGGAAACCAAGGGGTATTTGAAGTTATTTGTCCCTAATGTGTGTAGGATAGTGTGAATGTGCAGGGATTGCTGGTCGGTGTGGGTTTGGTGGGCCGAAGATGCTGTTTCTTCACTGTATCTCTAAAACTAAAAAGATCAGCTAGTTCCTGAGGTGTGCACCTTGTTGCCATTGTTGCCCAGTGTGTCACCTAGGATGTGACTGAGCCCCAAAAATACACAATCGCAACTGCTTTGACATGCCCATGCACCAAAACACCAGAATGTTTACTTTGAAATTTATATTGTTAAAAATCAACCACGTCAGATTATTTTGTTCCTTAATTTAAATTCCCAGCGAGACATGTCTGGCACTATGGGGTTTGCAGAGTTCAAAGAGCTGTGGACAGTGCTGACTAACTGGCGGCAGAATTTTGCCTCTTTTGACAGGGACAGGAGTGGAACAGTGGAACCCCAGGAGTTACAGCAAGCTATTACTGCCATGGGTAATTCATTGATTTGACAACTCCTTTAATAATTTGTTAATTTCCACATGCTGCCATGACAATTGCTTCTTTGTACCAAAAGCTAGAACATTTAGAATATTCTCAGCTCCACAATCAATAATAAGTGTCTAATATATAACCAGGTCTCCTCGTGATAGGTGACCTTAAGTGAAGTATTACCATGTGTGGCAGCATTTAGTTGAGTGAAGGATGAGAACATTTTTACAGACTTTTTTACTTAATGATGAGTTTGCAGTACAATGTGCAATTTTGGTCAATAATTATATGAAACCATTAGATTCTCTAATATGGGGAGAAGGCAGGCACGGGTTATTGATTGATGACGATCAGCCATGATCACAATGAATGGAGACACAAAGGGCCAAATGGCCTCCTGCATCTATTTTCTATGTTTCTATATACTAGTTGGAGGCCGATTAAAAGGCTCATTCTTTGGGTGAGAGGATAATTTTTAATTTTCTCAAACACAACTAACATGAGTGGCACTGGGACACAGTTGTTAGAGCTTCCGCCTCACGTCAAAAACCTGGGTTCAATCCCAACCTTTCAATTGTGACCTTGAGTGCTGCCTGTGTATTATGTTATCTCTCTGTGACCATGTGAATTTCTGAGGAACATGACAGTTTCCTCCCATGTCCAAAAGACCTGTGGCTTGGTAAGTCAAGTGGACACTGTAAATTGTCCCTAGTGTGGAAAAATCTTAGTGTTGAAGGAAATTGGCGAGAATAGGAAACAAATTGAATTAACGTAAAAGGGTGCTCCATGTGGACTCTTCAGAGGGCTGAAGGGCTTTTTTTGAGCTATATCTATATATGTTTTACTTCATGAAGTAAAATACTTGGGGAAGGCTCTAATAATATATTCTTATTCGGGGTGGGAAAAGCACTCTGATATATATATCCTAATTTTGAAGTTAGCATTGTGTTTCAGTTGCAAGCAACACATCCATTTCATGGAAAGGTAAAATTGATATGGCTGTGCAAATGTTGACTAAAGTTCGAGGTTTTTAAATAGCAAAGTTTACAGTGAGATCTGTCTAACAACTAAGTTTTTTTTAAACTGCCAGGCTATATAATTTTATTTTTCTTTCACTTTAAACATATTCCTCTCAAGAAATTGTTATTGCAAAGAATGTTGCCTCATGCATATTCATCTTCAGAGATATGTGAAGAATTAATAATACCTAAACTTGTTTATTTCATTGTAATGACTAGGCTACAGATTATCTCCGCAATGTTTGAATGGAATTATAAAGAGATATAGCACCCATGGGAAAATCTCATTTGATGATTATGTGGCCTGTTGTGTGAGACTCAGGGCTCTGACTGGTAGGTATCTTCTCCTTTTGTGTGTGTCATTGTATTGTAGTGCATACTGAATAACTTTGGAGATATCAATCTCTTTAATAAAGAAACCTTTGTAAATCGGTTTATTGTTTTGTGCAAGTGTTTTTGAATTGTACTTTATTCGATACAAAGGAACAGAAGACTTCCATTTTGTCCATTTTTTCTGCATTTGCCATAATAATGTTCTGACAGTCTAACTCGGTGCCTGTATTTTCCATAAGTTTTAGTTTGTGTTCCCACTTTATTTGAGTGACAAAAAAAGTAAACATTTAATACTCTTCCCCAGATGTCCTGAGTATATTTAATTTTACCTTGAGATGTAGAATTAGGTTTTGTGGAATTTCTTTGGAATTTGTCTTTGGTTTAAATTCTCTCTATTACAAACTATGGCATTTTGCAATGTCTGCTTTAAAAAAAAACTTTGGCACACTTGATTGATATTTGCTTTGTACTGAAGTAAATAGTGATTTATATTTCATTAAATTTAATTTGGAAATAAATTTAATTTGGAAATTTGATAGACTGTTTATAGTCTTGAATTAGTATAGTAAATGTATTTTAAGACAGATTAGGGCACTTCATTCTGTTTTGATTCACACTTTGATCGTGACTTCTTATGTTACCAAAATTCCACAAGATAATGTTTGAATATCATCCACAATGGTGTTCATTTCTTTGTCCAAAATATTGTGACTTCTGACTAAGTACAATTTGTTTTTGAAATGTAATTTCAATAAAATATAATTATGACAAACGTGATTTGAACCTGCGTCACAATGCCTTATCTGACCAAATGGTGAATCGGGGATCAGATTGCGCTATTATTCGTTCCCTTTTCAGCCACAAAAAGGAAACACTCTGAATTGCAAAGTAAATTAGTAGATTTTATAATTTTTCTTTGATTTAAAGAAAACAATTTATTATGCTTTATATTAAAATGTATGGTTTTTATTAAAATGTTTTCAGCAGTTACTGAGATCAACTTGCAGGATTAATTTGCCCCCTTGTTGAGTATTATCTTATAAAATATAATGTACATTATTCATTGCCTGCACCCCATAAAGAACATCTGATGGAGAAAATGCTAATCCAGCACTATTCATTATCATATTAATTTCTAGTTTGAGCTTTAATACATGCATTGTTGATAAAACAAAATCCTCTAGACTTGCACAAAAATATGATTCATGTTAAAAGGTGGTTATATAATGTTATTACAAATAATGCCTGGGACCAATTTTATAGTTTTAGTATGCTTATAAACTGCATAAACACAGCATAAACAAATCTCTTAGTTTCTTATTTAGTATTGGGAGTTTTAATCTTTGTTTTGTATTTTGCTTTGTCAGATGCCTTCAGAAGAAGAGATGCTGCTCAGCAAGGTGTTGCTAATATTGCCTATGATGATGTGAGTAAACATGAGTTACATAAACATTTGCATTCATTTTAATTGCTAAATCATGAACAGTGACAAAGCAGAACCCATTTCTCAAGCACTGTATTATTTTCAGCAAAATAACCAAGTACCCTGATGCAAGGATGCTCTGGATGCAAGGAACACCCACTTCAAGTACTAATACATATACTAATCACAACAAACTGAATCTTTAGGGCAGATTATCCTGAACCCACAGTTCTAACTTAGCCATATTTTTTCCAGATGCATCGAGTGAAATTCCAGTAAGGAGAAACATAGAAACATAGAAATTAGGTGCAGGAGCAGGCCATTCGGCCCTTCGAGCCTGCACCACCATTCAATATGATCATGGCTGATCATCCAACTCAGTATCCTGTACCTGCCTTCTCTCCATACCCCCTGATCCCTTCAGCCACAAGGGCCACATCCAACTCCCTCTTAAATATGGCCAACGAACTGGCCTCAACTACCTTCTGTGGCAGAGAATTCCACAGATTCACCACTCTCTGTGTGAAAAACGATTTTCTCATCTCGGTCCTAAAAGACATCCCCCTTATCCTTAAACTGTGACCCCTTGTCCTGGACTTCCCCAACATCAGAAACAATCTTCCTGCATCTAGCCTGTCCAACCCCTTAAGAATTTTGTAAGTCTCTATGAGATCACCCCTCAATCTTCTAAATTCCAGCGAGTACAAGCCAAGACTATCCAGTCTTTCTTCATATGGAAGTCGTGCCATCCCAGGAATCAGTCTGGTGAACCTTCTCTGTACTCCCTCAATGGCAAGAATGTATTTCCTCAGATTAGGAGACCAAAACTGTACGCAATACTCTAGGTGTGGCCTCACCAAGACCCTGTACAACTGCAGTAGAACCTCCCTGCTCTTGTACTCAAATCCTTTTGCTAAGAATGCCAACATACCATTCGCTTTCTTCACAGCCTGCTGCACCTGCATGCCTACTTTCAATGACTGGTGTACCATGACACCCAGGTCTCGCAACATCTCCCCTTTTCCTAATCGGTCACCATTCAAATAATAGTTTACCTTCCTGTTTTTGCCACCAAAGTGGATAACCTCACATTTATCCACATTATACTGCATCTGCCATGCATTTGCCCACTCACCCAGTCTATCCAAGTCATCCTGCAGCCTCCTAGCATCCTCCTCACAGCTAACGGTGCCCCCCAGCTTCGTGTCATCCGCAAACTTCGAGATGTTGCATTTAATTCCCTCGTCCAAATCATTAATGTATATTGTAAATAGCTGGGGTCCCAGCACTGAGCCTTGCGGCACCCCACTAGTCACTGTCTGCCATCCTGAAAAGGACCCGTTCACTCCTACTCTTTGCTTCCTGTCTGCCAGCCAGTTCTCTATCCACATCAATACTGAACCACCAATACCGTGTGCTTTAAGTTTGTATACCAATTTCTTGTGTGGGACCTTGTCGAAAGCCTTCTGAAAGTCCAGATACAACACATCCACTGCTTCTCTCTTATTCACTCTACTAGTTACATCCTCAAAAAATTCAATAAGATTCGTCAGACATGATTTACCCTTCGTAAATCCATGCTGACTTTGTCCAATGATTTCACCACTTTCCAAATGCGCTGCTATCCCATCTTTAATAATTGACTCTAGCAGTTTCCCCACTACCGATGTTAGACTAACTGGTCTGTAATTCCCCGTTTTCTCTCTCCCTCCCTTTTTAAAAAGTGGGGAAGCAGGCTCCAAGGGAAGAAACAAAGCATTTTAACAGCCGGGAACATTTTAAAATGATTTGCATAGTTAATTTAAAACATGTCAGTAAGGCATTTCATCCTCAAGAGGGTTACCAGGTTCTTTCGACTGTCTGGCCTGTCAAGATCCCCCTGTTGAAGCCCAACAGCAAAATATATTAGAACCTTCTTATTCACGAACTGTTGCTCCACTACTGACAGCAATGGAGTTAATAGTAAAATATACCAGCATCTGATTTTCAACACCTATCAGATTTCTACTTTTTGACTATACATATGCTCATCAGAGATATCTCGAGGCTTACAGTCTGAAGAAAGGTCTTGACCCGAAACGTCATCTATTCCTTTTCTCCAGAGATGCTCTGACCCGCTGAGTTACTCCAGCTTTTTGTCTCTTCGGTTTAAACCAGCATCTGCAGTTCCTTCCTACACATATACTGAGGCATCAACAGCTGATAGTAGACAATGTACTTTAGAATAGCAATCAGTTGGCAACATTTGTCTCAATGTCTTTTTGCATTTAGTGTTGGTATGTGATTGATTTTTGGTATAAACTTGCCAGTTTCCTACAGTCGGGGTAAAGTAACAAAGTAGAGTAGGCCAAATTACAACATAATTAGGTAGGAGCTAGGGAGAGTAAATTGGGAGCTGTTATTGGGCAAGTCCACGTCTGATATGGAGTCGTTTAAAGACCAGCTGATCAGAGTTCTAGACTGGCATGTTCCAGTGGAGAGGGGATGACAAGGATGGCAAAGTAAGCAACCTTTGGATGATGAGAAAAGTTATAAATTTGGTTCAAAAGGAACCATGTTTAAGGTGAGATTAGACAGGCCCTTTGAGGAATATCAATAAAGAACTAGCAGAGAATTGGGAGAGTCTGAAGTGGTCATGAAATATCATTGGCAAGTCCTAGTAAACGATCAAAAATAAGAGGGTAACTAGAGAGAGGGTAGGACTACTGAAGGATAAAGGAGAAATTTAAATATATATATACTAGACCAAGTGCAGACCCGTTGGGTCTGTTCCCCCAACGCGCGTTTACGGGAGGCGGGGCGACATGCGGCGTCACACACACTAACCACCCCCACACACACACTAACTACCCCCCTTGATATTATATTAATATTATTAATTTGCTCCTTTTACACCGCCCTATCCACTGACGCATAGCCCCCAACTCGCAGGCGCATCTAGAGAGGGTGGGGGGGGGGGGGGGTAGAGAGAGAGGCAGTGACAGAAGGGCAAGAATGAGGGGGAGAAGGAGAGGGAGGGTGGATGAGGGGGAGGATGGGAGAGGAGGGAACGAGAGGGAAGGGGGAGAGGGTGTGGGAAGGGAGGGGGAGAGGTGGGGGGGGAAGGGAGGGGAGGGAGGTGGAGGGAAGAGGGTAGGGGAGGGGGTGGGGGAGGGCTTAGACATAAGGGCAAGAGGGAGGGGGGAGAGAAAAGATTTTGACAAAAAAACAGTCTTCTTGCTCACGCTGCAAGTGACGTCACCCCGTACTCGTGCCCTGCCTGCAGCCTAGAGCTGGCCTCCCATGGGGGCTACAGGTAGGGGACGGGTACGTTGGGGGGAGCCTGCAGCAAGGCGGCGGGAGCCGCGAGGGAGGGAGTATTGCGCTTGCGTACCAGCCCTCCCGTGACGACACGCCCCCACTTCTCTGCCCCCCTCCCGTTTCCCCACGCCTCCCATGGCGGCTACAGGTAGGGGACAGCTGCGTTGGGGAAGCCCTTGGTCTAGTGTATATATAGTTATACACATGACTTATGTCGTATTTTATCTCCCCAATTATAAAATAGGTACCCAACCCCTTGGTTTAAATATTCATTGAACAGAAAAATGAGCAGAAAAAGGAGTCAACGGGGATAAATGTATTGGGTTTTTTTTGTTTTGTTTTTTTGCAAATATGGTGAATGATAAATTTTGTTCATTCTTTTCCAGTTCATTTTGTGCACCATGTGTATTTAACTGAACCAAGACTGCAAAGAAAACTAAACTTCACAAGAGCCTGACCTCCACTTCTTGAGTGCCCAGTCTAATAGGTAGTCACAATGTTATGCAATGTCATACAGAATATATAAAAAGAGAAGTGCATGAAGATGGAATGTTTGTGTTGGCTAATTATATAATGCTGCACCAGGTAACAGCTGTGAAATTAGTTATAACATTTTAATTATGGATATTGATTTTTGTACTGAATTCTGCCAAATAATGCTTGATTTGATAAACATTTTGCAAGCTCATAAAACTATTAAAAATGTAGATTTCCATAATGATGATAATCAAATTAAAACACTTAAATTGCACAAACCCTTGTGTCATACGTGTTTTGTATTAGTTTAAGTGAGCTTAATTAGAACAATACAATAAGGGAAATCAAGTCAATGAAATTCTTTCTTTGCTTCAGCACAACAGAACATAGTAGGCATTGACTCCAAAACAGATCAGTGTGTCAATATACCATTTTATACGTAAATACACACATGAATAAATAAATTGATAAAGTGCAAATAACAGATAAAGGGGTATTAATGTTCAAAGTTTTGTCCGAGCCAAGTTTAATAGCCTGATAGTTGTGGGGAAGCAGCTATTCCTGAACCTGGTTGTTGCAGTCTTCAGGCTCCTGTACCTTCTACCTGAGGTAGCAGGGAGATGAGTGTGTGGCCAGGATGGTGTGGATCCTGCTTGGCACTATGTTCTTTGGAGTTTAAAAGAATGAGGGGTGATCTTATTAAAATAAAAGGTTGAGGATGCATAACAGGTAAGATGTTGAGATGACTCCACATGTGCAAGAGTCTCGAATAAGAGGACAGAATTGCAAGGTAAGTTGGATAGTCTTTTAAAACTGATTGTATTCCTTTGAAACGAGATAGAACTTAGTGGAAGTGGATAACTTTTGAAAGATCCTTGGCATTGAGGGGCATGAGGAACTGTTCCAGGAGTTGTGGCTGGGGGCACATTGAATTAGCAGGGCAGGATCAAGGGGCTCTGTTGCATTTTCTTAACACTATTTTCTGAGTTTCTTTTGCTTAATGAGATAAAAAACAGTCAATATTCTTGTTAGTATATTTTATGCTGTGCTGTGCACATGTTATACCTTGAAGTACACTTTGTTCTGTGGTTGTGACCTTGGATATGAGCCAGAAAATTATGATAGGACCCTATCTGTAAGGCTACAGTATATAATCGAGACTTGCACCACGGTGTAACGTTAATAATATGTGAATCTTTGGGTGTTGTTTTTCAATGACATTTATATCTGAGCATTAAGGTAGAAATTACTGATACCCAAACTGGTGATGATACTGGTGTAGCACACGTTGCACAAACCAGATAAGGCCAGTGATGCTGCCAAAGCAAACAAGTTCATCACTCAACTTGGAGTTTCAGAATAGTCAGCTGAGGTGTCACAACTACATAAAAGTTAACATAAACATCCACCACATTGAATTCCCTACATTCCCCACTGTGATGGAAGGCAATAAAGTCTAATCTTCATCCTCTTTATTCTTCCGCGGTCGGGGCAGTCAAACCATCTGCAGTCAGGGCGTTTGAAGCTCCCGCAGCCGGCGATCAAAACCCCCGACGCAGTCGAAGCACCTGTGGCTTAGAGCTACCAAAGTCCCAGGGGCAGCGAGCTCCACGATGTTAAAGCCCGCAGACTTCCGGGGTTGGAGCACCCAAAGTCAGTCTACAGCAAAGGCCACCAACTCTTGATGTTAGGCCTCAGTGCAGACGGAGAAACGATACGGAAAAAAATCGCATGTCCGTTGAGGTAAGAGATTAAAAAAAGTTTCCCCCTACCCCCCACATAAAAGAAGCTAAAGAACACAAAAACGTACATTTAACACATACTATCAAACAACAAAGAAGGAAGGGACAGACGACTGTTGGCGAAGCAACCATTGTTGGCACCATCTGGATAGTAAATAAAAACATTTAAATATGGTTTCAAATGACACCTCTCTTTTTGTGCTATTAACCACATGACAAAGCCACACCATGCACAGTCAACACTGATCCTCCTCAACCAACTTCTGAGGATGGTGTGAGAAAGCTGTTGCCCTATCAGTATGTTATGGCAAGAATCAATGAAAGCTGCTTATTAACAATATCTGTGCCATTAACTCCATTATCTCTGCAGCCACTTTCTCTAAACTGCTTGGAAGCTGACCGTGGGTCCTGGAGACTTATATGGCCTTAGTTTTATTAACCTGCTCCTATGATAGGGATAGCAATGAATTCTTCCATGCTATTTCAAACTAGTCCATCTGACTGACACCCTTGGAAATTTATACGGTTCTCTACTATGAAGACTGATGCAAAATATCTAATTAATTTATTGCCATTTCCTTGCTTCTTGTTACTTATTGTCTCAATCACATCCTCTAGCAGTTCCACTGAACTACCTGTTCCATTTCAACTCTATTGTATCATATATAACTTTCAGATGTATATTTTATACTGTTAAATGAATGCAGTAATATTCATTTTTGAGTATTGAATGTAAAAAAAAATTGTATGTGGTGATATTTGAAGATCAAGACCTTTGTCCAAACTTCCATATATTCCCTCAATCATCAGCATATTTCTCTGACCTGTGTAGATAAATCCGTTCTATGTAATGTTGCCACATTTTACTGTGACTTCAATAAATTAATTATGTTTAACTGCTTGAGCTAATTCTAAAAACAAAATGTTATTTGCATTTTTGGGAGTTCAACTACCAAAGAGGATCCCAATTTGTTTAATTGACTCCAAGATCATCCAACATTTTCTCGGCAACTAGATGAGGAGCAAGTTGGGGGATTTATTGCACTTTTCCCGTGTACATCCGCTCGGAGCCAACTCTCAACTGTCCTCCCTGAACATCTCCCAGTTTGTGATACATCCATTCCGCCTGACTTCCTTCTTTATATCCCAGTCGGCTCATAACTAGCCAGTCGATTTCAACGGTTGTGCCCTTCGGAAATTAAATACTTTTGCTTTTTAAACTTGTTTGGACAATTGAACAATTGTAAATACAAAATGCTTTGAAAAGTAATACTACCATAAAAGCTGCAATACAATAAAAATTCTGATGGCACCAAGGAAAATTGGCAGCATTTGTGAAAGAAGTAAAAGGGTTAATATTTGATGTCGACCACCTTTCATCAGAACCAAAATCCAATTATGCATTCGGTATCTGTTGAACATATTGATTTTTTTTTATCCACTCCGCATACTCAGTCTAACCTACCTCCACTTGAACTTTGAGCACTAATTAATTAAACAGAGATATCATGTTGGAAACATTCGACAGCATCTGTGGAAGGATAAACAGAATTAACATTTCAGGTCAAAGATCTATCATCTAACCAAAGAGGAAACTATATTTTGAGTTGTTGAAAAGACCTGGGAGAGAAAATATCTGAAACATGGGGACCAGGGTTACAGTGAGATGAATGTATGAATGAATATGTTTATTGGCCAAGTATTCACATACAAGGAATTTGCCTTGGTGGTCCGCCCACGTGACAACATGACATACGACAGTTAAGAATGATACATACAACATTAAACATTAATAATACAACATTATTGATTAAACACGTGAATTAAATAAAATACCAGAGCAAAGGAGGTTACAGATTTTTGGTTATTAAGTAGAGCTACCACTCATGGGGGAAAAAAGCTGTTTTTATGTCTGGCTGTGGCAGCTTTGACAGTCCGGAGTCGCCTTCCAGAGGGAAGTGATTCAAAGAGTTTGTGGCCAGGGTGAGAGGGGTCAGAGATGATCTTACCCACTCGCTTCCTGGCCCTTGCAGTGTACAGTTCGTCAATGGAGGGAAGGTTGCAGCCAATAACCTTCTCAGCTGATCGGACGATTCGCTGCAGCCTCCAGGTGTCGTGCTTCGTGGCTGAGCCAAACCAGACCATGATGGAGAAGGTGAGGACAAACTCTACGATGGCCGAATAGAATTGGACCATCATTGTCTGTGATAGATTGTGCATCCTCAGCTGCCGCAGGAAGTACATCCTCTGTTGTGCCTTTTTGACTGTGATGGTAGCCCCCCATTTAAGGTCCTTGGAGATGATGGTTCCCAGGAACTTAAAAGACTCCACTGATGTGACTGTGGTATTGTTGATGGTGAGTGAGATGAGGGGAATGAGATGAGGGGTGGGAGAGATCTCCTAAAGTCTACAATCAATTCCACTGTCTTAAGAGCATTGAGCTCCAGGTTGTTGCGATGGCACCAGCACGCCAGCTGTGACACTTCCTGTCGGTAGGCAGATTCCTCCCCATCCTGGATCAGTCCAATCAGGGTTGTGTCGTCCGCAAACTTGAGAAGCTTGACAGAGGAATCAGCAGAGGTGCAGTCATTGGTGTAGAGGAGAGGGGAGAGTACGCAGCCTTGCGGTGCTCCTATGCTGAGAGTTTGCGGGTCCGAAATGTGCTTTCCCAGCCTCACATGCTGCTTCCTGTCTGTCAGGAAGCTGGTGATCCACCGACAGAGGGGTTCAGGCACAGTCAACTCGGAAAGTTTGGAGTGTAGTAGCTCTGGCACGAGTGTTGAATGCAGAGCTAAAATCAACAAAAAAATCCTTGCATAGGTCCCCTGGTGGGCTAGGTGCTGGAGGATGAAATGCAGGCCCAGGTTGACTGCGTCATCCACAGATCTATTTGCCTGATATGCAAACTGCAGAGGGTCCAGCTGATATTTTTCAGCTCAGCCAGCACAAGCCTTTCAAGGGTCTTCATGACTACAGAGGTCAGTGCGACAGGCCTGTAGTCATTAAGACCTGTAATCCTTGCCTTTTTGTGTACAGGGACAATAGTGGAAACTTTGAAACAGGCAGGGACAGTACAGGTTTGCAGGGGCTGGTTGAAAATGTCTGTAGACCGGTTGCAGTTGTTCGGCACAGAGCTTGAGAGTAGAGGGAGAAACATTGTCCAGTCCTGGATATTTCTGGCTTTTCAGTCTTCTGAACAGCCTCTCCACTATTTTTATTGTTGATGGAGAAGTGGTGTGTGCAGCACGGAGGGTGTGGGTAATTGGGTATGAAGTGGTGATTTGAGAGGGGTGGGTGGGAAAGGGGGAGTCTTGCTTTAAGTAGGTGTGAAGTGGTGAATGGGGAGGAGTGGGTGCAGAAGGGTCCATTCTTTGCACATTGGGGTCTGGCTGTGTTTATTGGGGAGGGAGGAGGGGGTACCAGGGTTATGTTTCTGCTTGTCAAACCTGCAGTAGAACTCATTCAAGTTGTTGGTCAGCTGACGATTGTCCAAAGAGCGGGGGGCTTTCCTCTTATAGCTGGTGATTTCTTGCAAGCCCTTCCGAACTGAGGAAAGAGTCACTAGCTGAGAACTTGCTCCTCAACTTCTCAGAGTACCTTTCCTTGGCAGCTCTGATTCCTCTTCTCAGCTTGTACTTGGCCAGCCTGCAGAGGTCTGCATCCCCGCTCCTGTAGGCCTCCTTTTTAGACTGTCGGAGCTGTCTGAGTTCTGCAGTGAACCAGGGCTTGTTGTTGAACCAGGTCCTGGTTGGAATGCAACTGTCCTAACAAAAGCTGACATATGATACAGTGTCTGTATACTCATCGAGGCTTGTGGTTGCTTCCCTGAACACATTCCAATCCGTGCAGTCAAAGCAGGATTGTAGGTTCTCAATGCCCTCGCTTGTCCACCTTTTCGTTGTTCTGACCACAGGCTGAGCAGCTTTTAGTTTCTGCCTGTAGGTCGGAATAAGATGATCAAGACAATGATCTAAGAGACCCAGACCCGCCGGGGGAACAGGGCGATATGCGTTCTTGATTGATGTGTAACAGTGGTCAAGTGTTCTCTCCCCTGTGGTGGGGCAGGTAACCTGAAGTCTGTACTTTGGAAGGTCACGGCTGAGGTTAGCTTTGTTAAAGTCTCCCAAAACAATGACCATGGAGTCCGGGAAGTCACTCTCTACCCTCGTTACCTGGTCAGCGAGTTGCGTTTGCGCCTCACATACGCAGGCATGGGGTGGGGGTGTAAACTCCAACAAGAATAAAGGAGTTAAATTCCCTTGGAGAGTAGAAGGGTTTGCAGTTTATTGCAGTCCCTATTTACAACCCATTGTTAATTGCAGTCCCTATTAACAACCCATTGCGGATGGGTTGTTAATAGGGAATTTAGTGGGTGTCATGAAGTTGGACGAGTTGCAAATAAAAGATCATGATATACTAATGAGGAGAAACAAAAAGCCTATTATAACAAATGGATGACCTAGCAACAAAAATATTTTTTGGTACACAATTTACACAAAGTGAATTATGTTAAAAAAATTATGATCAAGTCCAGAAGGGCATTAATCATCAATTTCACATTCAGCCATGTGAAAACAGTGCTGGAGGGCACAAACAGGTTAGAGTAGCTAATTAAAGTGGCAGTGAGAATGAATTAAAATGATTTTTTTTATTAAATTAAAAAAAATGTTTTTAATGAATTAAAGTGGCAGACAACTGAGGACTGAACAAAGGTGTTCTGTGAACCAATCACCCAATTTTTTTTTTCCATTAGGGTAGACCACTTTGTGAACAGTGAAACTTCCAGAATAATCTTAGTTTAGAGATACAACGTGAAAATAGGCCTTTCAGCCCACCAAGTCTGCACCAACCAGTGATCCCCATTATCCTCCACTAGGGGCAATTTACACATACCAATCCAATTTACCAACAAACCTGTATGTCTTTGGAGTTTGGGAGGAATCCCACGTGGTCACGGGGAGAACGTGTAAATTCCGTACAGACAGCACCCGTAGTCTCGATTTAACCTGGGTTTCCGGTGCTGCATGTGCTGTAAGGCAGCAACTCTTATCACTGCACCACCACCAGCAATTCAGCAAAGCCTTTGACTAGGTTCCATATGGTAGGTTAAGTTACATGCAACTCTGTAAAGTTACATCACAAAGGATCCAGAATCTAGCTAATTGATACATAATTGGATTGATTTAGATAGCAGATGGTGATGTTGGAAGATGTTTTTTTACTCTGAAGGCCCATGACTGGTAGTATGTGTCAACTTGGTGCTGTGCCCATTGTTGCTTATCATCTATATCAACGATTTGGATGAGAATGCACAAGACACAGTGAAACAGTTTACCAAAATAGGTGCTATTGTAGACACAGAAGGTGGTTGTCATTGCATTAGAATCTGGGCAAGTAGGACGAGAAATGGCAAATGGAATTTAACTCATAAGGGTGTTATGTTATTGGGAAATCTCACTAGCACAGTACTTTCATAATGAACAATATGAGTCTTGTAAGTAGAAGTATATGGGGTACAAATCTATAGTTCCCTGAATTTGACGTTGCATTTGAGGATGATGGGGGGTTTTTTTTTGGTAGCTGGCCTTCATCATTTGAGTATAGTAGATGGGATGTTATGTCATTTCATCCTTTTTAGTGTCTAAAAACTTTTTATTTTGGAGGTCTAATCTTTTTATGTGGGGGGGGGGGGGGGGGGGGGGGGGGGGGGGGGGGAGAAAGGGGGAAACTGTATTTTCTCAGTCCTACCTGGTCGGAGATGCGGTTTTCCCCCGAATCGCATCTTCGCCCTCTCCGTGCGGCCTACCTTCGGGACTGGAGTGGCGTTTCCTGCCGGGATCGGCCGGGACTACGGCGGCGGAGCAGCACTGGGACACCATCATGGAGCTGGCGATGCCCTACCTGGGTCACCGTGCGGAAATTCCGGAATGCTGTGACCGCTGACTCCGGACATCCGAGCAGCTGTGGCTGCGGGCGTCCGGCCACGGTCGGCGTTGGATTTAAAACACCGCGGAGCCTGCGATCCGAAATCGCCAGAGTCGGAGCTCCAACCAGTGCGGCCTGAGGACTTCGGTAACCGCGGTCTCCGGGGAGGAAGTGGACGCTCCAGACATTCCAAGCCACTGAGGAGTGTTCACCCGATGCCAGAGTTCCATCTTCCAGCAGGAGGGCGTATACCATCGGGCCGCCGTTATGGTGACTGGCTGCGGAGGCCTCAAATAGACCCCGACCTCGGGTGGACTAGGAGGAGGAGGAGGAGGACTGGACTTTTTGGTGCCTTCCCTCACAGTGGAAAATGTTGATTCTGTTGTGGGGGGGGACGTTCATGTTGAATCTTATAGTGTATTGTGTCTTTTTTTAATCTTCTTTATTATTTAATATGGATGTATGGTAATCTAACTTTTTCTCTGTAAAGCACTTTGGCTTCAACGCGATTTGATTTAAAAGTGCTATATAAATAAAAATTACTTACTTATTAGTTGTATAAGATGTTGGTGAAACTGCTCTTAGAATATTGTGTTCGGTTTTGCTCACCCTACTATAGGAAATATGCCTTTAAGCTGGAAACAGTGCAGAGAAAAGTTGAGAACGTTGCCAGGATGAGCGATTGACGTATAAGGGAAGGTTGTGCAGGCTAGGACTTTATTCTTTGGAATGCTGGAGGCAGAGGGGTGATCATATAGGAAGGTATACATTCAGGAGGGGCAGAGGTGAATACACACAGCCATTTTCCCAGGAATGACCAATCAAGAAGTAGAGGGCATTTAGAAGCATGCGTGAGAGGGGAAAGATTTAATCGGAGTATGTGGGGCAAATTTGGCTGGGGGGGGGGGGGGAGTAGAGGTAAAAGGATAAATGCTACAGTTGCGTGGGGAAGTGCCTTAAGAAAGAAGTGGTTGGTGGGGTCAGAAGGGTAAACCAGGGAGCCATGACAGTGATGTGGAGTAATTTCTGATGAAGGGTCTCGACCTGGGGAGTGGGCAGATGCATGACAGATGAAGTTTAATGCGGATAAATGTGAGGTTATCCACTTTGGTAGCAAAAACAGGAAGGCAGATTACTATCTAAATGTTGTCAAGTTGGGAAAAGGGGAAGTATGACGGGATCTGGGGGTCCTTGTACATCAGTCTATGAAAGTAAGCATGCAGGTACAGCAGTGAAGAATGCGAATGGCATGTTGGCCTTTATAACAAGAGGAATCTAATAAAGGAACAAAGAGGTCCTTCTGCAGTTGTACAGGGCCATAGTGAGACCACACCTGGAGTATTGTGTGCAGTTTTGGTCCCCTAATTTGAGGAAGGACATTCTTGCTATTCAGGGAGTGCAGCGTAGGTTTAATTCCCGAGATGGCGGGACTGTCATATGCTGAGAGAATGGATCAGCTGGGCTTGTACACTCTGGAGTTTAGAAGGATGAGAGGGGATCTCATTGAAACATATAAGATTGTTAAGGGCTTGGACACGCTAGAGGCAAGAAACATGTTCCCGAAGTTGGGGGAATCCAGTACCAGGGGCCACAGTTTAAGAATAAGGAGTAAGCCATTTAGAACGGAGATGAGGAAACACTTTTTCTCACAGAGAGTTCCGAGTCTGGAATTCTCTGCCTCAGTGGGCGGCGAAGGTAGGTTCTCTGGATGCTTTCAAGAGAGAGCTAGATAGGGCTCTTAAAAATAGCAGAGTCAGTGGACATGGGGAGAAGGCAGGAATGGGGTACTGATTGGGGATGATCAGCCATGATCACATTGAATGGCGGTGCTGGCTCGAAGGGCCAAATGGCCTACTCCTGCACCAATTGTCTATTGAAATGTCACCCATTCCCTCTCCAGAGATGCTGCTGCCCCGCTGAGTTACTCCAGCTTTTTGTGTCTATCTTTAGCCATGAAAAGAACAGTTCCTTTGCAAAGCTGAAAGAGAAGGAGTTGGGAATGTAGGGAGAATAGGATTAACATAGGATTGGTATAATGGGTGCCTGATGGTTGGTGTTTGATGCTCCATGAGACCTATATTTATGCTCCTGTGGTGAATGATAAACTGACCATTTGAATGTTGAAGCTGATGGTAATTTTGTTGGGAACTGTAATCAATGTAGACATTTGATCTCTGGAATGTGTGACGTTTTGGGTCGGGACCATTCTTCAGACTGGTTAGGGATAAGGGAAACCAGATATAGACGATGATGTGGAGAGATAAAGAATAATGAATGAAAGATATGCAAAAAAGTAATGATGATAAAGGAAACAGGACATCGTAAGCTGTTTGTAGGGTGAGAATGAGAAGCTAGTGTGACTTGGGTGGGGGAGGGATATGGAGAGCGAGGGAATGCCGGGACTACCTAAAGTGAGAAAAATCAATATTCATACCACTGCCCAAGCGAAATATGAGATGCTGTTCCTCCAATTAACGCTCAGCCTCACTTTTCAATGGAGGAGACCCAGAGCAGAAAGGTCTGTGTAGGAATGGGAAGGAGAATTAAAGTGTCCAGCAACCGGGAGATCAGGTTGGTTCACGCGAGCTGAGCAAAGGTGTTCACCAGTCTGCGTTTGGTTTCGCCGATGTAATCAATGGTTCTTTTCACTATGATTATGAGAAGCAAATATGACCTCTAAGATATCTTCCTCCTTTCATATTGTCACCAAAGCTGTTAACAATGCCAGTGCTGGAGTTGTTTTGTGAACAAGTGATGTCACTAAATGCAAAGGCATCTCACTGCAAAAGTGTCAAGACCAGCGACCCGCCACAGGAAATTTACTCAAAGATTGTGGATCATTTAAAAAAATTTAAATGGGTAATAGTTTAATCCTGCTAAAACTCTTGTATTAGCAGAAAAGAAATGGTAAAATATTACTTTTATTATAAATAAAAATACACGATGGTGAAATACTCTGCAGTTCAGACATTTATGCTGAAGCACTTTGGTCATTTTAATTTGACCTTTCATAGGAAACAGGTAAAGGCTGGATTGATTGATCACCTAAAATTCAGCGTTGGGGGACTACAAAGTGCTTAGTTGGAAGAAAATATGCTGTTTCTCAAGCTTGTATTAAGTTTTGTTATAGGAATGTGGAAGGTCAATGACAACTCAGAGTTCCAGCACCTACAGTATTTACATTTTGGGGATTCTGTATTTGGGCTGACAAGCGATTAATTAGAATCAAGGACTTTGTTGCAGTTTTGGTTCACCAATCAATTTCATCTTTCTCTACGATAAAAGATGAAGCGGAGAAAGGAAGTACATTGTTAAAATAAATAAATTGTCACTAAATGCAATTTTGCCAAGACCAGCGACCTGCCATAAGAAATTTATTCAAAGATCATAGATTAATGAAAAAGAATTAAAGCAGGTAAAAGTTTAACCTTGCTAAAACTCTTGAACTAGCAGAAAATAAGTGGTACAATGTCATTCTTATTAAAAAATAAAAACACAAAATGGCAAAAAAAAGTATATGAGGTGATTGCTGATTGGCGGGCGATTTGGTGGACTGAAGGGCCTGTTTCTCCGCTGTATCTCTACATTTTACATTTTAAAAAGTTGGACGGATAAATGGGGATGTCATTGGAAGCAACTAATGAACTGATTATGAACCTTACTGCTGTTATTATTCTGATGTCTCACTATGAATGTAATATCAAACAAAATTGAATATCTGAACTTACTAAAACACCACCTTGGATTCTCAGCCACATCTACAGTAGAAATGTGTCCAATTACACTATCCGAGTTTCAGTGGCTAAAAGAAGTTGTGTGGCTTCAGTGGCAAAGTTGAAATCTTTTCCTCCAGAATGCTACATTTTTGCTTACATTTTAAAAGCTTATTTTTCTCTACAGATTAGTAGAATTGTAATAGTCCATGAATTAACTTCTACGTAGATTTCAGTTTTCTGCTAAGCTACAAATTCACATTCTGCAGAGTATTGTGGATTCAACTTATTACCAGTCAGCAGAATAATATTTACTCAAACTTTAAATTAAAACCTTTAAAGTATCTAAAACATTACATAGGTCTGTTATATTAACCAGTTAAAGAAAGATCCTCAGGCTTGGTCAACCTTATTAAGCTTGTAATTAACTTAACATGTGGCCATTAAATCCTTTTATGATGTAATAGTCATAAAGATCATCAACAAACAGAATTCTACACTAAGCATTCTATGTTCCAGATCTGATTTTATCGTTACATTTGCAGCAGCAGAAATAAATATTTCGAGAAAATCCAAGAGATGAATCCTTGGAAAGCAAACAAGCCTTACATGGTCAAAAATAACCAAATTTTCATAAGTTAAGGCATTTGTGAAGAAAGAAAAATGGACAAAAGGAAAATTCTCTTGAGGCACTCCTATTCACAAACTAGGAGATTTCTTCACAAACAAGTTAAGGTGGGTCTCTTACCAATTTTACTAAAGTTTTTACATGGTGCATTTGTTTTACCAACACTGGTGATACACAGAGAACCCTTTCTATCCGAACAGGAACTTCATAATCCAAAGTTTCAAGATGACAACATTAAAACTAACAATCTTCAAGAAGAAATAGTGTCTACAAATACATCACTGATACTTTCAGTTCATGCTGAAAGCCATGCAACACAGACGCTTCCTGGAATAAGAACTTATGGCCATTTAGAGTGGTTCCATTATGAATTACCTGTACCACTCTGTCCCTCTTTCTGGGATGTTCTTACAAACAAAGAAGTTTCTAGGTCTCAGGAACAAAGTTCTCCAGAAAGTGAAATGAATACCAAAGGAAAGAATAACAGCTATTTATCAGTTTCTCCTACTTTAACAATTTCCACCTCAAACAACTGTATAAATATTTCTCATGAAACAAAAACCAAGACAAGGTCATCTCCATTCTTCATAAATGACTACAAGTGTGTGAATTTTGAACCACTTCTGACGCCATATTGGAAACAGGAGATCTTCATTCCCCGTCCACTCAAAGAAGCAAAATATAAAATTCAATGGATTGTGCAATACAAAAAGACTGTAAAATAACCATAAATATATTGATAACATTTTGAGCAGTCTGGAAAATGCAACAATATGGAAAGAAAGTAAATTAATATTTATTTAAAATTTCCAAAAATGTTAATTACATAAAATTTACAGGAAGCCATAATAATAGCCTCTACAATTCAGTAATCGCTCACCCCTCCAGTCGACATTCAGTGCATTCAATTTGCATGAGATTATACATAATTTCAGTATGAATTCAATAGTGAAGGCATTAGTAAAACAATTGAGTTTCTTGCAGCTTCTCTTCTTATTTTCACTTGAAGGAATTTGCTTTATGTTTAGGCACGAAGGTGAATTTTGGAGGAACAGGTCCCAATAGCATTTCACTGATATCAAAATAAAAGAAGTCTTAGAATAAATTGTTTATATTAAATTCATGCTTTCTATATATCAAATTCAATTGCTAAAAATCAATTTCTGCTAGGAAGTGTATGAAGAGCCAAATGGGATTCAAGATTGTTGCACATTATATTAAACATTGGGGAGAAAATTTAAGGAAATTAAATTTTTTCGTGAGCTAAATAACCATAATGCTACATTAGCTATTAAGTATTGAAATTTGGATTGCAACCTACATTGTTCCAGGAAAGATATTTAATTACATAGGACAAATTGCTATCTTCTAATTAAAACTTAAAAACAAAGGATTTTTAAAGAGCAAATTACTTTACCTTAATTTGATCCAGTCACGCACATTTTGGCTAGCCATTAAAGTTTCCAAATAGTCTCTGCCCAAATAATAAGGAGGTCTTTCATTGATTTTTTGAGGTACATGTTCCATAAGACCTACTGGAATATACCTGAAACAAACATAAATGCAACATCAACGTATCCACTAATGTTCAACATGCCAAATTTAAGAGAAATAATTCAGTACTAAGTTAAAAGTATTTTACCTGCATAAGAATGACAGCCACTCCAAGAGAAATCTTCTACTCTTCTCCACTCCTTGTGTATCTGATCCCCAGTGCTCTAACGCATAGTTACTATAGTCCTGGAGAACCTCAAATCTTTCTCGTGAGGAAATATCCCAGTGTCGTTGCTCTTTGATTTCAGTAAATAGCCATGGTTTAATTAGTGCCCCTCTGTAATTAAACAAGTTCAACATACAAGTGTAAATTTATAGAACCCGGTTCTTTGGATTTTCATAGAAATCAAAGGTAAATAATATCAGCAGATATTTTACTTTCCGTCCAAAAACTGTACAAGCTATGAACTTTACATAAATATATTCAGAAAATATTAATTCTGAAACTCAAATGACTAATCTAAAAACAATGTTTTTAGAATCTATGTTAGATAATATCAAACTGTTATGTACAAAAGTGGCACAATATTCAAAGTAATTCAGATTCGTTTGCTTTTCTTTGAAAAAAATTCAGCCCAAAATATTAATTTGGACTTGAATTTTATGTTGGAAATATTTGGTTCCAAAATATCGATGAATAAAGTGATTTTTAACCATTTGTACTATAATTTGAGGGTCTTCAATGATTTATGTATAATGAATATGAATCGAGTTTCACAGTATCTGTGACTATATAAAATTATGAGGCTTTGCTGATGAATGAATGCATTCTGCTGTGCTCAGAATTGAATTTATAATAAATTAAAAATCATTAATTCCATGTATTTTTAGTTCTATTCAATTAAATATTTGTAATTTTTCTCTACCTCTACTGACATCCCCAATAACATGAACAATTGCATACAAGAATAAAAAAAAACATCATTTAGTTGGGTGAACAGAAAATCAATTCTAAACAAAACCCTTAGTGAATATCAGTCTGCAATGGATTCTAGCAATACCTGTCACCAGGATAAATGTCCACTTGTCTTACACTCAATCCTTTACCCAAAATCCTTTGCCAAAAATCATTGAGGATTTTTTGATAGTATCTCCCAAACAGCATGTATATGTGTCTTTTTACAATACTTGAGAGTACTTAGATAACTTCGACCAAAAATTAAAAACCTTTTTCATAATAGACAAATTGTCATCGTTTTCCCACCATTTTGGACACCAAAAGTGTGACATTAAAAACTCTGTCACATTTAGCCATGAATATTTAATTCATAAATAAACTTCACATGGCCCCTCATACATATACGTTTTGATAATGGTCTAGGGAAATATCTTCATCTATACGAGAAAAATACAGTAACATAAAGGTAATACAGCACAGTAAAGATCCCGTAACGATCATTGTGCTTGGTGTCCATTGTCACAACGTCCGTTATCGGGGTCGGTACTTCTGTAAGTTAAACCACAGAGGCTCCAAACCTCTAATGCTTTTCAAATACCCTATGGTAGCAGCAATCTTTAGGTGAGTTCATTATTTTTTCTTATTTTGCAATAAGCGAGTTCGGTATTCCGACTGCGCATGCCCAGGTCATAGGTCACTAGCTATAAATAGTCTCGGTGCTGCTGCATTGTGTGTACGGACCAAGTCGCAAACTTCATTCCTTCGTGTCAACTTCGGGAAGTTCTGCAACGACCGTTACGGAGATATTTAACTTCCAAAAACGAATCAAACGATCCGATGAATCATTGGCCATCGATGTCGCTCAGATACATAAGATAATGTACCGTTTAGATTGCATCGGTGAAAATGCTTGGTTTTCGCTGGGACACCAAAAGAAACATTTTTGTTAGTGTCCACCACAACATACGTTTGTGTGTATGATGTGTAACGCGCGTTGCTGTGTCCACTCAGATGGATGCAGTATTCTACTACGTGATCAGGTAAATGAAGTGGAAATGGTGTTTGCAATTTTATTATTCCATGTGGTATTTGTTAACATAGAAAGGAATAATAAATATGTGTACGTACTGTGCCAGCCAGGTTACTGGTGGACACCACCCAACAACCGTTACACAAAATGTATTTGTGTATCCTGATGCCATTTTCAGAAACTTGCCATCAATATGTTATCTTTTCTTATATTTGTTGTTGATACTATGTTGGTCATCAACCCAATAAAGTGCTTGTCAACTTTTTTGAAGGAATTTGAAGTTTGAACAGATTAAACAAAACAATTAAATGGACTTGCTATGTTTCTACAGACACTGATGTAAATATATCTCTTTTGAATGCATCCTGTGAATCGGCCTCCACTGCCTTCTGAAGCAGAGAATTCCACAAATTCACAACTCTCTGTGAGAAAAAGTTTTTCCTCATCTCAGTTCAAAATGGGCCACACCTTATTCTTAAACTGTGGCTCCTGGTTCTGGACCCACCAACATCAGGAACATGTTTCCTGCATCTAGCGTATCCAATCCCTTAATAATTTTATATGTTTCTATAAGATTTTATATGTTTCCCCAACATCGGGAACATGTTTCCTGCATCTGTATCCAATCCCTTAATAATTTTATATGTTTCTATAACATCCCCTCTCATCCTTCTAAATTCTTGTGAATAGAAGCCCAATTGCTCCATTCTTTCATCATATGGCAGTCCCGCCATTCCGGGAATTAATCTTGTGAAACTTGCTGCACTCTCACAATAGCAAGGATGTCCTTCCTCAAATTAGGAGACCAAAACTGCACACATACTCTGGGTGCGGTCTCTCCAGGGCCCCGTACAACTACAGAAGGACCTCTTTGCTCCTTTACTCGACTCCTCTCGTTATGAAGGCCAACATGCCATTAGCTTTCTTCCTATTGTACCTGCATGCTTAGAATAGAATAGAATAGAACAGAATGCCTTTTATCGTCATTTAAACAGCTTGGTTTGAACGAAATTGCATTTTCTACAGTCTTAACATCTTAACAATTTACACAAACATCCATCACAGTGAATCTCCAACACCTCCTCACTGTGATGGAAGGCAAAAGTATTTTCTCTTCCCTTTGTTCTTCCCTGGCAGTCCAGCAGTCCAACTGCAATGTCAAGGCGACTGGGGCTCCCGATGTTAAAGCCCCCGGCGGGTGATGGTAAGTCCCGCGGCCGTTAAGCTGCGCCGGGCAATGTTAGGCCCCTCTCCAAGTCCACCGGGCCTGCAGCCGGAGCCCCCGAAGTTCCGAAGTCGGGTCGCAGCCGCGTGCCACCACAGCTCTACCCGTTCCGAAGTCGGCCAGCTCCGCGATGGCAGGTCCGCAGGCTCCGCGACTGGAGCCCTCAGGTTGGTTCCGGCCGGAGGCCGGCGCCGGCTCCACAATGTTAGGCCCAACGACATCGGAGACCCGACAGGGAAAAAGTCGGGGCCCCATACAGGAAAGAGATTAAACCGTTTCCCCCACCCACCACCTATACACAGCTAAAAAAATAATAAAAACTAGAATCAAAATTTACATTTAACGAGACAAAAATTAAAAAAAGGCAGACGGACTGCAGTCGAGCCACTGCCGTTAGGCGCCTCCACACCACCTTTGCTTACTTTCAGTGACCGATATACAGACACCCAGGTCTTGTTGCACTTCCCCTTTTCCTAACCTGACACCATTCAGACAACACAGATCAATACCTCAAAAGTTCATTTCAGATACCTACCCTTCAATCTATATATATATATATATATATAATATGTTCCTCCCCTATCCACAATGACACAAATGGAAGCAAACTCAGCCAAGGTTAGGCCTTGATATCAAGCCTCGTTCACCCAGAACAGCCAGATTTAGACCATAGCCTAACAAAGAATATCTTTGTTGCAATTGTTGCAGCAATCTTTTTGTGACTCATCGCGATTCATGGAAGATAAGAAACTATAACAAGGAAATTTTCATCCATTAAACTTAAAATTACATTCAATTTTCATTTCATTGACCATAACACACTGCAGCCTCAAAATGTTAGAAACTTTTAAATTCATTAAAATTCATTCAAATCTTCCAAATGAACCATATCAAGTTACAAGGACCTCTCTGAGAATTACATTTTCAGAAATATCTCACTCATAACTGCACAAATTGAATAGACCACATTTAAGCAATGCACATGATCAGTGTAGGAGTAAATGTGGTATTTGGCAAGGATAGGAAAAGATAATTCCGAACTTTAGTTGAAATTCAATGAGCACCTGCATTAGTTACTGACCTTGCAACCATAACTCCGGACACTGCGGTCGTCCTGGCTCTGTTGGCATCTTCAAATGACAAAATATCACCATTTCCTGTGAAAGATAAAATACATTGATTATAGCTAGGAAATAAGCGAAGGACAGCAATTCACTAATTTACAAGCACAGTGCAGTAGCAATTGCAGTGCCATGTTCAAAGTCCATTAAAATCTTTAACTCAGTGTATTAATAATTTAACCATAACCAGTATTGAAAAGAATGGGATAAAATTATTATTCTCCTTCCTGGGATGTGTGCAGGAATTTACATTTTATTGGCCTTGGCGAAAGGCACAACAGCATAATATTAGCAGTAAATAACAGCATAATATTATCTGTAAAATGGAACTGGAGTGCTGTTCAAAATGTCTCAGACAATTGAAATCTTAGAATCATGGAACAATAACAGCACAGAATCAGGCTGTGTGTGTATGCGTGTATACAGGATGCGTGTGTGCTTTTTGTACTGAATAATCATAGTGGGGTGGTTAGGCATATGTGGGGTTGAAATTCTGTGTTGCTGCTGCCCACGACTCCTCCAAAGCTTCCTCCTCAACTCTAAGAAGACACCAAGAGAAGTGGGAATAGATTTATAGTTTTGGAACAAGAAATGAATGTAATTTTCTTTTGTACGTATAGAGCAGCCACGACCGTAACTGTTGTGGCAAGAAAGAAATCAGGATTCTCAAACAGAAATGAAAAGGCACCCGAGGAAAATTAATCTGCATAGCTATGGAGAAAGCAGAGAATGAGACTAATCAATCTGCTCTAATGAAGAGCCGGCGCAGACATGGTGGTTTAATGGCCTGATACCATGCCATAACAATTCCACAATTCTAAAGTCTGGATTGTCTGAAACATTTGGGAATGCATTCCTGTTTAATTTTATCGATAATATCTCATGAACTCTTACTTAATGTAATCCTCAACTAATTACAGAATTTAATCCTCATATGTGTGAGCTGATGCACTTTATATGGTAGGGCCCGGGGGAGTATTAAGGGACAAAGAACCCTAGGAGTACAATTCCAATAATTCATGATGTGACAGTACATGTGTATAAAGTGATGAAAAACACTTTATGGGATACTTGCCTTCATTAGCCAGGATGAAGAATATGAGAGCAGGGAAGTTATGGTACAACTATTAAAAACAATGGTTAGGCCAATGCTGGAGTACTGTGTGCAATTCTGATCTCCGCACTATAGGAAGAGCATGATTGCATCGGAACGGATGCAAAGGAGATTCTCCAAGATGTTACTTGGGATGGATCATTCCAGTTATTGGAAGAGACTGTACAAACTGGGCCTGTTTTCCTTGTAGCAGGACCTGAAAGCGGTATTTTAAAGTTACAGCGCCCTCCATAATATTTGGGACAAAGACCCATCGTATATTTATTTGCCTCTGTACTCCACAATTTGAGATTTGTAATAGGAAAAAAATCACATGTGGTTAAAGTGTTCATTGTCAGATTTTAATAAAGACCACTTTTATACATTTTGGTTTCACCATGTCAAAATTTCAGCTGTGTTTATACATAGTCCTCCCATTTCAGGGCACCATAATGTTTGGGACACAGGCGTTTGTAATTACTCAGGTGCGTTTTAATTGCCTCCTTAATGCAGGTATACGAGAGCTCTCATCCCATCACCTTTGAAAACTTTTATTGCTGTTTATCAACATGAGGATCAAAGTTGTGCCAATGAAAGTCAAAGAAGCCTTTATGAGACTGAGAAACAAGAATAAAACTGTTAGAGGCATCAGCCAAACCTTAAGCTTACCAAAATCAACTGTTTGGAACATCATTAAGAAGAAAGAGAGCACTGGTGTGCTTACTAATGGCAAAGGGACTGACAAGCCAAGGAAGATCTCCACAGCTGATGACAGAAGAATTCTCTCTATAATAATGACAAATTCCCAAACAGCTGTCCGGCAGATCAGAAACACTATTCAGGAGTCAGGTGTGGATTTGTCAATGACCACTATCCGCAGAAGACTTCATGAACAGAAATACAGAGGCTACACTGCAAGATGCAAACCACTGGTTAGCTGCAAAAATAGGATGGCCAGGTTACAGTTTGCCAAGAAGTACTTAAAAGAGCAACCAATGTTCTAGAAAAAGGGTCTTGTAGACAGATGAGACGAAGATTAGCTTATATCCGAGTGATGGCAAGAGCAAAGTATGGAGGAGAGAAGGAACTGCATACCACCTCATCTGTGAAACATGGTGGTGGGGGTATTATGGCCTGGGCATGTATGGCTGCTGAAGGTACTGGCTCACTTATCTTCATTGATGATACAGCTGCTGATGGTAGTAGCATAATTAATTCTGAACATCCTATCTGCTTAAGTTCAAACAAATCCCTCAGACCTCTTTGGCTGGTAATTCATTCCGCAGCAAGACAAAGATCCCAAACATACTGTTAAAGCAACAAAGGAGTTTTTCAAAGCTAGAAAATGGTCATTCACCCGATCTGAACCCAATTGAGCATGCCTTTTATATGCTGAAGAGAAAACTATGCCTTTTATATGCTGAAGAGAAAACTAACGGGGACTAGCCCCCAAAACAAGCATAAGCTAAAGATGGCTGCAATACAGGCCTGGCAGAGCATCATCAGAGAAGACACTCAGCAACTGGTGATGTCCATGAATCGCAGACTTCAAGCAGTCATTGCATACAAAGGATATGCAACAAAATACTAATCGTGACTACTTTCATATCCATGACATTGCTGTGTCCCAAACATTATGGTGCCCTGAAATGGGGAGACTATGTATAAACACTGCTGTAATTTCTATATGGTGAAATCAAAATGTATAAAAATGGCCTTTATTAAAATCTGACTGTGCACTTTAACCAAATGTGATTTTTTTCTATTACAAATCTCAAATTGTGCAGTAGTGGCAAATAAATAAATACTGGGTCTTTGTCACAAACATTATGGAAGGCACTGTATAAGGGGCATAGATAGGATGAAAAGTTGGACAAACTTGTATTGTTTTCTCTAGAGCATCAGGGGTTGAGGGGAGACTTGAAGTAAATATATAAAATTATGAGAGGCACAAATAGACAGTCAGAAACTCTTTCCCTGTGTGGGAATATCAAAGACTAAAGGGCTTAGCTTTAGGGGAGCGGGGCAAAGTTTACAAGATATGTTCAGGGCAAGTTTGTTATTTTTAAAAACAGAAAGTATCGGGTGGTTGGCACATGCTTCCAGTTATGGTGGTGGAACCAGGTGCAATAGTGGTTTTAAGAAAGCACATGGACATGCAGGGAATGGAGCAATCTCGATCACATACAGGCAAAGGAAATTAGTTTAATTTGGCATCATGTTCGGAACAGACATTGTGAGCTGAAGGGTCTATTGCTGTGCTGTACTGCCCTATGTTCTATCACATTTCTCTCCATAACAGAAGTATCCAAAACCAGAGGGCACAGATTTAAGGCAAGCAGTAGGTGTCAAGCCTTTTAATGTTTTTGTGCAGATTCCCCGCTTGAAAGGGATCGGATTCATCCACCCCGATATGATGAACTGGAATTCACTCAATGACCAAACACTTGTTTTCCATTTTTTTTCTTCCCAAGGGCACTCTCAAGTCGCACCAGTTAGTTTGTTATGGATTGGACAGCATTGCAGATGTTCACAAACATGTTACACCACAGCAGCTGCAAAAGTTCTTTCCAGACGTCCCACTTAAGGAACTTGTGAGACCAAAAGAGATACATTTGCTCATAAGCCATAGAGAAGGTCAGCTAGCGCCTCAGAGGATTAGAACTGTTGGAGATCTCATTCTGTGGGAAGGACCACTGGGAAAGACTGCTGGAGATGTCATCCTGAGCTGTTTGAGGAGCTTACCATGTCAGCCCACATGTCCAAAACACACTTCGCAAGATCAATGAGAGCAGCTGCTGTATGAGGAGCTCATTGATGCAGTCCCTGAGGAACTTTCACCAAATGGACAGGTCGCCATCAAAGTCCAGAAGTCACATACATCAACCGCCAATCGGGACTTCTTGGATTGGTGGAAGTGGGATAGCATTGGAGCAGCATGCGAGCCAAAGTGCAGGGGTTGCCACTGTGGAAATTGCCAGCCAGGCGGAAAATAAATTACTCTTGCTGAAGAGAGAGAGCTCAAAGTGGTAATGGAAGGCCTCACCTACGTAACAGGAGACTGTCACAGTAAAGACCCACATTGGCATGCTAGCTATCCTTGGTTGGAAGACGCAGCTTCTCTACCAAATAATAAAAGGACAGTGGAAGCCACATTTCTCAGGACAGAAAGGCAGCTATCCAGAGAACCTGAATGGAAAAGTGCCTACACAGCTCAGGTGCACGACATGGTGCACCGAAAGGCTGCAATCAAATTGTCCGAAGACCTGATTGCAAACTGGAAGGGACCAGTGTGGTATGTTAGTCACCTTATTGCTCCAAAACCCCACTCTGTCACGACCCCAGTGAGACTAGTGTGGAACAGCAGCCAAAAGTGCAAAGGTGTCAGCTTAAATGATTTGCTGATGAAAGGTCCAGACGTTCTCAATCAAATTCGCGCCATCCTCCTCAGATTCAGAGGCGGAATCTATGCTGCTCTGGGAGACATAAATAAGATGTATAACTCAGTCTGGTTGGAGGACCGTGAAGTACACTTACACAGATTCCTCTGGCGAGATTCCGAGGACGAGGAGCTGGGAGAGTATGCTATCACAAGAGTGAACATCGGAGACAAACCTCCGGGGTGCATTGCACAGTTGGCAATGCGTGAGACTGCTAATCTTCCTTCTTTTACCCACCTCAAGGATGAGCAGCAAGTACTCCAGAAAGACAGCTATGTTGACGACATCTTCACATCTCACAACAGCCTCGACCAGTTGAGAATCATCACAGCAAATGTGGAACGAATCCTGAAAGCTCACGCCTTGGGTTCTGTCTGGCCAAAGTGGGAGGAAGGAGGACAGTGATACTTTAAAGAAAAGCAAAACAAAAACCATGATCCTACCAAACCAAATGCATGATGATGATAACAAGGCACTTGGTCTGCGCGACATTGTTGAAGAGGACATGCTCCACGTTATGGTGGGAATCAATTTCTCCAAGAGAATGAAAAAGATGCGGCTTGGTCAAGGCCTTCTACAAGAGCAAATCAAAACTCACGATGCCAAATCCCCTAACAAGAAGAGAGCTTCTCAGCCAGGTAGCAGGACTATATGACCCCATCGGCATAGTGGCTCCTCTTAAGCAAAAGGGAGCAATTCTAGTACGCAGATCTTTCCAAGAAGCAAAAGAGGGAAGCTGTTCGGTCAGAGACACATGGGACATGGCACTCTCAGATGGACTCAGGGAGGATGCAATTAAGCTCTTTGAAGAGTATGTACAACTTGGAAAAGTCAAGTTCGTCAGGGCACCGACTCCCTCTTGCTCCGCAACTGAACCCTTGGGAATCACCTTTTCTGATGGAAGTGAGCACACCTACGGGGCGGTGATGTACCTGAGATGGGATTTAGACCATGGTCCAATTGTCAGACTTGTGGAATCCAAGGCCAAGTTAACTCCCTTGGACCACAGAGGAGACGCTGTTAAAGCAGAGATGTGCGGAGCAGTGTTCGCCTCACGCTTAAGGAAGTATTTCGAGCTACACAGTCGAATTCAGGTGGAGAAGTGGTATCATCTTGTGGATAGCCAAACAATCCTTGGTGCAATACAGCGAGAAAGCTACGGATTTCAGACATTCTTCGTCAATCGGATTTGGAGAGCAGCGAAGAGGTTTCTTGGCAAGAACAAAGCCCTAAACAATCCAAAGTGGGAGGCCATCTCTTTGACAGGAGTCATTACCGTAAGGGAACGAGAAAATGCTCTAAAAGACATCTTTTGTGCTGTGCAATTGGGCACAACTTTCCCAAGCACCACAACAGATCGACTGGTAGCCTATAAAGACCGAAATTCTGGGCTGATGGTTTGTGGTGGCAGAGTGCAGAGCTTTGAAGAGGATAAAGTTGCTGTTCCCATCCTGCCCGTTGATGCCTGGGTGTCCATGCTGCTAGCTCGGGAGGCTCACAGGGAGAGTCATGACGGAGTGGCTGGGACCTTGCTTAAAATGAGAAGAAAGGCTTGGGTCATAAAAGGAAGGAGAATTGCTCAAAAAGTCGTTGATCACTGCATAATCTGCAAGAAAGCAAAGGCAAAGAAATGTCAACAACTAATGAGTGATCTGCCGCCTGAAAGAACTGAACCTGCTGCTCCTTTTGAGTTTACAACACTAGACCTCTTTGGACTCTACCACGTACACGATGACGTCAAGAAGAGGGTAAAACTCAAAGTCTGGGGAGTTGTCTTCTGCTGTATGGCCAGCAAAGCCATCCACACAGAGTCAGTCAACACCTTATCAAGTGAAGGGTTTCTGATGGCTTATCAAAGATTCACAGCAATCCGTGGGCACCCCAAGAAGATCTGGTCAGATCCAGGCACCAATTTTATTGGCGCAAAACCAGTCTTAGAGGAACTATATAGATTTTTGGACAACCTGGACAGAGCAGCTTTGGAGGAGAAAGCAGCTAAAAATGGAACAGAGTGGTTGTGGAAAATCCATCCTGCTGATTTTCCACAGAAATGGTGCTGCGGAAGCTGCTGTGTGTGTTGTGAAGAGAGCGCTCCAAAGTTTTGGAAAAGAATCGTCCATCACTCAGTTACAGTGAGTTTCAAAGAGCTCTTTACATGGCAGCCAACCTGTCAAATGAACGTCCAATCGACGCCAGGATACAAAGCTGGGAAGACTGCTTTCAGTACATCACACCAAATACTCTTCTGCTTGGCCGAGCGTCTCAGTGCGGAGACATCAAGACTTTTGACTTTTCCAGCTACCCCTACAAAAGACTTAGAACAATGCAGTCAGAGGCGAACAAGTTTTGGAAGAGCTGGAGCCAACTCGCTGGTCCTAACGTATTTACACCACTCAGAGAAATGTCACTGCCGGAGACATTGTCTGGTTAAGTGACCAAAATGCACTGAGGAGGCAATTCAAGCTGGGCAGAGTCGCCAGCTCCAATCCAGACCGCAAAGGCATCGTGAGAGACGTTAACGTACGGATCTTTCCAAGTTACTCCATTCCTCTGACAAAGGCTTTGAAAGGAAGGGCAAGGCATTCCACTCAGGGGAAGGAGAGGATCCAAGCCACGATTGTTCACAGGGATGTTAGGCGGCTGGTTGTCTTACTTCCAGTAGAAGAACAAGACAGCAATGCATCAGGAGACCTATTTTGACTTTAAAGCGTCCATCTCCCAAGTGGTTCCATTGGAAGATCGAGTGGGAAGTGTCAAGTCAAACTGTAATGAAAGGACAAATGCTAAATTAAAATCACAAGCGCACAATAGTAGGAAAAGAGCATATACCGTACAGGTGAAATGGACTTAAAAGGGGAGGAGTGCGGTGTATGTAATAGAAAAGGTATTACCTGCCTCCAAGTTAAAGGGGGAGGAGTGTTAGGTATGGGATAATTAGGATAAGTAATTGGTGTCTTGTGATGTCTGGGGCAAGTACGCATGAGCAGAAAGAGACTGGAGGTGGCGTCCTGCAGAAGAGAAGCTTGTATGATTCCTCCCGTGTCCGAGCCTTTATTCAAGACTGTTCAAAGCATCCGAATACACAACAATTGGCGACGAGGATAAAAGAACGAAGATAAGAACAAGGCCAGCAAGAAGAATCGAAAACAAAAGTTAAAAATAGAAGTAGTATTTGGAAACGAGTGGAACAGCACCAAGCCAAATGGGTTTGAATTGGCGCCGAAAAGGAAAAAGGTTGGAACGGGTAGCAATAGCTCAGGGAAGAGCTAGGAAAACAAGCAGGGGCAGTAAGGGTCACCAAGCACGGTGTCAGCTTACCTGGAATGTATCCAGGGCTGTGCAGCCACAGCCAAGCCCAAGCAGTAGCCACAGACGTCGGGTGGGGGCCTAGTACCGTGAAGGCCACGGACAGGTCCAGAGAGCCACCGACAGAGGCTGAGTCTTCAGCCCAATCGGGAACAGTCAACCCAGTGGGGGGAGAAAACAGAGAAAGCCCGGTCGGGATCAGAGTCAGGCCGACCGTGAACAGAAAAGCGGACAGGCCTGCGAGAGAAGTTGATTTGCGGCTAAAACTTGAACAGTATAATCTAAGAGACTGTCCTAAAAACTGCCGCGATCGCCAGCAAAGGCATGCAGGACCGATTATCTACAGCACCCGATTAGCAGCCGGTTTTTTAACTACTAAAAGACTAAACTGTTAAATACCTTAAGACCTACAACATCCAAATGCCTTCAAAGTAATGGCTGAAGCAATAAATCAAGTGGAACTGTAAATTGATTTCTGAATCTGCCAAAATAAAAAGGGGGAAAAAAATGGAAAAGAAGTGTTTGGTCATTGAGTGAATTCCAGTTCATCATATCGGGGTGGATGAATCAGATCCCTTTCAAGCGGGGAATCTGCACAAAAACATTAAAAAGCTTGACAATAGGAGTTTTAGATAAGACTTTGATTTCTACCATAATTGTAATTGCAAGTAACGGAGGTTGCTAATCTCGTTTACTTAAACCAATTATGTCCCTTTCATAATATATTTGGTAACAGATACCATAAACAGCACACAGATAACATATAAGAATTGATCGATACATACCAAAGAATGGCATTGGTTTAGCCAATTGAGCACAGTAATCAATGTAATCCCAGTCTGCTAATTTACTGTATCGTTGCTCTCTGGATCGACCATGGAGCTAAGAAACACAATTAGGAATCATTAAAAAGTCACAATCATATTCCCGTAGTAGCAAAAGGTTAGGTACATCATGCTTAAATATCAAAAGGAGTAATTCTAAATTAATTTTAAATCAGTTTTGTATTGATAACAATTACCGAAGCTCATTTTGCATATACATTCATTATGCTTTTCAATAATTATCAATTTACATATTTAATAAAAAACATCCTAAATAATTTCATGGTATGTTGGAGCAAAATCTGATGAGACATATAGATCATCAACCTGACTTTTCCCAAACTAACAAATATTGGCACTTACTGTAATCATGGAAAGCCCACAATCCCTAAGATGGGGTAATATTTTATGGGCAATATTGATCTTTTCATGTACACCCGTCCTTAATTTTGCTGTCACTGGAACATCCAACACCTACGATAGGTCAAGGAATAAACAACTTCAGTTGCATCAGATAAAGTAATTAACAGATTTAGCATCAGTAAATGACCACAGAATTTACTTACAGAAACCATTCCTCTTGCAATCTGTTCTAATTTGGTCAAACGATGCATTAGACCACAACCTGCACCCTGGAAAAAGGGTAATTTAGGAAGTATTTAAAAAATGGAATACACTCAGAATGTCACATGTTTATCCATATTTTCTAACAGACAGTTTGGTATCACAATGGGCAGGTTAGATTCCACATCTAACTGGAAATACTAATCTAAAACTGCACCAATACCTAAGAGTAAAACACATATTTATAATGCATTAAGGGGCTGTCCCACTTGGGCGACCTAATTGGTGAGTTTAGAGGAGTTTAGGAGAGTTTGAAAAAATGTCATGTTGAAGACCTCCTTCGACTATGTTGAAGACTAGCTTCGACTATGTTGAAGACTAGCTTCGACTAGCTACGACTAACTTCGGGAAAATTGGACACCGAGTAATGAAGAGTGAAGACGACCTCCTTCGACTATGATGAAGACTATCTTCGACTACCCTCGATTACCTGTGACTAACATGATGACCTACTACGACTAAACCTACGAGTAAAAAAAGTATCTATTTTTTCCATGGCAACCTTTTTTTTAAACTCGTGGGCATTTTTCCAACATGTTGAAAAATAAGCCGCGACCTAGCTGAGGGTGCACGGGGACTACTCTCGAGCATGAAGGGGAGTTACAAAGATCTCCTAGGACCTAGTGTCGAACATGCTGCGAGTACAAGTCGAGGACAAACTCGCCAGAACTCGCGGGTTAGGTCGCCCAAGTGGGACAGCCGCTTTAGGTTAATATAAGATGTGTGAAATTGTACTGTGAAGAAAAAAGTACATCTTCACTGTACTGAATTAAAATTACATGGGATCTACAATGAAAAGCTATTCTACTTCACCAGATCTACAGATTTTTTATAAAGCGCAATAATAGAACAAATTATACATCTATTCCTCACACAAAACATCTCTAAACTTTACCAACAGGGCAGTGAATCAACCTACCTTCTGATATACCAAATCTATTGGGCAGCCAATATTAATATCAACAAAATCAACGTCAATGGTCTGGTTGAGAAGCTCAGCACATTTTGTCATGGTGTCCGGAAAAGCTCCGTCTAGCTGTGGCAAAAAAAAATGTTAACTACAAGCAAGTAACACGACCACTCTTTGTATTGTAAATTTGTCGCTGGATAAAACATGGCTCATATTTTCCTGCTCCCAATCACTTACTTGCTCTGGATTTATGATCACAAACTTTCTGGGACAAATTATCCTGTTGCTGAACAGCAGAAGGGCCTTGAAAGACACAAATCAAATGATATATGTGGCCAGAACTAAGCCGCTGCAGGAAACCCCTCTGGAAACCAATGAGGTGGCAAACTAAAGTCCTAATTTCCTGATTAAGATGATTAAGATTTCAAAAAATAAAATTGTTTTGAAAACCATATTGCTACATTTATCTAGTTCAGAACCTTAAAGTCAATATTAGAAATTAAAACACATAACTTAATTAAATGCTTTCTTGTACCCCTGGAAATACCAATTCATACGAATGGGTTTATGGATCCCATGCGCAAGCCCAATCCAATTCAAAAAGCGTTTTCCCAGCAAAAGCAGTGGAACATCAGTAAACTCTTCTTCCCATATAGTTTGAAGCACAGCCTGGAAATACCAGAGTAATTAGCCAGCAAAATTGGGACTTCTGCATTCATAAGAATCTCACATGCTGGTATTTTCCCCAGAAAAATCTGATATTGCTTTCTAAGAAGTTATATACAATACATGCACAAAAGATAACGTTCTGATAAAAAGTATCATCAGTTGGGATGGTGAGGTCAATTCGGGCATTTTTTAATATTAACATCTGGGAAGCTGTCTGAAGCATCTCATTTGCCAAGAGTTCAGATATTAAAGTGCTTGATATTTTCCCAATGGAAATATATGGATAAATGTCACATGTATGATTCAGATACCTAGTTTAGTTTAGAGATACAGCAAGGAAACAGGCCCTTCAGCCCACCGTTCAGAGATCACCTGTACATGAGTTCTATCCTACACACTAGGGCCAATTAAACTACAAACCTGTACGTCTTTGGAATGTGGGAAGAAACCGACCATCTGGAGAAAACTCACACGGTCACAGATGGACTATACAAACTCCGTACAGACAACATCCATAGTCGGGATCAAAACCAGGTCTCTGATGCTGTAAGGCAACAGCTCTACCGCTGCGCCACCCCAATATCTTGGATATCTATTGGTGCAAATTGACATCACTTCATATCACAAATACTCATTTATTTCTGAACTTTTCATCCCAAAGTGATGAAACCGTTTACTTGCAATGCTGATTTTTTTTTTACATAAACCTCATTTTCGAGCAACAGCCTTTATCATAGATGTTATAAATGTGAATTACAGATTCCGATGGCAAAGTTTTGGTCTCATTTTTAAGATCGGTCAAAAGTAATTTCTGACATCCCAGACCTGTACTCCAAAGAAGTCTTCTGTGTGGTGCCGTTTCAACAGTGCCCATTCTGAAGACTGGCCTTGCAAAAGGTTTGTGCACATTGCCATCTCTCCACAAGTGATGTCAGCTCCAAATCTTTTGCAGATTCGACGGAAAGGAAGATTTCCACACTGCAATGAAAAAAATCAGTTGCATTTGAAAAGCACCTTTCATGATGACAGAATGTCCCATTTACTCCCAATTCATGATGCCATTAAGTGCTAGTTTCAATATGTAGAAGGATCCCGACGCAAAACGTCACCTATCCATGTCCTCCAGGGATGCTGCCTGATCCGCTGAGTTACTCCAGCAGTGTCTTTTTCTAGTGAATTAGCACCTGCAGTTCCTTGTTTCTACATCCCATTTACAAGATTTTTTTGAAATTTACTACTGCAGAATATAGAATGTAGAGATTGACTTTTAGGGCGCTGGAAATGTATATTCCTGGTGCTGAATATAATTTTAAATTAGATTGATCCATGAACTAGTACTTCAAAAGTATTAATTTCTTCAAAAGTATTCCTTTAATACCTCCCTCTGATTCTGATTGTTCTCTGATCCTGCTTCATCACACTGCACGATTCCATAAATAACGAAAATCCATATCATCCAAATATAACCATCATCCATTCTTGTTTCACGCTGCATATTAATGATCAGCAAGGACTGACAAACCTAGTCACATCCAAATATGAACTTTAGAAGCTTCCCAGGATGGCACCCTACAGACAACTGTTTGGGTGCTAGCCACAGAAGCAGATCTATAAACTCATATTACAATCGCTCCACACTTATACAATAGCTCGAATGTAATCATGTATTGTCTTCTGCTGACTGGTGAGCAAGAAATAAAAGCTTTTCACTGTCCCTCGGTACACGTGACAATAAATTAAACTATTCTTCTAACCAGAAACACATGTTGAATATTTGTAGTTTGCCCAGCCTTAATGAACATTACTCACTGTTGTCAATGGTGCCAGGTATAGCTTATCTCTGAAGTTCAGCTGAAAAATAAAGTTTTAATATTTGGATCAAATATACCAGAAAAAAAAATTAACTGATACAGTTCTGTCACATTCATTCCACTGTGCTGCAGGTAGTAACAGTTAAACATTTGCAATCTGCATAACATTAATGAAATGTATTTCCATTTCCATGCCCATTGCAGAGTAATGCAGAGTAATCGAACATTATCCGATGTTCTTTGTGGAAAGAAGTGTATGGCCACGAATAATTTAGATATGGAAGTTGTTCCCTGCCCCCACCCCAACAAGGGAAAACATCCCGTGGATGAGGAACAATAGGGACCAAGAATTCTGTTGGACCACAGTGCAGTTAAGCGGACGAAATGAGAGACAAAGCTACTGGAAGAGGTGTGTGGATTGTATTGGAACGTGAAATTATATTGAGTAGAATCAGTGCTAATTCCCAGTGATTCTGGTAAAAATATACTTGCCCTTGAAAGATATTGCAAGTTACAAAATGATAACTGCTACATAACTGTTATAACTTATAACTGTTATTTGATACAGAATTTGATATGATCTCCAAACCAAGGAAGTTATTGTTATTTTATTTTCTCCAAATTAAAACTGATAACCTCATTGGAGACCCTAGGGCTATCTTTAATCAGACTTATCTTGCATTAAACGATAGTCCCTTTATCCAGTATCTGCAAACTGTGGATGGCTTGATTGTAATAATGTATAGTCTTTTTCACAGACTGGATAGTGTGCAACAAAAAAGCTGTTCACTGTACCCAAGTACACATGCCAATACTAATAATAATAAACTAATAAACTAAAGGCAACTTACTTGTTTCTTCTCACACAATCGAAGCTTTATGATATCTTCATCAGTCACAACACCTAATCTAGTTGCAGAAGACATTTGTTTGTTGTCCTTAACAGAACTGGCATCTATTTCAGAACCTAGAATGGTCTGTTTTTCCAATGAGTTTCCAGGACAGGCAAATTTATTCTGCGATTCTGCAATTACATTATTCTTTGGTGGTATGCAAACACTATTTTCTTGGATGGCTACACTTACAACACTAAGAGCTGACTCTATCTCCACTCTCAAATCAGTATTAACCTGGGTGGAACCAGTTTTGTCTTCTGGACTATTTTGTTTTCTTGAATCATTATTTACACTCATCATTTTCAAGTATTGCTCAGATTTTGGAAAATAAAATTTTTTTTTACGAAGAATATGCTGCAGTTCTTTGCCAATGGTGTTTTTCACTATCACTTTTGTTTCCCACTTTTTCATAAGATCCTCCTTAATAAGATTCTTGTTATCTGGCCCAAGGTGAGATTGTGCATAGCGACAGGAAATGCCATATTGACATCTTCCATATGTATCATACAAGTAACAATGTTCTCCAAGATCAGCAGGTTTCAATGCCAGGTACTCTGACACATCATGTAAAAATCTGCATTTGTCACCATAGTAACATTTTCCTGGATGTTCCTAGGGATGAAAAAAACACATTAATGTATGTTTTAACATATTAAGCACCGTTATTAAGAACATAATATTTACAATTGAAGAGTATAAAGTTATGAAAAGCCAATTCAGCAATCTCAGCAACATGAAGAAATCTTAGGAAATGTCTGTAAGCCAAAATGGCATAGCAACAGAAGACAACTACAATGAGTTGACAACATTTATTTTTGAGGGCACTGTAACCCGTTTGAAACATATAATTATAATTAAACAACAGACATTTGTCCTTTATGATTCAGTTCACACAATTTTACTGAATAGCTTCAAAACACGATAACCCAAAGGGGTTCCATTTCAACTGGCTATCAACGTTCTATATTAACAAGTAAAAATAGTTCTGCTATAACACGATAGTTGCATTCCTAAGAAACCCCACATTATAGAAAAATCACTTTATAATATCTATGTCAATGAAAACGGTTGTAAGAGGAGGGGATAGAGTTTGAGATTAACATGCCCCACATGATCTTGTACACATAAATAAAGCCACCCTCGACTTCCCATAATAGTCCCATATACAACCTCTCCCTGTAACCCAAGTGTCTGGAGTCTCTTTTGAACCATTACCAGCTTATTGACATCCTTCATTGTAGATGTGTGACCAGAACGGTTCTCCAAGTAAGGTCTCACCAATGACTTACAGCTGCATCATGATATGCCAGCGTTAATACTCAATACGGATCCTGTTGGAAACTTAGATATCATTCCTCATCCACTAAAACACATGGAGACAGCACTGACCCCCTGTGGCAAATCACTGCTCAAAGTCTTTGAGTAGGACACACAACCATCCACAACTACCCCTTGACTCACTCCTTCCTCTAAGCCAACTATGCTAATTGGCTAGGTCACCTTGGATTCCATGTGATCTAACCTTCCAAACCTTGTTTAAACAATGCAGATAAAAGAGACAACAGATCCTCGAATCGCAGAACAAAGAGCAGAACGTTAATAACTCATTGGATCAAACAGCATCATTGGTGGCAAAAGGTGTATGTCGATGTTTTGAGTCAATCCTGCATAAACAGCAGGAGGATGAGGAAAATTTTTTCCACACAGAGGGTTGTGAATGTGTGGAATTCTCTGCCTCAGAAGGCAGTGGAGGCCAATTCTCTGGAGGCTTTCACGAGAGAGTTAGAGATCTTAAAGAGAGCACTCAGGGGATATGGGGAGAAGGCAGGAATGGAGTACTGATTGTGGATGATCAGCCATGATCACGGTGAATGGCGGTGCTGGCTCAAGGGGCCAAATGGCCTACTCCTGCACCTATTGTCTATAACAATGTTCCTTCCTTATGGCGATTTAAAATACCTTTATTTTGAAAAATCTGCAGTATATTTTACAGCAAGATAAATATACTAATGGCTGTATGTTAGATAGAACATCATTGCACAATCGTCAATAGAAACAATTGCTTTGTCAACTTCCATGGTAAAAACTGTCGCTGATGTTCTTAAGAAACAATGGTGTCTGATTAGACATTGATTTTTCACTTAGACTGTAAGTCACTTTTTCCTACTTGTCAATTTCTAAAGTAACTAACTTTTAACAGGGTTTCTAGTTCTTGATTGAAATTGCAGATAACCAATTCCGCCCATGTCATACATACACACACGATTCTCTCCTTGCGCAAGCTTTAATTCTGTAATCGTTTACCACACCTTAACTTTGGAATTTAATAGGCAGTTAGATCATAAAGAAATGACTTTATGTATCAATTCATTTTCACCTGGGAAATATGTACTTCCAGATTTTGTAATAATTTCTACTGGACAGACAAAACCAAAATACTCCTTCCTTTAAACCAGTGGTTTTCAACCTTGTTTGCCCCATGCACCCCTTTCACCATATGTCAGAATGTCATTCCCCCCCTCCTTTCCAAGATTGTCTGCCTCAAAAAGTGCATTCCAAATAATATGCATATAATACTGAAAATCCTTTATTTCTAACAGTTTGAGTTTACTAATCTGTGGTCCCAATTCCCCCCCTGACAACCTGAAATCCCCCCCCTGGGGTGAATTCCCCCCTGGTTGAGAACCCCTGCTCTAAACCATTCCACCCTCAAGACAATTCCTTCCTTTGCTCCACATGGAAATCTCCGAGCATCCATCCAGCCAAATGAGACAAAAACACACTGGATAGCCACCAAGTGGTCACAGGAATGGAAGGCAACCTCTTCTCCATTACACAACTACATCTCTTCATCAGATAAAAACTGTCCAGGGTCTGACCTTCCCAGAGGAGCATGGGTGAAGCTCAACAGACTTTGTACTGGAGTTGGGCGTTTCAATCAGCATGTGGAGATGGGGACTCCGCCAGAGCCCAGCTTGTGAATGCAGAGCAGAACAGACAGCCAACCATGTCATCCCGCTCTACCACCCACCAAATGGAGCTCAGGGCCTGGCAAACATTGACGCAGAGACAACAACCTGGCTGCGCAACACCCGGCTTGAGATCTAACTATTCCTTTGGTTTATTTATGTTTCATTCGCAAAAAGCTTCACAATTCGCAACATTTCAATCCTTTGGTCTCAGACCTGCCTTTTCATCTCTGGTGTTTGTCCAACCATCTGCATATCAAATAACCCTCCACACCTGTGTTGGTCTATTACCTGCCAGGCATTGTCAAGCCCCTCTTCTCTTACTGCACCCTGCCCACACATTCATTCTGAAGAAGGCTACTGACCCTATACGTCATCTATCCATGTTCTTCTGAGATGGGACCTGACCCACTGAGCAATTCCAGCACTCTGTGCCTTTTGTAAACCAGCATCTGCAGTTCATTGAAACTACAAAACCGTTAATTGGTGTAATCTCACTAAAATGCTAATGTCATCTGTTCACAACAATGTCAGTGAGTTAGCAACTCTTTACCATTCAATTTTATTCTTCACCTGATAAAGCTTTCAATGTATCACAAAAAGGGGGCTGATTTAGTGAAACAATCGCTGCCCACATTATTTTATAATTAATTAAAATCTGACCTCCCTTTTCCAGATTTTGTGGACCCAGATAACATCTGAAGTCATGACAAAATAACAGAGGAGCCTTCCTCTTACATTTTACATTAATCTTCTTTGTTCATCATTAGAAAGTATGCACAATGGTAAAGAATGACTATTTAAGATTTTTTCTCATTGCGAACCCTGTCCTCTTTTAAAGTAGAATGCAGTGCCCAAACGTATCTTCACAACCAAACAGGCAAGACAAGCAACTCAACTGAATGTGAAGACAGGGAAGGATATCAGCATAGCGCAGGAATTCGAGCTATACAATTGATCTACCAAATCAATGTAACATACCCGAACTACTGAGGTACATAACTTTCGATCGTGTTCATACTGGTTTGGCTTCATATGAGGCCTGTTTTTATTTTGGCCCCTAGCCTTCCTATTACTTTCTTTGCCATTGTCTTTAGTTTGACGTAATTCTGCGCTACTCTTTTCAGATTCATTTGCATCATGATCATCTTCATCAATTTTAACTTTTTTTGAATCATGCTTCAGAGTATCTTCACTTGCACCTAAATTGTCAGCAAGTTTTAGGTCTTTTTTTCTTTCGTCATCAAGATATTCATGGAATTTATCTTTGCTGATTATATATCTAGAAGATAAAAGGAAATATAATGAGGAAATTAAAACATCTTTTAAATTATGAAAGATTTTGCTAGAGTCGATAAATAAAAAGCATTGCTATTGTGAATACAAAAAGACAATAAGATTGCCAACAAGAAACCAGACATAGTACAGAAGAAACTTCTTTATTCTGGAATAAATGTGGCAAAGAGGGAAACCAGATATGCATCAGGAAGAGAGGATCATAGGTACATTGGTATGGTTAGATGGGAAGAATGGAAGGTGGCTCGAGTGAAGCATAGTTTTTGGCATAGTCTTACACCATTTTATGCTCACTATACAAGTTAAGGATCTGTAGAAATTGCAGCACGGGTTGATAAGGGCGATAAGAATAGATACTGGATACTATTTTTCATTACCAAGACCACAAATTACAATAGTAGGGAGATCTTGGTACAACTTCATAAAACTTGATTAAGCCACACTGGGACTATTGGGTGCAGCTTGGGCCAATAGTTCAGATGGACAATACCACATCAAGACAATGTGACAAATCAATATTTTAAAATCTAGTGGATACAAATGTATATGTATTTAGGTCTTCATTATTGTTGTACAATTGCTGCACTGTATCTAATTGTTGAATATGGAATTCTATGCAAATTCATTCACCAATAAAACTTACTGCCAAAACGTTATGAAGTTGCTGTATTTCAACTAGATTACAATTGCTGTTTCAATTCTAAAAGTAGGCACTGTCAACTTTTCTCCTATATCTGTTTCAGTGTAGATTTTGCAGAACATGACACTACAGCTTTCCACGTGACTGATCAAAAATAATTTTAATTGCTTTAAAAGCAACTCACTGAGATTTGACTGGTGCTACTCCTGGATGAGTCACATTATCATTGCTGGTGTTATTGGCATCTCCTCCTTCAGCCATAATTAACCAAGTTGAAGATTAAAAGCTTGTGAAGTCTCAGAAACCAGTGTTCAAATTAGACAATAAAAGGCAATGGCAATACTCAGGTCAGAAACATCTGTAGAGAGAGAAAAGGAGTTAAAATTTCATGTTGACGACCCTCCATCAGAACTGCAAAAGTGAGAAACGCACATATTTTAACTCACAGAGAACGGTTGTCGTGAATGTAACCAAGGGGACATCTGTGTGGACTCACCTGTCCTGAGGAATACAAGTGGAGAAAGAAGAGTGAGAGTAAGAGAGAAGGAAAAAACTGGCTGGAATTTTAAAAAGGCAAGGACAGAATATGGCATAAATCAAAAAATAAAAGACAATGTTGGAAATATCCAACAGATGTGATTTATCTGTAGAAAGCTAAAGTATGTAGGTGATTTTGCATCAGAAAAGACCAGTTCTGAAACGAAGGGAGAGGGGGCTCAAAAAGAGGAGGGTGGAACAGCACCCATTTTGCTTGGGCAGCGGTCTATTGATTTCTCTAATTTCATAACCCCTGTCTCTTTCTCCATCTCTCCCCCACCCTAGTCATCCTACTAGTTCCACTGTCACCCTGCTTAGTTTCATTGTTCGTATCTACTCGTTATCACGTTTTCCACAGCTATCAATGGACCTTTGTGGACTCTATCTTTTATTGGTCATTGTTAATGTCTTTGATTTGTTCTATGTACCTTTTCATACATCTAGTTTCCCTCTCCCCTAACTCTCAGTCCAAAGAAAAGTCTTGACCCTTTAAGTGGAATTCTCTGCTGCGCAGGGCGGTGGAGGCCAGTTCTCTGGATACCTTCATGAGAGAGCTAGATAGGGCGCTTGAAGATAGTGGAGTCAGGGGATATGGGGAGAAGGCAGGAACGGGGTACTGATTGTGGATGATCAGCCATGATCTCATTGAATGTCGGTGCTGGCTTGAAGGGCCGAATGGCCTACTCCCGCACCTATTGTCTATTGACCCAAAACGTCACCCATTCCTTATCTCCAGTTATTCCAATATTTTGTGTTTATCTTTAGAGGCGGGACAAGGTCAGGCAAATGATATGTGCGTACATGTGAAGGGGGAGAGCTTGCTGGCTGGTGCGGGACAAAGCCTAGAGATGAAATGGGGACAAAAATTAGATTATTGTGTCAGAGAGGCCTATTGCTTGACGTGGTTTAATTCAACTTCAAGTCGCCAGGGCTGCATGGTGCCTGTGTGTGGGGAAACGAACGCCGTCCTCCAACTCTGGGCCACACGGAAATCAGCACTGAAGTGTTATTCTCAGAGCCCGCCAGGTGCAGCACTTAACAGCTCCATCTTGTCCTATTAGCAGCGTGATTGAAGACGATGCCTGGCGCTGCCCAGCGCCTGCAACCGCCAGCGGCCAGGCGGGGCCCGCCAGCGCCTCGCGCCCGCGTGCACCCGCCGGTGCCTCGCGCCCTCGCGCCCGCCCGCGTCCGCCCGCCCGCGTTCACCCGCCCGTGCCTCGCGCCCGCCCGCGTTCACCCGCCCGCGTTCACCCGCCCATGCCTCGCGCCCTCGAACCCTGACCAACGTTCAAACTCGCCGCGCGCTCAGCAAGACCGTTTTTTGACCATTTACCCGAAGCGGCCGCAGAGATTGACCCGAGCAAAGATCCTACAGCGGAGAAAGTCTGAAGAAGGGTCTCGACCCGAAACGTCGCCTATCTCCTTCGCTCCTTAGATGCTGCAGCTGCACCCGCTGAGTTTCTCCAGCTTTTTGTGTAACCTCTATAGCGGAGAAAGATCAGTGGACCAGAGTGACGTGTCCGCCAACACAGCGGCGGGTGCAGCGATGAAACGCCTCCCTCGGCAACTCGCAACTGCTCACACCGGTCCGCGGAACTGTCGCATCCCCCATCCCTTCACGGCATCGAAACTTGCAGCATCTACATATATCTAACTCGTTTTCGCGAGAGATAATTTCCAACAGGGCTGATTGAGTTTACCCATTAATGTTTGAAAATCGATGTTTTTTTTAAAATCAGCAGAAGGAGGGACAATAATGCAAATCCATCCCCCGACTCTCAGTCTGAAGAACTTCAAGAAGGGTCTCGACCCGAAACGTCACCTATTCCTTTTCTCCAGAGATGCTGCCTAAGCCGCTGAGTTAATCCAGCATGTTGGGTCTATGTTCGTTTGGAAATATTAAATACGTTTCTGAACTAAAATGTTGGAATCCTTTAATTTTAAATAGTCCCTGGCCACAGTTTAGGCATCAGTTGACTGCAGGATAGCAGATGTGAAGATCATGAGGAATAAGCCAGATAATTAGATCAGCAATGGGAAGATTATGCGAGGAAAGGGATGAAACGGGAAAGGTAGGGATTAATACATAGCACAGAAACGGCCCCTTCAGCCCACAATGTTTGCCGAACATGATGAAAAGTTAAAGTCTCATCTGCCTGTACATGATCCATATTACTGTGTTGTCTGCACTTGTGCCTTTCCAAAAGCCTCTTAAACGGCACTATTGTATCCATCTTCACCACCGCCCCTAGTAGTATGTTATAGGCCACCACAATTCTCTGTAAAAAAAACACACTTGCTCTGCACATCTCCTTTAAACGTTCCTCCTCTTACCTTAGTTATAACTATGCCCTCTGGTGTTGAATATTTCCCCTATGGGGGAAAAAGGTGGACTATCAAAAAAAAAGTCAGCATGAATTTGGTAGCTGGAGTTCCTGTCCTACCAACCGGGTCGATTTTTTTTTTAAGAGAGGTAACAAATTGTATTGATAAAGGCAACAGACAACCTACTGGAGGAACTCAGCGGGTTGAGCAGCATCTCATAGGAGAAATAATGTTTCCAGTTGAAATGCTGGGGAGGGGGAGGATCCGGTGGAAAAAATGTAGGCAGTTGGGAGAACCAGGAAGAGGAGGAAGCTGAAAATGAGTGATGCATTACTGGAAGGGGAATATAAGGAAAGGGGACCAATGGGAGATTGGTCTCATGGGGTGGGGAGGAGGAGGGCGAGGGCGAGGGCCACAGAAGATATGGGTTAGCTGAAATTTGAAAATTCAACGTTTACTCCATTGAATTGTCTGGAATCTGATAGGTAAGGAAAGTGGTAATTAAAAGGGAAGAGGTGAAGAGCAAATGGAACCATGACCAGATAAGGGAGGGGATATCTGGTGGATAACATGTATGGGTAGTAAGTTTATGGAACCAAGAGGGAAAGGTTTGTGACTCTTTCAGTTTTTAATTTATTGTCACGTGTTCAGACGTACAGTAAAAAGCTTTTGTTGCATGCTAGCCAGTCAGCAGAAAGACAATACCAGATTACAATCGAGCCATTTACAGTGTATATGATAAGGCAATAACAGATACATGATAAGGGAATAACGTTTAGTGCAAGGTAAAGCCAGCAAGGTTGAATCAAGGGTCACCAAAGAAGTAGATAGTAGTTCAGCACTGCTCTCTGGTTGTGGTAAGATGATTCTGTTGCCTGATAATAGCTGGGAAGAAACTGTCCCTGAATCTGGAGGTGTGTGTTTTCACACTTCTATACCTATTGCCTGATGTGAGAGGGGAGGGGAGAGAGTGGCCAGGGTGCAACTCATCCTTGACTATGCTGGTGGCGTTGCCAAGACAGCATGAAGTATAAATGGAGTCAGTAGAAGGGAAGTTGGTTTGTGTGATGGTCTGGGCCGTGTCCACAATTTGCTGCAATTTTTTGCAGTCTTGGATGGAGCAGTTCCCAAACCAAGCTGTGATATATCCTGATAAAATGCTTTCTATGGTGGATTTAGAAGTTGGTGAGAGTTGTAGGGAACATGCCAAACCTCCTAAGCGTTTTAAGACAGTAGAGGCATTGGTGTGCTTTCTTGGTCATTGCTTCAATATGGGTAGTCCAGGAGAAGTTGTTTATATTATCTCCTAGGAATTTGAAGTTTTCAAACATCTCTTCGGCACCATCAATGCAAACTGGGGTATGTGTACTGCTTCGTTTCCTGAAGTCGATCACTATCTCCTTTGTCTTGCTGATATTGAGAGAACAGTTGTTGTCTCGACACCAGGACACGAGGTTCTCGATCTCCTTCCTATGCTCCGTCTCGTCGTTATTTGATATCCGGTCATATAAGGGAAAATGAGGGACAAACAGGGTTCTCGCTTAACGTTTTTTCCCTGTTGCCAGCCGGGTAACCTAGGCAGCTTTTTAGGTTGCCAAATGACAGTTTCTGTGGTCATTTAAGACGGCTCGCATGACACGTGCGATAATGTGCTCGGACGTCACATATTATTTCTGCTTCAAATAAAGTCACAAACTAAACATATTCACCAATCAAGACATGATATATACCATAATGACATGCAGCAAAATTAGAATACAGTATCTCATCTCTTTTTACACGTTGCAATGAATGGAATTTTCTATTATTTCTTTCCACTTCCAAACAAAATTCTGGTTGGATAATTCAGCGTATCATCAAACTCAGTGAGAATATGTGCAGGATTGGCAATCCCTTCGCACAACATGTACACTCAGTTCGCAATAACAAACCTGATCTCCTGGTGGCTCAGCACTTCAACTCCCCCTCCCATTCTGTATCCGACCTTTCTGTCCTGGGCCTCCTCCATGGCCAGAGTGAGGAACAGCACCTCATATTTCACTTGGGTAGTTTACACTCCAGCGGTATGAACATTGGCTTCTCCAATTTCAGGTAGTCCTTTCTTTCTCCCTCCTTCCCCTCCCATTCCCAGCTCTCCCACAGCCTACTGTCTCCGTCTCTTCCTTTCTTTTTCCCGACCCCCCCCCCCCCCCCGACATCAGTCTGAAAAAGGGTCTCGACCCAAAACGTCACTGATTCCTTCGCTCCACAGATGCTGCCTCACCCACTGATTTTTTTCCAGCTTTGTCTAATGCAGGAAATGCTACACTTGTCGCTTTACCTCCCCCCTTGACTCCATTCAAGGACCCAAGCCGTCTTTCCAGGTGCGGCAGAGGTTCACCTGCACCTCCTCCAACCTCATCTATTGCATCCGCTGCTCTAGGTGTCAGATGCTCTACATTGGTGAGATCAAGCATAGGCTTGGCGATCGCTTCGCCCAACACCTCCGCTCGGTTCGCAATAACCAACCAGATCTCCTGTTGGCTCAGCACTTCAACTCCCCCTCCCATTCCAAATCCGACCTTTCTGTCCTGGGCCTCCTCCATGGCCAGAGTGAGGCCCACCGTAAATTGGAGGAGCAGCACCTCATATTTTGCTTGGGCAGTTTACTCCCCAGTGGTATGAAAATTGACTTCTCCAATTTCAAGTAGTCCCTGCTTTCTCCTCCGCTTCCCAGCTCTCCAGCCCACTGTCACCGCCTCTTCTTTTCTTCTTCCCACCACCCCCCCCCCCCCCCCCCCCCCCACCACCATCATCAGTCTGAAGAAGGGTCCCGGCCCAAAATGTCGTCTATTTCCTTCGCTCAATAGATGCTGCCTCCCCCGCTGAGTTTCTCCAGCATTTTTGTCTACCCATTCACACAAGTTCTGTTATCCCACTTTCCTCACCCACTCCCAACACATTAGGGGCAATTTTACAGAGACAAGTTAGCCTACAAAGTCAATGCATCTTTGGGATGTGGGAGGAAACCTACATGCTTGCAGAGAGAATGTGCAAATTCAACGCAGACAGTGCCCAAGGACAGGATTGAACACAGATCTCTGGCATGTGAGGCAGCAAGTCCACCAGCTGTGCCACTATATTTTATTTTCCAACACACAAAAAAATTATATGTTGATAACTTTGGTTACTAAAAAAAGGAACTATCCATTTTCAGTCTTAAATCTCTAAGTGATGCTATGTCCCCCTTTACAGCTACTGTATGTTTTAATTCAGTTCAATTAACATTGGCTATAAAGTTGCTGCCTAAAATTGCCAGACCTGAATATGGGTGCTGTCTGTATGGAGTTTCCTCCTTTTCCCTTTGATCGCATGGGTTTTCTCCGGGTGCTCTTGTTTCCTTCCACATTCCAAAGGTGTGTAAGAACCTTTTTCAGACCCAATCCAAAACATAATATTTTCCTTTTATCGAGATTCTGTCTGACCTGTTGAGTTACTCCAGCTTTTTGTGTCTATCTTCAGTTTAAACCAGCATCTGCAGTTCCTTCCTACACACACACGATACTCTACGATAGAACTTTATTAATCCCAGGAGGGAAATTTGTATGTGTGTGTATAGTTATATCTATATTATTAAAAGTCTGATCTTGACAATTTCCTGTTGTTCTGTATATTGATTTTAGAAAAAACGCTGCCACTTACGGCTGTGAGTTTTGGCCATCTTACTCAGAGTCCCTCTTCACTGCGCAGGACAAGAGGATATTTTCCCATCGAAGAAAATATAGAAGTTATTAGTGTTTTAAAAATGTTGAGATTCTCTCTCCTGAAGGCCGCGCCCCTTCCGGAAGGACTATAAAACCTGGAAGTGTTGAGTGCCTCAGTCAGTCTGCAAGATGGGGGAGCGAGAGGGTCATGTCCCTCATTCTGAGCTGTGAATAACACTGAACACATGTCTATTAAACTGTGAGAGGTTTTACTGACCTATCAGTGCCCTTAACGTGATTTGAATATATAGTTTGGAAATGCTAAAGCTGTGTAGCCTTTGGTTTGGAAATGCTAAAGCTGTGTTGCCTAATTAAAGTTGCTTTGCCAAATTAAAGTTGCCTTGCCTAAATTAAAGTTGCCTTGCCTAATTAAAGTTGCCTTGCCTTCTATATAATTAAAAGTCTAATCTTGACCACTTCCTGTTTGCGCTTTATATTGATTTTAGAAAAAACGTTACCACGTACGACTGTGATTTTTGGCCATCTTACTCAGTCCCCCTCCGCTCATCAGGTGCAGAGGATTTTTCCCATCAATTAAAAATAAAAGAGTTATTCGTGTTTTTAAAATGTTGAGATTCTCTCTCCTGTCAATCACGCCATGAAGGCCATGCCCCTACTGGAGGGAGGGGGGGAGGGACTATAAAACCCAGAAGTGTGGGCGTGGGTCAGACTCTGCAAGATGGAGGAGGGAGAGGTCATGACTCGCTGTCTTTATTGGCCTTGCACCCTGCTTGAAATGGTATGAAACTGCACTTGAATTTGGTGGCCTTGCACCCTGCTTGAAGTGGTAAGAAACTGCACTTGAATTTGGAGGCCTTGCACCCTGCTTGAAATGGAATTTCAAGGAATAGCCGTGAGTCAACTGCCAGCCCACCAGCCATGAGTGAGCTGCCAGCACAACAGGCTTGAGTGACTGAGTCGCCAGCCCAAGAATCCATTTGGCCCACAATGTCCATACTAGCCCTCTGGAAACCAGTTCCTTCAGCCCACAACACCCATATTAGCGCTCCAGAAAGCCCCCCCCCCTCCCCCCTCCCCCCTCCCCCCTCCCCGGCCAGCAATATTGGAATTGGTGGAGAGGTGGAATATTAGGTTGGGGACCAGCCCTCCCGTGTGATGCTGGGACCCAACGGGTCCCACTTAGTCTAGTATTCATATATAAATAAACACTTTTGTTTTCTCATTTATAACATTGTTTGTAACATACTATGTTTACATATTCTGTTGTGTTGTTGCAAGTAAGGATTTAATTGGGATGTGCGAGAATAAAACAGACTTATGTCGCTAATGCGTGGGATAGAACAAATGTATGGGTGATCGGTGGTCGGTGTGGACTCGGTGGGCCGAATGGCCTGTTTCCACGCTGTATCTTTAAATTAAACTAAAAACGCTAAAACCAGAGGAAATCTAAAGAAGGGTCTCTACCCGAAACGTCACCCAATTTCTTCTATCCAGAGATGCTGGCTGCTCCATGGAGTTCCCGCCGCACAATTAAAGCATGGAATAGTCTTCAACCTACTATAGGTACCCAACCAGATGCAACTAAATTTAAGGTAGCTCTTTTTTTCCCCAAGAACCCTTTTTTGTTTAAGTCCAAGTCTAGAGTCAAGAGTGTTTTATTGTCATGTGCCCCAGATAGGACAATGAAACTCTTGCTTGCTGCAGCACAACAGAATATGTAAACATAATACAGAACAGGAGATAAAAGTTCAGTGTGTCTATATACCATAAACCATATATATATATATATATATAGATATATATATATATATATATATATATAGAAAATATACACAATAACTAAACAGATAAAATGCAATAGGCTGTTATTTTTCAGAGTTTGGAGTTTGATGGTGGTGTTTAAATTCTGTTTAATTTCCATTTCGAATATTTTTGGAGGACCAGGAAACCAAGAAGCAAGAGTCACTCCAGGGGGTTACTCCAGCTCCAGGCGAGTGATTCTGCGGTTTTTAGCGGTCGCGGCGAGGCGGCGACCAGACAGCAATGGCGGCCAGATCTCCCACAATGCAAAGGGTGGGAGAAAGTGGCCGATGCTGACCAGTTGCAGTGGCAGTGCACATGTGCAGGGCGGTACAATGGCACAACCATGGCCGATGATGTGCTGGCCAAAGATCCTCGCTATCGGATCATTGGTGCTGGCCGCGGTTGTGTAAGGTGGCCTGCTGTGCCGGCGGACGTGGAGCGGGCGGGAGACCCGAGACATGGATACAGGTGGCGGGCAGAGACAGAGAGAGAGAGAGAGAGAGAGATAGAAAGGCGGCCCGCTCAGAATTATACGATAGGTGACCCGGGTGTTTGCCAAGCCAGGCAAAATGTCACGGCTTTTAGGTTGCCCGGCGGGACTGTAGCTTGCCATTGGCAACTGGGCAACCGCAAATTTTGAGCCCAGAAAGAATGGGAATAATAACCAACAGCAGTGCAGTTGATGTTGTCAGCATGGACTTCAATAATGCCTTTGTCAAAGTCCCACATGAGAAACAACTCCAAAAAGTTAACCTCATGGGTTCCAAAGCAAGTTAGCAAATTGGATCCAACATTATGTAGGAAAAAACTGCAGATGCAGGTTTAAATCGAAGGTAGACACAAAATGCTGGAGTAACTCAGCGGGACAGGCAGCATCTCTGGAGAGAACCTTCTCTCCAGAGATGCTGCCTGTTCCGCTGAGTTACTCCAGCATTTTGTGTCTATTTTTGGATCCAACGTTGGTTTCCTAATGAGAGGTAGAGGATAATTAGTACAAATTAGCCAGAGAAAGCAGCCCACCAGAGGACTGGGAGAAATTCAGAGTCCAACAGAGGAGGACAAAGGGCTTAATTAGGAAAGGGAAAATGGATTACGAAAGATAACTGACAGGGAACATAAAAACTGACTGCAAAAGCTTTTATCGATATGTGAAGAGAAAAAGATTAGTTAAAACAAATGTAGGTCCCTTGCAGTCAGAAACAGGTGAATTGATAAATAATTTGCCGGAAATAGCAGGGGATCGCGGGTCAAATGAGATGGAGGAACTGAGTGAAATCCAGATTAGCCGGGAAGTGATGTTAGGTAAATTGAATGGATTAAAGGCCGATAAATCCCCAGGGCCAGATAGGCTGCACCCCAGAGTACTTAAGGAAGTAGCCTCAGAACTAGTGGATGCCTTAGTGATAATTTTTCAAAACTCTTTAGACTCTGGAGTAGTTCCTGAGGATTGGAGGGTAGCTAATGTAACCCCACTTTTTAAGCAGGGAGGGAGAGAGAAAACGGGGAATTACAGACCAGTTAGTCTAACATCGGTAGTGGGGAAAATGCTAGTCAGTTATTAAAGATGGGATAGCAGTACATTTGGAAAGTGGTGAAATCATTGGACAAAGTCAGCATGGATTTACAAAAGCTAAATCATGTCTGACGAATCTTATTGATTTTTTTGAGGATGTAACTAGTAGAGTGGATAAGGGAGAAGCAGTGGATGTGTTATATCTGGACTTTCAGAAGGCTTTAGACAAGGTCCCACACAAGAGATTAGTATACAAACTTAAAGCACACAGTATTGGCGGTTCAGTATTGATGTGGATAGAGAACTGGCTGGCAGACAGGAAGCAAAGAGTAGGAGTGAACGAGTCCTTTTCAGAATGGCAGGCAGTGACTAGTGGGGTGCCGCAAGGCTCAGTGCTGGGACCCCAGCTATTTACAATATATATTAATGATTTGGACGAGGGAATTGAATGCAAGATCTCCAAGTTTGCAGATGACACGAAGCTGGGGGGCAGTGTTAGTTGTGAGGAGGATGCTCGGAGGCTGCAAGGTGACTTGGATAGGCTGGGTGAGTGGGCAAATGCATGGCAGATGCAGTACAATGTGGATAAATGTGAGGTTACCCACTTTGGTGGCAAAAACAGGAAATTAGACTATTATTTGAAAGGTGACCGATTAGGAAAAGGGGAGATGGTCTTTAGACCTGGGTGTCATGGTACACCAGTCATTGAAAGTAGGCATGCAGGTGCAGCAGTCTGTGAAGAAAGCGAATGTTATGTTGGCATTCATAGCAAAAGGATTTGAGTACAAGAGCAGGGAGGTTCTACTGCAGTTGTACAGGGTCTTGGTGAGGCCACACCTGGAGTATTGCATACAGTTTTGGTCTCCTAATCTGAGGAAAGACATTCTTGCCATAGAATGAGTACAGAGAAGGTTCACCAGACTGATTCCTGGGATGGCAGGACTTCCATATGAAGAAAGACTGGATAGACTCGGCTTGTACTCGCTGGTATTTAGAAGATTGAGGGGGGATCTTATAGAAACGTACAAAATTCTTAAGGGGTTAGGACAGGCTAGATGCAGAAAGATTGTTCCCGATGTTGGGGAAGTCCAGGACAAGGGGTCACAGTTTAAGGATAAGGGGGAAATCTTTTAGGACCGAGATGAGAAAAACATTTTTCACTCAGAGGGTGGTGAATCTCTGGAATTCTCTGCCACAGAAGGTAGTTGAGGCCAGTTCATTGGCTATTTTTAAGAGGGAGTTAGATGTGGCCCTTGTGGCTAAAGGGATCAGGGGGTATGGAGAGAAGACAGGTAAGGGATACCAAGTTGGATGATTAGCCATGATCATATTGAATGGCGGTGCAGGCTCGAAGGGCCGAATGGCCTACTCCTGCACCTATTTTCTATGTTTCTATAATGCTGGAAAGCTGTTTTTTGTGATTGAAAGACTGTCACTAAAGCTGTGTCACAGGGATTGTGGCTCTGCCCTTATGTTCGATGTTATACATTAGTAGTTGGCTATGAATACAGCAAATATAATTGGTATATTTTTCAGATGATCCAAAAATCGGTGATGTTGTTGAGAATGAAGTAGATAGTCAGGTTATAGGATTGTAGATCATTTGTTAATGTGGGCAGAGCTGTGGCAGATAGAATTTAATTTGGATAAGCGGTTTACTTTTGAACTACACAATGAATAACATCTTACTTACGCTATTCACATCGACAGAGTTGTGAATCTGTGGAACTCTCTGCCACAGAAGGCAGTGGAAGCCAATTCACTGGATGTTTTCAAGAGAGAGTTAGATTTAGCTCAGGGCTAAAGGAATCAAAGGATATGGGGAAAAAACAGGAACGTGGTACTGATTTTAGATGATCAGCATAATCATATTGAGTGGCGATGCTGGCTAAAAAAGGGCCAAATGGCCTACTCCTGCACCTATTTTGCTATGTTTCTATTCACAAATGACAAGCTCTTTCCACCAGAAAACAATCTGGCAAATTTATATTGCCAACAGACACAACATCCACCAAAGCCATCCCGTCTAATGAAACGACATAGAGTCATAAAGTGGTACAGTGTGGAAACAGGCCCTTTAGCACAACTCTCCAACAATGCCCTAGCGACACTATCCCACTTGCCTGCGCTTGTTCCATATCCATCCAAACCTGTCCTATCCATGTACCTGTCTAACTGTTTCTTAAACAATGGGATAGTCCCAGTCTCAACTACCTCCTCTGGCAGCTCGTTCTGTACACCCACCACCCTTTATGTGAAAAGGTTACCCCTCGGAATCCAATTAAATCTTTTCCCCTTCACCTTGAACCTATTTCCTCTGGTCCTCGATTCCCCTACTCTGGGCAAAAAACGGTGCATCTACCCGATCTATTCCTCATGATTTTGTATACCTCTATCAAATCTCCCCTCATCCTCCTGTGCTTCATGGAATACAAACCCAGCCTACTCAACCTCCCCTATTGCTCACACCCTCTAGTCCTGGCAACATCCTCGTAAACCTTTTCTGAACCCTTTCAAGCTTGACAATACATTTTTACTCTAATCCCATTTGCACTAAAATGAATATTTGCTTGCTCAGTAGGTTGCTCTACATTCATGTTTACTCCCTGTGTGTCATAAACCAGCACGCAAAGAACTTTTTTTATGCAAGTGAAACAATATTAACGCATATTAACATTTAACTTAACATACATGGTATCAGCTACAATTGTTCTGTCTTCCACCCATCTGTCCAGTTCACTCAATGCTTTAAAGCATTTTCACCCTTTAATGCCACCACCAGGGGCAGGCACAGATCACGCTGACACCTCGTAACTTTGCTTTGATAAAATGTATTTGATCTTACACCTCTGTTTTCCTCTCTTCGCGCACTGAAACTGCACAATCAGATGAATATCATCACTCCCTCCTTCCCAATGTCTACCTCGGCACCCATTGCTTGGTCATTCACCCAAGTAGCCAATGTTGGGCTGGGCATAAAGTTTGGGGAGTCTGACTTCGTGCCCTGCCATGCATGAGGTGCAGACTACTTACGCCCTCCGCCGGGACACGTGCGGGCGCGCGCTCTGCTCTCCAGGCCAGTGCGGGCGGGCGCGCGCTCTGCTCTCCAGGCCAGTGCGGGCGGGCGCGCGCTCTGCTCTCCAGGCCAGTGCGGGCGGGCGCGCGCTCTGCTCTCCAGGCCAGTGCGGGCGGGCGCGCGCTCTCACGGGCGTGGCCCTGGCTGGGAGCGGCAGGAAGGGAAAGTGAAAGCGCCGAGCAGCAAGATGAGGGCTGGTGCCGTCAGTCTGGCCGTCGTCCTTACCTGTATCAGCCTGTCCCGCCCAGGCGCTGCAGACCCCCGGAGTGGGAAAGGTAAAGGGATGCTGGTTGACCAAGGGTGGTCAGCTGCAGCGAGTGGGGGCAATGCCCGGAGAGCCGCTGGTCCAGGGACTGGGTGTGACTTTCCCGCCGGTTAACTACCTCCCATACACACCTGTTCCTTTGGATCGATCGGGCGACGTGGAGAGGGGGGACGCGCTGCATGGGCAACAGCCTGTCCTCCATAATATTGACATCGCCCAGGCTTGCATCCGACCGCACATCACCTGCAAACTCGGATGCATCACCTGTGGTCAGTCGTGACCGGGGGGGGGGGGGGTGCTACTATACACCTGACCCCATCCCACCCCTGCCGTCCTCTGCCCTTCTGGGAACATGGTCCCGGGAACACATGCCGGGCGGACCGCCTCTTCTCCACCCTGACCCACAAGAACACGTCCCGGCTACACCCGGTCACACCAAACCCTGGCACACTTCTCCCCATCACACATCCTCAACCCGCTATGCCCCTTCCCCATCCACTGGCCGGCCCATTGTCACCAGAAACTCCTGCTGCATTTCCCTGCAACTTTGCCTGTTGCGCTCCCACTCTGCTGCTCCGTAAAGAGCGAGTGAGATATTTTCCCCGTCCGCTTCCCTTGTATCTGCTTTGTCTCCTGCATAAAGACAACTTCCCTTGTACCAATGATATATAAACTGTCTGAATAAGGGTTCCGACGCTCTCCCAGAAATGCTGACTGACCCGCTGAGCTACTCCAGCGCTTTGTGTCTATCTTCGGAATAAAATAGCATCTACAGTTCATTCATACACAAATGGAAACTGGTGTCTGCCGTTCGGACCTTCTATTCTGCTCCTCTTTTTAATAAGATAATTATGTTACCTTAACATCATTTCACTGTGCGTGGTATTTCCGCTACAGTCTCACCAGCACTTTCTAAAATTGTAATAAGATAGAAAATGCTGAAAACACCCGACAGGCCAGACGAAGTTAACGTTTCAGATCAGAGACGTTTTGAGAATAAAGTATTTTTAAGTTACGGAATGATTTGTGGAAAGGATGGGTAGGACAAATGGAATATTTGTGACGGAGTGAAGCTACCTTAAAATCGTTAATAAGACGAAAATGGTGATCGTGCAACTGTGTTTGTGTTTGATCTTGCTAATAGCCAACACAGATGAAAAACAGACAAAATCGAAGATTACTGTGATTCACAGAGCTAATATGACAGGAGCTTGCAGGCAGCTCTATGACCCAATCAGGTTGTTATAGTAGGGGATTTCAACTTTCCCTAATATAAGTTCTTAGATGGGGTGGCATTTGTTAAATGCATTCTGGAACATTTTCTCAGGCATTATGTAGAGGGCCCTACACGGGAAAGGGCAAAGCTTGATCTACTCTTAGGAAATTGGGAAGACCAAGTGACTGATGGGTGAGTCTTTTGTGACCAGCAACCATTGTTCTATTGGGAACTGTGGAGTATACTTCAGAAGGACGCAGGAGGGCAAAAATGAGATGAGAGATAGCTCTGGAAGATAATATTAATGAAAAGCCAAAGGGATTTTATGTACATTGAGGAAAAGAGGGTAATTAGAGAGAGAACTAGGGCCCCTCAGAAACTAAAACAGTCATCAGTGTTTTGGTCCCAGGAGATGGGCAAGATCCTCAATGAGTATTTCTCTGTTTTTAACATGGAGAAAGACATGAAGACTGGAGAACATGGAACAGTTAATGGAGATATCAGAGGACAGTCTGTACTATGATCAAGGAGATGCCGGATGTCCCAAGGCATGTGAAGCTAGATAAAGCCTCTGAGCCTGATAATATATATTTGAGGACACTGTGGGAAGGTAGAGAAGAAATTGCTATGGAAGACTGGAGAGAGGCTAATGTTGTGCCTCCATTTAAGAAAGGCTGCAAGGAAAAGCCTGGGAACTATAGATCAATGATTAGGGATAGCCAGCATGGTTTTGTACATGGGTGATTTCATCCCATGAATCTGAGGGTTTTTAAAGAAATAACCAAAAAGGATGATAAGGGCAAAGTTGTAGATGTTTATATGCATTTGACAAGGACAAGAGTGAAGATGGTTAGCAATAATCACAGCACGATCTTGGATCAGTTGGGCAAGAGGGCTGAGGAATGGTTAATTGAGTTTAATACAGATAAGTGCGAGGTGCTGCATTTTGAGGTGTGAAATCCAGACAGTACCTTCACAGTTACCAGCAGGCACTGACGAGTGTTGTAGAGCAGAGTGATATCAGAGTGCGGGTACGTTGTTTTCTGAGAGTGACATCAAGTAGGCTTTTGGTACATTGGCATACAATAGTCAGGGTATAGAATATAAAAGATAGGCACAAAAAGCTGGATTAACTCAACGGGGCAGGCAGCATCTCTGGAGAGAAGTGCTGATTCCGGTTTTTCACCCCTTAGTCTGGTTCAGTAAAATACTGATTCGAAGACTGTAGTTCAATCCTTTTATTTTAACGCGGGACCCTGCTTCCTTTTCTCTGTGTTTGAGCTCTCTAGAACTCTCACATTAGAGAACGGGAAGCATGTGCTCTGAACAAAGAAAAGATCGTATATTTATAGGGTTAATAAAATGGGCGGTTACCTACAATGGGCAATAACCTAATAGCCCAATCACTACAGTATAACAATCGTCAATCAAATGTCACTTATTTATAGAGAAACAAAAGTTAAAAGTTACATGTCTGTGGAGCCTTCAGAACTTCCCCAGTCCCTGCCCTGATTGTTGAAATGGGAGAAATGCCCTTATGGTTAAGGTGCATTAAGCTAGGGTTACATTACTGGGCTAAACTTTGTGGGTGCAATGATACCTTCCCAGCAAGGTGTTTGTTGCAAGAGGTTGATGATGGTAACAAATATAACACATTTTTTGTCATTATAAATCAGTGGGCTAGGAAGCTGGGTTTGGAACAAGGGGGTATTATAGAGCATACTATATGGCTACCTGTGCCCTATTGGGTTCTTCCTGAACTGTTTATCGAGCTTGCTTTTCTTCAAGAAAAAGATAAGCGCGAGGTGACTCCAAGAATAGTGGAATATCTTAATTCAATCAGTGAGAGCACTTTGATTGTTTTTACAGATGGATCTAAAGATCCAGTTAGTGGGAGAGCTGGGTTTGGCGTATATGTGGAGCAGCTTGGGTTGAAGATTGGCCGACGCATTTCTGATGGAAGCTCTGTTCTCACGACTGAATTAATGGCAATTCAATGGGCTCTATGGTGGATTGAGGAAGCCAGTTTTAGAGAAGTCATTATCTGTTCTGATTCTGCAGCTGCTCTTGAAACTTTAAGAGTAGGGAAATCTAACGCTCGTCCTGACATTCTAAATGAAATCTTGAGTGTGTTTTCTAGAATTGGGTTTGTGTGTAACATCACTTTTTGCTGGGTTCCCGGGCATGCTGGGGTGAGGGGGAATGAGCAGGTGGACCTCATAGCAAAGGAGAGTTTAAGAAGAGAAATAGATATCCATGTATCATTGGGGAGAGTGGAACTGAGACAAATAATTAAAGAGGGCTTAACAAAAGAATGGCAGAGAGGATGGGAAAAGGAAGTCAGGGGTAGACATTACTTTTCTGTACAAGCTGAAGGTAGAAAAATATGTTTCTGTACATCTCTGTCCCGTAGGGACTCAGTTAGACTGTGTAGATTGAGGTTGGGACATTGTGGGTTAAATTACTGTTTGCATTGTAGGGAAACATGTTTCTGGCTTGTGTGAATGTGGGAGTAAGGAGACAGTTAAGCATGTTTTCCTAGAATGTAAAAAGTATAGGGTAGAAAGAAAGGCATTGTTTGCTAGACTGACAGGACTTGGAGTTGAGGCTTTTTTCTGTTTTATCTTTGTTTGGACACAGTGAGAAAGATCAGCTGATATCCAGGGCTGTTCTTCAATTCCTGCATGTTACAGGACTGTATGGAAGAATTTAGTTCAAATTTTGACCTGTGGAGGGCAGTAATACGCTTAGCAGCGTCTACACTGCCAGAAGAAGAAAAGTTACAGGCAGAGTCCCCCTGGTCCTCACCTTTCACCCCACCAGCCGGCAAATACAACATATAGTCCTCCGCCAGTTTCGCCACCTCCAACGTGACCCCTCCACCCGCCACATCTTCCCATCTCCCCCCCTGTCTGCCTTCCGCAAAGACCGCTCCCTCCGCAACTCCCTTGTCCATTCTTCCCTCCCCTCCCACTCTACCCCTTCCCCGGGCACTTTCCCTTGCAACCGCAAGAAATGCAACACTTGTCCCTTCACCTCCCCGCTCCACTCCTTTCAGGGACCCAAGCAGTCCTTCCAGGTCCGACAGAGGTTCACCTGCACCTCCTCCAACCTCATCTACTGCATCCGCTGCTCCAGATGCCAGATGATCTATATCGGTGAGACCAAGCGGAGGCTTGGCGATCGCTTCGCCGAACACCTCCGCTCGGTCCGCAATAACCAACCCGACCTCCCGGTGGCTCAGCACTTCAACTCCCCCTCCCATTCCACATCCGACCTCTCGGTCCTGGGCCTCCTCCACGGCCAGAGCGAGCAACACCGCAAGCTGGAGGAACAGCACCTCATATTCCGCTTGGGGAGTCTGCATCCTTTGGGCTTGAATATTGAATTTTCTCAATTCTGTTAACCCTTGCTGTCTCCTCCCCTTCCCACCTCTCCCTCAGCCCTCGGGCCCTGGCATTCCCTCTATCTCTATCTCCCTCCCCCACCCCAGTCGCACCAGCTTCTCATTTTCACACCACAAACAGCTTACAATGGCTTGTTCCCTTTATCACCGATACTTTTTTGCATATCTTTCACTCATTGTTCCTTATCTCTCCACATCACCGTCTATATCTCTCGTTTCCCTGATCCCTGACCAGTCTGAAGAAGGGTCTCGACCCGAAACGTCGCCTATCTCCTTCGCTCCTTAGATGCTGCTGCACCCGCTGAGTTTCTCCAGCTTTTTGTGTACCCAAGAAAAGTTACATGTTTTCCAAGAACTGGACCTCAACTTCGTGATGTCATCACCAGTAAAGTGAAGCTAATTCTAAACGGCCAGTAGGTGTCCCATGACTCCCAGAAGGTAAAATACTTAACATTTTCAGTCCCAGAGCATGCTTTAGTCTGTATATACTCATTCCCTCCTTTTATGTCGGTAGGCGGCGCGACTGACGTTGCAGCGGCCTCTGCAGTCCGTCTGTCTTTTAATTGATTTTTTATTTTTTGTCCCATTGAGTGTATAATTTGTAGAGGTTTATATATTGTTTTTAACTATATGTGGGGGAAACTTTTAGATCTCTTCCCTGTACGGGGGACCCGACCTTTTCCCTGTTGGGTCTCCGTTGTCGTTGGGGCCTAGCACCATGCAGCGGCCTCCAGCTGGAACAACTTGGGGGCTCCAGTCGCGGAGCCTGCGGATTCAATCCATTTACTAAAGACATCAACAATAACCAATATATATTTTTTAACACTGACATCTTTCCAACTCAATGTAGTCCATCTCGAGGGTCTCAAAGGGACCCAGGGGTAAGGGGGTTCTCCCATTTTCGCAAGTTATACCCTTCCTGAGGTTATGTTCCTGACAGATCAGACAACGACTACTAATCCCCTGAACCAGAGCCTGCAACTTTGGATGCCACCATGTAGCTAGAAGCGTATCACCAGTTGCTCAAGTACCACCGTGAGTTGCAAAGTGTATACATTCAATAACCCACATCGCGAGTTCATCTGACATACTTGTTTGCCCTGCCGAGGTAACCCATAATCCCGACTTAAAATCAACTGTAAAACCGAGCTGCTTCCACATTTCTATGTCTCGGTCAGGAGCGTCCTCCTGTAATCTAACAACGTCTTGGACGGTTGGCATTGGCTTTCCCGAGGGAGACTTGCCTTTGTCTATGCTTTTAGTCTGCCTCATCATTTTAGGTACAACCCTTCCTTAGCTTCTTGGTTGGCACGGTGATTTCTGACATCTACTGGGGTTTGGCCCATAGTATTGGCAGTACATTTTATAACGGAAATGAGTTTTGGCAACATTAAGGCTTGTAACATGTCTGATACCAATTTCTGGTGGGATATCTGTGTTCCCGCTGAAGTCAAGAATCCCCTATTGTTGCACAACTGACCGAAGTCATGGACCACTCCGATAGCATATCTAGAGTCAGTGTAAACGTTTATTCTTAGTCCTTTCCTAGGTGCAGGCTCTTATCGGGGTAAACAGTTCCGCCTGTTGGGCAGAGAATGGTGTTTCCAAGCCGCCGCGATGCTTGGTATTGCCTGCTTCTTCAGTGGGTACTGTCGTATAGAGGGCAGTGTTACATATTTCTGGAGAGCTACTTGGATGGGGGGTAATCTGGATGCAACTTACCTGAGTAGAGTCTTCTGCCCATACCGTGGGTTCACGTACTTCACTCCCAAGATGATGGCGTAATTGCGTAGCAACCGTCTACGGTGACTGGTAGAATCGGACGGTACAATCGTTGGGTAATTCTTGCTCTTGGCCCATGTTCGGGTTTGCCAGTCCGATTACTTGCTGAAACATGGGCCCTATCTTTGTTCCGTGGGGGGCGACCCCCAGAGGCCAGTTTCCACAATTCCGGAGGTACCTTAGCATATTCTGCTGTTCCCTGTGGTCCGGTCGCTAGGGCCAGGAGGTTTCATCCCGCCTAGTTCCTTCGCATTGGTCTGTAAAAGGTTTCCAACTCCATGTTTCTGCCACTTCGGTCATATGCTAGGGTAATACAGAGCGGGGCTCATTTTCCAGGTCCAGTGACCACCATTGGGGTATCACTCTTTTAGGGGCCCATGGGATCACAGTTATCCCAGTGCCTCCACATTTGATCTTCAACTGAAATGCATATAACAAATCTTGGGCCAACAGATTACAGTCATGGTGATTATTAACTGATGCTGTACTGTCTCGTTCCAGTATATTAGTTCAACTGGCATAGAGATGGGGTATTGGCATACCTGTCCTTGGAATCCGGATAGGCTCTGTGTTTTATCGGATTTGGGGAGGCTGTAAGTGGACTGAATGGATGACATTGATGCCCCTGTGTCCACTAAGAAGGTGCCACATTTTCTTGCAACTTGTAGTACCAGAACAGGTTCCTTGTCAGTGTATGTCTGCGACTTCCTTGCCAGCCACCCCTTTGTTCTTGCTGATAACCCCCTCTCGCTTGTCTTCGCAACGGGCACTCCTTGCACCAATGGCCTTGCTGGCCACAATTAAAGCAAGCGTCTGACCCTCCTGGTCTACCTCCTCTGCCTCTTCCCCTAAACTTGGGGGACCATACGGTGGGCTTAGGTGGAGGCATTTGGTCCGTTGGGTTGACCCATGTACCCGTATCCCTGCCTTTCTACCCATTGTTGCACACAGTACTGAGGTTCCATCTGATAGTCGCTGGTGTCCAGAGCAGCTTTTGATCCTCCCTTTTTCATCGCATACTCCGTTTTTACCTTAACCTGTGGTTGATTCTCCTGTCCCTTACGATCCTTCCAGTAGTATTTAACTGCGCTTGGACAATTTTAAGACCAGTCCAGATTGTTAGTTTTTATTGCCTCTGCGACCATGGCTGGGAGGCAAATTATCAGAAGAGCACAATACTGGGGTGATTTCTCACCATCTCGATAGGCAGTATCCCCCGACTGACTAATATACATCTCTGAAAACCTCTCCAAAAATTCTTCTGCCCCCTCCTTTCTGGGGTCTAGTATCCAGAATTTTGAAGATTTCAGTAGGTTTTTGCAGAGTGGTAGCAAGGGCGGTAAAGATTGCTTCCTCCCGGTCCGGATTCTGGGCTTGCCGATTGGCTAGCTCAGCATGGGTTGGGAGATTCAAGTTATCTAGAAATCTCGCGTGTTCCACTGGGGTTAGGATTTGTTGCACCAGGCCCACAAACCTCTGGAATCGGCACGTACAATGGTTTGGAGGAAGTTTACAAATGCGACGGGTGACTTATTTTTATCTGGCAGCTGGCTCAGTAAGGCCATCATCTCATTCGGCTTCCAAGGGTAGAAAACGCTCACTGGTAGTTGGTTATCGTCGCCAACTGGTTCTGCTGGTTTGAAAGCGGGGCTTGGCATCTCTTTAACCGGGCATTGGCGGCCAAAGTATCATTGCTCGATTACCTCGTTTTTCTCTGACTCTGGCTCAGATTCTGATCTAAGAGGACAAGTCATCCCCAAAAACCTCGTCCTCAGTTTAATTGCAAAGCCGATACTTGTCAATCACTGCATTGCTGATCTGATCCATGCCAGGTTTTACTATTTGCTGACCAGATTCATGATTCATGCCAGGTTTTACTATGCCATTTAGTGGTATGCAGTCAGTTAAATGACGTTGTTTTCACTACTTCATACAGTGGGGCTAAGTGGGTTCCAGTACGGGTTCTACTCTCCCATTCATCCAAATCCTCGTCATTTCCCTCTATCCCCTAGCCTTCTATTCCCTCAAAGCCAATGATAGGATTATATAATACCCCTCTTTTTTATCCCCTGTTTTACCCAGGGCCCGTTTGGACTCCTGTTTCTGGGTTTCTCATGAGCGCATTCTTTTTTTTTAGTACGTTTAAGGATTTGGTCTCTCCTGTGGTAATCTCCTGAACTTGTTTTACACCGTCCAGAGTTCTAGCTCCTCCTAGAAACCACAATTCTATGCTCCCACCATGTGCTCTTTTGTTCTCTTGGCTCCAGCATTTCGCTCTATCTGTCTTTAGCTAGCTCCCTAATTTGTAAGGGACTCCTGGAATCATTTCGGCCAAAGATTTTCACACAACAATTAGATTTCCACACAACAAGATTGACGGGGCCCACACAAAACTCACACAACTAATTAAAACAACAGCAGTTAACAATACAAACAAAATCATACAAACTCTAATGAACGTATTGGACTTTACCACTTTAAATGAAAGTATTTCACTTTACCATTTTAAATTTAAAGTATTTGACTTTAAACCTTTAAATTTAAAGCAGATGAATGCTGGAAGTCATTACCACCAAATCTAAAGCAGAGGACTGCTGGAAGTCGTTACCACTTTAAATTTAAAGCAGAGGAATTTGACTCATCGATATCGTGCAACCTTAAAATATATCAATGTTATTACACATTTAGCCACAGTACTGACTTTCAAAGTAATTTACCAATTTTACCTCAGTACTGACTTAAATTACTGACCTTTTACCTCAGTATTGACCTACCTCAACGCAGATCTTTGAAGTTGCCAATTTTACCTCAGCCCCAATCCTCAATAACTCAATATTACTGACCGAATATTGTACAACCCTCAATAACTCAATATTACTGACCCAATATCCTCTTTCAGTATTCGCCAGACTAACTTTAATTTCGTCGGGATGCCACTTGGAAGTCAGTGAATGGCCGATTCGTCGTCGAACTAGTGGACCGGGGGAAAACCGATGTAGTAAAACTACTTGCATCGGGAATCCAATTCCTCCCTCCGCGATCCGCAAACTCGCGAGGGTAGTCCGTTGAGATCCCGGACGAGCCCCCAAATGTTGATTCCGGTTTTACACCCCTTAGTCTGGTTAGTAAAGCACCAATTCGAACACTGTAGTTCAATCCTTTTATTTTAACGGGGGACCCTGCTTTCTTTTCTCCGTGTTTGAGCTCTCTAGAACTCTCACATTAGAAAACAGGAAGCATGTGCTCTGGACAAAGAAAATATCATATATTTATAGGGTTAATAAAATGGGCTGTTACCTACAATGGGTGGTAACCACATAGCCCAATCAATACTGTATAACAATCATCAATCAAAAGATAATAGAAATTGGGATGTTATTGTTCCAGTTTCTACAAGATGTTGGTGAGCTGCATTTGGACTATTGTGTTCAGTTTTGGTTGGCCTGTTATTGGAAGAATGTCCTTAAGCTGGAAAGAATGCAGAGAAGATTAACAAGGATGTTGCCAGGACTCGCGGGCCTGAGATTGGGCAGGCTAAGACTTGATTCCTCGGACTGCAGGAGGCTGAGGAGTGATCTTATAGATGTGTATGAGATCATGAGGTTAATGGATCGGACAAGGCACAGATCTTTTAACCAGAGTAGGCGAATCAATAACCAGAAGACACAGGTTTAAGATGAGGTAGGAAAGATTTAATAGGATTCTGAGTGGCAACTTTTTTACACAGGTATATGGGGTATATAGAATGAGCTGTCAAAAGAGGTAGGTGCTATGAACACAATTTAAAATACATTTGACAGCTTCAAGGGTAGGAAAGCTTTAAAGTGATATGGGATATGGGCCATAAGTAGGCAAATGGGACACTTGTGCCCTATGTCGGTAGGGCATCTTGGCCATTATCCCCCACTTCTGCCTTTTCTGCTGTAAGGGAAAAAAATCCAGTCTCTCACAATGAGAAACTCCATCCCAGGCAAACCATCAGGTTGGTACTGGATCCCTTGGATCCCAAGGGAAGGAATTTGTAGAGTGCCGACAAATGGCTTCTTCGAGCAGCTTGCAGTTGCGCCTACTAGGCAAAAGGCAATTCTGGATTTGGTGTGTTAGAAACCGGATTTGATTAGGGAGCTGAAGGTAAAGGAACCCCTTGGAGGTAATGACCAGAAAATTATAAAATTCAAACTGCAGTTTGAGTGGGAGAAGATGAAATCAGATCTGTCGGTATTACTGTTGCGTAATGGTAACTACAGATGCATGAGGGAGGAGATGGCTAAAGTTGATTGATTGAAAAGGGATCCTGGAAGGAATGACTGTGGAGCAGCAATGGCAGGGATTTCTGGGAGTAATTTAAAAAAATGCAGGATCTTTTCATCCCGAAGAGGAAGATAGATTCTAAAGGGAAAATGGGTTGACTGTGGCTGATGAGGGAAGTCAAAGATAGCAAAAAAACTAAAAGGGAAGGCATATTGCAAAGATTAATGGGAAGCAAGGGGATTGGAAAGCTCTTAAACACCAATAGAAGGTAATTAAAAAGACAATAAGGGGAGAAAAGATGAAATGTGAAGGTAAGCTCGCCAACAGCATAAAAGAGGATAGCAAAAGTTTATTCAGATACATAAAGAGTGAAAGAGGGGCAAGAGTGGACACTGTACAGCTGGTAAATTACACTGGAGAAGTAGTAATAGGGAATGGCAGATGAATTGAATACATTTTCTTCCTTCATTCTGCAGCAATGTGCCTAAACTTCAAGAGAGTCAGGGAGCAGAAGTTAATGGAGTTATATTACTAAGGAGAAGGTGCTTGGGAAACTGAAAGATATGAAGGTGGATAAGTCACCTGGACCAGATGGACTACACCCCCAGGTTCTAAAAGAGGTAGCTTTAGAGATTATGGAAGCATTTGTGGTGATCTTCCAGTGGTCTCAGAGGACTGGAAATTTGCAAATGTTACTCTGCTGCTCAAGAAGTGAACGAAACAACAAAGGGGACATCATAGGCCAGTTAGTCTGACCAATGGGTTGCTAAGATTTTAGAGTCCATATTTTAAGGATGAGGTTTTCAAATAGTTAGCACATGATAATATAGGCGGAAATCAGCAGTTTTGTGAAGTTGAGATCTCTCCCCCTCTCTCTCACCCTTCTCTCTCTCCATTCTCTTCCCCCCTCTTCTCTCTCTCTCTCTCTCTCTCTCTCTCTCCTTAAGGGCCTGTCCCACCAGCATGCAAATGCATGCGGCGAGCGCGACCAAGCTTGAGGTGTACGGCCCCACTCTCTTACCCCCCCCCCCCCCCCCCCCCCCACCCGGGTCGGAGAAACAGAGTTTGCCACCCAGGTCCCTCTCCCGCAACGCAACATTGCACTACTTACCCAGACACGAGGCATTGAGGAGATCTCTGATTGTGTGGAGCAAAGGCTCCTCTAGTATCATTGGTGTGGAGTGAAAATTGATCTGATCTGATCCCGCCCGGACCCGCTGCGCACGCGCGGTGAGACGGCGTCATGTTACGTCCCTACTGCATCACCGGCTTCCCCCAACTGCGCAGGCGCGGATGGTCACGTTTTTTTTTTCAGCCAGTGGGCCGGAGCCAGCATTTTGGGTAAACGCTGATTGTGCTCCAATTTTTTTTTCCTGGGGAATTTTTCTTACTCTGTGAAAATAAGGGGGGTGCAACGGACCCAACGCATCCCCCCTTCGGACGGCCATGTACTAGCATGGATAGAAGGCGGGCTGAATAGCATAAGGCAAAGAAGGCTTTTTCTAGTTGGCTGCAATTCAACTCGGGCTTAAGAAGGTGAGGGACAGGTGCAGAAGAAGACCATTCACCCTCCGACCATTCATCAAGATTTTGCTTATCTTCCCACCCAGCCATATTGTTTTACATTATCCTCAGATCCTTTGAATCTCTTGTTTCCAGGAAACTATCAATCTCTGGTTTGAATGAAATAATCAAATCTAGTATTCCAAAGATTTTGCATCATTTCAGTTCTGCATGGTCAACCCATCATTTCAAGAATGATTCCTGGTTTCCTCATCATGTCAAGAATATTGTACATTTCAATGAGATTTCTCATTCTCCTGGATTCTGAGGAATACTCTCCTAGTCCACACTATCCACACCTGCACTGGTGAAGCACTATCCACACTAGTCCACACTATCTTTACTTATTCGCAGTGTAAATCTTTGCTATACTCCCTCAATGGTATTCTATCCTCTTTAAGGTAAGGGAATCAAGTCTATGCAAAGAACTGTAGGTGTAGTTTCACCAGTGCAGGATGGAAATGTGGGGACGATATGTTCCAGGGAAAAAAAGTGGCTTCTTACTAAATTAAAGAAAATATGGAAATTTGCTTTCCTGACTAGATTTTGCACTTGCATATTCACTTTCAGTGAAGTTTGTGAACATTCACAAACTTATCCCTATGAATATCAACACCACTCTATCTTTATCCTTTTGAATCATTAATTGCTTCTATTTAAACAAATGCTGACTCACTTATGAGGCATATTCTTAATCCTTTTGTAATTTTCAGACTATTTAAGAGAAAGAATAATTTTTTCATTGGCTAATAGTTTTTTTGAATTTGTTTTGTACAGATTGTTCAGATTTCACAAATAGATTTTGTGGAGAATGCGTGGAAAATATAAATGTAAGTATAATACCAGGATTAATGGGAGATTGACATGGAAACTAGTCAAAGTATTTACTTGTCTAACTTACTTATTTTATCAATGTTAGAACCAACAGTAGTAAGAGAGAACTGGGTGTACAATTTCTTTCAGGCAAACGGTTTCAGGCACAGTTTCAGCTTGGTGACAATGATCCTTTGCTCATCAGACCAAGAATGACAAGAACTACAGTGTTTTTTCAGAGGCACACTTACATACACTTACATTTTTTCACTTGTGTAGCTGCTACAAATTGTTACACATTAATGGGCAAATAGTTACTCTATCACAATGTGGCAGTTTTAAATGCTACCTTAACTTTCCTGCAGTCGTAATTTTGAGGTGCTATGCTGCCATTCTGCTAAATGTGGTTTAAATTACTATGTTTCACTGTATGTAAAATTTGACATCCTCAAATGTTGTTTATATCAAGTTTTGCTGAAGTGACGACTTAGCAAATACCCATCCTGTTACTTTGACACTGGGATTACCAGTCATTATCACCTGGTTATTCTCCATTCTGCTTGATTATGTCCTTTGAAATATTTTCCGGTTTTAAAGGAGCAGTGTGTGTTCGTAGTTTTTGTGGATCACCATGTTGCTATCATGGAATGTACATTTTTGAACATGTTTCCTTTGACTCAAGTTTCTAGTGCAGGTGAACCCCTACAGAATTTTGTCTTAACAGAATTCACAAATCACAATCCAAAGATTTGAGATATGGAATAAAATTCTCTTTCATGGAATTTGTGTAGGGGAAAAATCTATATATATCAAAACAAAATATATCTTTTCAGCTCACATTTCTTGATAGATGCAGGTGTCTAGCTTCATGCCACGGAAAGTCATGCTGAAGATTTTCCTTAGCATCTGTGTTGTCAATAACAGCCCCTCCCTGCTTTTTAAGTCCCATAATATTAAACCAAAAATAAGTCTGTTTTTCACAGAATAAACAATTTCAGTAAATCGGAAGTCTGTGGAGTTCTGGAAAAGAATATATGAATAAGTGAAACATTTAATTTTCTTTAAAGTTTGTACATCATTAATCTGGTAACAATTTATGTTTAGCACTCCAAATGAACAAGTAATACATTGCAGAAAAAATTAAAAACAACTTGTGTATGATATTATGAAACAGTGATATAAATTTGGTTCATGTGGGGTTTATGTTGTAGAGTCATATTAAGATATTTTGCTAATAAAAATTGGGAAACTTTTCTAGCTGTTCAAAACTTTGGATATTTTCATATATTTCCAACTCTTGCTTTCCAGTGTCTCTGGTGTTCTGTTGACCAACGATGCATGAATTATCCCGTTGAAACTATTATTCCGTCTAGTTCAGTGTGTCCTTTGAAAGAAGCTCGTTGGGCAGTTTGCTGGGGTAAGAATATAACATACATTTATTACATGGCAAAACTTCAGATTGTATGCAATTGTAATTTCTGTTTAAAAGTGTAATCAATATTTTGTAGTCCTGATGTTTTTTTTAAGGGTCAACTGTTCAACACCATCTCAAATATACTCACACTTGTGGGCAGCACATTGGGTCCCAGTCACACGGAAGGCCTGATCCCCAATGCAACCCATTCCCCAACGCAATATTCTACCACTCACCCGTTCCCCCAATGCAACCCGTTTCCACAACACAATATTCCACCACTCACCCATAGCCCCTAACTGCGCAGGCACGACACATTTCCCTTCATCCCCGAGCACTCCCGCCCCCTCCTCTTCACTAAGGAAGACATAAATAATCTGCCGGAAATAGCAGTGGACCGGAGGTCAAATAAGATGGCGGAACTGAGTGAAATCCAGGTTAGCCGGGAAGTGGTGTTGGGTAAATTGAACGGATTAAAGGCCAATAAATCCCCAGGGCCAGATGGTCTGCATCCTAGAGTGCTCAAGGAGGTAGCCACGGAAATAGTGGATGCATTAGTGATAATTTTTCAAAACTCCTTAGATTCTGGAGTAGTTCCTGAGGATTGGAGGATAGCTAATGTAACCCCACTTTTTAAAAAAGGAGGGAGAGAGAAAGCGGGGAATTACAGACCAGTTAGTCTAACATCGGTAGTGGGGAAACTGCTAGAGTCAGTTATTAAAGATGGGATAGCAGCGCATTTGGAAAGTGGTGAAATCATTGGACAAATTCAGAATGGATCTACAAACGGTAAATCATGTCTGACGAATCTTATATTTTTTGAGGATGTATCTAGTAGAGTGGATAAGGGAGAAGCAGTGGATGTGTTATATCTGGACTTTCAGAAGGCTTTCGACAAGGTCCCACATAAGAGATTAGTATATAAACTTAAAGCACACGGTATTGGGGGTTCAGTATTGATGTGGATAGAGAACTGGCTGGCAGACAGGAAGCAAAGGGTAGGAGTAAACAGGTCCTTTTCAGAATGACAGGCAGTGAGTAGTGGGGTACCGCAAGGCTCAGTGCTGGGACCCCAGCTATTTACAATATACATTAATGATTTGGACGAGGGAATTGAATGCAACATCTCGAAGTTTGCAGATGACACCAAGCTAGGGGGGTATAGTTAGGTGTGACGAGGATGCTCGGAGGCTGCAGGGTGATTTGGATAGGCTGAGTGAATGGGCAGATGCATGGCAGATGCAGTATAATGTGGATAAATGTGAGGTTATCCACTTTGGTGGCAAAAACATGAGAGTAGACTATTATCTGAATGGTGGCAGATTAGGAAAAGGGGAGATGCAACGAGACCTGGGTGTCATGGTACACCAGTCATTGAAAGTAGGCATGCAGGTGCAGCAGGCAGTGAAGAAAGCAAATGGTATGTTAGCATTCATAGCAAAAGGATTTGAGTATAGGAGCAAGGAGGTTCTACTGCAGTTGTACAGGGTTTTGGTGAGAACACACCTGGAGTATTGCGTACAGTTTTGGTATCCAAATCTGAGGAAAGACATTCTTGCCATAGAGGGGGTTCAGAGAAGGTTCACCAGATTGATTCCTGGGATGTCGGGACTTTCATATGAAGAAAGACTGGATAGACACGGCTTGTACTCACTGGAATATAGAAACTTACAAAATTCTTAAGGGGTTGGACAAGCTAGATGCAGGAAGATTGTTACCGATGTTGGGGGAGTCCAGAACAAGGGGTCACAGTCTAAGGATAAGGGGGAATTCCTTTAGGACCGAGATGCGGAAAACATTCTTTACACAGAGAGTGGTGAGTCTCTGGAATTCTCTGGTCAGAAGGTCGTTGAGGGCAGTTAATTGGCTATATTCAAGAGGGAGTTGGATGTGGCTCTTGTGGCTAAAGGGATCAGGGGGTATGGAGAGAAGGCAGATATGGGATACTGAGTTGGATGATCAGCCATGATCATATTGAATGGCTGTGCAGGCTCGAAGGGCCGAATGGCCTACTCCTGCACCTATTTTTCTATGTTTCTATGTTCTATCTATTGCATCCGCTGCTTGAGGAGTCAGCTGCTCTACATCAGTGAGACCAAGCGTAGGTTTGGCGATCACTTCACCCAACACCTTCACTCAGTTCGCAATAACCAACCTGATCTCCTGGTGGCTCAGCACTTCAACTCCCCCTCCCATTCCGATCTGACCTTTCTGTCCTGGGTCTCCTCCATGGCCAGAGTGTGTCCCACCGCAAATTGGAGGAGCAGCACCTCATATTTCGCTTGGGTCGTTTACACTTCAGCGGTATGAACATTGACTTTTGAGGTTCCAATTTCAGATAGTCCTTGCTTTCTCCCTTTTTCCCCTCCCCTTCCCAGCTCTCCCACAGCCCACTGTCTCCGCCTCTTCTTTTCTTCTTTCCCCCCCCATTCCCTCATCAGTGTGAAGAAGGGTCATGACCCAAAACGTCACCCATTCCTTCGCTCCATAGATGCTGCCTCACCCGCTGAGTTTCTCCAGCATTTTTGTCTACCTAGCATTATTGATTATTCATTCATTTTGTTATTGATTATTGTGTACTTATTCGTGTGTTATTGAGTTAATGGACCTGTAAAGCTGTAGCAAGTAAGTATTTCATTGTAATATTGCCCTACATGTGACAAATAAACACTCTTGCAGGCTGGGGTTATTCTCAGTGAAATGTAGTAAACATAGAAACATAGAAATTAGGTGCAGGAGCAGGCCATTCGGCCCTTCGAGCCTGCACCGCCATTCAATATGATCATAGCTGATCATCCAACTCAGTATCCTGTACCTGCCTTCTCTCCATACCCCTGATCCCATCAGCCACAAGGGCCACATCCAACTCCCTGTTAAATATGGCCAACAAACTGGTCTCAACTACCTTCTGTGGCGCAGAATTCCACAGATTCACCACTCTCTGTGTGAAAACCGATTTTGTCATCTCGGTCCTAAAAGACTTCCCCCTTATCCTTAAACTGTGACCCCTTGTCCTGGACTTCCCCAACATTGGGAACAATCTTCCTGCATCTATCCTGTCCAACACCTTAAGAATTTTGTAAGTCTCTATGAGATCCCCCCTCAATCTTCTAAATTCCAGCGAGTACAAGCCGAGTCTATCCAGTCTTTCTTCATATCGAAGTCCTGCCATCCCAGGAATCAGTCTGGTGAACCTTCTCTGTACTCCTTCTATGGCAAGAATGTCTTTCCTCAGATTAGGAGACCAAAACTGTATGCAATACTCCAGGTGTGGCCTCACCAAGACCCTGTACAACTGCAGTAGAACCTCCCTGCTCTTGTACTCAAATCCTTTTGCTATGAATGATTCGCTTTCTTCACAGCCTGCTGCACCTGCATGCCTACTTTCAATGACTGGTGTACCATGACACCCAGGTCTCGTTGCATCTCCCCTTTTCCTAATCGGTCACCTTTCAAATAATAGTCTACTTTCCTGTTTTTGCCACCAAAGTGGATAACCTCACATTTATCCACATTATACTGCATCTGCCATGCATTTGCCCACTCACCCAGTCTATCCAAGTCACCTTGCAGCCTCCTAGCATCCTCCTCACAGCTAACACTGCCCCCCAGCTTCGTGTCATCCGCAAACTTCGAGATGTTGCATTTAATTCCCTCGTCCATATCTAGCTGGGGTCCCAGCACTGAGCCTTGCGGCACCCCACTAGTCACTGCCTGCCATCCTGAAAAGGACCCGTTCACTCCTACTCTTTGCTTCCTGTCTGCCAGTCAGTTCTCTATCCACATCAATACTGAACCCCAATACCGTGTGCTTTAAGTTTGTATTCTAATCTCTTGTGTTGGACTTTGTCGAAAGCCTTCTGAAAGTCCAGATATAACACATCCACTGCTTCTCCCTTATCCACTCTACTAGTTACATCCTCAAAAAATTCTATAAGATTCGTCAGACATGATTTACCGTTTGTAAATCCATGCTGACTGTCCAATGAGTTCACCACTTTCCAAATGCGCTGCTATCCCATCTTTAATAACTGACTCTAGCAGTTTCCCCACTACTGATGTTAGACTAACTGGTCTGTAATTCCCTGTTTTCTCTCTCCCTCCCTTTTTAAAAAGTGGGGTTACATTAGCTACCCTCCACTCCTCAGGAACTACTCCAGAATCTAAAGGGTTTTGAAAAATGATCACTAAGGCATCTGCTATTTCTGGGGCTACTTTCTTAAGTACCCTGGGATGCAGCCTATCTGGCGCTGGGGATTTATCGGCTTTTAATCCATTCAATTTACTTAACACCTCTTTCCGGCTAACCTGGATTTCACTCAGTTCCTCCATCTCATTTGACCTGCGATCCCCTGCTATTTCCGGCAAATTATTTATGTCTTCCTTAGTGAAGACAGAACCAAAGTAGTTATTCAATTGGTCTGCCATGTCCTTGTTCCCCGTGATCAATTCACCTGTTTCTGACTGCAAGGGACCTACATTTGTTTTGCGCTTCATATATCGATAAAAACTTTTGCAGTCAGTTTTTATGTTCCCTGCCAGTTTTCTTTCATAATCCATTTTCCCTTTCCTAATTAAGCCCTTTGTCCTCCTCTGTTGGTCTCTGAATTTCTCCCAGTCCTCTGGTAGACTGCTTTATCTGGCTAATTTGTACGCTTCATCTTTTGCTTTGATACTATCCCTGATTTCCCTTGTTATCCACGGATGCGCTACCTTCCCTGATTTATTCTTTTGCCATACTGGGATGAACAATTGTTGTAGTTCATCCATGCAGTCTTTAAATGCCTTCCATTGCATATCCACCGTCAACCCTTCAAGAATCAATTGCCTGTCTATTTTGGAAAATTCACGTCTCATACCCTCAAAGTTACCTTTCTTTAAGTTCAGGACCCGTGTTTCTGAATTAACAATGTCACTCTCCATCCTAATGAAGAACTCAACCATATTATGGTCACTCTTGCCCAAGGTAGACAGAAGGCTAATCTATAGAGGTTTATAAAATTATGAGGGCATATATAGGATAAATATCCACCTGTACCCAGGGCAGGAAAGTATAGAATCAGCATAGGTTTGAATAAATTATATTTTATTAACACATGTGACATGTTACAGTGAAATTCTTTGTTTTGCATATCATACAGAAAGTAGGCAAAGAGTTGCCACGTATAGAGTTGACAAAGTTACAAAGTGTTCAATGTAATCCCAAAGGTTCCTCATCTTTCTCAGCGGCTCTCCCCCACAGGGTCCCTCTTTCTACTCTCGGTGGCCACCCACATCGGGTCCCTCTTTGTTCTCTCGGTGGTGTGTTTTCGACAGACTTCCGACACCCACCATGGGCCTACGGAAAGAATGTAAAGATTGGAGGGGTACATTTTTTTGCACCGATGGTATTAGTTGACTGGAACGAGCTGCCAGAAGTGATGATAGAGGTTGATGCAGTGACATTGTTTAAAAGGCATTTGGATTATTACTTGGGTAAGAAAGACGTAGAGAATTATGGACCTAATGTGGGCAGCATAGATCGGCATAGTTTTATGGTATAAGAGATTTCTTCCAGCCTTTCCATCACCTTTGGAATGTTTTATTGCTGTTTATCAACAACATGAGGACCAAAGTTGTGTCAAAGAAAGTCAAAGAAGCCATTACGAGACTGAGAAACAATAAAAAATATTCTTAATGCATTCAAAAGAGAATTAATTAGAGCTCTAAGGGCTAGCGGAAGCAAGGGATATGGGGAGAAGGCAGGAACGGGTACTGATGTGGATGATCAGCCATGATCACATTGAATGGCGGTGCTGGCTCGAAGGGCCGAATAGCCTACTCCTGCACCTATTGTCTCTGTATCTATGTCAATGTATCTATGGAACCACTCATTTTGTGGTCAAGGTGGCTGAAAGTATGTGTTTGTGATGTTAGGATTATATGTTGTGGTTGAAGGTGGGGACATTTTAATAGTTTGAGGATTTAAGTGTTATATTTTGCTAAGGTGCCACCAAACTAAATATGCTCCAAAAAATTGGGCATTCAGTATAATGTATATTAATAATGTATAATAAATGTCCAGTACTGTAGCCTAATAATAAACTATAATGAAAAACAATTTTATTAAGCTTGCTATACGCTTATTAAAAATCCAGGTATTACGTTGTGTTATGTCAGGTAAAATCACACCTAGTTTCTACTGATTAGCATCTGACTGATCAAAGTACAATTTAAAAATTCCACGTGTTCCTGTACATTGAAAACCGATAAGGCATGTTGCAACAATATTGTGTTGATATATGCAGACTACTTTACCAAACACTTGAATGACAATTCAGAATGTTTTCTATGTAGGTTAGGTGGTGCTCTAGAAACTTTTGAAATAATTTAAATTTGTTCTCTTTGCATTTTGTTGAAAATAGTGCAGGAAGTATATTTAAAAGGCCTTTATCATCAGACTCTGAAAGATATAGTTGTTTTCCTCATTCTGTATCATTTCATATAAACTGTATCTATGGAAAATTCAAGTAGCATAGACCATAGATTAGTTCAGCTCAGAATATGCCCTTCAGCCAACCACAGTGTCAACCTTTTTACACTCTCTCCAAAACCTCCTCACTATGATCCTCACTATGATGATAGTGAAGATAGATTCATTTCAAAAGAGAACCAAATTAGTATTTTGTAAGGAAAACATTTGCAGGTTTTGCAATGAGGACCAGGTATGGGAATATCTGGATTGCTTTCAAGGAGGCTGTAGAGTCTCATTGAATCCGGCCTCTTTCCATGCTACAACCATTCAGTGATTATATCATCTTACTGAAAGATTCTGATGGGGGTTAAGAGGATGGATTTTGCAGAATGTTTCCCCTTGTCCAGGAAATTGTAAACCAATAACATATTCAAAATAATGATTCCATTTAAAACAGAGATGACCATTTTTTTCTCTCTTTGGAATTTATACCCGTTTGCAGATGACACCTCTGTGATGGTCCGGATTACAATAAGTCTATGGAATTGTTGCATTACAACGCTGATTATATTCTGCACTCTGTGTCTTCCCCTTTGCTCTACTGCTTGTACTGGAGTCTGACTTAATTGTGTTTATGTACATTATTATCTGATCTGACTGGATAGCATGCAAAATAAATATTTTCACTGTCTATTGGTACATATGATAAAGAAGGTGTACCATAGAAAGCATTTTATCAGGATGCATCACAGCTTGGTTTGGTAACTGCTCCATCCAAGACTGCAAGAAATTGCAGCAAATTGTGGACACAGCCCAGACCATCACACAAACCAACCTCCCTTCTACTGACTCCATTTATACTTCATGCTGTCTTGGCAATGCCACCAGCATAGTCAAGGATGAGTTGCATCCTGGCCACTCTCACTTTTCCCCTCTCCCAACAGGCAAGAGGTACTAAAGTGCAAAAACACCTCCAGATTCAGGGACAGTTTATTCCCAGCTGTTATCAGGCAACTGAACCATCCTTTCAACAACTATCGAATGGTCCTGAGCTACTATCTACCTCATTGGAGATCCTCGGACTATCTTTAACGTGTTCATTGCCGAGGTTTTTTCCCCACTATTGGCCATGTCCCGAGAATACTTGGGGGATGGCATTGAACAGGTTAATCAGACTTTACTGGAATTTAGAATCATAGAAACATCGAAAATAGGTGCAGCAGGAGGCCATTCGGCCCTTCGAGCCAGTGATTTGGCCTCCACTGACCTCTGTGGCAGGGAGTTCCACAAATTCACAACTCTCTGGGTGAAAATGTTTTTTCTCACCTCAGTCTTAAATGGCCTCCCCTTTATTCTAAGATAATGTGGCCCCTGGTTCTGGATTCGCCCAACATTTGGAACATTTATCCTGCATCTAGCTTGTCCAGTCCTTTTATAATTTTATATGTTTCTATAAGATTCCCCCTCATCCTTCTAAACTCTAGTGAATACAAGTCTAGTCTTTTCAATCTTTCCTCATATGACAGTCCCGCCATCCCAGGGATCAATCTCGTGAACCTACGCTGCACTGCCTCAATCGAAGGATGTTCTTCCTCAAATTAGGAGACCAAAACTGTACACAATACTCCAGATGCTGTCTTACCAGAGCCCTATACAACTGCAGAAGAACCTCTTTACTCCTATACTGAAATCCTCTTGTTATGAAGGCCAACATTCCATTAGCTTTCTTCACTGCCTGCTGTACCTGCACGCCAACTTTCAGTGACTGGTGTACAAGGACACCCAGGTCTCGTTGCACCTCTCCCTTACCTAACCTAACCCCATTGAGATAATAATCTGCCCCCTTGTTTTTGCCGCCAAAGTGGATAACCTCACATTTATCTATATTATACTGCATCTGCCCACCTAGTCAACCTGTCCAGGTCACCCTGCAACCTCCTAACATCCTGTACACAGTTCACACTGCCACCCAGCTTTGTGTCATCCACAAACTTGCTAGTGTTGCTCCTAATTCCCTCTTCCAAATCATTAATATATATGGTAAACAGTTGCGGCGCCAACACCGAGCCTTGCAGCACTCCACTCGCCACTGCCTGCCATTCAGAAAAGAATCCGTTCACTCCTACTCTTTGCTTCCTGTCTGCCAACCAATTTTCTATCCATGTCAACACCCTACCCCCAATACCATGTGCTCTAATTTTAGTCACCTGTCTCCTGTGCGGGACCTTATCAAAGGCTTTCTGAATGTCTAGATACACTACATCCTCTGGGCACCCCTTCATCCATTTTACATCCTCAAAAAATGTCAGATGATTAGTCAAGCATGATTTCCCTTTCATAAATCCATGTTTATCTTGCAGTAAACATTATTCCCTTTATCCTGTACACTGTGGATGGCTCAATTGTAATCATGTGTAGTCTTTGCACTGACTGGTTGTCATGCAACAAAAGCTTCCCACTGTATGCCTGTACACGTGACAATAAACTAAACTAATATAACTGAACCATAGAGTTGAGTCATTGATTCGCTAAATTTATTCAAGACTAATACAGACCAAATAACAGTGGAGTTGATGGTTCAAGGTAACAGATAAGAGTGGAGTTGAAAGGAAGATTTGATCAGCCACAATCTTATTGAATGTGCAGAACTGGCTCAGGCGATTACACAGTCCTCTCTGTGGTTATGCAGGTTTTCTGATATCCTTAGAAAATTTGCTCAACCGCAGAGAGGTTACTGCTAAAAGATGGTCACAGTTTAGTGATAATTGTAAATCACTTAAATAAGAATATACATTGCTCAATTTTAAATAAGAGTCAGATTTGGTAAAATATTTTTTGCAGAATGCTTCCATTGGTTAAAAACATGCACTGGGGGGCAGCACTGCATTATACAAAATCAATCCACAGTCATGGAAATTATGTTTCTGTTACAGTCTGTTTTCAGCTTCAAAGTGTTTGTGGGCCTGTGTCTTCCTTACCAGCTGTTCTTGCAATGTATTCTCTAGTCGGACAAAATTTAAAAAAGCCACAATCACAGTGACTAAGCAGTTTAAGTCAGAAGAAGGTGCAGATGTTCAAATGCAGCATATGAAAAGATTACGCTTTGAGATAAAATATGATCAATACTTAATAAAGATCGACTGAACAGGATTTCCAGCATTGTGTTTTTTATTAAATTGTAGATATTGACAACTTGTCATTTTTTAAATCTGCACAAATTGACAAGCCTGCAAGGGCTATACTTATAATAATTTGTTGGTGCAATGCACAATTGTGAGATGTTTTAGATTGTGATGCAAGGGGCAAATTAGGATGCCAGCCATCCTGGGACCACTTTAACATGTTTCCTGACAGTCCTTAATGCTATTGGTTTATTATTGTCATGTGCACCGAAATACAGTGGAAAAACTTTGGTTATGTGATATCCAGTCAACTCATACTATATACTGTAGGTAGACACAAAATGCTGGCGGGACAGGAAGCATCTTTGGAGGGAAGGAATGGGTGATGTTTTGGGATGAGACCATTCTTCACTCCAGCATTTTGTGTCTACCTTCAATTTAAACCAACATCTGCAGTTCTTTCCTACACATACTAAATACTATACAGGTGAGGTCCTGCCCACACCTTTTTTTCAGCTTTCTCCCTCCGCTCCAATCTGAAAATGGGTCCCAACTCAAAAAAGCTATCTTTTCATTTCCTCCAGGGATGATGCCTCATCCACTGAGTTCTTCCAGCACTTTGTTTTTTTGCTCAAGATTCCAGTATCTGAAGTTTCTTGTGTCTCCTGAGGCTTTTTATGTGTTTTTGTGATGATGCATACTTTTCTTCCCTTCTTTGCACAATAATATTTCTGATCTGAACATAAATGGATTGTGAAGGTCGCTGCATTTGATGATTCTAGTGTAATCATTGGTAGAAGGAATAATATTAAGCATAATCAAATACTTAAAATACAGGAACTTGTAAGGAATGATAATTAAAAACTGTACTTGATGATCTGATGCCGTTGCATTTCCATTAATTCCACTTATTTGTTACTCTTTTGCAGTGAGTTTTGAATCGTTAATCATCGCAATGTCCATTGTAGTGGGACTGACTCTGCTGCCTTTCGTGTGTTGCTGCTGTTATTGCTGTTGCAAGTTCAAAGTCTGTTGTTGTTGTTTCTGTTGTAAGAAGAAATCCAGCTGGTAATTGTCATTTTTGAAATATTCTGAGCCGGCACATAGTCTGAATCAAACACTTAAACTTGATTCTCAATTAATAAGAGTCAGTCGGAGTACTAATACTTATTATTATAAATAACTATTAGGCAGCATGTGAATTTTTTGTTCAAGCTAAATAGCTTTGAAAGATGCAAATCATACTAGTTATGAGCCTTACTTATTTGATAGTGATAGGCTCAAGGTAACCTCTTATGACCAATCTATTGTCCCATAATATATCTGGATCATGAAACAATCTTCCCTCTTAACATCACACTGAAATTGATTGTATAAGCTTGCTAAATAGTTAATTTTGTGAGGGATCATGAGTGAAATATCTCATGATAAAAATGTGAGGTTTAATCATTTTACTGATTAAAGTTTTACAAAAATGGTTTTGTAAAGATTACAAAAAAACAGATGAGATTATAGATTAAACAGATAATGCTGATTCCCGCTTGAACAGTTTTCAGTATGACAGCTTAATTGCTGATCCAATAAAGCACTAAGTGTAAACATTTTGTGGTGTATCTAATTGTATTTAAAACCCAATATAATGAAAGAAGCAAACATCAAAATATATTAAGATCTATACTATTGTGTAATGCAGATCATTGCACAGTACTGAAAATATTGTACACATATTACTAATTTATTTTGGCCAAAGATTTGCAGTTGATTGTGTTATTTTACCAGTAGCAAATTAGTCCTATTGTGGGCAATATCATTTCATAGTTTCAGTGTATTTAACTTGAAACATTTGCGTTTAATCCCAGTTCTTTTGAAAATTTATATTTTTGTCAACTTTGAACTTAATTTGTTTCCCAAAATGTCTTCACTTTTTTAACACTTAATTTGTTACTCAATTTACTTATCAGTCCTGATGAAGAAGATCTGAAACTGGCCAGGCGTAAAGAGGAGAGGCGGCAACGCAGTGCGCAAATGTGAGTGGCAATAGGGTATTTGAATATTACTTCCAGATTAAGTGGTCATTCGTTATTGCTTTTTTAATTATGTCTTTTTCTTTCCTATACCTTTCTTTTTCTCTATCACATCAAGTTATGGGACAAAATAAAACATGAAAGGGGCTGAATTTGATTGGAGGCTGAATTTAAGGTGATGATTTGAGGAAGATAACGCTGTTGGCAGCTCCTCTCTTATTTATTCTCTTTTACTCTTGGCTTGCTTTGGAAGCTAGCATGAATTAAAGGAAGTTTTAAGCCATGTTCTTTTGCAGGTAGTTGACCAAATCATTTATACCCTCCATCGCTAAGTTGTTTACTGGACAGTGATAAGGATCTGGGGATCTGCCAGGATAGGGGGGCGGTCCTGTAAAAACAAATGGGAGGAATGTGTTGCCAACAGCCATTCATGAAAACCAGCAGGAGCTTGATGATAAGATTCTAGATTCTTGCTGAGTTGCAAAACATGATCCAAGTCTGGTCAATTCCCCACAACGCTGTTGTTCACACGAGCTATATTTGGGTTTGTTTGGCAGATCAAGGTAGAATGTGTCTGCAGAAGCACCATTTGTAGAGATCCAAAGGAGAAAGGGGCATCCCTACTATCTATTTGTGTCTATATTTGGTTTAAACTAGCATCTGCAGTTCCTTCCTACACATCCCTACCCCATTCCAGTCTTCTCTCTGTGTGTCTGCTTTAGGGGATGTGTAAATCTCCTATATGCAGGTGTAAACAGAGATGTAAAGCATCATGAGTGGAATAGATAAAGTGCACACAGTGTCTTAGTCAGAGTAGGGGAATTAAGAACCAGAGGACATAGGTTTAAGGTGACGGGACTGTTTTAATAGGAACCTGTGGAGCAACTTTTTCACACGAAGGATGGTGGGTATATGGAATGAGCTGGCGGAAGAGATAGTTGAGATAGGTCCAATAACAACATTTGAAAAAAACATTTGGAAAGGAAAGGTTTAGAGCGATATGGGCCAAATGGCAGCTGGTAGACTTAGCATAAATGGGACATCTTAGTTGGCATGAGCAAGTTGAACCAAAGGGCCTGAATCCATACTGTATGGCTCTCTGACTCTGCTTCCTTCCACGAAGCCAATGCTCTATCCTGTAGCTAGCTCTCCTTGTATCTCATGCGATTTAATTGTCCAGAACAGCCTACCATGCAGACCCTTATAAAAGGCTTTGCTGATGTCCACATAGACAATGTCCACAGCCTTGGCCTCAACAACCTTTTCAGTTACTTCATCAAAAAACTCAATCAAGTTTGCAAGACTCGATCTCCCAAATACATGTATCCCAAATCCGCCTCGTTGATATATATATATGCATATATATACCTTTATTCCTCTGAATCCACTCCAGATGTTAGGTTCACTTATAATTGCCAGGCTCTTCATTATTTTTTTTCGTATCCTTCAATGTCAAGCTTGGAGGAATGCATTGCTTTCTATCCAGGCACTGGGTATATACTGAAACTGTTATCAATGCACATATACTGAAACTGTTATCAATGCACCGGGCAGCATGGTGACATAGCAGTAGAGTACTGCCTTACAGTGCCAGAGACCTGGGTTCGATCCTGACTGCAGGTGCTTGTCTGTACGGAGTTTGTACGTTCTCCCTGTGACCTGTGTGGGTTTTCTCTGAGATATTTGGTTTCCTCCCACACTCGAAAGATGTACAGGTTTGTAGGTTAATTGGCTTGGTATAATTGTATTGTCCCTAGTATGTGTAGGGTAGTATTAATGTGTGGGGATCACTTGTCGGTGCGGACTAGATGGGCCAAAAGGCCTGTATTCCGCAGTTTCTCTAAACTAAACTAATTCCTGGGCGTCATGTTAATGAGAAGCCCTCTGGTCTGCCCAGAATCCCAAAACCATATGTTTTTCTTTTATCATGTATGTAATGTTGTCCTCGCTGGTGAGGCTAGCATTTTTCACTCATTGTTTATTACCCTTTAGAAGGTGCGGTGGACTTTCTGAAGAGTATTCTCACCATGTTGTTGGAAAGTGGAATTTCCAGTATTTGGACTCAGTAACAATGATGAAACAGTGGTGTATTTCCAGGTCTAGATAGTTTGTGATTTAGAAAATAGGGAGGGGAAATGGGGGGAACTTGCAATTGGTGATTTCCCAAGTGCCTGCTGACCTTTTTTTTTGCTTGGCTGACATGGTCACAGGTTTGAGATCAATTAAATATCATCCTCTCCACGTATGATGTCCGATCTGAATGTTATGCAGCACTTTCTTTTTTTGTTTAATATTTTTATTAGAAGCATTGCATATTATCTAATGTACAACAGCACTTCAAATACAAATCAGACTTATCACAAACGTTGTACAGATATTACGGGATAATTTATATATGCTACTGTTTTTGATTTTTTTTGGGAAGGTAAGGGAGTGAAAAAAAAAAAGTAAAAGCATAAATCAATAATCAAGACGTTGTGATTGAATAATAATGATTATATAATAAAAACATAAAAAGTAAAAAAGAAAAGATAAACAAGAAAAAAAAATAAAAACAATTATTATATAATTAAAAATTAAATAAAAGAATCTTTACATTGAATGGAAGTTCAAAAAGAACAATATCTCTTAGACATGTATACAGATCCCAATACTTTTTTCATCTAATCCTACACCAGGGTACTTATTGAGTTACGGTGCTGAGCTCAGCTACCCCTTTAAGAAATCAATGAATGGAGACCATATTTGTTCAAAAAGTTCATATTTGTCCATTAGGACAAACCTAATTCTCTCCAAATGCAATGTCTCCGACATTTCCACAGTCCACATTTTGATTGTGGGGGATAATGTTCCCTTCCAGAATTTTAATATTAATTTTTTTCCAATTATCAAACAGTAATCAAGAAAATTTCTTTGACTTACTGTTAATATTAAGCTTGAGTCAGGGACTCCTAATATTATTAACTTTAGATCAGGGTCCAATTTAGTTTTAAGAACCTCAGAGATGATTCCAAAAATATCAGCCCAATAACTATTAAGTTTTATGCATGTTACAAAACTGTGCGTTAAGTTGGCTTCTAAAATCTGACTTATTGCAAATAGATGAAATGTAAGGAAAAATTCTATTTAATTTTGTTTTTGAGTAGTGTAATCTATGTATTACTTTAAATGTACCAAAGTATGTCTGGCATTTAATGAGCATCGGTGTATACGTTGTAAACTTTCTCCCCAAGTGTCTTTCATTATAGATAGGCCTATTTCATTTTCCCATATCTGTGATTCTGTTGTTGGGACTTCCCTATCCAAAAGAGTATTATATATGCACGCTATTAATTTTTCTGTATTTGGGTGCTTGTTAAGCCCCTCATCCAATAATCCTGCCTCTTTATTCTTATGGTCTTGCATGTTTGACTTGATATAGTCTCTAATTTGTAAATACCTGAACAAGTTATTTGGGTGTAATCCATAGATATCTTTTAATTCTTGAAATGATAGAAATTTTCCTTTCCTGTAAAGATGTTCTATCCTTATAATTCCTAAATTTTTCCAATGTCTAAACCCCTTATCCAATATAGAAGGTTTAAATAAAGGATTATTCATAATTGGTAAACAGCGTGACATATTATCCAGATGTAACGTCTTAACTATTTGTTTCCAAGTACGTATATTGCTATAAATTATAGGTTTATCCCCATAGGTTTTTTTTTGTACTTCACTTGGAACAAGAAGAATCGAACTTATATCGAATGGTAAACAGTCTTCCATTTCCATCTTTAGCCAAGCTGGTTCCTGGCCCATTTTTACTAGCCAAAAATTCATATTCTTAATCTGAACCGCCCAAAAATAATATAAAAAATTAGGTAACGCTAAATTATGCAGCACTTTCTATTTTTATTTTGGATTTTGCTTGTATGCTTCCTTTAATAAGCAATTCATAATTGTATTTACTGACAGAACTCTAGATAAGCAATCACCAAATAGAGACCTGCTAATTGAGTTGTAGAATGGATCTTGATGTTCTCTTTCTTTTTAAAACACTGCACAGATTTCCTAATGTAGTTTCAAGAATCTGGAAGTTTCCACATTAGCATTGTATTAAAAAGATGAGAACATTGTGTCTTCAGAAATTATTATCCATTTAACTAATTACTTGTATATTCAAGATTCACCTCATGGTGAAATGAACGTAAATCGGCCATGGAATATTATTTCAGAGAGGCTGCACTGTCCAATTCTGCCCATATAATAATTACAATAAGACCGTACAAATTCACTTCCTTTCTAAGAAACAGAAACCGGAGTGAGCCAATCAGCCCCTCAGTCCCACTTTGCCATTCAATAAGATCCAATTGGGGTTCAACATTGCTTTTGTGCATTCAGCCAATATGCTTGATTGTTTTAACATTCAAATGTGTGTCTACCTCTAACTTGAATATGTCATTGACTCCACTTTCATAGCACACCATGATAGAGAACTCCAAAAGTATCACAAAGCAGAGAAAATACTTTGTCAGAATTTCTGCCTTAAATGGGTGACCCTAACTCTAGGCATCTCATTAGGGGAAAGATCCCTTTCAGCATTCAACTTGTCAGTTCCACACATAATCCTGTATCAATAAGAGTATCTCTCATTCTTCTAGATGGCAATGAGTAGAACTTGGTCTCCTTTAATGTGTCAGGCCTTTCATTCCAGGAATCAATCTAGTGAAACTTCATGGGCGTTAGAGAGCTACAGGTGCAAAGTCCTTTGGCATTTTTAATGCTGAGAATTTAATATCTCATCAGTAAACTAATTGAGGGCAAAAAACAAAGTGTGGAAGGAACTCAGCCGGCCAGGCAGCATCTGTGGAGGGTAATGAACAGAGCCCATCAGTCTAATATTTAGCAAACATAAACAAGAATGATATTAACGCCTGATTTTGCAATAAAACTTGATTTTGGCTATAAATAGATTCCTTTATGATAGCTAAATAGAACTATTTTTTTACAAAGCATTATACGCAATATCAGTGTATGGTGATCCCAATAGTGGTATGTGCAGATTAACACAAAGAAAACCGTGATGCAACACCAGGTTTTCAGTGGACATTGGAATGCTTTTTTATCCTCCATGAATATCTGGTACTTTGAATTGATAATTCAGTACTCTATCAATTAAAATGCTTTTTTATTACAATGTTAATTCAACTGCTTTATATTTTAATTATAAAGTCTCCTATTATAGGTGGACACGGTGGCTTTTCAATTGATTATAATAAATCCCCTTCAGGCCTGCGTGGACCTTGGTGTAAATGTTATATCTTCCTTTTTCTTTTTGAATTGTTTATCTTGACCTCAAATTTGTGGTCAGAAAACTCCCCAAAAGTATTTAAAATTGGCTGATGGTAGGAATTCCGTTCCCATGCCTGCTGCTTTCAGATGTCAGCTTGATAAGATTCCTGGTGTTCAGTCGCTGTGATAACATCAAGCTGACCGAACAATCAATTGCACTTAATTCTCACAGAGCAAACCAAGAAACAAAGGTCACAGGTTCTAGATAATTTCTTAATTTTTATGCAGTGCTAAATAAATAGAAGTTGCTATATTAGGCAAAGGTCATTTTAAAATCCTTTGTACTTTGAAACATGTTAATGTGTTATTATACAGTACTTGTTTTACAAACTGCATTAGTATTTGCTAAGCATTACTTATGGTTAACGTACCTGTTAAATAATAGCAACATTATACAACACAGTTCAATTTTCTTTATTGCTAATTTACCAAGGGAGTCATTTGTAAACAACTTTTCAATTCACTACAATTGAAGTATTTTTTTTCAACCATCTTAATTGTGGTGGAGTAAAGCATGCAAGCTTTAGCTAGTGGTAAACACAAAGTGCTGGAGTAACTCAGTGAGTCAGGCAGCATCTCTGGAAGACATGGATAGGTGATGATTCGGGTCGGGACCCTTCTTCAGAAGAGCACGCAAGATTCCAGCCTCTGCATTTTCTTATGTCTACCTTTGGGAGATGACAACAAGCTATGCACAAGTTGTGAAGTTGCTGTTGGATTTGAGGTGTAATAGCAGTGGACAGTGTATTTTCAATCCCATTATGATTATCTGAAAGTTGAAGCCAAACAGCTGGTTATTATGTCATATATAGAGTCATACATCATTAAAACAGGCCCTTCGGCCCAACCTCTTCATGCCGACCAAATGCCTCATCCATCTACACTAGGCCCACCTCCCTGTGTTTGGCCCATATCCGTCTAAACCTTTCATGTCCCTGTACCTGTCCAAATATATTTTAGATGTTGTTTAGCACCTGCCTCAATTATCTCTTCTGGCAGCTTGTTCCATTTACTCACCACCCTCTGTGTGAAAAGGTTGCTCCTCAGGCTCCTATTACATTTTTCCCCTCTCACCTTATATCTATGTCACCTGGCTTTTGATTCCCCTGCTCAGGGGAGATGCACAATTGTTTACCCAATATAAACCCCTCATGATCGTATACACCTCTAAGCATGAATTATAAACATTCATTATACCCTTCATTCTCCTGCTCTTCAAGCCCTAGCCTGCCCAACCTCTCCCTATATCTCGAACCCTCAAGTCCTAGCAACATTCTCGTAAAGAGTAATGTGTTTTATTATTTTAAAACCCCATTGTTCACTATAAATATACCATTGTTCATTTTAACTCCACAATCTTTAAAAAAAAAATCTGATACGTGAATGAACTTTAAGAACATTATTTTTCCATCGTAGTGCAAAGAATGTTTATAATTCATGCTTCATCATTTGATTACTTATTCATAGCAACTTAGTCTTCAATCTATAATGTACTGAATCAAATGCTAATTATTTCATGCATATAAATTTCATTTTGTTCATTTTTGATTGAATGTTGTCATTTTCATGCTCTAATTTATAGCTAGGGGATTATTTCTAAATTGGGAGATTTATCCACAATAGCTAACAGCAGTCAGAATTATTTTATAATGTTGTCTTTAACTTGTAAGGGCATAATAAATGGGAACAGGAATAGGTCATCTACCCCTTTGAGCCTGCTGCACTATTCATCATCATGGCTAATCTTTGACACCAACACCATTTTCCAGCACTATCCCCATGTCCCTGGATTCTCCTAATGCCGAGCAATCTATTAATCTCTGTTTTGAATGAACACAATAAGTGGGCTTCCACAGCTGCTCTGGGTGGGGAATTCCAAAGATTCACCATCCTCCTGTGCATCCTCCTGTGCAAATCTACCCCTTGATCTCAGATTGTGCCACTGGTTTCTAGACTCAGTCATGGGTATTATCCTCTCTGCATCTAGCCTGTCAAGCCCTTTAAGAATTTTATAAGATTTATTTTCATTCTACTAAACTTTGGATAATAGAGTTGCAATCACATCACTGTCCCCCTGACCTTCCATTCCTGAAACAAGTCTAGTGAATGTTCACTACATACCCTCTATGACAAGTGCATTTCTTCCTATGTAGGAAGATGAAAATTGTACTCCAGGTGTGATATCACCAAGGCCCTCAATATTTGTTATAAGGTTTCTTTATGCATGTAATCTAAAAAGCATTTGTAAGGGAAAACTAATACTAAATCCAAGTAGCTATTATAATAATTAAATACACTTAAGAAATTATTTGGGAATCTTTATGCTCGACCCGAAACGTTGCCTATTCCTTCTCTCCACAGATGCTGCCTCACCCGCTAAGTTTCTCCAGCTTTTTGTGTACCGTTTATGGGCTTATTTGTCAGTCTGAGGATGGGTCTCGGCCTGAAAAGTCACTTATCCATATTTTCCAGAGATGCTGCCTGGCCTTCTGTAACTCAGCACTTTGTGTCCTTTTGAATATTAGCCAGCATCTGCAGCTCTTTGTTTCTACATCTATATTTTATTAAGACCTTGAGTTTTATATTTAAATCAAAAATTATCAACTGAAAATTATTGTTTAAGAAAAAACTGCAGATGCTGGAAAAAGGAAGGTAGACAAAAATGCAGGAGGAATTCAGCATCTATGGCGAGAAGGTAGAAGGGTCTAGACCCAAAACGTCACCTATTCCTTCTCTCCGTATGGGTCATATGCTGCCTCACCCGCTGATTCCTCCAGCATTTCTGTCTACTAACTGATAATTATTAGTTATAATGCAAGAAGAAGAATTATTACAGGATGTTTTGGAGTGTACAAAATATCGGCAAGGTCACTTGAATTTCTTGCATTTTGAAATGTCAGCTTTGTTTTGATCATCCAGTGACATTCTTTAAGAAAGCCTCTAAAAGAAGAAATGTCAGTAATGATACCTGTTTTTGGACCTACCGGTACTTGGTAAAACTTTCCATTTGCCAACAATTTAATTTCATTGTTCTGAATTAAGTATCTTCAAAACAGTACAAGATGCCAAAAAAAAAGAATTAAGATGGTTTGACAGGGTAGATGTCAAGTGGCAGTTTCCCAGAAGTCTAAAACTTGCATTGATAGTGTCAGAATGGGAAGTTGACTGAGATTGAGATCAAAAACACTTTTTTAAGAATATTGAAACTAAAAGGTAGAAATTAAATAAGGCTGCAGTCTGTATATATGTGTGTGTGTGTGTGTGTATATATATAATATATATATATATATATATGTGTGTGTGTGTGTATATAATATATATATTTTTTTATGTTATCTTCATCTTTCATAGGCCACAGAAAATAAATGTCATTTTAAGACTCTTAATAATCTATACTTCTTCATTTTAAGATTTATATAGTAAGGTTATTATGTCTAATTCCTGGTGTCATGTTTTTGTTTACTTCAATATTTTTTTTTTAATCCATGTGATTTGGAGAAAGTTGAAAATAATTATTGTTATTGATGCTTTGGGGTGGTTTAAATAAATTCCACCTATTTGCAAAAATAATCTCCTTATTTTTTTCAACTATTATATTTTGTTGTAGAATATAGTTGCACATTTTACTTTAGTCAAAGATGATGAAGGCTCCTATATATATATATATATATATATATATATTTGCCAGCTAATATAAGGAATTTTCATTTAGATTTAATTTTCTCCATTTGGAAAGCTAATCATATTTGAATTTCTGTTTCTTCAGGAAATCTGATCTAAGGGAGCGTTGCAATGAAATCCGCAGGAAATATGGTATGAGAGTGTCATTTGACATTACTATTTCATAATGCTTCATATTATTGTATCAATTCGTCTTGCAAAGTAAAAATATTTTGAGGTGAATTTCATTAACATACAGTTGCAATCAAAATTACATAATTTGTCTTCTGTGTGCCTCGTTAGGTGATGCATTCTGCCAATATCCCTTCATTATTACAGAATTTAGCTGGATAAGGTCATTAGCGCAGGATGTAGTATATTTAGTTTTTTAAGTGACATCTAATTAGACATCATACATGGTGGTTACATAAAATTAATCTCACAGGATTGAAAGATAACAAGCGTGGATAGAGGGTTACTACTGGGTCACTATTCATGTTCATAAGTGATAGGAGCAGAATTAGGCCATTTGGACCATCAGGTCTACTCCGCCATTCAATCACGGCTGACCTATCTCTCCCTCTCAACCCCAATCTCCTGCCTTCTCCCCATTACCCCTGAAACCCGTACTAATCAAGAATCTATCTATTTCTGCCTTAAAAATATCCATTGATTTGTCCTCCACAGCCTTCTGTGGCAATGAATTTCACAGCTTCACCACCCTCTGACTAAAAGAGTTCCTCCTCATCTCCTTTGTTAAATGAATGTCTTTTAATTCTGAGGCTATGACCTCTGGTCCCAGACTTTTCCACTAGTGGAAACATCCTCATCACATCCACTCTATCCAGGCCTTTCACTATTCTGAGATCAGAGCTCAGCGTATGGCTATTGGCAGCTTATATTAATGAGTAAAAAAAAGAATAACATAGAAGAATGAGCCAGAAGGATAAATAGGGATGTGGAATAGTTAAATGAATGGGCAATATGGTATAAGAAGTATATTGTTAGAAAATGTGAAGTTATGCACTTCAGTGAGAAAGAACAGATTACTTTTTAATGGTGAGTAAATGGTGGTGTATAGAGGAATCTCATATTAATGCTTGAAATGTTAAATATTGAGATGCATACGAGCAAGCAAATAGGAAGGCAAATGGTATGTTGGTCATCATTGTAAGGGGTTTAGAGTATGTTTTATTGAGAATGTTTTGGACTTTACTGTGACCTCTTTTTGAATATTGTGTGCAGATATGATCTCCTTAACTTAAATATCAAAAGTAGATTCACAATAGAGTCAAGAGTGTTTTATTGTCATATGTCTCAGATAGAACAATGAAATTCTTACTTGTTGCAGCACAGCAGAATATGTAATCATAATAAATAATATAACAAAACTAAAAAAAAAACCAATAACAGTGCAATAATAATAATAATAATAATAGTGTATTGTAGTTCATAGCTTATGAGGCTTTAGTGTTTAATAGCCTGATGGTTGTAGGGAAGAAGCTGTACCTGAACCTGGATGTTACAGTTCTCAGGCTCCTGTACCTTCTTCCCGATGGCAGTGATGGGATGAGTGTGTGGCCAGAATGGTGTGGGTCTCTGATGATGTTAGCTGCCTTTTTGAAGCAGCGACTCCGATAAATCCCTTCGATGGTGGGGAGGTCATTGCCGGTGATGGACTGGGCAGTGGTCACAACTTTTTGCAGTCTTTTCTGCTCCGGGATGTTCATGTTGCCGAACTAGGCCACAATACAACCAGTCACTATGCTCTCTACTGTGCACCTGTAGAAGTTCAAGAGAATCCTCTTTGACATACCAAATCCCCGTAATCTTTTTAGGAAGTAGAGGCGCTGACGTGCTTTCTTTATAATTGAATCAGTGCTGGGTCCAGAAAGATCGTCGGAAATATGCATGCACAGGAATGTTGAGTTTTTGACTGCACCAATATCAATATCTGGTGAGAGTTATCCAATGAGGATAGGCTGAGAAAGTTTGTCCACTGATGTGTTAAACAATGAGAGTTGGTCTATGTATTTTCAGGCAGGTTGACAGGGCTGATGCCAAGAAGCTGTTTCCTCAAGCTCAAATGCACCGTCTTATGATGAGAGCCAGCCTTTTAGGACCAAGGTCAAGAAAATATTCTTTCTGCAGAGCCTACAGAGACATTATTGAGTAGATTCAAGGCTGAAATCAAGGACTGGTCGTTAAGTGGATTTAAGGCAGAAATCCATATATTTGATGCAGAAAAATATTTGCTATGTTATAATGACAGAGAAGGTTATGGCCCCTATGGGTTATTCCTGCTTTCATTTCTTGGGTTCCTATTGGTATTAACTAGAGTGTGGTAAATGTGATTAGAATTGGCAAATAAAGTATGATTATGATCATTAGAATATATAATAGTTGAGGTATTTATGGGGAAAGGTAAATGGGTGAAGAAGATTGATTTAAAGCTGGAATTCACCCTTGATTCCTTGATTGAAATACTTCATTCTAAGAAATACTACTGACCTCTGAGTATATCTATTCCATAAGCTGAAGAATAGCACAGTTTGGGCCCATAACCTTTTGGCTTTCTAATTTTGAATTAATTTTCAGATCACATAGGTAGTTTAACCTAATCAGCATTGGTCGAACCACTTGTTTCTCATCATGCTATAGATTTGATTTGCACAATATTTCCTATTGTATGTCATTCTGTCACTTTTAATTCAGTAGAAATAATGGATAAGTACACAAGTATTTGACCCACGGAATTTGAAATTTCTAGTCTTGTGCCTCGGGAAGGTCTGAGGGGAGGAATTCTCCAACTTGAGTTTGAAGGTCTGAGGGGAGGGATACTCCAACTTGAGTTTGAATTCCAACAGCTTGCCAAATTTAAATTCAAATAACTCACTGCATCTCAAATAAAGAAACAATGTCAGTAACATTATCTTTAAGGTTACTAGATTGCATTGAAGGGCAAATATGATTCACTAATATTGTTCAGGGTAGGAAATCAGCCATACTTGCTGAACCCCAAGTCATTGATTCTTAGGAAACATAGAAATCTAGAAAATAGGTGTAGGAGTAGGCCATTCGGCCCTTCGAGCCAGCACCGCCATTCAGTATGATCATGGCTGATCATCCAGTTCCTGCTTTCTCCCCATATCCCTTGATTCTGTTAGCTCTAAGAGCTATATCTAACCCTCTCTTGAATACATCCAGACACAATTGACTGCAGATGCTTCTTTTGGGTCATAAAACAAACTATGTGGAGAACTCAGTGGGTCAAGAGTATCTGTGGAGGCAAAGGGTTTTGGGGCGAGAGCCAACATCACGACTATGTAGGAATGAAAGTCAGTGTATACACATGAGAGGGAGGGTGGGACAGTGGCTGGGAGGTGAACAGTGGATCCAGGGGTGGTAAGTTGATGGGCAGATAGAGCAGAGATGGTAGGAGCAAGTGTTTAAGCAGTGACTGGTAGGTGATGGGTGGAATCAGATGAGGGGGGAAAAAATAGGCAAATGAGCCAGGTGGGGTAGGGACAGATGCTGGTTGGTAATGGGTGGAACTAGGTAACAAAAGGATGATGGGTAGTTAGAACTAGATGGTGGGTGCTAATGAATCTTGGTATTGGGACTGGAAGAGGGATAAAAAAGGTCATGTGATGGGAGCAGAATTAGGCCATTCGGCCCATCAAGACTCTCCGCCATTCAATCATGTCTGATTTATCGCTCCCTACTGACCCCATTCTCCTGCCTTCTCCCCATAACCATTGACACCCATACTAATCAAGAAAAGGTAAATCTGTGGGTATTGGAAAGGAGCCCAATGGTGTGGTTTACCAGAAATTGAAAAATTATTTATTCATGCCACTGTTTCCCAAGCAGAATACGAGGTGTTTTTTTAGTGCGTTTTGTCTCGCCCTGTCAGAGGAGAAAGCCGAGGACAGGTGGGCTGGACTGGGAATGGGAAAGAGAATTGAAATAATATGCAAACTAAAGCTCAAGATGGCCATTACCGAGAGAGCAGTAGAACAGTTACCTGGTCTACATCTGGTCGTGCCTACAATGCAAGCACCAAATGCATTAGAATGGGTTGGATGAGGTGTACATGAATATCTGCCTCGCCGTGCACCTGAAATTTGCAATTAGTTTTCAACTGGAATCTGCAATGACCCAGCAAGGTTCAAAGAGCAAAAATCCATATTAAGGATTTTTAATATAAGACTTGAAAAACTTTTTAAATTAATAAGCTACTTGACTGCCTTGCAGCTCTTTAATTCTATCATAATAAGTAGGCGAATATCTTACACCTTTTCAGACTTGGCACAGAATCTTTTGTGAATTACGTCTGAGTGGTGGTTAATTAGTCCAAATCTCGATCTTTGAACTCTATCTGAAGTTCATGATTGAAATAAAGCCTGCAAACCTGTGTTGAATTGATGACATGGGAGAGAATCCTAGTTACACTCCGTTCTGTACAACATTAACAACAAATGCTGCTAACCTTCCAGTATTATCACAAAACTTCAGCCAGTATTTACTTTATTAATTAAAAGTACCGAAAGGAATTCAAAGATACAAAAACAAGGAAGTAGTAGTGAACTATTTACAAATCATTTATGAGACCTCATTGGATGTTTGTACACAGCTCAGGACATTGCCACAATATCTTGGCAAGCATTCAGAGGCTACTCACTAGAAAGATGTAAGGATGTGGGGTTTCTGTAATGTGGTAAGATTGGAAAAACTGGCTTGTGCTTTGAACAGGCAGAGCTTTGGAGAGAATTAATGGGGGGGAATTTCTTTCAGAATAAATTTGGAGCAACTATTTCTGCTGGCCTTAAGGTCGTTTCCTAGGAGATGCAGATTAAAGGTGATTAACAAAACATTCGTAGTTAGGAAGGAGAAACTGTTCTGTGCATCAACTTGTTCCAGTCTGGAAAGAATTACCCAAAAGAAGTGGGTCAGCAGAGATTTGGACATTTATTTGAAATGTAGACATTTCAAGGATTTGTGAAATTTGCAGAAGGATTATGTGAATGAAAAGACAATAAATATGTTGGGTGAATGGGCTTCTTGTATATTGTATTATGTATTATTCCATGATTTGGAGAAATCTGGTCTCCTGGCATTGTTCTACAGTTTTAAGCATAAATTCCAAACCTAAGATCAGATTTAACTGGAAAGAGGAATTGAAAAGTAGTGAGCGACATTGCGTATGTAGGCCCAGCGTCCTTTTTTTGTAAACTAGTGTTCTGTTACACATCTGGTTTTAATCAGTAACAGTGTGTTGAACTTCTATCCCTTGCTGACATTTAAATGTATTTAATTTAGTCTTACTTGCTGCGTTACTGTACTTTTTCTGAAAACTTTTACTAAATTACCAAAATGTTTTAATAATAGATCATTGAAATACTAAAGTTAAATTCAAATGGTCTAGATTTTATGGTCAGTGGCATGCTAACAAAACTCAACAGGGACCTTGATGTTTAGACTGCACAATTCAATCATCTTCCCAGCAGAAATTTGGACAAAACATTGGGAAATGTTTCCACTGCATGCAGTTCAATGTCTGTTTTGTGTGCTATAAATCAGTAACACCACCCACAAAGACAGAAAAAAGGCATATGGCGCTATCAGAGTTGGCTTGAATTGCTTATGTGTAAACTTTTAAACCTGGAGCACATATCAATAAGTCACGCTGATAAGATTATTTAATTATTTAAATAACATAATCCTTGTTTTGTTTTAATTTAGCCATGGGAATATTTTCCTAAATCATGTTAAATTAATAAGCTATTTTGTAAGTTTGCTGTTCTCGTCCATTAAAATAATTGTGTTTGCAGTCAAAGATTACAAAGATGGTGTAAAATTTTCACAGGAGTAATTTTCCAAAGTACCTGGGGAATTAGTGCAAGATCTTGCTACCTTGTTGAATTTGATGGTTCACATGCAGAGCACAATTTACAGCTCTGCAATTAAACACAACAACAAATAAGCTCTGAGCTCTGAACTGCAAAAGACTATTATTACTGCACTACATTTGTTATTTATTGAACTTTTTTTCTCTTCCCCCGTTATATACTATGGTTACATATTCACATATTCTGTTGCGTTGCAGCAAGTAAGAATTTTATTATCCCATCCGGGACATGTGACAATAAAACACTCTTGAATCTTGAATTGGTGACAGTAACTTCAAAATTTTGCCAACACATATGGTAGAATTGTCTAATACAACTTCACAATCAAAATGCATTTTATTGATTGAAAGAATTTTCTAACAAACATTTCTTTTCAAGTTGCCATTGTTGGCAACTTTCACATTGCACTGCAATGATGTGATTGATTATACAAAAATTCACAAAGATGTTGTCTCAATAGGAAGGTTTGAATTATAAGGAGTAATTGGATAGGCTGTCCTTTCAGGTTAGGCAGAGGTTCACTTGCACCTCCAACATCATCTACTATATCTTTTATTCAAGATGTGAGTTCTTACACATCGGTGAGACCAAACGGAGACTGGGCAATCATTTCGCTGAACACCTTCGCTCAATCTCCCTGGACCTACCTGATCTCCTGGTTGCCAAACACTTTAATTTCCTTTCCCAATCCCCTCACTGACCTTTCTGTCCTAGGCCTCCTCCATTGTCAGAGTGAAGCAAATTGCAAATTGGAGGAACAGCATCTCATATTTTGCTTGGGCAGTTTCCAACCCAGTGGTATGAATATTGATTTCTCTAACTTCCAGTAACCCCTGCACCCCCTTTCCCTCCATCCCGTCCCCCACCCAAGTCACACCAGTTTCCTGTTCTCACCTAGCAAACAGCTAACAATGGCCTGTTTCCTTTATCATCGTTACTTTTTTTGCATATCTTCCATTGATTTGTTCTATATCTCTCTACATCACTATATCTCTCGTTTCCCTTTCCCCAGATTAATCTGAAGAAGGGTCTTGACCTGAAATGTCACCATTCCTTCTCTCCAAAGACGCTGCCTGTCCCGTTGAGTTACTCTAGTATTTTGTGCCTATCTTTGGATAGACTGGTACTATTTTCCCTGGAGCAAAGGAGACTGAGGGATGATCTTAGGGAGGTTTATAACATAATGTAGTCATTGATATGGTAGATAGTCACCATATTCTTCCCATGGTAGGAAGTCTACAACTAAAGGACATAGTTTTAAGGTTAGAGGGGAAAAGTTGAAGGGCATCTGAGGGACAGTTGTTTCCACAAAGAGTGGAGGGTATATGGAGCAAGATGCCAGAGGAAGTGGTAAAGATAGGTACAATTGCATTGTTTAAAACATACATTTGGATAGATAAATGGATAGGAAATATTTTGGGATATAGATCAAATGCAAGAAAATGGAATTGACATGCCCGAGTAGGGATGCGTTTCCTAATACATAACACCATGTATCTGTAACTTCCTGCCAGAGTGAATATGCACCATTGGTGTGCATACTGTTCTCCTCCACCTAGATTGTTAAGGATCTATACCTCGCTTTGATAGTCAGACTTTTATCAATTATTTGCATATTTCCCTTAGTTTGCTGTGTTGCAGAAGGTAATGGTGGACAATTTATTTTAATTTGTCCGTGTTTGCGTGTAATTCCAGTTTATGAATCTCAATTTTGAACTGTCGTGTGGCAAGTATTCCCATGTCATAGGGGATAATATACTTTCTCAAGGTGCCTTGGAGAACCTCCTTGGACCTTTTCCTCTATCTGATGATCTCTTGCCATGATGGAGCTTGAAATAGTATAGTCTGGAAGAGAAAGCTGACATTGGTTCTTTTATCCTACTAATGGATATGGTGACAGCAATGGTGGTATATTTCTGATATTTTAAGATGCCTTGCATAGGTTTTCCATGTCTCTGAAGGAAACAAGAGAGCTTTGTGTCGAGGTTGAGGTTCTGATCTTCAAACTCTTTCTAAAAATTCAAAACCAATGGATTGATCACTTTTCTCAGAAGAACCAGATTAAAATGTCAGTGATTAAACATGCAAAATTAAATGCAGAGTGGAAAGAGGAAGAAAAATGTTGTTTTACTTGCCCTTCCAATGATATACCACATCAGCACTCTGTGTTACTCATCAAGTTAAATCATCAAACTCTCTAGTTTAACACAAATTTGTAAAAAGTTTATTATTTGGTTTTATTTTGAATTTCTGTATCGTATGCATAAGAGAATTTTTGTTTTTTTTATTCCAGGTCTTATTCAGAATTCTGAATCCTCCTATCACAGACTTGAGAATGAACTTTGAAGAGTGGCAAAATGGATTTTAGTGGCCATCTGGTGTTGTAATAATGAGTTAAAACTTCTATCTTTTCATATCCCATATTTGGATTTCTCAACCACATTACTATCTCTTATATCACTATGACTCCTACTAGCAGATGTTAGGCTAGAATTAAATTATGAAGCCAAATAGAACGATGGGAGCTACCCACCACAGGAAAGGATACAGGGTTTGTACCTTAGATTATTTATGACATTAGGTACATAATTTGAACTGTTAATTAAAAGATAATTCTAAAATCTAGATTTTATTGCATCAATGGAGACATTATAATAGTTATATTAAGACATTATAAAAGTTAAAATAGAAAACTGCAAGCATAAATATAAAATAAAGCAACTATTATGTCTGCTTATCTTAGGGTTTTGATTGATTGAAAGATACAGCATGGGAACAGATCCTTCACGCCACTGCGTGCAAGCCAACTATGAATCACCCATTCACAGTGGTTCTATGTTATCCTACTTTTGGATCTATTCCCTCCAAGGGGCAATTTGCAGAGGCCAATTCACTTATAGACCTGCACTTCTTTGGAATGTAGGAGGATACCAGAGCACCAGGATGAAATCCAACCCAAGCAAACTCCCGGTCACAGGGAGAACATACAAACTCCAGACAGACAGCCCCCAAGGATTAAATCCGGGTCTCTTGTGTGAAGCAGCAGCTCTACCAGCTGCGCCACTACCACACTTAACAAGCAGACATAAAGATTTTCACATGTACACATCTCCTGCAAATGTGGCCCAAGGTTTCCTTGGTCATCAAGCAGTGTCTGTAGAACCTGTTTATTTTAATAGGAAAAGTAAAATCAATGTGATGATTTTCTAAATTTGATTGTCTAAATGAGATATGACCCCTTATCCAATTATTTGAATCTGCATAATTTTTTTAATAACTTCACCAGATTCCCGAGGGCTATAGTCCTGCTCCGATTTCAGATTCGCTATCCTTCCCATCATTAATCTTACAAGAGTCAACCTCAGTAACTTTGACATCCAAAGCATCATTGTTCACTGCACTTCTTTAAAAACATTTCAGATTCTCCTATTTAATAATGGCTTGTTGTGGCTCCCAAGGGTCGGGCCATTTCCACTATCGAACCCCTTGGCACGGGAATGGATGAGTCTGGAGGCGGCCCTTAGCTACAAGGATAAAGGGCAGAGTTTAGGTGCCATCTTTCTCTTGCAGACTCGTTTGGTCAGGAGCAAAGTTCCTATAGCAAGCAAGATAGATCACTCGACGAAAAAGACATAGTATGGTCAAGGGCAGATTCATGGGTGATTTTCAGCTCCATTTCTGTAACCGGCTTCCCGCTCTGCACTAAAGATCCCATAGGATACTAGTGCAGAGACGGAAGCCGGTTACGGTAACATCCTCGTAAAAATAAAAGTTATTTGGTAAAAATCTTCTCCTCATTTTCAGAATTTTAATTTATTAACACAACTGTTGCCCCGCAACGTTGATTACACTGCGATTCGGGTCGGGTTACGGAAATGGATGAAGAAAAGGCCCACGTTCCGTTGCATACTACACATCAGCCCATTGCATTTAGCAGGAGTCATCTATCTTGCTCCGCTATAGGATCTTTGGTCAGGAGAAGGACAGCAAATTAAATACCTCCCGAAACACCTGGCTCCTCGCCTTCATTTCGGGATTATCATCGCGCTACAGGCTACTAATAAGTGAGGAATTACAAAATTTTTAAAAATCTCAAATATGCACCTGGGCTTTAGTTTGGTCTTTGGGGACCACTTAGGGTGGCACAGTGACACAGCCATAGAGCTGCTGCTTCACCATGCCAGAGATCCGGCTTTGATCCTGACCTCAGTTGCTGTCAGTGTGGAGTTTATACATTCTCCCTGTGACCACATAGGTTTTTTCCGGGTGCTCTGGTTTCATCCCACATTCCAAATACGTACAGGTTTGTAGGTTAATTGGCTGCTGTAAATTGCCCCTAGTGTGTAGGATGCAAAAGTAGGATAACAAAGAAGTAGTGTACACGTGATCGACATGGACTTGGTGGGCTGAAGGGCCTGTTTCCACACTGTTAAAAAAAATTAAACTTGGGCATTTAATTATATCTGTGTTCAATATTGTTAATTTTCCAATTCTTATCAGCATTAGCAGTAATATCCTATTTTTGAACACCATATAAAAACCTGCTGTTTTCTTATAATTAATTTGTGATCTGGTTATGACAAAATATCTTGGTGTTCTTAACATTTTTAGATATACCCTTGTGAAAAATCATTCACATGGGTTACATTTTAAGCAAAAAGGTAGAGTACCCCAACCTATATCACCATTAGGATAGACAAAGGAGAGTCAGTGGATGTTGTTATTTGGATTTTCAAAAATCTTTGATAAGGTACCACACGTGAGGCTGTTAAACAAGATAAAGGCTCATGATATTTGAGGCAGAGTACTAGCATGGACAGAAGATTAGCTGGCTGGCAGAAGACAAAGAGTGGGAATAAAGGGGTCCTTTTCTCGTTGGCTGCTGGTGACTAGTGGTGTTCCGCAGGGGTTCGATGTTGCTCCGCTACTGTTCACGTTACATGCTAATGATCTGGATGATGGAATCATCTGATGGAGTCATGGAAAGATCTGGCTTTGGGGCCAAGTTTATAGATGATATGAAGATAGGTGGAGGGCAGGTAGTGGTGAAGAACCGGGTAATCTGCAGAAGGACTTGGAGCGGTTGGGAGAGTGGGCAGAGAAGTGGCAGATGGAATACAGCATACAAAGTACACTTTGGTAGAAGGAATAAAGGTGTAGGCTACTTTGTAAATGAGAAGAGGATTCAGAAATCGGAGATGCAAAGGGACTTGGGGGTGCTGATGCAAGATTCCCGGAAGGTTAATTTACAGATTGAGTCGGTAATAAGGCAAATAGTGATAAGGAAGTCTGGGAAAGATTTTCAGTCTCGGAAAAGTGCGGAAGAATTTTAAAGGTTTATGGCGGATTAGTGGACCAGCAGAAGTTAGCTAATGAGGGAGGCAGGACAATTTAAAGGTAACCAGTGGATTGGTTGGAGCATCCAAATTGACTAATTAAACAGCTAATGAAAATAAGGCAAGGTGTGGTGGAGCGGGAGTGTTAGGAGAGAGGCTGTGTGGGGAAAGTGCTGTGCAGAAAGCAAGTACGAGTCTTTGTTTCAGGAGCCTTCAGCAAGGAGGAAATCACAGAGGCAGATGGGAGGATAAGGTACAGTCTGTTCTTGAATGAGTCTTGTGATTTTTTTTTTTCCTCTCTCTTGCTTGTTTCGGTTGCAGTGGTGATGGCAGTTAAACTAGTACAATGTTCCTCCTGCAGGCCAACATAAGTAAGGGAAATTGCTGGTGTCTAGCTACACCAGTGTAGGTGCAACTCCTTAGAGGGCAAGTTGGGGAAATAGAGCTGCAGCTAGTTGACCCCGGGACCATGCATGAGAATGGGAGCTTCTTGGATAGGATGTAAATGAAATGCAAACAGTAATTTAAAGTGGATTAGAATATAAAAGCAAGGATGTAATGCTAAGGTTTTAGAAGGTGCTGGTGAGGCCACTTTTGGAATATTGTAAGCAGTTTTGGGTTGCATATCTGAGGAAAATGTGCTGGTGTTGGACTGGGTCCAGAGGAAATTTAAAAGAATAATCCCTGGGATGATTTGGGTTAATGTATGAGGAACATTTAATGGCTCCTGGCCTGTAATTGCTGGTTTGGAAGGATGAAGGGAGGAAATCTCATTGAAACCTACCAAATAATGAAAGGCCCAGATAGAGTGGACATGGAAAGGATGTCTTCAGTAATGGAAGAATGTAGAACAAGAGGACAGCGTCAGAATAAAAGGATGTATCTTTAGAATGGAGATGAAGAGAGATTTGTTTAGCCAGATTTGTTAGGCCAAGACATTTGGGTATTTTTAAATGAGAGATTGATAGGTTCTTGATTAGTAAGGGCATCAAAGATTACAGGGCGAAGGCAGGAGAATGAGGTTGAGGAAAAAATAGATCAGCCGTGACCCAATGGCAAAGAATGTTTGGTGGGCTGAATGACTGCATTCTGCTCCTATGTGTTGCGATCTTAAAAATAACAACATCCTTCCCTATCTAAGTAACATAATTAAAAGTTCATGAAATGAAATAGGTGAAAGTAAGTCTCCCTTGATCCCTTTTTAAAAGGAATTGGCTCAGCTTTAGCTTTATTACCTCTGATTGTTGGTGTCAAGTGCAAATATAACTGTATCATGAGGTCAGTAAAATGTTTATTCTCCTCCAGATGACCCAAAGCTTTTACTATTAGCTTTTGTTCCATAGAGTTTAAAGCGTTTACAAAGTGTACAAAGATAACTCTGATTTTTTGTGATTTCTTTTGGCGCTAATTAGTTATTTAAAATGACAATGTTTTGCTTGCATTCAGGAGTAGTCATGATAAAACCCGAGTGGAGACTGTTTAGGGTCACAACCTTCATTAGTTGTGTGGCTGAGATCTTGGTTAAAAATCCTGAGTAAAATGGAAGAGGCCATTAATTATTGATGATCTGCAATTTAATAGTCGTCAGGTACATTGGCACATTTAATCCAAGAAAAATAAAATTGCACTGAAATCTCAATCACTGTTTTCTTTACCTCATCTGAACCCAGGCTGGCACTGCAGCCTTGTCATTTTTAAAACTGTCAAGTGTCTCCCCTATCTTGGCCACACCGTCTGCCAATAGCAAATTTTCATTCCTTGCACTATATAGTTAATTTTGGTGTTCCAAGTTGCCAACCATGACTTATAAAACAATAATCTGTAACGGGCAGGTTACACTAACTAGACTTTAATTAATTGCCTCGCCAAAGCTTTTGTTTACTTTAAGCAGAGTTTAGTTCATTGTGACTGACTAAAGGTTATTGGTGTCCTGCTCTGTAAGTGAGGCTTCTGCCCATACATACTCACAGTTCATTCATTCATATAATCCAAAATGCATGCTACTTATTTCTACATTAAGATCTAGTTTCAATTAAATTTCATAAATGATGTAATGTTTACATTGTAAATTTTGAACATAATATTGATACCACAAAAGCCCTGAGATGCTGATGGACTGACAATTAATACCACACTAAATTGTCCTGTTGAAGGTAAATATACCTCTTCTAATTTCCGAACATCAGATGTGGCTGATTGTAATTTTGTGACAAATCCAACAGATTAATTAAGGTAGACGCAAAATGCTGAACTCAGCGGGACAGTCAGCATATCTGGAGAGAAAGAATGGGTGACGTTTTGGGTCGGGACCTTACACAACAGATTAATTATATTTACAGCAATATGACAATTGCATGGAGTGCCTTTGAAGCTATTTGTCTTAATTCACCTTGTACAGTATTGGTAAGGAGAAAATTAAAATCCACATCGTATTTTAGGTTTTACACTTGAAATGTAAAATATGCAAGGTTTCATAAGAATGCTGCATTAGACTAAATGGTCTGTTCCAATTCAAAAGTATTCTTTGCCATTTAATACAACCTTAGTTATACCCGTATTTGTACGAATTGTTAATGATATCTCAATCACACAGATTTTAGAACTATTGAATGTACTTTGTATATTGCACTAAGCCTAGTCCGTTAAGGTATTAATTTTGATATTAAAGATGCATTTAAAAGCAGTAAATGAAACTTTTCCAAATCATATTGGACTTTTTCTAGTCATAATGATTGTAAATTTACATGGCTGCAAAAGAAAATGTTAATTTGGAGTTGCTCTGTAATAATTAACCACATATAAGAAATGGTGTGGTTAAAAATGAAATTTATTATTTCCATGACATAGCTTACATCATGAATATTGGTGTTTACTTTAAGATTTTTAAACGGTACGCCTTTATCACATCCATGTTATTTTGAAAGTTCTGATGGTTGCATGTAGACAATTCAGATTTTTAAATCTATTCTGAAAAAAAAATTGTGATCTTATAAATAAAACTGTCATAGAAATGAAGAAACGATTTATTCATAATGTTTACAAATGTCAAATGAAATTAGAAGATTGACACAAGATGCTCGTGTAACTCAGCGGGTCAAGCAGATCTCTGGAGAAAAGGAATGAAATGTGAAATTGAATAGGCTGCATAATGAATCTTGTGTTTCGTTTCCTTGTATGTGTAGATACTGTATGGCTTCACCAAAACTTTCCGGCATGCTGGGCAAGCCTGGAGCTTGTCCATGTTGAGCCGTGGTTTCATTTGATTTACTGGACTAAGTCATTCAGTTGTCCCTTGCTGCATGTCCTTGATTAAGAAAGTAAAATAAAAGGACTGTGTGCCTGATGACAGATTTGAGGTGTCTTCAGCCTGTGACTGGAGAGCAGAAAAAGGTCCCATGACCTACCTTGAGGCAGGTACTAACGCAATGTTCAAAAAATATTTAGATAATTTAGAGTAGGTTTAGAGGGATATGGGCCAAAAGCAGGCAGGTCCGACTAGTGCAGATGGGACTTGCGTGGCAATTTGGGCCGAAGGTCCTGTTTCCATGCTCTACGTCACTAAGACCTGAAGATGAGGTTTGTAGTTGGGAAAAGGATTTGTGGCTCTCATTGATACACTTCTTAACCCAAGGATCTCCAATCTACGTGTCATGGCTTGGGCCCCGGTTTTGGTATAGGCAACTGCAATCAAGCAAGTCCTGTGAAAAATATTGAGAGTGCAGAAGAGTGCATCGAATTTTGGAGTACAAAAATAAGCCAAATCATATTTTTGGCTGATAAGTTGATGAAAAATTCTAAGTTTTGGAAGCAAGAGGGTAGCTGTGGAAAGTGTAGGTGCCCTGAGGAACCAAAGGTATAATCAATGTGTGTAGTCAGGTAATGTAGGTAAGATCATAGGATGAATGATCCCGGGGCTGATTGGGTTAACCTATGTGGAGCGTTTGATCGCTCTGGGCCTGTACTTGCTGGAGTTTCGAAGGATGTGGGGGGGATGTCATTGAAACCTACGAGAAAATGAAAGGCCTAGATTGAGTAGACATGGAAAGCATGTTTCCAGTACTGAGAGAGTCTAGAGCACAGCTTCAGAATAAAAGGATATACCTTTAGAAGAGTTTTATTGTCATGTGTCCCAGATAGGACAATAAAATTCTTATTTGCTGCAGTAAAACGGAATATGTAAACATAATACAAAACGGAAGATAAAAGTTTAGTGTGTCTATAGATCATAGACCATATATATACACTATAAATAAACAGATATAGTGATATAATAATAATTGACTGTTATTGTTCAGAGCATATTTGATGTCATGTTTAATAGCCTGATGGCTGTGGGGAAGTCGCTATTCCTGGACCTGGATGTTACAGATTTCAGGCTCCCTGTACCTTCTTCCCGATGGCAACGGTGAACATAGAAACATAGAAACATAGAAATTAGGTGCAGGAGTAGGCCATTCAGCCCTTCGAGCCTGCACCGCCATTCAATATGATCATGGCTGATCATCCAACTCAGTATCCCGTACCTGCCTTCTCTCCATACCCTCTGATCCCCTTAGCCACAAGGGCCACATCCAACTCACTCTTAAATATAGCCAATGAACTGGCCTCAACTACCCTCTGTGGCAGAGAGTTCCAGAGACTCACCACTCTGTGTGAAAAAAGTCTTTCTCATCTCGGTCTTAAAGGATTTCCCCCTTATCCTTAAGCTGTGTGACCCCTTGTCCTGGACTTCCCCAACATCGGGAACAATCTTCCTGCATCTAGCCTGTCCAACCCCTTAAGAATTTTGTAAGTTTCTATAAGATCCCCTCTCAATCTCCTAAATTCCAGAGAGTATAAACCGAGTCTATCCAGTCTTTCTTCATAAGACAGTCCTGACATCCCAGGAATCAGTCTGGTGAACCTTCTCTGCACTCCCTCTATGGCAATAATGTCCTTCCTCAGATTTGGAGACCAAAACTGTACGCAATACTCCAGGTGTGGTCTCACCAAGACCCTGTACAACTGAAGTAGAACCTCCCTGCTCCTGTACTCAAATCCTTTTGCTATGAAAGCTAACATACCCATTTCGCTTTTTTCACTGCCTGCTGCACCTGCATGCCTACTTTCAATGACCGGTGTACCATGACACCCAGGTCTCGCTGCATCTCCCCTTTTCCTAATCGGCCACCATTTAAATAATAGTCTGCTTTCCTGTTTTTGCCACCAAAGTGGGATTAACCTCACATTTATCCACATTATACTGCATCGGTCAAACATTTGCCCACTCACCCAGCCTATCCAAGTCACCTTGCAGTCCCTAGCATCCTCCTCACAGCTAACACTGCCCCCCAGCTTAGTGTCATCCGCAAACTTGGAGATATTGCCTTCAATTCCCTCATCATCCAGATCATTAATATATAATGTAAATAGCTGGGGTCCCAGCACTGAGCCCTGCGGTACCCCACTAGTCACTCCTGCCTGCCATTGTGAAAAAGGACCCGTTTACTCCTACTCTTTGCTTCCCTGTTTGCCAGCCAGTTCTCTATCCACATCAATACTGAACCCCTAATACCGTATGCTTTAAGTTTGTATACTAATCTCTTATATGGGACCTTGTCGAAAGCCTTCTGGAAGTCCAGATATACCACATCCACTGTTCTCCCTTATCCACGCTACTAGTTACATCCTCGAAAAATTCCACAAGATTCGTCAGAACATGATTTACCTTTCGTAAATCCATGCTGACTTTGTCCAATGAATTCACCACGTTTCCAAATGTGCTGCTATCCCATCTTTAAATACTGACTCTAGCAGTTTCCCCCCACTAACCGATGTTAGACTAACTGGTCTGTAATTCCCCGTTTTCTCTCTCCCTCCCTTCTTAAAAAAAGAGGGGTTACATTTGCTACCCGCCAATCCTCAGGAACTACTCCAGAATCTAAAGAGTTTTTGAAAGATTATCACTAATGCATCCACTATTTCTGAGCTACTTCCTTAAGTACTCTGGGAGCAGCCTATCTGGCCCTGGGGATTTATCGGCCTTTAATCTATTCAATTTACCCAACACCACTTCCCGACTGACCTGGATTTCACTCAATTCCTCCGTTGACCCACAGTCCCTGCTATTTCCGGCAGATTATTTATGTCTTCCTTAGTGAAGACGGAACCAAAGTAGTTATTCAATTGGTCCGCCATATATCCTTGTTCCCCATGATCAACTCACCTGTTTCTGACTGCAAGGGGACCTACATTTGTTTTAACTAACCTCTTTCTCTTCACATATCTATAAAAACTTTTGCAGTCAGTTTTTATGTTCCCTGCCAGTTTTATTTCATAATCTATTTTTCCTTTCCTAATTAAGCCCTTTGTCCTCCTCTGCTGGTCTCTGAATTTCTCCCAGTCCTCTGGTAATGCTGCTTTTTCTGCTACTTTGTACGCATCATCCATTGCTTTGATACTATCCTGATTTCCCTTGTTATCCACGGATGCACTACCTTCCCCGAATTTATTCTTTTGCCAAACTGGGATGAAGCAATTTTTGTAGGTTCATCCATGCAGTCTTTAAATGTCTTCCATTGTATATCCACCACCGTCAACCCTTTTAGAATTAAGTGCCAGTCAATCTTGGCCAATCACGTCTCATACCCTCAAAGTTACTTTCTTTTCTTTAAGTTCAGAACCATTGTGTTTCTGAATTAACAATGTCACTCTCCATCCTAATGAAGAAACTCAACCATATTATGGTCACTCTTGCCCAAGGGGGCACGTACAACAAGAAACGGCTAACCTACCCCTTCCTCATTACTCAAAACCCAGTCCTAAAATAGCTCTGCCTCTTCGTTGGTTCCTCTACATGTTGATTTAGATAACTATCCCGCATCACATTCCAAAAAATCCTCTTCCTCAGCACCCCTGCCAATTTGATTAACCCAATGTATATGTAGATTGAAGCACACCATTATAACTGTTTTGCCTTTGTCGCACGCATTTCTAATTTCCTGTTGATACCATCCCCAACTTCTCTCTACTGTTAGGTGGCCTGTACACAACACCCACCAGCGTTTTCTGCCCCTTAGTGTTTTTGTAGCTCTACCCTACCGATTCCACATCCTCCAAGCTAATGTCCTCCTTTCCATGCGTTAATCTCCTCTCTAAACCACAACGCTACCCCACCTCCTTTTCCTTTCTCTCTATCCCTCCTGAATATTGAATATCCCTGGATGTTCAGCTCCAGCCTACGTCACCCTGGAGCCATGTCTCCGTGATCCCAACTATATCATAATCATTAATATCTATCTGCACGTTCAACTCGTCCACCTTATTATACGAATACTCCTTGCATTGAGACACAAAGCCTTCAGGCTTGTCTTTACAACGCACTTACCCCTTATACAATTTTTGCTGAAAAGTGGCCCTTTTTGATTTTTGCCCTGGTTTTGTCTGCCTGCCACTTTTACTTTTCAAACCTTGCTACCTCCCATTGCTTCTACCCTCATTTTACACCCACCTGCCCTCTCTGACTCTTTTGTACCTATCCCCCTGCCACATTAGTTTAAAATCCTCCCCGACAGCACTAGCAACAGTCCCCCAAGAACATTGGTTCCATTCCATTCCAGGTGCAAACTCGTCCTGTTTGTACCGGTCCCACCTCCCCCAAACTGGTCCCAGTGCCCTAAAAATTTGAATCCCTCCCCCTTGCACCACTTTTCAAGCTACGTATTCATTTGCAATATCCTCCTATTTCTACTCTGACTAGGCCCGTGGTACTGGTAGTAATCCGGAGATTACTACCTTTGAGGTCCTACTTTTAAGTTTATCTCCTAGCTCCCAAATTCACCTTGTAGGACCTCATCCTTTTTTTTACCTATATCGTTGGTGCCAACATGTACCACGACAACTGGCTGTTCGCCCTCCCCCTCCAGAATGTTCTGCAGCCGTTCAGTGACATCCCTGACCCTTTGCACCAGGGAGGCAACATACCATCCTGGAGTCTCATTTGCGGCCGCAGAAACGCCTATCTATTCCCCTGACAATTGAATCCCCTATTACTATTGCCCTTCCCCTCTTTTTTACCCCCCTCATGTGCTGCAGAGCCACCCATGGTGCCATGAAACTTGATGCTGCTGCATTCCCCTGTTATGATCCATCTCCCTCAACAGTATCCAAAAATGGTATACCTGTTTAGGAGGGAGATGACCGCAGGGGACTCCTGCACTACCTGCCTACTGCTTTTGCTGGCTATTGGCCACCCGTTCCTTTTTGTCCTCTTAACTTTGCCTGCGGTGTGTGACCCAACTCACTGTAACTGCTATCCACGACTTTCTCCGCATCGTGGATGCTCCAGTATGAATCCCAGCCGCAGTTCCAATCGTTCAATGCGGTCTGCCGTAGGCGGCAGCTGGACACACTTCCTGCAAACGTAGTCACCAGGACACCGACCATCTCCCTGATCTCCCACATGTTTGCAGGCTGAACAAACCACGGGGCCAATCTCTCTAAACTGACATACCTTACTCCCAAATTACTCTGTATTAAATATTAAAAAAAAACACAAAAACTTATCCTTTAAACTTTACTAACTAAATACGGTGAGTCCCTAACTCCAGAGTCCCTAACTCCCAGAGTCCCTAACTCCCAGAATCCCTAACTCCCAGAATCCCTAACTCCCAGAAGGCAGAAATGTAAAATTGTAAACCCGGGGTTTCACCCAATCATCTGCTTCCTCAGGTCCTCTTCCACCAATCAGCGGCTTCCTCAAAAAAACCCACTTCTCCAAATGGAATGTTACGGATTTGGGTAAAAACAAGCCCCGCGCTTGATTTTATAGCTTATCGGTCGGGTGTCGCTCCTCCCCCCCCTCCTCTTCCAACGGCTCCTGTGGGCCTCTGAAAAAACAAGCCCCGCGCTAGATTTTATAGCTTACCGGTCGGGTGTCGCTCCTCCCCCTCCTCCTCTTCCAACGGCTCCTGTGGGCCTCTGAAAGAAAACAAGCCCCGCGCTGGATTTTATAGCTTACCGGTCGGGTGTCGCTCCTCCCCCTCCTCCTCTTCCAACGGCTCCTGTGGGCCTCTGAAAAAACAAGCCCCGCGCTGGATTTTATAGCTTACCGGTCGGGTGTCGCTCCTCCCCCTCCTCCTCTTCCAACGGCTCCTGTGGGCCTCTGAAAAAACAAGCCCCGCGCTGGATTTTATAGCTTACCGGTCGGGTGTCGCTCCTCCCCCTCCTCCTCACCCAATCTTCCAGTTGATTGGGTCAAAAGATCAGTCATGATCGAATGGTGGAGTAGATGGGCTAAATGGCCTAATTGTGCTATTATGGTGTAAATGAATAATACACCTGTATGTTTGGAGTTCTGGGAGGGATATGTTGATAGTCTGGAGCATGTCAATATTAGAAGATTGAGTTGTTTAGCTGTCTTGGGACTTATAAGGGTGGGCAAATCCCAGTGCCACACAAGATCTATCTCAGAATACTATGGAATATAAAGGAGGAGGATGCTGGGTCTTAAGAGATTTTTGGATCTTCATTACCTAGAGACAAGACATCAGAAGGTTGGAGGATAGCTAATGTATTGGTTTATGACTGAAATAAATATAGAGCGTTGTGTACACAGACCAGTCCATTCCGCAAACCAACCTACCACCCACCTCCACCAGAATCATTGCTACCTACACCACATTGACTTGGTAACATAATCAGGGGCCACCCACTTCGTGATCATCCCTCCTCTTCCCTCTACTGTCAGGCAGAAGATGCAAAAGCTTGAAAACATATTATCAGAGTCGAGGGTACACAAAAGGCTGGAGAAACTCAGCGGGTGCAGCAGCATCTAAGGAGCGAAGGAGATGGGTGACGTTTCGGGTCGAGACCCTTCTTCAGAGTCAACTTCCTTGTTGTTATCAAACTGCAGTCCCCTGTGTTTTGCTCATTTCCTTCCAACCTTGCATTTGCACGAGATATTATAAAGAGATGCAAGTAGAGATTAAACGCAAAAAAAAAAGTTTTGAGCTATGTTAAAGTGTGTACCTTCATTAAAAGAGCAGCTTTGAGTAGCTTTTTTATAGTTCATAACATCTGATTAAAGCTTAGAAGGGTGGGTGGAGAGAAAAATAATGGGAAAACTAAGCTAGTGGATGATGAACTATGAAGGGAAGTTAGAAATGATCAAATGCTTACTTAAGGTATTGGTCATTTAGAAGGATTTTAAAGGTAAGAGAATTCCAAGGTAAGGAGCTAAGGCAAGTGGAGTTTTTGTAACAAGTGCTGGGAATGGTCAAAAATGTCTACAAGTACAGATGATTTGGGAACGTACATGGGGGATGCTGAATTTCAGGTTGAGCAAAGGTTTTTTAAGATTCAACATTTTGGTCGACTGGAGGCAGCATGTTCAGATTGCAGTCTGAATTTTGTGGTCATTAAAAATATGAAGGAACTTGCAGCTGGCCTTGAGGAAAACCCACCTACAAATAACTTTTGGTCGCTCTGGCGTGGATTTCCTTTACGCCCGAGTTAATTTCATCAAGGCATCAACTTTAATTTGATCCTAGCCACTTGCAACTGTCATGTCATCTAGCTGGTGGAGCAGCCAATCATATTGATGAATTCTCACAGGAAACCAGGAAGCAAAATGCTCTACTGTTTATATACTTGAACATGTTGCAAAGACCAATAATAAAATTGGTACATGTACACGAGATTCGATTAGTGGGTGGAATGTCATAGAAAAGTCTAAGACAAAATGTATCCTAAAACCATGGAGTTTTGAAATGGTCACACATCAGGAATCACTAATTTACTAAAATGCCTTGTGGGGAAGCAGGTTACACCTCCTGGATTACAGATTCTCACCATGTAGGAGGTGACTCAAAGTTACTGTTTGTTTTGCAGTAGTAATTGCTGAAATAGTTCATCATCATTGAAACCACAAATTCTTTGCTAATCCAAGTTAACGTAGAACCGGATTGGGCAGTTGGGTCCAAAAGACCCTAGGGATGTTGAAAATCCGTGCTGTGTTTTTTAGGTCAGCAATGAAGATGCTAAATTGGCAGATGTAGAGATGACAAAGGCATGCATGAAGGATGCGGAAATGAAAGAGAAAAGCTAGGACATGTGGACAATGTTGAAAAGTTGTAAATACGCAACAATTGTGATGTCTTTCAAATGTAAAACTTGTAGGTGTCTACTCCTAAACACTTATTGCTTACACTATAAACATCCTTTACACATCCTTGCACAACATCCTTTACAATGGACCTGTATGAATGCCTGTTTCAGCATTGAAGGTAGATGGAAAATGGTTCATATGCATACCCATACAAATCTATCACGTATTTGTTTTCAGTAACACCATCCTACATTTACGAGCAGCTATTCACATCGGGTTTGTGTTTTTTGTCTGTTGATTATTGGACTTGTAGTTTAGGATAAACAATCCTAATTTTTCAACATCGCAGCAGTGGAATTTTAATTCAGTTTATTAATCTGAAACTTGGATCAACTACATCTCAAGTTGAAAATAGCTATCATAAAATGACCCATATTACTGCAAAAAAACTTTAGAAGGAGGAAATATGCTGCCTTATTGGTTTGATCAAATGTGATTGCAGATCGACACCAAGTGGTGGACTGAATGCCGTTTGAAATGACCCCGCAAGCTACTTGGTTGTATATTGCACACCAGCACCTCCCCAAAAGGGGCAATCAGGCATGAAAAACAAATGCTGGCCTGGCCAGTGAAGCCCTGATCCTTAAAAATGATTATTAAAAAACTCTCATCCAGCTGAGTTCTTAGCCATTGATCAACAGGAAATGTTTGCGTTTTCATGTTTTCACAATAAGCTGATTGCAGTGTAGCTGCTGCTGGCGCCGAAGATGGCTGCCACGGTGTACTGCTCCTTGCTGTTTTGTATGTGTTTGTTCATTTGTGTTGTCTGTGAAAACCCTACAAAGATTACTTTCACGAAGGAGGTACTCATAAACATCGGACATACAGTATCTCCAAACATCGTTCCGGATTTCTCTCACTCGCTGGATTATTTGGATATACTTGTCGGCGGGGCTCTGGCAGCGTTCAAGGTGTTGAGAGGGAGGAGGACCCATGGGAAGCGCTCTGGAGCACTCACCCGACTCTGGCAACGAGGATCACGCACACCACTCGCGAGCATATTCTTGGCAAACGTACATTCTCTCAATAACAAAGTGGACGAACTGCAACTACTGTGCCAGACAAACAAGGACCTCTTGAATTGCTACCCTGTGCTTCACCATGACCTGGCTGTGTGAGTGAACCCCGGACTGCGCGCTGCAACTGGCTGGCTTCCAACTTCACAGAGCGGACCGTGAAGTGGAGGCAGCGGGGAAATCAAGAGGAGGTGGAATCTGCTTCTATACCAACCTGGACTGATACAGCAATATCACGGTACTGTTAAACTTCTGCTCACCCAACCTAGAATCCTTCTTTATAAACTGCAAACCCTTCTACTCTCCGAGGGATCTTAACTCCTTTATTCTCATTGGAGTTGACAATGTGTGTGTGTCCCGTTCCCCCCCCCCCCACATGCCTGCGTACGTGAGGCACACATGCAACTCGCTGAGCAGGTAATGAGGGTAGAGAGTGACTTCCCGGACAGGAATGCATATCGTTCTGATCATTGTCTAGTTCACCTTATTCTAACCTACAGGCAGAAACTAAAATCTGCTAAGCCTGTGATCAGAACAATGAAAAGGTGGACAAGAGAGGGCATTGAGAACCTACAATCCTGCTTTGACCGCACGGATTGGAATGTGTTCAGGGAAGCAACAACAAGCCTCAATGAGTATACAGACACTGGATCATCATACGTCAGCTTTTGTGAGGACAGTTGCATTCCCACTAGGACCTGGACCTGGTTCAACAATGACAAACCCTGGAGATAGCAGAACTCGGACAGCTCTGACAGCCTAAGGAGGAAGCCGGAGCAGGGATGCAGACCTCTAAAGGCAAGCCAGGTACAAGCTGAGAAGAGGAATCAGAGCTGCCAAGGAAAGGTACTCTGAGAAGTCGAGGAGCAAGTTCTCAGCTAGTGACTCTTCTTCAGTTTGGACGGGCTTGCAAGAAATCACCAGCTACAAGAGGAAATCCCCCTGCTCTTTGGACAATTGTCAGCTGACCAACGACCTGAATGTGTTCTACTGCAGGTTTGACAAGCAAAAATGTGACCCTGGTACCTCATCTCCCCCCCCCCCCCCCCCCCCCCCCCCCCCCCCCCCCCCCCCCCCCCCCCCCCCCCCCCCCCCCCCCAACAAACACAGCCAGACACCAGTCTGTAAAGACTGGACCCTTCTAAACCCACTAAACCGGACAATGTTTCCCCCTCTACCTTCAAGCTCTGTGACGAACAACTGGCACCGGTCTACACAGACATTTTCAACCAGTCCCTGCAAAGATGCACTGTCCCTGCCTGTTTCAAAGTCTCCACTATTGTCCCTTTCCCCAAAAAGGCAAGGATTACTGGTCTTAATGACTACAGGCCTGTCGCACTGACCTCTGTAGTCATGAAGACCCTTGAAAGACGTGCTGGTCAAGCTGAAAAATATCACAAACTCCTTGCTGGACCTTCTGCATTTTGCGTATCAGGCCAATAGATCTGTGGATGATGCAGTCAACCTGGGCCTGCACTTCATCCTCCAGCACCTAGACTGCCAGGGGACCACTGTGAGGATTTTGTTGATTTTAGCTCTGCATTCAACACCATTGTACCAGAGCTACTACACTCCAAACTTTCTGAGTTGACTGTGCCTGAACCCCTCTGTCGGTGGATCACCAGCTTCCTGACAGACAGGAAGCAGCATATGAAACTGGGAAAGCACATCTCGGACTCGCAAACCCTCAGCATAGGAGCACCATAAGGCTGCATACTCTCCCCTCTCCTCTACTCTCTCTACACCAATGATTGCACCTCCACTGACTCCTCTGTGTTTGCGGACGACACAACCCTGATTGAACTGATACAGGATGGGGAGGAATCTGCCTACTGACAGGAAGTGACACAGCTGGCCTCCTGTTGCCATCTCAACAATCTGGTGCTCAATGCTCTTAAGACAGTGGAATTGATAGTAGACTTTAGGAGAGCTCACCCTCCCTTGACACCACTCACCATCAACAACACTACAGTCACATCTGTGGAGTATTTTAAGTTCCTGGGAACCATCATCTCCAAGGACCTTAAGTGGGGGGCTACCATCGACTCCACAGTCAAAAAGGCACAACAGAGGAGGTACCTCCTGCGGCAGCTGAGGAAGCACAATCTGCCACAGGCAATGATGGTCCAATTCTATACGGCCATCGTAGAGCCTATCCTCACCTTCTCCATCATGGTCTGGTTGGGCTCAGCCACCAAGCACGACATCCGGAGGCTAGAGCGAATCGTCCGATCAGCTGAGATTGACGAACTATACACTGCAAGGGCCAGGAAGCGAGCGGGTAAGATCATCTCTGACCCCTCACACCCTGGCCACAAACTCTTTGTATCACGTCCCGCTGGAAGGTGACTCCGGACTGTCAAAGCTGCCACAGCTAGACATAAAAACAGCTTTTTTTCCATGTGTAGTAGCTCTACTCAATAACCAAAAATCTGTAGCCTCCTTTTGCTCTGGTATTTTATTTAATGCAAATGTTTAATCAATAATATTTTATTATTAATGTTTTATGTATCATTCCTAACTGTCACTGTATGTCATGTCACTTGTGGGCGGAGCACCAAGGAATTCCTTGTATGTGAATACTTGGCCAATAAACTTTTTCATTAATTCATTCATAAGTATCTTGTGCAAATATATTTGTGTGTAAAAGGCAGAAAAGATTTGCCATCATGATTGGCATGGACATTACGGGCTGGAGGGCCTGTTCTTGGGCTCTACTGTTCTTTATAATAGAACGCAATGAGGAATACAACCCTTTTTGAGGTTTTATACAGGGGTTTTGCAACATTCTTTTTGCTTTTGACTATCAATCATTTTTTTAGGTATGGTGAATGTTTTGATAATGCACCTCAATGTGGTTTATGTTCTTGGCACCATTTTACCATACAGCATCTTAATAGGATATTTCTGGTAAGTAGCTTTTAGATAGGCACATGGATATGCAGGGAATGAAGAAATGCATCATGTGCTGGCAGAGGAGATTATCTTGTCATCGTGTACATCACAGACATTGTGGCCAAAGGGCCTGTGCTATATTTTTCTATGTTTGATGTTTAGTCTTTCACAATTAGATTTCCTGATTGGTTGGTTAAAGTTCATACACATTTATTGTTTATTTACATTCATCCTTCTGAATATTGCGGCAACACTTTCCTGAGCTGAATGCAAATAAAGAAAAATTAAAGCAGTGTTTTAGCTGTACAGCAGATTAAAATTTCTATTTCTAAATTAGTCTAATTATTACTCCATCTCTAAATGTACATATTTATAATGCTGTTCCATACACACACGTTGCGTTGCATGAGCTGAAACCACATACATGTACCAGGTGCTATTTTCATTTTGCAGATCTTACCCTGGGAATTTCAGAACTCATTTCATTTCTGACCTTTGAAATTCTCTGGAGACTGATGATCTTTTCATTCATCTCACAGTACGATGGAGTTTAATTCTTTTATAAAGCTCAAGGCATTTAAAATAAATGAAGAGGGCAGCAGCAACTAACTGAAAACACATGAGCTCAAAGTCCACAAGAAACTATTGGAATCTTTAGTTTATTGCATGTGCCGCAGGGAAATTTCAGTGAGACGTTGGAGGAGAAAATGGAATGAAATACATTAAAAAAAATAATTAAAATCCTGCAGATGCTGGCAATCCGAAATAAAAACTGAACATGTGAGAAACACTCAGCAGATCAGGCAGCATCTGTGGAAAGAGAAACAGTTAACATTTCAGGTCACTTTATCAGAAGAAGAAAGAGAGGAAAAAAGTCAATTTTTGGCAGCAGCATAGGAGGGGGAGCAGGTTAGGTGAACAAAAAAAATGTAGGAAGGAACTGCAGTTTTAGGTTTAGAGATACAGCGCGGAAACGGGCCCTTTGGCCCACCGAGTCCGCACCGACCAGCGATCCCCGCACATTAACACTATCCTATACACACTAGGGACAATTTACACATACACCAAGCCAATTAACCTACATACCTGTACGTCTTTGGAGTGTGGGAGGAAACTGAAGGTCTTGTAGAAAACCCTTGCAGTCACAGGGAGTATGTACAAACTCCGTACAGACAGCACCTGTAGTCTCCGGCGCTGTAAGACAGCAACTACCCCTGTGCCACCGTGGTCACCCTGGTTAAACGCTGGTATAAACCGAAGACAGACACAAAAAGCTGGAGTAACAGCTGCCTGTCCCACAGAGTTACTCCAGCTTTTTGTGTCTGTGAACGAAAGGAATCTAGAAACATAGAAATTAGGTGCAGGAGTTGGCCATTCGGCCCTTCGAGCCTGCACCGCCATTCAATATGATCATGGCTGATCATCCAACTCAGTATCCTGTACCTGCCTTCTCTCCATACCCCATGATCCCTTCAGCCACAAGGGCCACATCCAACTCCCTCTTAAATATGGCCAACGAACTGGCCTCAACTACCTTCTGCGGCAGAGAATTCCACAGATTCACCACTCTCTGTGTGAAAAACGATTAGGTGAGACCGGTTAACCTAATGTGGCAATTAGGGGTCAATTAATATCAGATTTTATTTTCTTTTGACGTATGATGTGTCATTAATGGACTATGTTTAGTTTGGAGTAATCAAAATATAGTTTATTGAAGTGTCTTTTGCAAAATAAATATTCTTGGTAGACAGATGCTTGAACTTAGCTGGGCACATTAATAAGCTATTTAAAATGAAAGACACTGATTATTTGTACTTTTAAGGAGCGAATGATAATAAACACGAAGAAATAATGCTGTGAAAAGCTGATTCAATCTTAGCTGGGATGTTGGGGATAATTTCAGAAAGATGTAAAGATTTCGGAAAATGTACTTAGATGATTAAAGGGCATCAATAGAGTTTTTTTAATGTTGTTCAAATATTTGATAGAATGGGGGGAAGAAGGTTATCCATCCAGTTAGTGAGTCCATAGCATCAAGGATTAAAAACACAGGCAAAACTGTAAAGGAGAGATGTGGAGAGATGCTTCCGCTAAGGAAGTTATCAGAAAAGGTAGTGTAAACTAATTTCTTTAATAATTTTAAAAGGATAGGTTGAGAAACTTAAAGTATGTTGGATCAATCATGGCTGCTCTTTCAAAAAGTCAGCAGAAGGCAAATATTGTACATTTCTATGCTAAGTTAAAATTGATTTGTTATTTTGAGTTGTTAAGATGTTCTGCTATTTCAGATTTCTTATCACTTTTTTTTTCTGTCTACGGGAACAGATATACCAAACTTATTCATTTATCCAGAGAAACATTACCCTCGAACACTGATTTACTAGCTGGCATGTCAATGAAGGTACCACATGATGTAGATTTTAATGATGAAAGATTTAAAAGGTGAACACTTTCCTCCAAGCGGATCCATTGGAGGCCCTGCCTCAAAAAGGCAACCAACATCATCAAGGACCCACACCACCCTGGCCATGCTCTCGTTTCACTCCTTCCACCAGGAAATAAGGTATAGAATTCTGAAAACAGTGCCCTTCAGGTTCAGGAACAGCTTCTTCCCAACAGCCATCGGGCTACAATCACCAACTAAACCGAATGATGAACTGTCTTGCTTGCACGAGGGACTTTGGGCTCTTGTTTTCTTTTGAACTATATTGTTTCTTTTTAATTTATTGTATATATTTTTGTCTGTTTATCATGTTATCTCTTTGTGTACTATTTTTACAAACCTGTTGTGCTGCTGCAAGTGTGAATTTCATTGTTCTGCCTTGGCACAAATGACAATGACACACTCTGACATTTCTAGTCTGGAATTTAAAACGTTACCATATTTGGACATTTTCTTGCAGGCACTTTTGTAAGTGGGCAACGTGGAAGATAATGAAAATTTGAGATTGCTTAAGTAGTTCAATAAATTATAGATTCTTGTCAAGAATAAATTGGAAGGAGCTCAAACAAAACACATTTCATCAATAAGAAGATTAATATCAAAATCTCGACATAGGTGACTGAACAATGAACAGTGGCTACAGTTAAAAGCCACTGTAGAGGAAACTGTTCGTTTACATGGAATCAGTGTAGAAGGAAGGCTAGAAATTATGCAATGGTAATTAAAGAATAGAGAAAAAATACATTTTAAAGGTGGTGGTGGCACAAATTATATAGTTGTTTATTGAAGACAAGACACTAATGCACAAATGCAATATTTATGGATTGTAGGTATGTTTCTGCTCATTAGTATCTAGTGTAAATAATTGCAAGAGTAATCCAAATCCTTTGAAACTGGCAACATATATGGTATATTTTAAAAATATGGTCAAGAAAGTATTGTTTAATATAAGACAACTTCTAAATTCATACAGTGTAAGAACTAGATTGAATGTCGTTATTTGAAATCTGGAAAATGTTGATGATTTGAGTCAGAAACTTGGATTGAGGAGAATAAACTATTCAGAGTTATCAATTATGACCATGGTGTAGCATTCTCTTTTGAACGTACACATGTGCAGACATCATGTGAGCATAGGAATAAGTTCAAAAGCGATGAATGGCCAAAAAAAGTAGCATTATATTCCTTAGTGTAGATGAAAGGAATTAAAAATCACCTGGATACCTTATCACCTTTTGATAAAAATACCCCATTATAAGCTTGTCATCAAGGCTGGAAATAAAAGGATCATAGCAAGTGTAGAACATTGGCTAAGTTCCAGGAAACAGAGTAGTGGATACACAAGGGACAGCAGATGATGGTTTATAAAAACTTGCACTAGTAATCAGGGAGACTGTTATGGTGGCACATGAGGATGAAAAAAAGATATATAGTGCCGGAGTAACTCAGCGGGTAGGGCGGCATCTCTGGAGAACATGGATAGGTAATATTTCAGGTTGGAACCCTTCTTCAGACTCTTAGAGGATTGGACAGGGTAGATGCAGGAAAAATGTTCCCGATGTTGGGGAGTCCAGAACCAGGGGTCACAGTTTAAGAATAAGGGGGAGGCTATTTAGGACTGAGATGAGGAAAAACCTTTTCACCCAGGGAGTTGTGAATCTGTGGAATTCTTTGCCACAGAGGGCAGTGGAGGCCAATTCACTGGATGTTTTCAAAAGAGAGTTAGGTTTAGCTCTTAGGGCTAAGAGAAGCAAAGGATATGGGGGAAGAAGCCAGAATGGGATACTGATTTTGGATGATCAACCATGATCATGTTGAATTGCTGGCTCGAAGGACCGAATAGCCTATTCCTGCACCTACTTTCTATGTTTCTATGTAAACAGAGAGTGGTACATCCCTCTTGCCATAGAGGGATTACAGAGAAGGTTCACCAGACAGATTCCTGGGATGGCAGGACTTCCATACTGGATAGACTCGGCTTGTACTCGCTGGAATTTAGGAGATTGAGGGGGGATCTTATAGAGACTTACAAAATTCTTAAGGGGTTGGACAGGCTAGATGCAGGAAGATTGTTCCCGATGTTGGGGAACTCCAGAACAAGGGGTCACAGTTTAAGGATAAGGGGGAAGTCTTTTAGGACCGAGTTGAGAAGATCTTTTTTCACACAGAGAGTGGTGAGTCTGTGAAATTCTCTGCCACAGAAGGTAGTTGAGGCCAGTTCATTGGCTATATTTAAGAGGGAGTTAGATAGGCCCTTGTGGCTAAAGGGATCAGGGGGTATGGAGAGAAGGCAGGTACAGGATAATGAGTTGGATGATCAGCCATGATCATATTGAATGGCGGTGCTGGCTTGAAGGGCCGAGTGGCCTACTCCTGCACCTATTTTCTATGATTCTATGGTAGCTCTTTTGCTAAGTGGTAGCTCTTTTTATCTCTTCCAGAGCAGGCAGTGCACTATGGCGTTCCCAGGTATTGGTAGTGGGACCATTGTTTCTTGTAAAATGTAATGATTTGGACCTGAATGTACAGGGAAAAATTACAAATTTGCTAATGACTCAAAACTTGGAAGCATAGTGAAATATGAGGAAGATTGTAAAAGATTTCAAGAATACAAGGACAGGCTGAAATTTAATGATGAGAAATGGAAAACTAGCACATATTGGTGGGAAGACTGAGAGAGGCAATGTAAATTAGAAGTGACAATTCTAGAAGGTGTACAACAACAGTGAGATCTTGGAGTATTCAAAAGTGGTTCATTGAAAGAGGAATCAAAACGAGAAAAATAGAGAAAATTGATCACTCCGATCTCTGACCAAGAACATATTTAGTTGACATGGTCTCCTCAAACAAGTCCTGCCACCCTAGGAAACAATCTGATTAATCTTTGCTGCCTTCTCTCAATTATAAGTATATCTATCCCTTAACAGGGATATCGGAACTACACACAATACTCCAGCTGGGGTCTCACCAAGGCTCTGTACACTTCTAGCAAGAAACCGTTGCTCTTATATATAAATCCTCTTGCAATCGCAGCTTGCACAGCTACCTGCATGTTTGCTTCCAGTGACAGGTGAACAAGGATACTCAATTTATCTAAATTATCTTGAAGCTTCTTCGGAACCTCCTCACCATTCACAAACACACCCAGTTTTTTTGTTGTTGGCAAACATTAAAATATTATGTGTAGGAAAGAACTGCAGATGCTGGTTTAAATCAATGGTAGACACAAAATGCTGAGTAACTCAGCGGGACAGGCAGCATCTCTCGAGAGAAAGAATGGGTGACGTATCGGGGTGAAGACCCTGCTTCAGACTAAAATATTATTTAAAATATTATCTTCAGTTTCCTCATTCAAATCTCCAGTGCATATTGTGAATAGCTGGGGCATAAGCACTGATCTCCATGGTACTCTACTGGTCACTGTCTGCCCACATACAGAGTGCCACACAATTGATTGTTCCTGACAGTATCCATTGTTAATCATACAAGGACCTCATTCTCCGTGTGGTGCTGTTGATCTCATGATGAGTCCACATCATTTAGGAATTTCTCTGACATAGTCCAGGCCTTTGGTTATCTCTATTACCATGGAAACTTTCAGAGCAGGCATATTGTCTTTTATCTCATCACAGATTGCGAGGTCTGGTTGCAGCTCGATACGTCATGCAACTAATTTTAATCTTCAATTTAAAACACCTGATGGTCCTAATATCAAGGTGCAGCAAAGAATGTGGCTGGGCTGATTTGCTCCCTAATTTCCTCCAACTCCAAATAGTTCATAGTATCCAACAACCACTCCAGTGTGAGGTTGCTGTCCACTTGTTCTCAGGATTAGAGATATATACCTGTCCTGTTACTCATTTAACATTCATTGTCAAGACGTGTAATTAACAGTGAATGAGATGCTTGAAATTCTATCTCGAATTTTCACCGATTTCAGCATTTTAATGGCAAAGCAGAAACTTGTTCCACTGTTGCAAAACTTGGAAGATTATTGTGTTACCAATTTAAACAACGCTAAGTTTATTGATAATCGTTTGTTTCAGACGTCCTAATGCTTTCATGAAAGCTTTTTTTGGCTCAATATGAGAAGATAGGTAGGCTTTGGTACACCACTAAAACAAAAGCAGTCTTTGCAACAAATGTTAGACAATAGACAAAATGTGCAGTAGGCCATTCGGCCCTTCGAGCCAGCACTGCCATTCAATGCGATCATGGCTGATCATCCCCAATCAGTACCCCGTTCCTGCCTTCTCCCCATAACCCCTGACTCCGCTATCTTTAAGAGCCCTATCAAGCTCTCTCTTGAAAGTATCCAGAGAACCGGCCTCCACCGCCCTCTGAGGCAGAGAATTCCACACTCAACCTCTCTGTGTGAAAAAGTGTTTCCACATCTCCGTTCTAAATGACTTACCCCTTATTCTTAAACTGTGGCCCCTGGTTCTGGACTCCCCCAACATCAGAAACATGTTTTCTGCCTCTAGCGTGTCCAAACCCTTAATAATCTTTTATGTTTCAATAGGATCCCCTCTCACCCTTCTAAATTCCAGAATGTACAAGCCCAGCCACTTCACTCTCTCAGCATATGACAGTCCCGCCATCCCGGGAATTAACCTTGTAAACCTACGCTGCAGTCCATCAATAGCAAGAATGTCCTTCCTGAAATTAGGGGACCAAAGCTGCACACAATACTCCAGGTGTGGTTTCATTTATTTATAGATACTGTTTATGACACTTTATAAATATTCTTGTTTTGTTTTTTGTATGTTGTTTCACACTTGCTTTTTATTCTTTTATTCTGTTTGAAATAAATAAATAAATAAATAAATTAGAGCCCTATACAGCTGCAGAAGGATCTCTTTGCTCCTATACTCAACTCCTCTTGTTATGAAGGCCAACATGCCATTTGCTTTCTTCACTGCCTGCTGTACCTGCATGCTTACTTTCATTGACTGATGAACAAGGACCAAACCAGATCCCGTTGTACATCCTCTTTTCCCAGCTTGACACCATTTAGATAATAATCTTCCTTCCTGTTTTTGCTACCAAAGTGGTTAACCTCACCTTTATCCATGTTAAACTGCATCTGCCCACTCACCCAACTTGTCCAAGTCACCCTGCATTATCATAGCATCCTCCTCACATTTCATACTGCCACCCAGCTTTGCACCATCTGCTAATTTGCTAATGTTACTTGTAATCCCTTCCTCTAAATCATGAATATATATTGTAAATAGCTGCAGTCCCAGCACCAAGCCTTGCTGTACCCCACTAGTCACTGCCTGCCATTCTGAAAGGGACTTGTTAATCCCTACTCTTTGTTTCCTGGCTGCCAACCAATTTTCTATCCATGTCAGTACCTTACTCCCAATACCATGTGCCCTGATTTTGCCCACTAATCTCCTATGTGGGACCTTATCAAATGCTTTTTGAAAGTGCAGGTACACAACATCCACTGGCTCCCCTTGTCCATTTTCCTAGTTACACCCTCAAAAAATTCCAGAAGATTAGTCAAGCATGATTTCCCCTTCGTAAATCCATGCTGTCTTGGACCGATCCTGTTACTGCTATCCAAATGTGTCGCTATTTCATCTTTTATGGTTGACTCCAATCTCTTCCCCACCACCAATGTCAGGCTAACTGGTCTATAATTCCCTGTTTTTTCTCTCCCACCTTTCCAAAAAGTGGGATAACAATAGCTACCTCCAATCCACAGGAACTGATCCTGAATCTATAGAACATTGGAAAATGAACACCAATGCATCCACAATTTCTAGAGCCAGTTCCTAAAGTACCCTGGGATGCAGACCATCAGGCCCTGGGGATTTATCAGCCTTCAGTCCCATCAGTCTACCCAACACTATTTCCTGCCTAATGTGGATTTATTTCAGTTCCTCCGCCACCCCAGATCCTCTGGCCACTAGTACATCAGGAAGATTGTTTGTGTCCTCCTTAATGAAGACGGATCCAAAGTACCTGTTCAACTCATCTGCCATTTCCTTGTTCCCCATAATAAATTCACCTTTTTCAGTCTTCAAGGAACAACTTTGGTCTTAACTAATTTTTTCCTCTTCTCATACCTAAAGAAGCTTTTACTATCCTCCAACTGATATTCTTGGCTGGCTTACCTTCGTACCTCATCTTTTCTCCACGTATGTTCTTCAAAGTATTAACTAGGAAAATAAAATGTTTGGTGTCAGGTTTGTGGATCTATTGAGGAGGTTGTCCAGTTAATTCAAGCCCAGCAGATAGAAAATGCACACTCTGGCATCAGAATTTTATTGGAATAAAATTTATTTTGTTCCTGTTCAAAATATCTTAATTTTCTTATGGCTATGATAAGAATAAAATGATGATAACATTTTGAGACATTTTGTGATGAGCCTTTGTGAATACGCCCTGGAAGAGATCTGAAGGTGCTGTCTTTGATATATTCCATTATTGCAGTCACACTTGGATATGATTTGTGCTTCCATTGGTTTAAAAGACAAACCTATCTGTCCTATCCTGTTTGTATTCCCTTTCGGGATGTTCATGAATTGAATGGAAAATCTAATCCAGTCATTTGTTCTGCAGGGTTGGTATTTCAGTGTTTTCTCTGGAAGCTGCTATTATTCATTGAATACTTTATTGTTTCTTATCTGTTCAATGGGGCCTGCCCCATGAAGACAATATCAATTTGAAGCAACATCTTGGTAAGTCTTCCATTTCGCAACGGGTTATGTGGGAGGGGTTTACAAAGAAGTAATCAGAAGTAAGAAGGAAAATGGTGACAAAGATTTTGCAATATACATATTGTAGCAAATAAACCAATTTGCATAGAAAATCTTTTTGTTGACTGCTGTGAAATCAGTGTGCTACTTAGATGTCATTTGGTGAAAATATTCAGCATCTAGAATGGTGAGATTTCCATAAGAGGAGATATTATATAATCTAGGTTTGTATTCAGTTGAAAATAAAAGAATGAGAGGGGGTTTAATTGAAACTTACTGGGGTGACAGACAGGATACAGAGAAAATGTCTCATTTAACTGGAATGGGTATACTGTATCTCAGGATACAGGGTAAGACTCAAATGAGGAGAAATTTGCTCACTTGGAGGATAGCACAACCTTGGAATTTGTTAACACAGAGCGATATAGAGACCAAATTGCTGTATATTCAGTGTTTGCCAGGACTTGAGGGCCTGAGCTATAGTAAGAGGTTGAACAGGCTAGGACTTCATTCCTTGGGGTGCAGGAGGATGAGGGGTAATCTCATAGAGATGTACAAAATCATGAGAGGAACAGACCGGTAGATGCATAGTCATTTAACCAAAGTAGGGGAATCGAGAACCAGATAATGGAGGTTTAAGGTAAGGGCGTGGCGGTCCCTAGTGGTTAGCCGCTCGTGGTGTGAACCCTGGGCTCTGGGTGTTGGGTCATGTGACTTGATATCGCGGGAAGAGTGGGTCACGGGTCCCCCCTGGGGTATATATACTGCTGGTAACGCCCTTGCCCCGCGTTGTGGTTCTGAGAGCTGTTTTGTGTTAATTTAATAAAGAACACTTTGTTTGACAACATGTGCCTCGCTATATTGGTGACCCCGACGATCCAAAACAGTCATTTTGGATTGTAAAAATGGACGCTGCAGAAGCTGAACCCGCCGTTGCCACCGCTCCGGTGCAATAAAACGCTGTCGCACTTAAGCTGCCGGTTTTCTGGACCTCGCAGCCCCGGGTGTGGTTCCAGCAGGCCAAGACCCAGTTCCACATCCGCCGAATCACAGCCGATGACACCCGCTACTATTACGTGGTCGATGTGCTCGATCAGGAGACGGCCAGTTGCTTGGTTCTTTACCTATGCGAGCCACCGGCTGGCGATACGTATGAGGGCCTCAAGGCGCTGCTTCTCCTCACATTCCTGGCTCCTCCACATGGGGGGGGCTCGGCGACGGGAAGCCATTGGCCCTCATGAGCGAAATGCTCACGCTGATGGATGGCCACTGGCCCAGCCTGCTCTTTGAGTACGCCTTCCTGGAGCAGTTGCCGGACAACATCCGCCTGCTGCTCTCAGATGAGCGCTTCGACGACCCTGTGTCTGCTCTGGACAATATTTACGCTCAAATATTGGCAGATCTCCTGACATTTGGACTCTGCAGTTCCACTTGGCCAGCCCTAAACACGTGTTGTTCATCACACCCTAACTTCGGGCCCACCGCTCTATGCCCATGCCCACGGGCTGCCTCCCGACAAGCTCCAGATTGCTAAAGCGGAGTTTCGCCAGATGGAGGCCATGGGAATTGTCCGGCGCTCCAATAGCCCATGGGCGTCCCCACTACACATGGTACCGAAGGTCTCTGGGGGCTGGAGGCCTTATGGAGACTACTGCTGCCTGAATGATGCCACCATCGCGGATCGCTTTCCGATTCCCCACATCCAGGACTTCTCCGCCCATCTGGCTGGGGACAAGTATTTTTAGAAGGTTGGCCTAGTCTGGAGCTACTTTCAGATCCCTGTACGACTGGAGTACGTGCCTAAAATGGCTATTATCACCCCCTTTGGTTTGTTTATGTTCCTTCGTATGCCTTTCGGCTTTAAGAATACCGCGCAGGCTTTCCAACGCCTGATGGATACCGTCCGTCGGGGACTTGATTTCCTATTAATTTACCTGGATGATATTCTAGTGGCTAGCCGCTCATGGCAAAAACATTGTGCCCACCTCCGTCTGCCTCGCCATCAACCCCGACAAGTGCCAGTTTGGCCTCAGCTCCATTGACTTTCTGGGCCATCGAGTGAGTCAACACGGTGCTGTTCCGCTTCTGGACAAGGTCGAGGCCATTTGCCAGTTTCTGCAGCCTTCCACGGTGCGGGGCCTTCAGGAGTTTGTTGGGATGGTCATTTTTTATCATCGCTTTGGATCATGCAGTCGCTTTTTTTTCAGTTGCTGACTGGTAAGCGGCGGGACGTGCAGTGGACTGACGACGCGGTGGCAGCTTTCGATGGTGCGAAGGAGGCACTGGCTCGAGCGACGATGCTGGTTCATCCCCGAGCCTGACGGTGGATGCCTCTGCTTCTACTGTCGGCAGTGTTCTAAAGCAGTTGCTCGACGGACACTGGCAGCCTCTCGCCTTTTTCAGTCGCCAGCTTAACCCTGCAGAACGCAAGTACAGAGCTTTCAATCAGGAGATCCTTGCTTTGTACTTAGCAGTGAGACACTTCTGATATTTCCTGGAAGGCCGGGACTTTACTGCCTTCACTGACCACAAGCCCCTCACCTTTGCCTTTGCGAAAATTTCTGATCCCTGGTCTGCTGGGCAGCAGAGTCAGGTCACGTTGATCTCTGAATTCATGATCGACATCCGCCACATTGCAGGCAAGTGTAACCTGGCTGCTGACGCTCTGTCCTGCCCTGCCATCGATGCCGTCCTTGACGTGGCCCCGGGGATAGACTATCCCCGCCTTGGCCGCGGCGCAGTTGGTGGACGAGGAGATGCCTGCCTACCGTACTGTGATTTCTGGGTTGCTGCTGGACTACATGTCGTTGGGTCCCGCCGGCGTTACAGTCTTGTGCGACCTTTCCATGGGTCAGCCGCGATCCATTGTCTTGGCCGCCTGGCGCGGCTGGACTTTCGACGTAATTCATGGGTTGGCCCACCCATCTATCCGTGCGACGGCTGCGATGGTGGATGCTCGTTTTATGTGGCATGGCTTGCAGCAGCAAGTTGGTCATTGGGCCCGGGCGTGCATTCTGTGCCAGACATCTAAGGTGTGGCGGCATGTCCGGACGCCGGTGTGGCGGCAGGAGTTTGCAGTGCCTCACCGGCGTTTTGACCATATTCATGTGGACATTGTGGGCCCGCTGCCTCCATCCCGGGGTGCCACGAACCTTCTGACTGTCGTGGATCGTTTTACGTGGTGGCCGGAGGCCATTCTGCTCGTTGACACATCTGCTCTGTCGTGTGTCCTTGCCCTTGTTGCCCACTAGATTGCTCGCTTCGTTGTCCCGTTGGACATTTCCTCGGACCGGGGGGCGCAGTTGACGTCTGAGCCATGGTCTGCGATGGCTCGCCCGTTGGGGACACAGCTTCACCATACGGTGGCCTATCATCCCCAGTCTAATGGGTTGGTGGAGCGGTTCCACTGCCATCTCAAGGCCGCGCTGAAGGTGCGCCTCACGGGTCCTGATTGGATGGATGTGTTGCCGTGGGTCTTGCTGTGCATTTGGACCATCCAGAAGGAGGATTTGGCATCATCCTCTGTGGAATTGGTCTATGGCACCCTGCTTAACATTCCTGGGGGATTTATTCCAACTGCTGGTGCGTCCCTGGATCCACCCTCGTCTGCTTTGGCCTGTTTGCGGGAGAAGGTTGGCATCCCGTTTCCTGTCCCGATGGCGTGGCTCCTTCCCATTTGCCGCAGACTCACATGGACTGTTTGTATGTTTTCCTTCGCCGCGACACCCACTGGTTGCCTTTGCAGCGCCCATATGAGGGTCCCTTTTGGGTGCTGAGGCATGGGACTACTACTTTTGTTTTGGACATGGGGGGGTTGGCGTGAGACTGTGTCTGTGGCTCGTTTGGACCTTAGCCAGCCCATTTGGACCTTAGCGAGCCTGCACAGGTGGCCCAGCCTCGTCGTCGGGGCCGTCCGCAGTCCCGGGTGCTCCCTAGTTCATCGGTATTAGGCGCTGTGCGCGGGGGATGTGTGCACAAGGTCCGGCCGCCTCATTCTTCTTCCCTTTCAGTTCCGTGCCACTGGTTCGGGGGGAGGGGGGGGTGGGGGTCCTGTGGCGGCCCCTGGTGGTTAGCCACTCATGGTCACGTGACTTGGTATGGTGGGAAGAGAGGTTCACGGGTCCCCCCAGGGTATATATACTGCTGGTAACGCCCCTTGCCCCATGTTGAGGTTCTGAGAGCTTTTGTGTTAACAATAAAGAACACTTTGTTTTACATCGCGTGTCTCGCTATAAGGGGGGAAATATTTAATAGGCGCCTGAACTTTTTTTATACAAAGAGTGGGGTGTACGGAACAAACTGCCAGAGGAGGTAGTTGAGGCAGGTACTGTCGTATTTAGACAGGTACATGGATAGAATAGGTTTAGAAGGATATGGGTTAAATGCAGGCAGGTGGGACTGGTGTAGATGGGGCATGTTGGTCGGTGTGGGCAAGTTGGGTGGAAGGGCCTGTTTTTACGCTGAATGAATCTTTGACTCTGTCAAATCCATGCAAACCTTTTTGCCCATTTGCACTAATCCCATTTGGCCATGTTAAGTTCATTCTCTACTATAGCTTTTCAGTTCAAGTGCCTGAACAAATGTCTCCTGAAATTTAAGAAAGAGGCACATCAAATTATCAAGGCGACTGAGGACATTGAGGGAATATAGTATAGAAATAGGTGATCAGTCAATATTATATGGTAGGTATGTTACAAAACTTACCTTCAGCGGCGCTGCAGTTCTGTCACTGGCGGCTTTCGCGCCTTTGGGGGGTGGGGGGGAGGGGGGGGCGGGGTTAAAATGCGGTTTTCCCATACCTTCCGGAATTATATTTTCTCGGAGTGCGAGCTTTTGCTAAAGCTTCGTTCCGAGTGCCGGTAAGTTAAATTTTTTTTAAATCGCCCGACTATTTCAGCACTGGAGTAAAATAAAAATTAGCTTTTAATGCCGTGAACACCGACAATGGGGACGGATTTTACATAGGGGGACAGGTAAAGAAAGCTGTTTATTTTTACATATACACTTGCTTGTTTAGATTACCTTAATCAGCATTTCATGTTGTGAAACGGTGATTTACTCCCCATACGAACCGGCAGTATTTTTCCTGCCGATATGGGGTTTAAATTCACCGCAACCGCAACGTTCCAATCCATCGCACTCCATAAAATCCCACTCACAAGTTGATTTAAATGGCCATTAATTTACGGGCATTAAACACTAAATTCCTTCAATTTGGCCTATAAATTCATAACAATGAGATTTAAAAATCATGTTATATTGTGAATTCGTGTGTGAATGTTATTTGGACACTTAGGCTTTTTTTTAAATGTAAATATTTTCTTAAGAAATGGATAGATGTTTAGATTTAGTAATTGAATTTTGTAATTAGCTACAATTGGGTAACTAACTAATAATATGCTTTAATTTCAGGTCATCCAAGTAAGATTGTTTCATATTTGTTTCAGAATGCTTCAATCTATAATCTAAAAATGTCTTTCAGTTCTCTTAATTTTTAAGAAAGTTATGGGCTTTTGACTGTCCTCGATCACAACTTTTGTGTTAAGTCAACGGAAAAGCAATAGGGAACAAGATGCTAATTTCCGAATATGAAAATGGCCATAACTTTTTTAATATTGAAGATATGAAAATGAATTGGCTGTCAAATTAAACTTCTTTTTATGCTTTATCTGATGGGATAAATTGCAGACTTGATTCTTAAAATCTCAACATTTTGTAACATTGCTATTTATTGAATGGTGAAACAAGCTCAAAGGTCCTGATGGCCTACTCTTATATCCTATTTTTCTAAATAGAACAAAAATAAATTTTTGAAACGTGCAGTAGATTTACAGTAAGGTTTAGCTTTTGCACAATTGGATAATCACTATTCATTGGTCATTCTTAGTTCTTCCAAGGCAGGTATTAAGGGCTAGTGACCTAACCGAGGACATACTTCTTGCTATGTTGCAGTATTCTAATGGCAGCATTCACAGAAAGGTGCTGTGGACATATTTCCATTGTCAGAGCATTTATGAAGGGAGCATTTTGGCTCCTTCTTTCTTCTGAATGAAACCTAAAGAATTCCCTTTGTTGTGGGCAAATGTCCTCTGCAAGCATGTACACCAAGTCTAAATGGAAACTCGCCAGTTTCCTAGGAAACCCTCTGAATGTACAATCATAGTTTCATCATTGTAAAATACATTTCACAATGATTGAACCATGACTGTACATTGCGTTTACTCAGGAATTTGTTAAATTGTTTTAGATCTAGTAGAGGGTAAAGCTCCATGACTCTTTGTAATATCACATAAGTGTAAGGGATAAAATTCCTTTTTTTGAATGCTCGTCCATTTTCATGTGTTGAAAATCTATTAGATCTGAATTTCTAAGGTAATTCAAATGATAAATTTAGCAAATGATAATCCCCTTAAATTTAGCACTTGTAAAGTATTGTAAAGGCGGGTTCTTGCATGAGAATTTTGTAACGGGACCCTCGTGCTCAGAGTGGCTCACAAAGTAGCCTTGTCATGAACTGTGCATAAGCTACTTGTGGAACAATGGGTCTATTAGGAAAAGGATATTGAGAATTTCCTCACTGTAAAAAATGATTCTACATAACCAATGGATCACAAAACCTCAATTTGTAACTCCTTTGCATGTTAGACATGGTATTTTCCAGTTCTCAGAATCAAATCAAAATGTTAAAACGTTTGAAACATGAAGAGATCCGTTGATTTTATTTTTCAATAAACAGTATGAAGGGGGAATTTGTGGAAAACAACAATTTGTAAGTCAGGAATCTCATTTAGGTGAGCAAGCTTTAGTTGAAACAAGTAGCAATGTTACAAATTTTGAGATTTTAAAAATCAAGTCTGCAATTTATCCCATCAGATAAAGCATAAAAAGAAGTTTAATTTTACACCTAATTCACTTTCATATCTTCAGTATTAAAAATGTTATGGCCATTTTCATACTCAGAAATTAGCATCTTGTCCCCCATTGCCTTTCCATTGACTTAACTCAAAAGCTGTGATCGAGGACAGTCAAAAGCCCATAACTTTCTTAAAAATTAAGAGAAATCAATGAAATTTTCAGTTATTATAGATTGAAACATTCTGAAACAAATATGAAACAATCTTACTTGGATGACCTGAAATTAAAGCATACAATTAGTTAGTTACCTAATTGTAGCTAATTACAAAATTCAATTACTAGATCTAAACATCTATCCATTTCTTAAGAAAAGATAAACAGTTTTAAATTGCCTAAGTGTCCAAATAACATTCACACAATAATTCACAATATAACATGATTTGTAAATCTAATTGTCATGAATTTATAGGCCAAATGGAAGGAATTAAGTGTTTAATTCTCGTAAATTAATGGCCATTTAAATCAACTTCCTAGTGGGTTTTAGTGGAATGCGGTGGATTGGAACATTGCGTTTGCGGTGAATTTAACCCACAGTCGGCAGGAAAAATACTGCCGGTTCGTTTTTTTTTTTGTCCCCTTTTTGCAACATGAAAATTTGATTAAAGACTTCCTAAGAACCACGTTTTTATGTAAAAATAGACTGTGTACCTTTTATCCCCTACGTAACATCCGTCCCGTTGTCGGCGTTCACGGCTTTAGAAGATGATTTTTAAATTAATCTTGCTAATAAATGATCCAGCATAGTTTAAAAATACCTTCATAAAACAAATGTCGGAGCGATTTCTCTTTAGCAACGAAATCCCCTGAGATTGATCGATTTGAATTGTCTTGAGAAAAACGGCATTTTAAACCCGCCCCCCTCTGAAAGGCACCAAAGTCGCGCACATGGGGAGTGGCAGAACTATTGCGCCGCTCAAGGTAGGTTTTGTAACATACCTAAAACAAGTAATGGGGAATGAAGAAGCCCAGTATAATAGAATAATATCATAGTTTGCAGATGACACTTAAGTAGATGGTACAGTGGACTTAAGTCGTGGACAGTGAAGATGGTTATCAAAAACGGTGTCACAGTTAGATACGATGGTAAACCTTTTCAAGGATAAAGGAAGGAAATTGTGTTTGTGGTCTGGGGATGTAAGCGAGGTACTAAGTAAATACTTTGCATCTGTTTTCACCAAGGAGAAGGACATGGAGGACAGTGAGATCTATGGCAGTTTGAGATTATGAAGGAGGTGTTGGGGCTCCTGAAAAGTATTAAGGTGGATAAATCCTCAGGACCAGATGGGATCTATCCCAATGTATTGAGAGAGGCTAGAGAGGAGATTACAGCAGCCTGTACAAATTGAGAGCATTGTAGATCAGTGAGGCTCACCTCAGTGATACGGAAGCTATTGGAGAGGATACTGGAGAGGCTATTGCTATAGGATTTACTCCCATTTGGGATAGATTTAGTTAATTAATTAGCAAACAATCTCCCTGATGGACTAGTGGCCAGAGGATCTAGGGTGAGGGAGGAACTGAAGGAAATTCACATTAGCCAGGAAATGGTGTTGGATAGCCTGATGGGACTGAAGGCTGATAATCCCCAGGGCCTGATGGCCTGCATCCCAGGGTACTTAAGGAAAAGGCTCTAGAAATTGTGGACGCATTGGTGATCATTTTCCAATGTTCTCATGATTCGGGATCAGTTCCTGTGGATTGGAGGGTAGCTAATATTCCACTTTTTAAGAAAGGCGGGAGATAAAAGAAGGCAATTATAAAAGATTAAATAGTGGCACATTTGGATAGCAGTAACACGATCGGTCCGAGTCAGAATGGATTTACGAAGGGGAAATCATGCTTGACAAATCTTTTGGAATGTTTTGAGGATGTAACTAGGAAAATGGACAAGGGAGATCCAGTGGATGTAGTGTACTTGGATTTTCAGAAAGCATTTGATAAGGTCCCACATAGGAGATTAGTGAAAAAAATTAGAGCACATGGTATTGGGGGTAAGGTACTGACATGGATAGAAAATTGGTTGGCAGACAGGAAACAAAGAGTAGGGATTAACGGGTCCCTTTCAGAATGGCAGGCAGTGACTAGTGGGATACCACAAGGCTCGGTGCTGGAACCGCAACTATTTACATTATACATCAATGATTTAGATGAAGGGATTCCAAGTAACATTAGCAAATTTGCAGATGACACAAAGCTGGTTGGAAGTGTGAACTGTGAGGAGGATGCTATGAGGATGTAGGGTGACTTGGACAGGTTGGGTGAGTGGGTGGATGCATGGCAGATGTAGTTTAATGTGGATAAATGTGAGGTTATCCACTTTGGTGGCAAAAACAGGAAGGCAGATTATTATCTGAATGGTGTCAGGTTGGGAAAAGGGGAAGTACAAAGAGATCTGGGGGTCCTTGTTCATCATTCACTGAAAGTAAGCATGTAGGTACAGCAGGCAGTCAAGAAAGCGAATGGCATGTTGGCCTTCATAACAAGAGGAGTTGAGTATAGGAGCAAAGAGGTCCTTCTGCAGTTGTACAGGGCCCTTGTGAGACCACACCTGGAGTATTGTGTGCAGTTTTGGTCTCCAAATTTTAGGAAGAACATCTTGCTATTGAAGGAGTGCAGCGTATGTTCACGAGGTTAATTCCCGCGATGGCGCGACTGTCATATGTTGATAGAATGGAGCGGCAGAGCTTGGATACTCTGGAATTTAGAAGGAAGAAAGGGGATCTTGAATCAAAAAAGATTATTAAGGGATTGGACGCTACAGGCAGGAAACATGTTCCCGATGTTGGGGGAGTCCAGAACCAAGGACCACAGTTTAAGAATAAGGGGTAGACCATTTAGAACGGAATGGGCCTACTCCTGCACCTATTGTCTGTTGTCTATTGTCTATTAGGAAAGTCAGCATGGCTTTGTACACAGCAAGTCATGTCTTATTAAATTGATCACGTTTTATATAGTTGATGAAAGTAATTGATGGGACTAGGGCAGTGGATGTTGTCCACGTGGATTTTAGCAAGGTATTTGATAAAGTCCCCCAAAGTAGGCCGATCCAGAAGATTAAGATACATGCGATGGTAGTGGGTGCTGGGAACACGCTGCCAGGGATGGTGGGGAGGCAATAGTGACGTTTAAGAGGCTTTTAGATAGGCACATATATATATAAGGATTGGATGGATATGGATCACGACCAGACAAAAGGGATTCATTTCATTTGGCATCATGTTCACACTGATATCATAAGCAGAAGGCCTGTTCCTTTGTTCTCTTGATTCTTTTAGCAGAGCATGGTGAATTTCTGGAATTCTCTGTCCCGGCAGCTGATGGAAGTTGAATCATTGGAAATATTTAAAGTGGAGTAGTATAAATATTTCATAGAGTGACATATGAAGGAAGGGATCTGGAGAAATTGTACAGAAGAGGAGTTGTGGTTGGCACAGGTCAGTTGTGATGTTATTTAAGTAGTGGAGTAGGCTTTAAGGCATGGTGGCCTGCTCCTATTGTCGTGTACAAAAAAGACAGCGACAGGGAAGATAGTACAGGGGTGATTTACAAGGCTTATACTAGAAATGTGAAGGTGCACAGAACAGGAAAGGAAAAATTGATTATTTTCTCTGAAAAAAATATGGCAGGTGACAGTTTTGATCGAGTAGATATAGATAAAATGTTTGCACTTGGAAAGAAGAGTATGACTGGAGGTCAAAGGGTATCTCATGGTAAAACATTACAAAGAAATTCAGTAGCAAATTCAGAGATACTGTAGCTTCTTTACCCAAAGAGTGGTGAGGATTAGTATTCCTGACGGAAGGAATAGGAACAGGGGATAGCATAGATCCATTTAAAAAAGACTAGACAAGGATATGAAAGAGAAAGGAAAAGGGGATTATACTAATGGGTTCAGGAGGAAAAACGGGAGTAGCTTTTGCAACTTAAATGTCCGTGCAGTCTACTTGGGGCAAGTGGCACATTTCTTGTGATCTCATCATGGTAATCCTACATAAGAGTATGTTAAAGGAATGAATTATAATTTATTTAAATTCATCTTACATTGTCCATCATAAGTGACTCAATTGGCCAAAAGTCCTTCTCTGATGCAGCCAAAGTCCCATAGTTATCCTCACATCCCAAGGAGGATTTAGGTTTTGGATGTGGCAAAAATAAATAGGTCAATTTATGAAACTGAATTTTGATTAATGATAATTCTCAGTGTGCCTTATCTCTAAAGAATGAATAACATTCTTGAGAGACCATTAATAATGATGAATGGAGTGCAGAAAGTTTGACCATAGAAACAAGACAAAAATAATGCCATATATTCAACCATATGGTTCAATGAAATTAATAGACAATAGGTGCAGGAGTAGGCCATTCAGCCCTTCGAGTCAGCACCGCCATTCAATTTGATCACGGCTGATCATCCCCAATCAGTACCCCGTTCCTGCCTTCTCCCCATATCCCCTGACTCTGCTATTTTTAAGAGCACTATCTAGCTCTCTCGTGAAAGCATCCAGAGAACCTGCCTCCACCGCCCTCTGAGGCAGAGAATTCCACGGACTCGCCGCTCTCTGTGAGAAAAAGTGTTTCATCATCTCCGTTATAAATGGTTTATTCATTCTTAAACTGTGGCCCCTGGTTCTGGACTCCCCCAACATCGGGAACATGTCTCCTGCCTCCAGCATGTCCAAACGCTTAACAATCTTATATGTTTCAATGAGATTCCCTCTCATCGAAACTCCAGAGTGTACAAGACCAGCTGCTCCATTCTCTCAGTCCCTCCATACCAGGAATTAACCTTGTAAACCTACGCTGCACTCCCTCAATAGCAAGAATGTCCTTCCTCAAATTAGGGGACCAAAACTGCACACAATACTCCGGGTGTGGTCTCACTAGGGCTCTGTACAACTGCAGAAGGACCTCTTTGCTCCTATATTCGATTCCTCTTGTTATAAAGGCCAACTTATATGCGATCAACCATGATCACAATGAATGGCGGTGCTGGCTCGAAGGGCCAAATGGCTTCCTCCTGCACCTATTTTCTATGTTATGTTTTTATGTAACATGCCATTCACTTTCTTCATTGCCTGCTGTACCTGCATGCTTACTTTCATAGATATATATGTAAAACGTATATATAGAAACAGGCCCTTCGGCCCACCAAGTTCACACTGACCAGCAATCTGGCATACACCAGTTCTATCCTACATGCCACGGACAATTTACAGAAGCCAATTAACCTACAAACCTGCACTTCTTTCGGATGTGGGTGAAACCGGAATATCCAGCGAAATCCCATGTGGTCATAGGGAGAATGTACAAATTCTGTACAGACAGCATCCGTAGTCAGGATCAAGTCTGGGTCTGTGGTGCTGTAAGGCAGCAACACCATCTCCGTGGCACCCCATTAAATTAGTTTTTCAGTAATATTTATTATGGTGTCACATCAATGAAGATGAACACATGATTCTGATTTCTGCCCATAGTTGGATAACACACACCTCCAGTCATTGTGTTTTACATCTATATGGCAGGTTTTCAACCTCTTCAGTCTGAAAGCTCTCGACCCAAAACATCACCCATTCTTTCTCTCCAGAGATGCTGCCTGTCCCGTTGAGTTATTCCAGCTTTTTGTATCTATCTTCAGTTTAAACCAGCACCTGCAGTTCCTTCCCACACTCTTTGTTAATCGAAGCAGGTCCTATTCTTATAATATTATTCACCTCATCTAAATCTTTTCTTCATCTCCGTTGCTGCAGAGAATACAATCCCAGTTATCAAATCTTTCTTCAAAGTAAAAACAAAATTCTAGCCCTGCCAACATGTTCATAAATCGCCCCTGGTTCCCCTCCAGAGCAATTGCACCCTTTCTACAATGTGTCATAGTCTTACAGTATGGAAACAGGCCCTTCATCCTTTTCCTGCAGGTCAAGATGCCCCATCTAAACTAGTCCCATTTATCCGCATTTGGCCCATATCCCTTTAAACCTTTCCTGTCCACGTACCTATCCAAATGTCTTTTAAACGCTGTCATTTTACCTGCCTACTTCACCTGGCAGCTCGTTCCACATATCCACCATCCTCTGCGTGAAAATATTGTCCCTCACGTTCCTATTAAATCGTTCCTCTCTCACTTTAAACCAGGGCAGTCATACTCATGAGTGTGAGTATGTATCAGTAGGTGTGAGAGTGCGTGTGAGAGTGCGTGCGAGGGTGTGTATCAGTATGTGTGAGAGTGCGTCTCAGTGTGTATGAGAGTGAGTGTGAGAGTGTATGAGTGAGGGTGTGTCGGTGTGTGTGTGTGTGTGCGTGAGAGTGAATGAGTGAGGGTGTGTCTGTGTGTGTGTGTGTGTGTGAGAGAGCGTGTGTGAGAGCATGTGTCAGTGAAGAGGCGACAACACCCAGGTCCGGGGGAAGTGAGGGACAGTGACCCGGAGGTCGGGCATCAGGGCAAAGCCTTAAACCCCTGTCTCACGGTGCGAGTTGGCCCACGAGTGACCCCGAGTTTTCACTCGTGGTGATCACGTACAATCAACATAGCGGGAATGTCAGAACTCGCGCGAGCAACTTATCGACTCGTGGCGCTAACGGCAGGTACCCGTGAAACTTGTTAACTCGTGAAAAAAATCAAACGTTTGATTTTTTCCATGAGTCAAATTTACTGTTCAAGTTAAAAATGAAAACATTTGAACTCGTTGTAATAACGTAGTGGCCCGTGCGTTTACCTTAGTGACTCGTGAGTCTACCGTGGGAACTCTTTAATCTGTTCGTTTGCTCGAGTAACGACTGAACCAAAGATAGACACAAAATGCTGGAGTAACTCAGCAGACCAGGCAGCATCTCTGGAGAGAAGGAATGGAGTCGAGACCCTTCTTCAGACTTACCTGAAACGCCACCCATTCCTTCTCTCCAGAGATGCGGCCTGTCCCGCCGAGTTACTCCAGCATTTTGTGTCTATCTATACTTTCGTTTCGGACATGATCAAGTGTAAGAAACGCAAACCAGACTACCTTCACATCAGAGAATCCTACTGTTCCAGGATAAAAATCCACAAACCCTAGTTACATCCAATATTAAATTGCATGAATATAATGCATTAGTATGCATCTATGAGCACAACAGTTAAAGGGCTGCCCTTTAAATGCAAAGCATAGAGATTGTGTTAAGCCACTGTACAATATTTTAAAATATTTATAACCTGTATCTATTTACTTGGGTGACAAAATAAACACATCAAAACCTAAAAGCGAGAAAGAGAAAATAAATAGGTCCGTTATTTGCTTAAAATCATCTCCTACATTTTAGAAATGATGGCAAAGCCCGGCTTTACCATTCAAAACTTCAGCATTTCAAATTATCTAATTTATAAAAATACATTGAGAATCAATGATTCATAATGGAATGACTCCGCTCTTCAGTAGAAACAATTAATTTCCTCTGGGGTTTTTTTAACAGACATATTCTCTTTTTAAACCAGAATTAGTTTAGTTCTTTTTGTTTGGAGCCTCTCCCGCCACTTTATTTCTCAACATCATCCTTGCTCCTCCGTCGAGAAAATCTCCACTGAACGCACCGGTTCTGACGGAGGAATTAAATAACATGTATAGTGGAAATGTCAACATCTTTTTGATCTTGGGGTTAGGTGGGGTGGATTAGTCCATCAAGTCCGAACACACAGATCTGCTTCAGCTGATGTGAAGAAGGGTCTCGACCCGAAACGTCACCCATTCCTTCTCTCCAGAGATGCTGCCTGTCCCACTGAGTTACTCCAGCATTTCGTGTCTATCTCAGCAGGGCACAGTCCCATGGTTAACACCACACTCCGGACCTATCTAACACCTTATTTGTGAAAGTTCCACACATATTTATCGATACTTTTTCCGGCAGTGTGCCCAGGCTACGGACACCACACTGAGCCCAAACTAAAACAATCCCAGTACTTATTGGTGTGTATGGTTTGACCGAGGACACGTGCAATTTGGCCGAGGCACTTCACTGTCCGTGTGTAGGAAGGAACTGCAGATGCTGGTTTACACCGACGATAGACACAAACATGCTGGAGTAACTCAGCGGGACAGGCAGCGCCTCTGGAGAGAAGGAATGGGTGACGTTTCGGGTCGGGACCCTTCTTCCCTCGTCGATGTGAACTTGTGGGGGTGCGAGGAATCGGGCGTCGCTGGGTAAGGGGAAGAGAGGTTTTGCTGCTGAATTAAGCGCAACAGAGGCATGAAGTGGGGGTAAGGTCCGTTTAAACTATCTCGTCACCCCCCCCCCCCCCGTGTTGGGAGAGAAAGGGGAGAGAGTTGTGCAAACAAACCACAGGAGACTGCATCTTTGGAGGGAATGTACACAGATGTTTCAGGCCGGGACCCTAAAGGTTGACTGCCCGTTTCTCAGATGCTGCCTGGCCGTTGGCTTCTTCCTGCAGTTTGCTTTTGTCCCAGACTCCAGCATCTGCAATCTCCTCGGCCTCCAAAGGGAAAAGCTGCTCGTGAAGCGAAGGTCGATATTGACCCATGCTTACTGCGAAATCAAAGCTGCAGTGCTTACGTATTTAGTTAAACCTGCACCTTAAAGAGCTTCAAACTCTTCTTCCGTGGTTGGTGCCGACGGAATTGACGATTTTCCAAAGCACTCGGTTTGTGCTTCAGATTTAGTCATAACTTCCTCAATTGTATGAACAAAATGATCATTGAGCCCTCAACCTGCTCTTTCATCTCGACTAGTTCGCTCTTCACCTCTTCACCTCTTCTGACCTCCCGTCGAGTCCAGGCCCACTCCTCTACCCCTTTATCTCATTCCTTCTCCTCAACTGCCAACGCCGTTCCCAGCCCCCCTCTCACTCCTCCCCACCCATAGTCCTTGCCTTCTCCCAATTCCACCATTCCTCCTCCCCCCCCCCCAATCTGTCCTATTACCCTCCTGCCCATCACCCCTCGCCCTCCCTTCCACCCCATTCCCCATTCCCTCAACTACCTCTCCTAGACATTCCCTCATTCCATTCTGCCCAACCTTCTTCAGTCAGTTTGCTCAGCGCTCCCCAACCCCATCTCCCCCCACCCCCCCACCCCACCTCAGCATCTCAATCCCCTTCCCGTATCACCTCCAAGGTCCTCTAAAACCTATTTTCTCTGTTGGAATTAAAAGTCAAATCGGGCACATGCAAATATATTGCCAAACCTCTCGCCTGAACTGCTGAAAATAACCGAGTGCTTTAAATGCGAATCCCAGACTGCGGCAACAACACGCACCCTGAGCGGGAGAGGAACTTGGTAACTCAAGAGTAAACAGGAGAGGAACTTGGTATCTCTGGAGACGAACTTGGAACATCGCAGAAATTACAAGTAAACGGCAAACTTACCATACCCGTGGGAACTCGGTTCAAACACTTGAACATCAACTTGGAATCTCATACACAACCACGAGTTTGTCACTCGGGGTCACTCATGGGTCAACTCGCACCGTGAGACAGGGCCATTAGCCCGAGATTCATCCCCGCGGCTCCGGAGGCGGCCCTCACTCACCCGGTCCGCTCCTGGCTCTGGGCCGGGGTTAAAACTCCATGGGCTGTGGATAGGGCGGCCGATGGACACAGAGCCAACAGAGGCGAGGGTGGGAGGTGTGAGCAGTGCCTCAGGGGTCGGTGCTGGGGCTACCGCTGTGTCTCACCAATCACACCATCTGCACGGGGATGTGTAGTTTAGTTTAGACTCTAAACTAAAGATCTATGATCTTTGCTTTTAGTTTAAACTACTTTTTGACACCCCTGCTTTAAACCAATGCCCTCTAGTTCTTGAATCACATATCCCAGGGAAAAAGACTATGCATTCACCTTATATATTCCCCTCATGACTTTTACTCACTTCTAAAACAATTTTTACTTCATTTTGAATATCCAGCACCTGCAGATTTTGGTTCCATGAGTGTCAAATGGAATCATTAGTACTGCAGTTGCATTGCCATTTTAAATAGTGTGCGATGGGGTTAAGACAATCAAATTGCTCGTTCTTTATGGGAAACACGCCGACAGAAAACTATTCTCATTGGTGAGCGTGGAGGAGATCTGGAAGCCTCGGGCGAGTTGAATTGTTTGTGACTTTATTTATTTATTTACAAAAAAAAAAAAAAAAAAATTTTGAGCGTGAGAAATTCTGTGATCAGCATGAGAATTTCGCGAAATGTGTGAGTCTCACGCTCAATGCGTGTGAGTTGGCAGCCCTGTGTTTCCACACTGTTTGACTATGACTCTATCTCTAAAGTCAGCAAGGATGATCAAGGAAAGGTGGAGCCCACAATGGTCCTTTGCTGGTAGTGGAGAAGGAGTTAATGTGTGGATAAGAACAGTGAAACTAAGCAGGGCGACTGAAACTAGTCAGAAGACTAGGGTGGGTGGAGGGACAGAGAGCGAGGGGATGTAAAGGTTAGTTAGGCCATTCAGCCCATTGATTCTGCTCTGCCGTACAATCATGGGTTCAATGGATAAGCAGGAAATGGAGCGATATGGATCACGAGCAGGGAGAGGAGGTTAGTTTAACTTGGCATCATGATCACCACGGACATTGTGGGCTGAAGAGCCTGTTCTATGTTCTAAATTCTACCACAGTTTAATGATTCACACACCAAGTCACCCTGGCCACTCCCTCTTCTCCCCTCTCCCATCAGGGCAAAAGGTATGGAAGTGTGAAAACGCTCATCTCTAGATTCAGGGACAGTTTCTTCCCAGCAGTTATCAGGCAACTGAACCATCCTACCACAACCAGATTTGGCGAACACTGCCTTCTGTGACAGGGAATTCCACAGATTCACAACTCTCTGGGTGAAGAAAGTCTGTCCTCATCTCAGTCCTAAATGGCCAACCCCTTATTCTTGAACTGTGTGACTCCTGGTTCTGAACTCCCCCAACATCGGGAACATTTTTCCTGCACAGTAAGTGAATATCTCGCAGGCAAGCAGGATGCTTTCTCCAACCACCCCCATTTAAAGGCCACTATCTTCCACCGCTTCTAGCTTGGTACCTACTTCCAGCTGCCCCTTGTTGTCCTCCAGGATGCAGCGAGCTGCAGCCTGGTCAGCAGGGCAAATTCGGTGCAGAGACTTTCACGGCAGCGGCGCAACGCTTCCAACGCCTCTGCGACGGCCCGGGACTCTTGCACTGAGGCTGTTCCATGACCGGAGCTGCAGCGAGCGATTCACCATCCCGGCAAACACTTGCCAGCCCCGGCTCCCCGTCCGCATCTGCCAATCTGTGATCAGCGTGAGAGTTGGGCCAATTGCGTGATTCTCACACTTAATGTGTGAGAGTTGGCGGCCCTGTAATAGAGCAAAAGGTGAGAAGTGGGGATGTTGCACAGTTGAATGGCATTTTCAATTTCTCAGCAAGTAAACATGCCTGCATGCATGCCTGCAACAAGACCTTGCCAACAATCAGGCAGGAGCTGATAAGTGACTTTTACATTTGTGCTTTAAAGATACCAGGCAATGTCCATTTATTACTGGAGGACATCTAATCATCCACCCTTGGCATCAACATGGGATGGAGTCACCACTGAGCAGAAAATCAATAAATCTCGCCACATAAACCCATGGGAGATGAGAGCGGGTCAGAGGCTGGATGTTCTGCGCTGAGACTCACTTCCTGACATCGCTAACTCTTTCGACCACTTGCAAAACCCAAGTCAGGAACCCGATAGGAAACAGATTCCAGTTATTTGTTGTGGCTACTCCCTCATCAAGTGTTAAGAGATTCTTTATTTGAACAATTAAATTGCTACTTGCCGCAGCTTTACTCGCATATTAGAAGCAATAACAATAATAATATAAATATAACAAAATGATCAGTTTATGATCATCATCTCTCAAACTACGACCAAGATGGACAAGAGCAGCAGATACCAGGAAACACGATCTCCTGCAGGTTTCTGTCCAATCTCATTCATTGTTAGCCTTGAGGAAACTCAATCAATTATGATTTTATTACATTTGCTCCTCCAGCCTAACTCAGGGAGCTTCTACACAAAATGCTGCAACGCAGAGAACAATCATCTGGCTTTGTTCTTAATAAAACCACCACCCAAAATTAACATCTACCCTAGTGGGCTCAGTACTGCATATACCACACCAGGAACCTAAGAGAGCAGTCTTGGCCTTAGATCAACGTGCCTTTAAAAACCATGACCATTCCAACTCTGCAATTTTTCCTGTTAACTTGCATTTATGTGCTCACCATTTGTGGTTTAAAGTAGTGACTTTCACAATAGCAGTTGAATGTACAGTACTTACACTGAGCTTGTGCTTGCATCTCTGATGTGTCACTAGTAGGTAAAGTGTTTAAGATAGATAGATTAGATAGATAGATTTTATTACTTGTCATTCGAATCTCAGAGAGGCTCGAACGAAATTCTGTTTCTATAAGTCATACAAACAGAACAATTCATAAAAAGAACACACAAACAATTCAGTTCACACAAACATCCATCACAGTGTATCTCCTCCTCACTGTGATGGAAGGCAAAGTTCTTCTCTCTTCCCCGCACCATTTCTCTCCCGATGTCGAAGCCCCAGGCGGGCGGTGTTAAGTCCCACGGCCATTGAGGCCGCGCCGGGCGATGTACGGCCCCACTCTAGGCGCAAAAGTCACAAAGTTGGAGCCCCCGGCGGGCACTGGAATGTCCCGCGGCCATTAAAACCGCGCCGGGCGATGTACGGCCCCGCTCTGGGTCGTTCCAACCCCACGAGAAGCCGCATTGCGGGAGCTCAGGAGAGCGGTCTCCCACCCGGACCCACGAGCTCCCGATATCCCGACAGTCCACCCGTAGTAATCTGCAGCTGCAGCTGGAGTTCCGGAGTTGGTCTGGAGCTGGAGCTCTGGAGTCGGGCCGCAACTGGAGCTGGAGCTGGAGCTCCTGAGTCGGGCCGCAGCGGCGAGCCGCCAACGCTCCGAGGCCGGCCAGCCCCACGATGGTAAGACCGCAGCTCCGCAGGCTTCGTGACTGGAGCCCCCAGGTCGTCCCGGTCGGAAGCCGCTCCACGGTACTAGGCCCCAACGACAATGGAGACCCGACAGGAGAAAAGGTCGGTTCTCCCGTGCAGGGAATAGATTTTAAAAGTTTCCCCCTCCCCCCCCCATCCCTCACATATACAAAGTTATAAACAGTACAAAAAAAACACGAACAACTATATTTAACCAGACAAAAAATAAAAAAAGTCAGACAGTCTGTAGGAGCCGCTGCAACGTGAGTCGCGCCGCCTCACCAAGCTCACCAAGGTCACCTGGATCAAAGAATGTTTAGTGAACATGGTGGTTGGTCAGAACCACAAACCACCACATTTTCTAGAATCCTGCTCATTAGTTTGGTTTAGTAGAACCAGCAAGGAAACAGGCCCTTCATCCCATCGAGCCCATGCCAACCATCGATCACCTATACACTAGTTTTAAGTTCTCTCATTTTCGCACCCACTCCCCACACACTAGGGGCAATGTATAGAAGCCAATTAACCTACAAACCCAAACATCTTTGGAATGTGTGAGGAAACCGGAGCACCCGGACGAAATCCACGTGGTCACAGGAAGAACGTTCAAATTCCACACGGACAGCACGCGTAGTCAGGATTGAATCCGAATTTATGGTGTTGTGAGGCAGCAGCTCCACCACTGTACCTTTGTAATGCCTAAAAGTCAGATCACTTGATTGTATCAAAATCTGAATTGGACAGGAAATAATGTGTAGAGCAGAGAAGCCCTTGTGCTGTTTTGAAACTATTGCTGTGCACAAGGAGTGGGAATAGATGATAGATTGATCAGATTGCTTTGCTTACCATTAACACAAAGGACCTGGCGTCAAAACTAAGTTATGAGGTAGGTAATAAAGAATAGAAGAATAGAGCCCTTGAAAACAAGATAACAAGTTAACCTGGGTCCTTTGAGTGCAGATAGACACAAAATGTTGGAGTGACTCAGTGGGTCAGTCAGCATTTCTGGAAAAAAGGAATAGGTGACGTTTTGGGTCGAGACCCTTCTTCAGACAGTTTGAGTGGAGAGTGTGTATCATATCAACTTTATACTGGTTATTTATTTATTTGATTGCAATGCTTAACAGATGATGAAGACATTCACTGTGGCCTTCACTGTTGAATGAGACATTGATTTGTGGTTGGAGCATCTGCTGATTTCCATTCCTAATGCCCCTGTTCCACTTAGGAAACCTGAACGGAAGCCTCTGGAGACTTTGCGCCCCACCCAAGGTTTCGCTTCTTCTATAGAACATAGAAGAAGCGGAAACCACTTTCAACCATTAGGGAGACTGACAAAAACCTCCGGGAACCGCATGGAAACCTTGGGTGGGGCGCAAAGTCTCCAGAGGTTTCCGTTCAGGTTTCCTAAGTGGGACAGGGGCATAAGTGGGACAGGGGCATAATGGTGTAGGAAACAATGGTAAATGGGAGGTGCCTGGCTCCCAGGTTCTTGGTGCTGGCTGAAAGTCTTGGTGCAGGAGGGGGGAAAGTGGGGAACATGTTCTACATCCTCAAGGGGTCAAGTGGTCCTCAGATTCATCCTCAGACTGCCAGTGGAAGTCTTGAGGAACTGGATACAGTGTTGCAAGAAGTTCAGTGTCTTCACACACAAAAATTGAGGTATATGAATGATGCTTCAAATACAAAGTCCAACCGACAAGAATATGAATGATCACCCTGACAATGTTAAATTCACCACAACTGCATAATTCATCCATCAACAATCCTTAACAGTCAGGACTCATACCTGACATTCATATGCCCGACCACACCTAGCTCATTTAGCATTGTTGCAATCACATGTCACAGTTTGAACACATAACCATAAAGCACATCAAGTAAGCACATTGCAAAATATTGCAAAATAAGAACATCACTTCATGTTGCTTGTTGGGTGTTCAGCCAAACAAAATAATGAAGGCACGTTAACTGGAGCAAGGAAATTCAAAATGTGATTGCTAGTGCCAACACTCACTGCCGTACACTGATTATATCATAATGCTTCTACTCTACATTCTACCTCCACCAATATGACACCTGGCATGATACATGGCAAATGTAAACAATGCACTGTGCATGCTGTTTTGAGTCTAAGCCCCTTAATTGTATTGAAGTAATCCTCAACCCATTGACTCCATCCACTTCACGCTGCCTCAGGAAAACAGTCAGCACAATCAAAGACCACTCACACCTGGATCATTCCTTCTTCACCCCTTTCCTGTTGGAGAGAAGATACAAAAAATTGAAAACATGTACCACTAAATTCAAGAACAGCTTCTTTCCCGTTGCTATTTTACTCTTAAATTGACTTCTCATATGCTGAGTATGAATTCCGATCTTCCAACCTGCCTTGTTGCATCCCTTGCAATTTTTCCTTCACCTGCATTTTCTCTGTAGCTGCATCACTAAAAGTCACTGTGCATTCACCTTATCTATTCCCCTCCTGATTTTATACACCTGTATAAGAACATCCCTCGGTCTCCAATGTTCCAAGAAATAAAGTCCTTGCCTGTCCAATCTGTCCCTACAATTTAATACCTCGCGTCCTGACAAAATCCTCCAAAATCTTTCCATTTTAATGACACCATGGGACCGCCAAGAAAATGAAAGGGGTGGGGGGGTGGTAGGGTGATATTGCTTGAAATTAGAGAATTTCGCTGGTCGGCGCAGACCCGGTGGGCCGAAGGGCCTGTTTCGTGCTGTATGTCTGAACTAAACTAAGAATGAAATATTCATACTTTTGCGTTGTAAGCTACTCAAATGGAATATGTGGTTCTGTTCTTCCAACTGCATGTGTCCTCACTTTGGCCATGGAGGGGTCAAAGACAGAGATGTTTGTATGGGAATTCGAAGTGCAGTTAAAATGGTTAGCAAATGGGAACTGCAGTCAGCTTTGGCAGACCAGGAGCAAGTGTTCAGCGAAACTATCATTGAGCCTAAGCACGGTCTTACAATGCAGAGGAGTCCACATAAGGAGCACGGAATGCAGCACAGGAGATTGGAGGATGTGTAAATGAATCTCTGTCTCACATGGGAAGGATATTGGGTGGGCATCGATGGAAGTAAGCGAGGAGGTGTAAGGATTGTGTTACATATTCCGCTGCAGGGGAAAGTGCCTGATGAGGTGTTGGAATAAGGGTACAAAGGGTAAGGCAATAGATAATAGACAATAGGTGCAGGAATAGGCCATTTGGCCCTTCGAGCAGCACCACCATTCACTGTGATCATGGCCGATCATCCACAATCAGCACCCCGTTCCTGCCCTCTCCCCATATCCCTTGACTCCGCTATCTTTAAGAGCTCTATCTAACTCTCTCTTGAAAGACAGACTGTTCAGTATAGGAGAGGGGGAGGTTGGCGGTGATGGTGAAAACATGACAGGTTGGGGTAAGACACAAGATCTGAGGAGCTCAGTGGGGGAGGGGGGGGCGGACTACTCAGTGGAGATGGAGGAGGAGGGGGGCTCAGAGGAGAATGGCATGGTCTATGAGTGTGAGCTATAGGGGAAATGAAGTGGTTAGCATTAGAGGACGGACAGCGAGACCCAGTAGTGTAAGTGTCGGGGATGCCTGACCAGGCATTCCCTTGGTCTTCACCTTTCACCCCACCAGCCTCTGCATCCAATGCATTATTCTCCGACATTTCTGTCACCTTCAGCGGGATTCCACCACCAGTTACGTTTTCATGTCATCACATCTTTTTGCTTTCCATAGTGACCTCTGTAGCTACTTGTTTCACTCATCCTTCCCCCCCAACCTGCCTCTTTCCCAATCGTATACCAACCTTTCAGTACTTGACAACTTTCATTGTCAGAGTGAGCTCACATGCAAACTAGAAGAACAGCACCACATATATTCAGCTTAAGTAACCTACAATCCAAAGGTATGAACATTGAATTCTCCCATTTCAAGGAATAGCTCCACCTCCTCTCATTTCCCTGCCTTCCCACATCTCCGCTATTACCCTGGTCCTTTTCCTTCCTCCATATACACACATCTCGGCCCTAACAACCCCATTCTCTATTTCCCTTTTCTCATCGTCCCTTTTCCACTCTCCCTGGTCCTCTTCCTAATCTGACACCCATTTGTCTTCTTTTCACCTCTAGCCTTCATCACTAAATTTACCCATTTGCCAGTCGCCAACCTCCCCGCCCCCCACAACTCCCCTCCACTGCCTACCCTCCTCCACACTTGTATCCACCTAACATTTGCCAGGATTAGGCCTGCCCCCACCTTTCTTTTCCAGCTCCCCCCATCTCCACTACTTCAGCCTGAAGAAGGGGCTCAACGCGAAATGTCATCTGTTCAATTTGTCCACAAATTTTGTCTGATCCATTGAATTCCTCTATGGGGTGGGAGAATGCGACCTTCACGTGGCCCACCCTGTTTCGACTAATGTAATCAACCTGACGTGCGCAAACAAATAGATCAAATAGAACAAGTTTACCTACAACTTTAGGCTGTGCATGCCATACGCAAGAAGTGGTTCCTCTATCACTTTGTTATTTGATCAATACTCAAAAAGTCTTTACTGATTAAGGCCAATGTACCAAAAGCCTATTGCATTATCTATCTGTCCCTATTAGTCCCTTATTTGGGTGTGAGAAAGTCGGCAACCCTAGCTTCAGATAACTCATAATTGGCCAGCTTGTTACCAGCAGGAAGTACAGTTGGAAGTATTCTTATTGTTGGCTGAGAATAGTCGAGTTCTGTTTCCTCCACTGTAAATTGTGCAGCAATAAGTTGAAAGCTGCACCTGCACATTATGTTCTATGAAGGAGGAATTCCATTCCTTTGACTGCAAGTCTGAATGACTAACTTCAAAAATATTGCGCACGTCATAGAATTATTAAACAGTTTACCTGTGATCTGGAAATACAGAATGCAATGCTACAATTCACTCATGTTGTTTTGTCCCAGTGAATTTTGGCCTCATCGTTTCAGATAGTGAGGTTCTGAAATGAAATCTGTGGTCACAACTAAAGGCAGAATGTAGTCAGCCTGTCAGATAAGATAAGTGTTTTGAGATCAAATATAAACAGATAAATAGTCTCCTTGATGGTTGCACAACAAGTCTGAACTGTGGGCATCTATACCTTGATAATCTGTGTTACTATTGGAGTCCCGTCGTCACTTTTTATGTTAGGCCATATCTGAGTTTTTTATCAAGTAGTGGTTCTTTCCCCACAGAACAGTGGAGCTCTGAAACAAGCTACTGCTTTGTACAGGGAATTTTAATTCAATGGATTGGCTGAAGAGGGAATTGAACCTGTCTCTGCTGGGGCGGAAATATTCGCACAAACATTAGGCACTGGAGAGTATTATCCAAGTCTGTAATCCGCTGCACCAGTTTAAATTGTCTAAAGAGCCTGAAGAGGACATTTCCAGATTTATTTTCATGAAACTGGCTGGTATTTAATCTACCAGATGTTCATGGATTTTCCGGTGAGGTGCAGGGTACACATGTTGTGATACACAACACTTGACAGTTGTGAGAAGAGGTTTGAATGGTCCTGATCTTTTCCTTGTCTAATCACAGTCCTTGGCTTTGTACAGTATAACATGACCATTACTGAATCCCCCACCCTTAACGTCATGGAAATCACCATCAATCAGAAACAAAATTGCTCCAGCCACATGAATGCAGTAGATAGTCATCGTCATACAGTGGGGAAACAGGGCCTTCAGCCCAACATGCCCACACAACCAACATGCCTCCCCATCTACACTAGTCCCACCTGCCTGCGTTCGGCTCATATCCCTCCAAACTATCCTATCCACGTAAAATAAAGTTCAGAGGCTGGGTGGACTGATTTTCCTCTTGGCACCCAAAAAACATTCCATCATCTAGAAGACGTGTGAGGGATTTGATGGAGCACACTCTACTTGCTTGGATGAGTGAAGTGCCAACAACTCTTAAGGACTAAACAGACCGATCGATTGATAACCCATCCATGACCTGAAATATTAATTCCTATCAGTGAATATCTTGGATGTTGCGTGTATCATCTGAAAAATTGACTATATTTGCTCAACTGGACTTCTCCAAGAGCATCTTCCAAACTGTTGTTTTCATCACCAAGAAGTTAGAAAGACTTCCGGCAAATAGTGGAGGGGGGGGGGGGGGCACCACCAATAAGTCAAACAGTGAACTCATATGGGAATATATCACTGGTATCAATCCCTGCATCGGTGGCAGTCAATCATAACTCCTGACCCATCAATATTTTGGGACTGCCTTCATCAGAACGACTTCAGCTGTTCAAGACTATGGTCCACCACTTTCCTAAGTGGAATTAGGTCATGAGTGATAAATGCTGACCATGCCAGGGATACCCAGATTCTGGAAAATGAAGAAATAAGGAAAAAAATATTGTTCTTGTTGTGAAACAAAACTGTCAGTTATATCATGATTTAGTTATTAACTGCCATTATCATGAAAGCATCATTTCTTCCGGGTGTAAGCATACAGTATGGTTGGCAGTGGACAACAAAGCTATTTAAAGATTCAAAGAGCAAAAAGCTCTTACTGCAGTATGCTATGGTAAAGGACCTAAAAGGTGTCTCACACCATTGTCCATGTTCATAAATAAATGCCCTTCAATGATTTTGCAAGCATGTTGACCTAGAAATGTTTACAGCTGACACACTGGCATCAGCTGGCTGAGGGAAGCAATCATTACATCACAGACCAAAATCTCCCTGATATTCAGAGTAGGCACAGCTCCCTTCATGGAGGATTGTGACCCCTACAGATGTGCCAAAATTGTAATACTGTCTTAACTCTTTGGTGTCACACATTAAGAGATTTTGGTCGTGGTGAAAATGCTGCTTACAAAAATGAATCCCGGAATGAGAGACCGGGATGAGAGATAATTTGTTGGGATAGACTGGAGAATCTGGGGATGCTCTCCTTGAAACAGGCAAAATTGTGAGGGGATCTGATGGAAGCATTTCAATTTGTGAAGAGTGTATATTCAAAATAATTCCCATTAACAGAGGAAGTGGTTGACAAAGGAATCAAAAGTGAAGGAAGATTTTAATTTTGCACAGCAAGTGGTGAGGGTCAGGGATGGATTTTCAGAACCAGTAGGGTCAGATCCAACTGTAGCATTCAAAGAGTCATCAAGAGTCAATAGTGTTTTATTGTCATATGTCCCAGATAGAACAATAAAATTCTTACTTGCTGCAGCACAACATTGCACATAAACGAGAGAAAAAAAGTTCAATGTGTATCTATACACAAAAACGTACTCAAAAATAAACAATTATAATACAATAATAATAATAGTCTGTTGTAATTCAGAGCTTATTTGTTGTTGTGTTTAATAGCCTGATGGTTGAAGTGAAGAAGCTGTTCCTGAACCTGGACGTTACAGTTCTCAGGCTCCTGTACCTTCTTACCGATGGCAGTGATGAGATGAGTGTGTGGCCAGGATGGTGTGGGTCTCTGATGATGTTAGCTGCCTTTTTGAGACAGTGACTCCGATAAATCCCTTCGATGGTGGGGAGGTCAGAGCCGGTGATTGGGCAGTGGTCACAGCTTTTTGTAGTCTTTTCCGCTCCTCGACGTTCAAGTTGCCAAACCACACCATGATGCAACCGGTTAATATGCTTTCTACTGTACACCTGTAGAGGTTCAGGAAAATCCTCCTTGACATACCGAATCTCCGTAATTGTCTCAGGAAGTAGAGGCGCTGATGTGCTTTCTTTATAATTGCATCAGTGTGCTGGGTCCAGGAAAGATCTTTGGAAATATGCAGGCCTAGGAATTTGAAGTCTCTGCATAGTAGATGAAAGGGAACGTTTGCAGGGCTTTGGGGAGTAAGTAGGGGTGTGGAGCAGGTTGGCTTACTCGTATGCTTAAGCTTTAAACTGTCAATGGGCTGAATGTCCCCTTCCACTATTCCATAATTCCTTAGTCTGTGGAGTTCTCCTTTTATTTTAAGTGGGCTCTTCCAGTGAATATAGTGCCCACTATAGATATTTTAGCATCAACTTTGCATTTGTAAATATGTTGCTGAATTTTAAACCTCCAATACATTGGTTTGGTGACTGCGGAGAATAATCAAAGGCTAAAAGATCCTATAACCTTGGAAATTTAAAACACATAATAATTGTGCACAAAGGAAATAAATATTAACTGTGCCAGGAGATGGATTTTTAAAACAATTCTGCGATAACCAGAAATTCTCTCAAGATCTGAAAATAATCTAGTATCAATTCCCATATTGATTAGTGTGGGTGTCAGGGGTTATGGGGACAAGGCAGAAGAATGGGGTTAGGAAGGTGAGATAGATCAACCATGATTGAATGGCGGAGTAGTCTTGAATGGCCTAATTCTGCTCCTATCAATTATGACAATGACTTAAGATATTGGAAGAGATCAACACTCTTGAACATAAAATTAAGGTTGTTTGGCTTGACAGAAAGTTCCTTCGAAATCTTACTGAAGGGAGTAATAAATGAATTTAAGATATTGTCCAGACATATGTTCAGAGAGGTGCAATTTTATTCGAGGAAACAGAATAGTCAGTGAACAAAATTGTATAACTGATTGAAAAATTCTGAATTTAATCATGATTGACATAATTGCCTGTCAGGAGAAAGTACATATTGATTACAGCAAAACACTAAGTGTTGGAGGAACTCAGCAGGTCAGGCAGCATCTGTGGAAGGAATGGACAGATAACGTAACACATTGGTACCCTTCTTCAATGTGGTTATAATTTATTAGAACTTTGTTATAAAGTCTACAAGATGGTGACGCAAGTAACTGGTTGCTGAAATCTTGAATAAAACACAAAGTGTTGAAGTAATTCAGCAGATCAGGCAGAATCTGTGGATGGAATGGATAGGTGATGTTTTGATGTGGAATCCTTCTTTCGACTGATGGTGTCCGTTTAATGCTGAGAACTATAAATTAAAATAAAAATATTTTTCCCTTTGCTTTATCTATTGAACTTGGATTTTACTTTAATGTATTAATATATACTGTAATATTATTTGATGTGATTGGATAGCATGCATAACAAAGCTTGTCATTGTACATAGACACACAAAAAGCTGGAGTAACAGCAGGTCAGGCAGCATTTCTGGAGAGAAGGAATAGGTGACATTTTGGAGACCCACTTCAGACTGAGAGTCAGGCAAAAGAGAAATGAGAGATATAGATGGTGATATAGAGAGATATCGAACAAATGAATGAAAGATTTGCATAAAAGTGGCTTTTGGGTCAAGACCCTTCTTCAGACAGTGGGTCGGGAAAGGGACGAGAGGTAGGATGATATAGAGAGATATAGAACAAATGGATGAAAGATGTGTTGTACTTGTACACATGACAATAATAAATTTAAACCTAATGCCCTTGATCCTTGAGTAGCTTAATACCAACCAGAATGTTGCTTTAGGATTCAATTTCCCTTTTCTCATATCAATGGAAGTATTATATACCCAGTCAAATAATGAAACTGGTTGGATTCCCCAAAGTAGAGAAATCGCGCAGAACATTGCTCTCATGAAAACTTACAAAGTACCTTCGTCCATGTCAAACAACTATCATTCCAGAAGGCTTTGATGCTCTGTAGTCTACTTAACGACTTTATGATTGAATTACAACACCGATGACGAGGTAATTGGCAGCCTAGAGGAGACATTTGCCTGCTGAACCTTTCGCCTGACTATCATCTGATCAATTATGCGCTGGGTGCCTCGGTGTGAGGAAGAGAATCGTGGAATATATTTAGTAAACATTTGAGCTGTATTGCATTTTGACAACGTAGTTTTGTGTAGCGCAAATAAAGCCAGTGGGTAACCTAAACATTATCAGAGTGTACCACTTACCACCAATCTTCAGTTATCCAAACTATAAACTAGATACATTTCTCGAAAATTAAAATATATTTTTGTGTACTTGCACTTTGTGGGGTTTCTCGCCGTAAAATGAAACGCCCCGAATTCTCACCCAGGTAACATCACTAGATACAAGGTGTAAAAACAAAGAACTGCATATACTGGTTTACAAAAAAAAGCAGAAAGCCGAAATATAATCTATCCATGTTCTTCTGGCCCGCTGAGTTACTCCAGCACTATGTGTCTTTTTATCACTAGATACGACTCGCGATACCTCGATTGAGAACTTATTTTAAAACATTGGTCTGGAAGAATATGCAGGTACGTCTACGTTTTGTGTGAAATGGAATGAAAATACGAACGGGTTCAATGCAGCAGGAAGGACAAGTTCTGCTTGTGCGTCCTCGTCACTTAAATTGATACAATTATGTGCGAGTATCAGCTTCCTCAGTTTACCGCTCTCCAAATCTGCCTTGTTCTTTGATGAGGGTGTTGTTGCTGCTGCTATTATCGGCTTGCCTGCAGGCTGTCACCTCGCAGCTGTAATTTCTGTTCAAGCCCGGTTGTCAGTGGCCGTGATGCCTTCAAATTAATAAACGTCTGTCCATATCTGATCTAAAACCAAAACTGTAACATTTTGAACAATGTCAGTCGGAGAAGAAACACGTAAAGCAGTATTTCGCATTTAAATGCAGTCCGTGGGACCGGTGATCGTTTTTCTGCTTCAAACGCGACATTGTGCGCACCGTGTTTCTCCACGGTGTCAAACAATTTAAAGAAACGAAGGGAAATGTCTGGGTGGCAAAGAAGTCAAGAGCCCGGTATCCTAGGGTGGGAGGAGGAGAGGGCAAAGGAGGGGGGGGGGGGGTGAGTGGAGTGGAGGGGGTGGAGAAGGGGGGTAGAGAGGGGAAGGGGGGTGGAGAGAGTGGAGAAGGGGGGGGGGGGGGGTTGGAGGGAGAGGTGAAGGGGGTGGAGAGAGAGGAGAAGGGGGTGGAGGGGAAGGAGTGGAGGGGAGGTGGAGATAGAGGGGGAGGGATTGGAGGGAAGGGGAAGGGGTGGAAACTAAACGATTGACGGACATGTCGCTGGGCCAGCCGGAGGGCAGGACGCCTCGCCAGCGACTAATCGGGCGAGAGGAGGCGGGCTGTAGGCGTCCGAGGAGCCCCTGGTTTGCCGAAAATGACAACCAGCGCTGCGGAGCTTCGAGCGGTGACTTCCCGCTGCCTCTCAGCGCTGAGAGTGGAGGCAGCTCCTCGCCTTGGTCTCCCCCACATCATCTTCTCGCGGTTCCCCTTCGAAGCACAAGAGGGAAATAGCTCAGCATTTCCTCACTGGATGAATGACTCTCTCTCCCCCTACACACGCCCACTCCCGTCACTTGCCAAGAAACCGAGCTGGGGGAAACTCAGTCGAATTTAACTTCCCAAACGCCGAGGGGCTGTGCACATACTTCCTGTGTTTGACAGAAAGCGGAGGGGATGGGGGGCTGACTTTCAAACTTAACTGAGACGTTTCGCTTTTCATTTGCGTTTACTTATTATATGGGGTCCAATTACTTTTTCTCTTTCGCATTGACCAGCATCTGCTGAGTTGCACAGACTCTCAGAGGTAGAAAGAGGAGCGGCGCTCGGCGACTTCAACCGTGATGTGTGATATGATTTCAGACCAATCGGCTGAGAAAATCAGCAGAATGAAAAAGTTGAGGAGAACTTTATCGGAGAGTTTCAGCCGTTTGGGTGAGTGTGTTAGTTACTCAAAGTGCAGAATAAAAAGACGAGACTTTACAATTTACTTCCGCTTTCTGAAAAAAAATAAATGTGTTCATTAGTTTTAAATGATCTTTTACTGGGGATTTTCTTTTCCGTTTAAAGAAAGACACTTTCACCGAGGTAAAGCTAGCTGGCGCAGTAATCACAGAGTTTGCGGAGCTTTTATCCATTCCTGGATTCTAATGTGTAGCAACGTTAAATGGAGATTATTTTTTTGTAAAAATATGCAAAACGCTTATGTACGTTTTGATCTCGCTGCATTATTAATGTATTTCTGATCATTGCTAGAGTAATTTGGTATCTCTGGAAAAATGTTCTATAAGACATTTCCAAAAACTGGAACTCGTACAATAAAGCAATTTAACCGCTTCAGTTTAATGCGAAGTTTACAGTTACGTTAGATTTATAATTTTATTTTGTCTTTTTTTAAAGCCTTGAAGAAGGAGGACAATAGCTTCGATGAGGTAGGATTCCACCGAGACGGCACAGTGTGTGGGTTTGTAGTGATAGTGCTGAACACAAGTTACTGACTAGAATCTATTCTCTTTGTGCAATTGGATAAAAAGACGCTGTAATTTTGCCTTAGTCACCAAGGTTAAAAATTGGAACAGACTTTTATTACCTGAAATTACTTTGGGTAACACATGCCATGTTAAATCTTTAATCAAATGCCATGATCTTTAGAATAACTTCTATTGCAGCATTTAACCATCAGCACCAAGGGATGTTAAATGTAGTCATTAGTGCATTTAGTCACGGAGAGTGCATAAATGTAAATCTTCTTCGTTTCTATACAGTGACTGCAAAGTGTAATCAAAACATTTCTCAGTTGCAAGCAAGTCTAGTTGCAAGTAACAATGCGTTCACACCCTAGATTCTTTGCAGATGGAAATTTAAAATAGACCCATGAGCAGTGTGTTTTACAGAATGTTCTGTTCAGAATTGTCTTTGTTCCATATGAAGCAAGAGACTATATAAATAGGTTACAAGAACACTTGTAATGGACCAGGTATTTTTGTGCATATTATAAATATTAACTGTCATCCTCCTGAGAGAATCTGCATTCAGAGCTAGATTAAGTATAATTAGACTGTCAGTACATATTTCAGTTTACCATCTTCATGACAACGTAACCAAACAGATAAAATAACACGTTCATCATGAATGAAATATTTCATAGCAGAAAACGATAGTGTTCATTTTAAGATAAAATAGTAAAAATGTTGCCTGAATAAAATGCACAAAATGCCCAGAACTCGAATACAGTGAAACAAAACTTTGTAAACATAGTTTATTTACTGCTAACATGTGTAAACATGGTCCAAAGTTAAAAGGAAAGTAGTTTTTGCTCAGTGAAATCTATGATGGAAATAAGGTATACAAATATTGTATATGCAACATTATCTTTCCTGGAATGTATTAATATTATGACATTATTCAATGGGTTCAAAAACAAACACTTTGTGTCAATGAACTGAAATTGGAAGCAGTGTTAATTTAATGCCACAAAGGGATGTCCCATAATACTGGGTTCAGAATGACTTTATAAAAGTCCATACATGAGCTGATTTTATATATTTGATAGATTATGGCGAGCTTCTATGCAATGGTCAGCAGGATAGTGAATCTATCAAACCTTTTATGGTGAGTTGAATACTCATCATCCATGTGTGCATTTTTGTTTTTATTGTCAGGACCCAAAAACATCAGTCACCGTGTAAAGTTGGTAACTGGCCTCCTGGGTGCAGAGATAAAGTTTTACAGGGCGATGGCATTTTTTTGGATTGCTGGTGGCTTGTGGATTATCTGGTTGCAAATTGAAAATTGATTCAGAATCGAGACTTCCTGCGGAATTGTATGTTGATACCTGATGCGGCCAGGTCTGCTGTTCTCCAAGGTAATGATGATGGATTAGTCACCCCTGGCTGATTGATAGAACTCGGTGGTGTTGAAATATCACTTTGAGGTCGGATTCTAGCTACTTATCTCTTGTAAGGTGACACAGTGACACAGCTAGTTGTGTTGCTTCCTTACAGCTCCACTGATCCATGCCCAATCCTGACCACAGATGTTGTCTGTGTGGAGTTTGCGCATTCACCGTGTGACCCATGGATTTCCTCTGGGTGTTCTGCTTTCCTATAATATCCCAAAATATGGGGGTTGATAGGTTAATTAGCCTTCATCATTTCCTACTTGTGTAGATGTGTGTTAGAATCTGGTGGGAGATCATGGAAATACGGGATGAGTAAAATATGATTTTTGTATGATTACTTTATAAGCTTAAGGACACAGTGTGCTGGAGTAAATCAACCGGTCAGGCAGCAACTCTGGAGAACATGGATAAGTGACGTTTTGGGTTCATTGTTTGTGTCCTTTAGTGCAAACCAGCATCTGCAGTTCCTTGTTTTAAAGAAGGAACAGCAGATGCTGGAGAATCGAGGGTACACAAATGGCTGGAGAAACTCAGCGGGTGCAGCAGCATCTAAGGAGCGAAGGAGATAGGCGACGTTTCGGGTCAAGACCCTTCATCAGACTGGTCAGGGATCAGGGAAACGAGAGATATGGAGAGATAAAGAACAATGAATGAAAGATATGCAAAAAAGTATCGATGATAAAGGGAACAAGCCATTGTAAGCTGTTTGTGGTGTGAAAATGAGAAGCTAGTGCGACTAGGGTGGGGGAGGGAGATAGAGAGAGAGGGAATGCCAAGGCCCGAGGGCTGAGGGAGAGGTGGGAAGGAGAGAAGATCTGCAGTTCCTTGTTTCTATACTCTATAGTTTTATACACTTGATGGTCGATGTTGATTCCGTGAGATGAATAATCAATGATTGCCATGGCTTGAGTAATATTCTTTGAGGATCACTCAATGGGTTGGTTTGGAGAATTAAAATAACAAAGAATTACTTGATTTGTCTTTTCTATGAAATTGGATATGTATAGTAGATGACTTGGAGCAATTGGTGTAGCCAGATGGAATAGTTAAACTTGTTGTATTTGGGAAAAATCTAATTTGATTTGGACACAAAATTTGCTGAACATATTGTAATGTTCTTGATTTTTCTTGCAAAAGGACACGTGAATTAATAGCTCTAATGTTGCAGGTGCAATTTGTATTTCAAATCCCATCTGCCATGTGTAGATAAAACTCAAATAACATTTGATTGGTACTATCTCCAATCTGCATTAGGTACTTGGATTATTAAAAAATGTGAATTTATACCAATACCTTCCTTTGTGCATCATGATTTAAATGTAGACTTAAGCACAGCATGCTTTCTATTTTACAGTTCTAGTTCAGTTTAAGGATGAGGTTTATTTTCCCATCTTTTAAATCTTGTGTTAGAAGGGGATGTTGTGGAATAGTTTTACATTTTAATATCCTTGAATTTTTCTTTTCTGATTTCTTTTTTCTGACATTTCGGAATGTCAGAAATGGTACATCTCAGTTACTTTCTTCTTTGCAATCTTGCCAAATACAGTTGTTGTTATTGGAAGTTGTCCAATCATCTTCCCATAGAATCTGTGTTTAAATATTGCTGAATTGTTTTGCAGCAGTGTTTCCAAGGTAGAATAGCATTTGGAGGTCTTAAGGAAAGTTATGTCTTTTCTTTAAGGCAATTATTTATTTGAGCGGTTTTTGTCATTGGTTAGAGATTTCTTTGTGACTTTGATTTTCGCCACCAGTACAGAAAAGCTGCTGCTGGTGGACTCTTTTGTTCTAGCTGGGCATGACTCGTGCTTCCTTTTCAATGAGAAAACCCAGGAGATAGAATAAAATCCCACATTTGTGGTATAATATTTCAGATCTGTGAATTAAAACTAATTTGCATGACATTTATCTGCACGTTATACATTCTATAAAATGCTTGCATTAGTGATCAAAACAAAGCTATAGTTGGTATAGTATGCAAATATTATGCAAATTAGAGCAGCATGAAAGCAGTATCCAATCCAAGGTCTTGCATGTGATGAGAATATAATGATTTCCTATTTAGATCTCTGCCAAGACGAGGAATTGAGATATAGATCACTTAAATAACATTGTGTATTCTTTGTATGACAAGCTAAGCCAAATTATGGAACTCATCTGCAGTTCTACTTATTTGTTTTTGCAAGAATACGGTGCACATTTCTGATTTGATTGTAAAATTTCAATTTTGTCCATAGACCGCATCTCAGTCTTGCTCCTTCCATGATTCACACATATCGATGCTTGTATAAAAGTGCCACTAATTTAACACTATCCTTTCAGAAAATGGTCTTGCCAATAATGCCTAAAGAACCATATTTTAGATATCAATTCAAGAATTATGGTGGAAGCATTTGATTATTGGTAATTGTGTGAACTGTCCAAAGCAAGGGTAGTTCAAATGGGATGTATTTTGTTGTATTCTATTAGTGGTTTTAAAGTGGTTTTGATATGGGCATGGTATTAAACAATTGTTTTAATATTTACCTAAGCACTTGATAACATTCTATTTGGTTAAGGTATCACATTCCAGTACAAATAGTTTATTCGAGCAATTTTGATACAATACTTTTGTAGGTAATTCACTATTTTGTTTGATACTTGAATTGATCTTCAACCTTAACAAATACAACATCAACAGGAAGGTATGATTTACTTTGACTTCTATTACCATGCTCAGTTCTGAATATGTCAACTTTTCAATTTTTTTAATTATATGCAGTTGGGATGTGGCAATTCTTGAAGGGTAGAATAAAGATGATTAAATTGTTACATATAGTACTCTACTCAAAAAAGATTCTAATATGCAGAGCAGTAATCTGTCAATGATTAAATGTTGATTTTAAAACAATGTCCCTTATTTAAATAAAGCTGACATGGTCTTGAGAGGAAGTGCCAAAGGAATGTCAGCAATCCCCTGCTTTAGCAAAAATGTAAAGAATTCAAACAGATGAAAGATAATCTTACCATGGTTGCGTATTTGCTGCTTAAACGTGCTGAAGTAGAGAGTTTGTCTGCTTTTTCAAATATATTTCTCCATTATAATTATGCACTAGACACATGCAAATCTAGTCACAGGTGATGTCCCAATGGACTAGAGAAAAATCAGTGTCCTTCCTTTGGTAAGAAAGGAAAAAGGAATTTCAGGGCAGGTCATGTCTTACAAACACGATTGAGGCTTCTGAGGATTTGATGAGTGTAGGGCAGTGGATCTTGACTACATGCAGTTTAGTGAGGCTTTTGACATGTCTCGCATAGCAAGCTGATCCAGAGGATGCATGGGATCCACAGTGACTTGGTAGCTCGGATTCAGAACTGGCTTGACCATGAAAGCCAGAGGGTAGTGGTGGAAGGGTGACATTTTATTTGGAGGTCTGTGAACCTTGGTGTTCTGCAAAAATCAGTACTGGGTCCTCCATGATACATAAAAATAACTGGGATGAACATGTAAATGGGCTAGTTAGTAGTTTTGCAAATTGCACAAAAATTCAGTCAAAGGTAAGGGGGAAACATACAATTAATAGTTGTACCCTTCATAACATTGTACAGCTGGATTTTAGGCCCCAAGTATATAGAGCCCTGATAGTAGCTACATAAGTAGAAAGCATGGTAAAGAGGTGTATGGTATGCTTGTTTTCATCAGTTGGGTCATTGAGCAGAGTTGTAAATCATCTTTCAACTTTAGAACATTTTGGTTAGGCTGCATTGGGAGTATAATGCTTAGTTCTGGTTGTCATATTACAGAAGGTTGTGGAAGCTTTGGAGAGGATGCAGAAGAGGTTTACCAAAATGCTACTTGGATTGAAAGGTCATACCTAAAAGGAATGTAGGCAGGAACTGCAGATGCTGGCTTACACCAAGGTTAGACATTAAATGCTGCAGTAGGTCACACAGCATCTCTGGAGAAAAAGAATGGGTGATGTTTCAGGTTGGAACCCTTCCTCAAATCTATAAGTAGAGATTGGACAAACACAGATTGTTTTCTCTGGAGTGTTGGAGGCTGAGGGGAGATCAGGTAAAATTGAGAGGCATAGATATGTTCAGATTCTTCTTCCCAGGGTGGTAATGTCAAAGAATTGAGTGCATACTTTTAAGGTGAGAGGAGGAATGTTTAAAGGAGAGTACACAAAAAGCTGGAGAAACTCAGCAGGTGCAGCAGCATCTAAGGAGCGAAGGAGATAGGCGACGTTTCGGGTCGAGACCCTTCTTCAGACTCAGATGTGTGGGGCAAGTTATTTGCAAAGAGTTGTGCCTGGAATGTGCTGCCAAGGGTGCTAGTGGTGAAGGAAGGTACAATAGTGGTGTTTAAAAGGCTTTTAAATAGATACATGAATATGCAGGTTTGAAGGATAAGGATCATGTGCAGGGCCGGATTTACTTATATACTTCACAAACTTAAGCTTAGGGCCTTGAGATCTAGGGGGGCCTCGACAGGGCCGGATTTACCGACAGGCCTCATAGGTTGGAGCCTAGGGCCTCAAAATGTAGGGGGCCTCAGCAAAGTTGTTTTTTTTCCCAGAGTAAAAAAAACCCAGAGGGAAAAAAAAATTGGAGTGCTATCAACGTTTCCACTTTGATGGAAATTACCTGAAATTCTGGTTCCGGCCGCTGGAGGTTTTGGGGGGAAAAATTGCGACCATCCACACCTGCGCAGTTGGAGGAAGCCGGTGACGCAGTAGTGACGCAAAATGACGCTGTCTCTCCACGCGTGCGCAGTGGGCCAGGGCGGGTTCAGATCTCCATTTGCACTCCATGGCGCGGAGTCGGATCCTTGCTGCGTGAGAGGGGGAGGGAGGGGGAGAGAGGTGGGAGACATAGACATAGACATAGAAATTAGGTGCAGGAGTAGGCCATTCAGCCCTTCGAGCCTGCACCGCCATTCAATATGATCATGGCTGATCATCCAACTCAGTATCCCGTACCTGCCTTCTCTCCATACCTCTGATCCCCTTAGCCACAAGGGCCACATCCAACTCACTCTTAAATATAGCCAATGAACTGGCCTCAACTACCCTCTGTGGCAGAGAGTTCCAGAGACTCACCACTCTCTGTGTGAAGAAAGTCTTTCTCATCTCGGTCTTAAAGGATTTCCCCCTTATCCTTAAGCTGTGACCCCTTGTCCTGGACTTCCCCAACATCGGGAACAATCTTCCTGCATCTAGCCTGTCCAACCCCTTAAGATGTGATTCTTAAGAGGGAGGATGTGAGAGGGGGAAATGGGGGGTTGAGACAGAGGGGGGGGGGGAGGGGGGAGGGGGAGAGAGAGAGAGTGGAGGGGGAGAGAGAGATGGGGAGGGAGGGAGAGGGAGGTGGAAGGAGGAGGGGGAGAGGGAAAGAGGGATTATCTTTAGTGAGATTGCAAAATTAAGGTAGGTTTTAGAGCAATTATATTTTCTCCTCCATATGAATAATATCAAACAATTTATTTTCCTTGAAAACAATATTGAAAAATATGAATTCCATAGTTTGCAACTTTCATTTTGCATCATATTTTTAATGTGTACACACTAACACAGCCGAACAGTAACAGGCAATCAAATCAACACAAAACATTTTCTAAAAAAAGGTTTTATTTATTGCAAAAACTTACAGTATTTTATTTGCAATGTTTGCATGCTCCTTTATAACATTTTACATAACATTTTACAGTACAACTTGACTATTAAAACAAGGACAGCTTCAATTCTTGATTTTAAATGTATACAACAATGAACCCAATCATCCCATTCTAACCACTCATTATTCTTGACTCAACCCAAATTAATTCTGAAATATTGGTTATAAATTTGGTGCAAAAATGCTCCAAAATAAGGCTCAGAATGCACCAGAGAGCATCTAAAACCCCAGAGCTTCCCGGGCCCGCAAGGGTCTTTCAGTTTCGCGCTTGTGATATTATTTGCACTTATTTCACATAAAATCTTTGTAATCCTGCCTTGTCACCCCCTTTTTGAAAAGCTTCATACAGGCCTGGTGTATCATATTTTTGACATTGTCATAGGCCTTTCTTACATATGCTGCCACAACGCACTGTATTCTCTAAACAACACTTCAGTAATTTTGCTTGCCCTCCATTTCAGAATAATAGTGTTTTAAGATGATAACTCGACAAGAGCACTGGCAATAAATAAAAAGCTCAGCTTTCCAGCCCTTGTCTCTTTGGCCACGCTCGGCTGCACATCGGTGTCAATCTAGTGGACTCTTCCATTTTCCTCTCGTGGGGGTGGGGGATTTGGAGGGGCCTCACAAGTGGAATAGCCTAGGGCCTCTCTTCATCTAAATCCGGCTGTCAGAGGGTATTGGTTTAATAGGCATATTGGGCACAGACATTGTGGGTCGGGGGGCCTGTTGCAGTGTTGTACAGTCTAACAAATCTGTACCAATGCTGCTCGACACAAAACGTCACCTATTCCTTTTCTCCCGAGATGCTCCCTGACCCACTTAGTTACTCCATCATTTTGTGTCTATCTTCCGTGCTGTTATATCATGTTGTAGAAAATGCATTTTAAAGTTTTATGTTCATTTTTAGTTGCTTTTTAATTTATCTGCCTTGACGGGATCTCCTGCAGCATCATGCAAACTCATATGTCAGGCTGTTATTCATCGATTACAGCTCGGCATTTAATACAATCATCCCCTCCAAGCTGGTTACCAAACTCGCAGAACTGGGTCTCTGCGCATCCCTCTGCAATTGGATCCTCGACTTCCTCATTCACAGACCACAGACTGTTCGAATTGGTGGAAAGGTGTCAGCCTCGATAACAATCAGCACGGGAGCACCTCAAGGCTGCGTGCTCAGCCCCCTGCTGTAGTCACAACTGCGTGTACTCATGACTGCGTAGCTGGTCATAGTGCGAACTCCATCATCAAGTTCGCTAACGACACCACTGTTGTGGGACATATCAATGATGGGGACGAGTCAGAGTATAGAAGAGAGAACGACCGACTGAACAATAACCTGGCCCTCAACACCAACAAAACCAAGGAACTGATTGTGGACTTTGGAAGAGGTAGGATGGGGACCCACTGTTCCTTTTATATCAACGGGTCGATGGTGGAAAGGGTCAAGAGCTTCAAATTCCTGGGCGTGCACATCTCTGAAGATCTCTCCTGGTCCGAGAACACTGATGCAATTATAAAGAAAGCACATCAGCGCCTCTACTTCCTGAGAAGATTACGGAGAGTCGATATGTCAAGGAGGACTCTCTCTAACTTCTACAGGTGCACAGCAGAGAGCTTGCTGACCGGCTGCATCATGGCTTGGTTCGGCAACTTGAGTGCCCAGGAGCAGAAAAGACTTCAAAAAGCAGTAAACACTGCCCAGTCCATCACCGGCTCTGACCTCCCTACCATCGAGGGGATCTATCGCAGTCGCTGCCTCAAAAAGGCTGGCAGCATCATCAAGGACCCACGCCATCCTGGCCACACGCTCATCTCCCCTCTACCTTCAGGTAAAAGGTACAGGAGCCTGCAACGTCCAGGTTCAGGAATAGCTGCTTCCCCACAGCCATCAGGCTATTAAACTCAACTCAAACAAAACTCTGAACATCAATAGCCCATTATCTGTTTATTTGCAGTTTATCTGTTTTATTTATTAATGTGCGTATATATTTATATAATGGTATATGGACACACTGATCTGTTCTGTATTCATGCCTACTATATTCTGTTGTGCTGGTGCAAAGCAAGAATTTCATTGTCCTATCTGGGACACATGACAATAAACTCTCTTGAATCTTGAATCATGACTGAAACATGCAGCTTAGCATGTGAGATAGGTGTTGCAAACCAACTGTGTGGTGAAACATCTTGATACTCCAACGTGTAGGTCTCCACTTCGTGAACCCAGGAGCACAGCATTTTTAAAGTCACCAGCAAAATAAAGTGACTTAGATTATGGTGGACATCAAATAATACTATAATGGAGGAAATTACCACCCGCGAGAATGGGGACATCCACAATTTGAAGTGTGTTTTGGAGGTGCTATTACTGAGATAGTGAGATTGTTAATCCGTTTGCACAGTTCTAAAATTCTTGTTAAGAGTGAGTGAGCAAGACAGAGAGAGAGAGAGAGAGAGAGAGAGTTGGTTATCATGTCCGCATTTTGTTTAAAGCCCAATCTTCCCTAAATTATACGCTTTTGGCACGAAGATGCACGGAAGTAGTTCAAAGGAGGAATCTTTCAACCCTTTATTAAAATAAAGCCTCATCTTGGATGAGGGCGAGAGATTCAATGGCACCGTTCAAAGAAGAGCATTTTCTCAGTATCATTCTTCCCTCAATGGCTGCAAAAAATGGATTAATTAGTAATTTAATATACTGTGACAGTAACAGTTCATTTAAAAGTAGCACACCAGATTTAAATTATTCCAAGATACCATGACTTAAATCCTTTTCCAGTGATGGTGGGAATGCGATGTGTTTACAGATGAAATTCCAGACAATCTGTCACCACCAGTTGGCTCAGAAGTGTTCTGTGAGGCCAGAGTTGCAGAAAGATTTACTGTTATTGTTAATGGCTTTGGTGAACATATCATTTGAAAAACTCTGTTCGTTTTTCGTCTCCATTCGTCTTGGAGTAGGTTCATTGTAAACTCACTATTCCCCCCCCCCCCCCCACCACAAATCTTTTCCATTCATGTATCTGTCAAAATATATTTTAAATGTTGTTATTATATCAGCCTCAATTACTTCCTCTGGCAGCTCATTCCATATACATATTACCTTCTGACTGGAAAAGTTGCCTCTCAGTTTCCTATTCAATCTTGCCCCTCTCATTTAAACTAATGGCTTCTAGTTCTTGATTCCCCAACCCTAGGCAAAAGGCTGTGTGCATGCACCCTATCCATGCCCCTCATGATTTTATGCATCTTTATTAGATCATCCCTCAATATCCTATGCTCCAATTAATAAAGTCCCAGTTTGCCTAATGTCTATCTATAACTCCTGACAACATCCTCGTAAATCTTATCAGCACTCTTTCCGCCTTAATCCTATAGAAGGCTGACTAAAACTGAATACAACGCTCCAAGTGCAGTCTCGCCTGTGTCTTGTACAACTGAAAACATAATGTCCCAACTTTTATATTCAGTAGCCTAAATGGCAAAGGGCATTGTGCCAAAAGCCTTCTTAAACAAACTGTTCACCTGTAAACACACTTTCAGGTATCTATATACTTGTACCCCTATTTTCCTCTATTCTGTGCCATTTTCAAGGACCCCATGATTCACCAAGAAAGTCTGACACTGGTCTGAAATCCCAAAATGTAACATCTCGCATTTATCTGCATTAAACTCAATTTATTTATTCCTCTACCCATTTACCTAGCTGATCAAAATCCTGCTGCAATTCTTGGTATCCCCCTTCACTGTCTACGATATCGCCTATATTAGTGTCACTTGCAAAGTTACTAACCGTGCATTGCACATTCTCATCCATATAATTGATATTTATTAAGGTGTATTCTCCATGCAAAGTGAAAGATATAAAAAAGTAAACTGTGTCCAAAGGTAATTTATAACATCATTACATTCTAGGATGGTAGAGCTGGATTCAACTTCAATCTGAAAAATATGACAATTTCACATTAAAAGAGCAAGAACATGGGCAAATACGAACAGTTCGGGATCATCTGGTCCTTCAAGCTTGCTTTCATCGTTCAATAAGATCATAGCTGATCATCCAAATTCAGTACTTGTGCCAGCATTCTCCCTTTGTCCCCACATCTCTCCAGCCCTGAGATGAATATCTACCTCTTGAATATGTTTAATGATTTTAGCCTTTAACTGCTTTTTGTTGCAGCAAATTCCACTTGTTCACTGATCTCTGTAGTAGAATATTTTCTTCATCTCACTCTTAAATGGCTCACCAACTGTCCTTGACCTATGAGCTCCCTTACACACCTAGTCTTGCATTCATCGACTATCAGGAACTGTTCATCCTGCAACTAACCTGTCTAATCCTGTAGAATTTGGCAGGTTTCTCTTTGAACCCCTTTTTGAAACTGGTGAACGGAAGCCTAGTTAATCCAATCTGCCTTCATACATTAGTACTGCCTTCACAGAAATCAGTCTGGTGAACCTTCGATGAACTCTCTCTTCAGCAAGGGCATTCTTCAGATAAGAAGTTTTAAACTGTGCACAGTAGAGATTCACCAAGGCTCTATACAATTACAATGAGATATTGCCACTGCTCTGGTCAAATTGTCTTGCTGTGACGGCAAGCATACTCCTTTTCCGCCTTTTCCTGGTGGCTTACCTTCAATAAATGGTGTTCGAAAACACTCTGGTCTCGTTACACCTCTGCCATTTCCCATCTATTGTGTCAGATAATCTGCAGTTTTGTTATTGTCACCAAAATGGATAATCTCATACTTATCCATATTTTATGTGGGGACCCAGTGGAGCAGCTAGTAGAACTGCTATTTCACCTCCCGTGTTCAGGTTCAATCTTGACTTTTGGTTACTCTCCCTGTGAGGTTTGTACATTCTTTTTGTGACCATGTGGATTTCCTCCCACATCCCAAATATGTACATGATAGGTGAAATATGTAGGTAGGTGAAATAAGTTGACCCAAGTGTGCAGATGAGTGGTAGAATGTTGGGAGAGTTGATGGGAATGTGGAGATAATAAAATAATATTAGTGTCAATGAGTATTTGAATGTCAATATGGGCAATTCTTCCTGTTGAATGCATCCTCCTCAAGACTTGCTCTTAAAACTCGTCTTTTGAAATATTACATTGAATTCCCTTTCATTCAAAAATATTTGAAAGGTCTGGAATCCCAACACTGATCCCCGTGACATCCCATTATTACTGATGGGGTTGACTTGTTTTGTTTTGTACATGCTGCTATGTGCAAAGTTGGTGAGGCTGCTGCCATGGTTCCAAAGCCTTGTGTTCGATCCTATCTGAGTGCAGGAGTGCACAAACTTCCTGCCACATCCTAAAGATGTGCTGGCAGGTTAATTGGCTTTGTAAATTACACCTTTGGTGTTGATAGGTAACAAAATAATTGTGTTTATAGATATGTGAGATAGAATATGTTACAGAATACAGGGAAATAAGGAAGAGAAGGAAACAGGATTGACTGGGTTGCCCCAGCTGGGAGCTGGCAAGGCCCCAATAGGCAGAATGGCCTCCTGCATATAATAACTGTCAGTCAAGTTGCATTGTCCGATGTTATACACTAATGTAAGACAAAACCATCTTCAGAGATCTGGGGGTAATATGTTAAAAACAAATATCTTCACAGTATGCTGTATCCTTTGTGCCAAATTTACCATTCTACCTATTTTCTTCTGAGGTCTTGTCACAGACATACTTGCTATTGACAATGTTGCCAAGGTTTTGTATCATTTGCATTCATCATAAGACATAGGAGCAGAATTAGGTCATTCAGCCCATTGTGTCTGCTCCGCCATTCAATCATGACTGATCTATTTTTCCCTTTCAATCCTATTCTTCTGCCTTTTCTCCGTAACCTTTGATGCCCTTACTAATCAAGATCCTATTAATCTCCACTTTAAAACTACTCAATGACTTGTCCTCCACAACTGCAATGAATTCCACAGATTCACCCTCTGGCTAAAGAAATTCCTCCTCATCTCCATTCTGGGGATATGCCCATTAATTCTGAGGTTGCGTGTTCTGGTTTGAGAGTCTCCAACAACTGGAAACTTTCCTCTTCACATCCATTCTATCTCGGCCTTTCATTATTCGGCAGGTTTCAATGAGATTCCCCCTCATTCTTCAAAACTCCAGAGAGTACAGGTGCAGAGCCATCAAACACACCTTATGCATTATCCCAATCTCCCAGGATCATTCTTGTGAACCTTCTCTGAATCCACTCTAAAGCCAGCATGTTCTTCCTAACATATGGGGCCCAAAACTGCTCAAAGTTTTCCATGTTTGCTACCTTATAAAGCCTCAGCATTACATCCTTGCTTTTGTATTCTAGTTCTCTTGAAATGAATGCTAACATTGCATTTGTGTTTGTTACTATTGACTCAAACTGCAAATTAACCCTTTGGGTATCCTGCACCAGGACTCCCATGTCTCTTTGTACCTCCGATTTCGGAATCTTCTTCCCATTTGGAGAAAAGGGTCTCTTGCCCAGAGTAGGTGAATTGAGGACCAGAGACATAGGTTTAAGGTGAAGGTGAAAAGATTTAATAGGAATCTGAGGGGTAACTTTTTCACACAAAGTGTGGTGCGTGGTGCGTGGAACAAGCTGTCAGATATGGGACTTGAGGCAATAGACAATAGGTGCAGGAGTAGGCCATTGGGCCCCTCAAGCCAGCACCGCCATTCACTGTGATCATGGCTGAACATCCACAATCAGTACCCCGTTCCTGCCTTCTCCCCATATCCCTTGACTCCGCTATCTTTAAGAGCTCTATCTAACTTTCTCTTGAAAGCAACCAGAGATTTGGGCTCCACTGCTTTCTGAGGCAGAGAATTCCTCAGATTCACAACTCTCTGGGTGAAATTTTTTTTCCTCATCTCTGTTCTAAATGGCTAACCCCTTATTCTTAAACTGTGGCCCCTGGTTCTGGACTCCCAAAACATCAGGAACATGTTTCCTGCCTCTAGCGTGTCCAAACCCTTAATAATCTTATATGTTTCAATATGATCCCCTCTCAACCTAAATTCCAGTGTATACAGGCCCAGTCACTCCATTCTTTCAACATATCACAGTCCCGCCATCCCGGGAATTAACCTCGTGAACCTACGCTGCACTCCAATAGCAAGAATGTCCTTCCTCAAATTAGGAGACCAAAACTGCACACAATACTCCAGATGTGGTCTCACTAGGGCCCTGTACAACTGCAGAAGGATCTCTTTGCTCCTATACTCAACTCCCAGGTCTCGTTGTACTACCCCTTTTCCTAACTTGACACCATTCAGATAATAATCTGCCTTCCTATTCTTGCCACCAAAGTGGATAACCTCACATTTATCCACATTAAACTGCATCTGCTATGCATCTGCCCACTCACCCAACCTGTCCATGTCACCCTGCATCCTCATAGCATCCTCCTCACAGTTCACACTACCACCCAGCTATGTATCATCTGCAAATTTGCTAATGTTACTTTTAATCCCTTCATCTAAATCATTAATGTATATTGTAAATAACTGTGGTCCCAGCATCGAGCCTTGCGTTACCCCACTAGTCACTGCCTGCCATTCTGAAAGGGACCCGTTAATCCCTGCTCTTTGTTTCCTGCCAACCAATTTTCTATCCATGTCAGTACCCTACCCCCAATACCATCTGCTCTAATTTAGCCCATTAATCTCCTATGTGGGACCTAATCAAATGCTTTCTGAAAGTCCAGGTACACTACATACACTGGCTCTCCCTTGTCCATTTTCCTAGTTACATCCTCAAATAATTCCAGAAGATTAGTCAGGCATGATTTCCCTTTCGTAAATCTATGCTGACTTGGACCGATCCTGTTACTGCTATCCAAATGTGCCACTATTTCATCTTTTATGATTGACGCAAGCATCTTCCCCACAACCATTGATGTCAGGCTAACTGTTCTATAGTTCCCCGTTTTTTCTCTCCCTCCTTTCTTAAAAAGTGAGATAACATTAGCTACCCTCCAATCAATTGGAACTGATGCTGAACCAAGAGAACATTGGGAAATTATAACCAATGTGCCAACGATTTCTAGAGCCACTTCCTTAAGTACCCTGGGATGCAGACCATCAGGCCCTGGGGATTTATCAGCCTTCAGTCCCATCAGTCTACCCAACACCATTTCCTGACCAATGTGAATTTCCTTCAGTTTCTCCATCACCCTTGATCCTCTGGCCACTAGTTCACCAGGGAAATTGTTTGACTAATTAATTAACTAAATCTATCCCAAATGGGAGTAAATCCAAAGATTGTTTGTGTCTTCCTTAGTGAATACAGATCCAAGGTACCTGTTCAACTTGTCTGCCATTTCCTTGCTCCCCATAATAAATTCGCATGTTTCTGTTTTCAAGGGTCTAACTTTGGTCTTAATTATTTTTTTCCTCTTCACATACCTAAAGAAGCTTTTACTATCTTCCTTTATATTCTTGGCTAGCTTACCTTTGTACCTCATCTTTTCTCCCCGTGTTGCCTTTTTAGTTATCTTCTGATGGTCTTTAAAAGTTTCCCAATCCTCTGTCTTCCTGCTCATCTTTGCTTTTCATACTTCTTCACTTTTATTTTTATACTGTCCTTGACCTCCCTTGTCCGCCACGGTTGCCTCTTATTCCCCTTAGAATCTTTCTTCCTCTTTGGAATGAACTGATCCTGCACCTTCTGTATTATTCCCAGAAATACCTGCCATTGTTGTTCCACTCTCATCCCTGCTAGGATAGGCTGGGACTATCCCAACGTTTAAGAAGCAGTTAGATAGGTACATGGATAGGACAGGTTCGGAGAGAAACGGACCAAACGCAGGCAGGTGGGACTGGTGCAGCTGGGACATGTTAGCTGGTGTGGGCAAGTTGGGCCGAAGGGCCTGTTTCCACACTGTCTCACTATGACTCTAGGACTAATAGTCTACTCCTTTATTCTTTCTACCAAAGCGCATGGCTGTACATTTTGCTATACTGTATTCCATTTGCCAATTCTTTGCCCACTATCCCAACCTGTTCAAGTCCTTCTGCATTCTCCCTGCTACCTGAATATTACCCGCCCCTCCATTTACATTTGGATCATCTGCAAACTTGGCCACAATGTTATCGATTCCTTCATCCAGATTGTGAAAAGTAGGGTGACCAACAATGACCCCTGCGGAAAACCACTCGTCACAAGCGGCCAACCAGAAAAGCCCCCATTTATTCCCTCTTTTTGCCTTCTGTCAGTCAGCCAATGTTCCATACATTGCTTGTACCTCGCCTCTAATACCATGAATCATACTTATTTAGCAGCCTCGCGGGAGGCCCCTTATCAAAGGCCTTCTGAAAATCTAAGAAAACAACATCCACTAATTCTTCTTTGAGTATCCTGCTTGTTACCTCCTCAAAGAATTCCAACAGATTTGTTAGGCAAGTTCTCCCCTTCACTAAACCATGCTGACATTGGGCTATTTTATCATCTGCTTCCAAGTCTATTCGCCATGATTTGTGCAGATGTTTTTATCTTCCTGCTGTGTATGATTTTTGACACTTATGCAACCAAGTAATTAGCTGTTGACTGCAAAGGTATAATTTTGGCAAATTACATGATGAGAAACATGCCTGTGTATACAGTATAAATATATGTGGAACCTGTCATTGTAAATGCAAGTTACGTACGAGTTATATTTCTGCACAGCAGTTCTTTCAATTGCTACTGGGTTGTTCTGTCAACTCCTTTTAAATAGACCTTTCTACCCCAACTTATTCGTAGTGCTTTTGAAAATTTTATAATAATCTCATTAATCATAAATCAAGTGATTGTGCTTCAGTTTGTTGTCCCTGAGTCTCATGGCCTTGAATGCTGTATGTGTTGTTTCCTATAGGAGACAAGGGGAAATCAACTAAATGGTATGAGAAACCTGTACAGGCTTGGGATTGTATGAAAGGCCTTGTGCTTTTGCCTGTCCTAACTCCACAAATAATTTGTTCTCTTGAATAAATTGCACTGATTTTGTTGCCAAAATAACAACATGCTTAATGGTGTTCATCATGACTGATGTGTATGGAATCCGACAGTTTGTAGCAAGGAAAAAAGAACCCGTGAATAGGAAATTTGCAGAATTATAGTCATTGGATTCCGGGCAAAATGCTAAATTGTCTTGGAGGTGGGAGAGAGGTAAGGTAAGTAGGCTCAGAAGTTTCCCCAGGGTAAGAGAGTCTACAACTGGCAGACAAAGATTTAAAGTTAGAGAGGAAAGATTTAATAATAATTAAATCACACACAACAAGCTACCAGACGAAGTGGTAGAGGCAGGTACAATTGCAATATTTATATCATACTTGGACGGGTAAATGGACAGGATAAATATTGAAACAAAGAACTGCAACTGCTGGTTAATACACAAAAGGACACAAAGTGGTGGAGTAAGGCAGCATCTCCAGAGAACATGGATACCTGACCTTTCAGGTCAATACTCTTCATCAGACAGGATAAATCTGGAGAGGATAACTATGGGCCAGGTGCATTTTAGTGGGATTAAACAGCACCTAAACAAACACCTGAATTAGTTTAGTTTATTGTCACATGTACAGGGGAAAGATATGGAAGGCTGCAGATCAAGTATGAGTAAATGGGACTAGTTTGGACAATACAATGATTTGCTTGATTGGAGGGCTGCATTATCTGACTGAGCAAATTAGTTGGCATGGACCAGTTGAACTGATGGGCTTATTTCCGTGCTGCCTAGCTCTATGACTCAGTCAGATAATGCAGCCCTCCAATCAAGCAAATCATTGTATTGTCCAAACTAGTCCCATTTACTCATACTTGATCTGCAGCCTTCCATATCTTTCCCCTGTACATGTGACAATAAACTAAACTAATTCAGGTGTTTGTTTAGGTGCTGTTTAATTACTTCATTAGTACATTACTTACAGTTAAACCTAGCACAACATTCAGCTTGTTACTTAATGAAATAAGTACAAATTAAAGAAATTTATGTTCTTCCAATGTTTCTCATCTTTTTTTTCAGTCCAGAAAGCAAATAGCCTAAAAAGGGAATAGTAAAATTAACAAGTTGTGCTGGAGGGCCGGTTTCCATGCTGTATATTCTGACTCTCGTACTGTTCGACAGATATATGGATAGGAAACATTTAGAGGGAAACGGGCTGAATGTGGGCTGATGGGACCAGTGTAGATAGGACATCTAGATCAGCATGTTGGGCAAAGGGCCTGATTCCTTGCTGTATGACTCCATGATTCTGTAACTATGAAATTACATATATTATGGCAGTTGGAATCTCTCTAGATATGTTTTGTTTATTGCAAACATCCTGTCTCTCATTAGTTAGTTTCCTGAGTGTTTATCTATTTACATTTCCTACCCCAATCTTCCAAATCTATTACCAAATTGGTAAATTGCCTTTCCCAGTCCTCCAGCTCAGTAATTCCCATTGCAATCCAGCACAGATTATGAGCCCAATTTTTATTTTCATCCCCACACCTGCATGAACTGCCACCCTCACACCTCTTCCATCCCAACTTAACCTTCCCCCATTGGCAGCAATGAAATGATTTGTTTCAATGATGCCTTGCACTGCAGGGAGACTGGCCACCTGGTGAAGGAATGCACTCGCTTTCCACAGGGAAAACGATAAAAGTGTTCCCTCCAGGAAGAAGCTTGTTTGATGCTTTGTGCACAGAGAATTTATTTGACATCTTAATGTTGTGCAGTAATGCAACACTTCAATCGCCTTCATGACCGCTGGGTACAACTGGCCAATGGTAAAAATGTATTGGGAGGTTGGGCTCTGGTGGGCTAATAACCCCCACGAATCATACACAATGAAGGTAAGTATCTTCTAACAAACTGTAGGCAAATACTTTTGGGCATGAACATGTAATTGCTAGCACAAATACGTGAGACACACCTGCTTTAGTGGTTCTTTTAATTCTCTCTAAGTCGTGTGTGGGAGGTGGATGGAGTTGAATCTTGTGGGAATACTTATTCTGAGCACTCTGCTTGCTGCAATATAACGGCATCAACAACAGGGAAAAGAAATAGAGTGAAACATTTGCAAAGTGCAGAACTAAAAGCACTAAGGATTTCACGAGAAGCAAAACGAATTGTAGAATTATTATTCAAATGTAAATTTAAGTTATGTGGTAGATCAGTAAATAGTCCAAGCATTTATCTTAATAGGTTAGTGGCACCAGTTGAGTGCACAGCTGAAAATGCTGATTTCTGCCTGGCGTCCAGTTAGCAACCTGGCGTTAGATACAAAACATTAATTTTACTTTGGAGTCACGTGAGAGATTCTGTGAAGAAGTCCCGCCAGTGCGCATGCGTGTCATTACGTCAGCCGCATTGGCGCACGGAGGCTGGGAGGAACAGAGCTCCTCCAGCGGTGAGTATTTAGACTCCAGGTAAGTGGCAAAATCTTAGCTGGAGTTTGGGTCCGTTTGCTGTGGTGCCGTTTATTGTTTCCTAGCAGCACTATGGACAAGATGGGCAAGGGAAAGAGGCGAGCCGGGGCAAAATCTATAGACAGTCGCGGGAGTGCGGTCTGTGAACGGCTGTCTCATACCCCTGCACAATCGCCGGTTGAGAGCGGGGCGACTGCAGACTTGGTGCTACAAAGCACGGAGCCAGCGCCAGTCGGGCGCAAGGCAACGCACAAGTCTGTTAGGCCCACGGAATCGGGGGAAGATTCCCCTCCGGGGCTGGATACTGTTTATGAACGGTATCCAGAGGACACTGCAGGAGGAGGAGTGGTGTCAGCGCCAGGCTGGAGAAGAGGCCACACCAGCAGCACCTAGTAGAGGGCTGCTCGATAGCACCCTCATTGATGAGGCTTGTGCAATGGGTCAGCTGAGTTCTGACCCCGACTCTGATGGTGAGGTTGAGCCAAACGAAGAACAGCAGCTGCCAGAGGTCCCATCTCTGGCAGCACGATTCGCTGTCCCGTCAGGAGAGCCACTGGGAGAAGAGCTGGCCTCCACAATAAATTACATGGTGTCCCATCAGCTCCAGGAACGATGGACGAGACCGCCAAAAAGCACGAGACCCCGAGGAACTGCGTGTTGTTAAAAGTACCAGCAGTAAACCAGATAATATGGGGTCAGATGGGCGTGCGCATGCGTGCCGAGGAAATAAAGCTGCAGAGAATCCTGAAGCTGCTGGGTTCAGGAATCACGGCGTTCGCTAGAACGATGGATGGAGGGCATGTGTCGGGGACGCAGCGCCCACTTTGAGATCAACTGTCTCAGGAAGAGAGCTATTCGGCCCACCATCAACCAGAAGTTTGCAGCTCTCTGCACGCCCACCAACGTGCAACCACCCAACTTTGGAGTTGGACCTCGCGAAAAGCGTGAAGGAGTTGGATGATGAAGCAAAAATGGTGGGCTTGATTAAGTCAACGATGGGCGGCATACCTGTAAGGAGAGGATATCCCCACAGAAGAGGTGCAGATTCCGGGTCTACACCAGGAACAAGCCGGCCATCGACGCAGGTGCGCAGTTGGCTCTCTGCAGCGGGAACACGAACAAACGTGGGGCTTCCCGCCAGGAACTGGGGACAGTAGGTCACACCAGTTACCAAGGAGCTAGGTGGGCCTGGTTCTCATGGGAATATATTAAGTACAACACAGCCGAAAGTTGGGGGTAGATTACATCTGTTCTATGAGGAATGGAAGCAAATTACCTTAGATCCATTTATCATGAGTATTATTCAAGGGTTTCGAATTGAGTTAGATCCAAATGGTGATTTGCCCCTCCAGCATGTTCCTAGCAGAACACTCCATTTTTCACAAACAGAAGTAATGGAGGTTCTTAAGAAGGTTTCTGATCCCCTCTCAAACTCCTAAATTCCAAAATGTGTCTTTCTTCATATAAGACAGTAATCCCAGGAAAGTCTGGTGAACCTCTCTGCACTCCCTCTAGAAATTGAAAGGACGGTTCACCAAGTCCATCAATTTGTTTCAAATATTTTTTCCCGACCCAAAAAGGACGGAGGATGTAGAATTATTTTGAATCTGACAAATCTTAACCCTTTTGTACAGTTTAGACACTTCAAAATGGAAACATTTGTTACTGCCAAGCAAGTGATTTCCAGAGGATGTTATATGGCAACCATAGATCTGAAAGATGCATATTACTCAGTGCCTGTTCATTTGGAGGATAGAAAGTATTTGAAATTTACCTGGATGAATCAATTATGGCAATTCAAGGCACTAGAATATTCAATAAATTGTTAAAGCCTGTACTGGGGCTACTTAGAGCCCAGGGTCATGTGGTTGTAGCTTATCTGGATGATATCTTAATTATAGGACAAACACGTGAATTAGCTGAAGGATCTGTGGCAGTTGTTAAATTCACTCTTGGAAAAATTGGGGTTTGTCATTCATCCAGAGAAATCCAAATTAACTCCACTTACAACAATTGACTATTTGGGTTTCACAATTGATTCAATTCACATGGTAGTGACTCTGCCCAGGGAGAAAAGGGTGGAGCTAATTGATGGTTGCATTAAGCTTTTGAAGGAGCAACAACCTTCAATCAGACAGGTGGCCAGCCTGCTCAGAAAATTAGTGGCAGCTTTTCTGGCTGTTCGGTATGGGTCTTTGCACTACCAGCAGTTATAGAGGGCAAAGGAACAGGCACTTAGGATACATTCGGGCCATTATAATAGGCCCATGCAGTTATCAGCAGATGCTGTCACTGATCTGCAGTGGTGGATTCAGTATGTCTCCAGTAGTTCCAGCAAAGTAGTGCTGGAACAACCTTCCATGGTCTTACAGACTGATGTCAGTGCACTTGGGTGGGGTGCTACTGATACGAGCTTCAGCTGTGGAGGCAGATGGAATTGCTTCTGCAGACATGGGGAATTAACTACTTAGAGCTTTTGGGAGCTTTTTATGGGCTCAAGGCTTATTGTTCTAACACAAGTAACCTGCATGTTCAACTTCAAATTGACAACACTACGGCAGTGGCGTATGTTAATCACATGGGTGGCATCAAGTCGGTATCTTGTGACAAAGTGGCTAATCAAATCTGGACCTGGTGTATTGACAATAATATTTGGCTTTCAGCTATTTATCTACCAGGTAGATTCAATATTGTAGCAGACACCAGGTCATGAAAATTCCATGACAACACAATGGATGTTGAATCAGGATGTATTCAATGATATAGCTGTCAAATATGGAAGGCCAGATATTGACTTGTTCGCATCCAGACTCAACCACCAGCTACCTAAATATATGTCATGGGAACCAGATTCTGGGGCAGTAGCAATTGACGCGTTCTCGCTACATTGGGGTGGTATGTTTTTATATGCATTTCCACCATTCTGTCTCATAAGTCGGTGTCTGCTTAAAATCAAGCAGGATGCTGTTTCAGGGGGTGCTGGTGATACCCGACTGGCCTACTCAGCCATGGTTCCCTTTGATATTGGAGTTGATGACACAACCCCTGATGGCTGTTCCCAAACGAAGGGATTTACTGGTGCACCCGGTAACTGGTGAACGACATCCGTTATATGACCGTATTGATTTGTTAATTTGCAGGTTTTAAGAAGGCCATATCTGGGGCGAGGATTGTCTGGGCGAACTGTGGACATGCTCACTGCAGCCTGGCAGATCAGTACTCAAAAGCAGTAAATTTCTTATGTAAAAAATGGGAAGTTTTCTGTGTACAAAATAATATTGAATATTGTACGGTAGGTACTTCGCATGTTCTAGAGTTCCTGTCAACACTCTACTATGATGAGGGGTTGAGTTATAGTGCGATCAATTCAGCCAGAAGTGCTTTGTTTTCGTACTTATTGATGGGGTCAGACAAACATCCTATTGGGTCTCATCCTCTCGTTTCTCGATTGATGAAAGGAATTTTTAACTCCAGACCCCCCTAAACCCAGATATATGGCAATCTGGGAAGTAAGCGTGGTCCTCACGCTACTTCCCCTGTACATGTGACAATAAACTAAACTAATTCAGGTGTTGTTTAGGTGCTGTTTAATCCCAAAATGCACCTGGCCATAGTTATCCTCTCCAGATTTATCTGTCTGATGAAGAGTATTGACCTGAAAGGTCAGGTATCCATGTTCTCTGGAGATGCTGCCAGAACCTGCTGAGTTACTCCACCACTTTGTGTCCTTTTGTGTATTAACCAGCAGTTGCAGTTCTTTGTTTCAATATTTTTCCTGTATTTACCCGTCCAAGTATGATATAAATATTGCAATTGTACCTGCCTCTACCACTTCGTCTGGTAGCTTGTTGTGTGTGATTTAATTATTATTAAATCTTTCCTCTCTAACTTTAAATCTTTGTCTGCCAGTTGTAGACTCTTACCCTGGGGAAACTTCTGAGCCTACTTCGTCAGTGGACCCCTGTCACATCTCTGCCTTTGGCCAAAATCACCACGAAGGTGGTCATGCTCATGGCACTGGTATCAGCACAACGAGTGTAGACACTGCAGCTAGACAGAATGGAAATGGCTGCAGACAATGTTACGTTCTACATTTATGACTTACTCAAACAAAGCAGACCAGGTGTGACAGGGTTCAAGATTGTTTTTTTGGGATATCCCATGGATCCATGTATGTGTAAAGACACATTTGCTGCAATACATTGACGCTACGAAGGCCTTACGAAACATGGAAATGGTTGTTTGTCAGTTACAAGAAGCCACATAAGAGAGTGTCAGTACACACTATCTCGAGGTGGTTGAAACAAGTATTGGTTGATGCAGGTATTAACACTGACGTTTTCACATCTCATTCCACTAGAGCAGCAGCAACGTCGGCGGCAAGGGCGATGGACGTGCCCATCGACCATATTTTGGCAGCTGCCGGGGTGGTCAAATGAGTTGGTTTTTCAATATTTCTACCATCGGCCGATTGCCGATCCGGGGCTGTTTGCCAGTACTGTTTTAAGTTCTGTTTAAGTTCCCCCTGGGTTAGAGGGGTTACAGTTGTTTTGTTATTCAAATAAATTTGTTACTGCATTTAAATGCAATGTCAATATTAATGCGTTATTGATTATTTCTTATCCGAGTCAATCAATGCAGCGAGAAGCCGGGAATTGAATATGCGGCAGGAAATCACAAAGCTTTGAAATCTTCACGGAATCACTCACGTGACTCCAAAGTAAAATAGTAAGATTAAACAAGAACTTACCAGTTTGACGTTTGATCTTTATTTTATGAGGAGTTACGTTGGTGATTACGTGCCCTCCACGCCCAACCCTCTCTCACAAAGGTCATCTGGTAGTTCTCAAGTTGCTCATCTTACTATGTTACTTCGATAACTGTTATTTGTGATTTCATACCGCTACTTTGAAGATTGACGCGCATGTGCACTGGCGGGACTTCTTCACGTAATCACCAACGTAACTCCTCATGAAATAATGATCAAACTTCAAACTGGTAAGTTCTCATTTAATCTTACTAATATAGGGTATTATGTCAGAACTAAGACCCAGTGGCTGGACGAACAAAGAGCCAGCGGGCTATGGCCTTTAGTGGAAAGCCGCCGAGCCCCCCGTGATCACGCAAGGCGGCAGGGTTGGCTCGCCGCCACAAGAAAGAGCCGGCAGGCCACTGCCTGTTGGGGGAAGCTCAGAAGCGGCTGAGATCAGCCTAGAAAACCAGATAGTTGGGGAGGAAGGAGTCACTGGTGACGACGGGCACAAGGAGAGGGCCGGTAGGAGAGAGACCGGGGCATTGCCTCCAGCGCCTTCAAGGTCGGCTGCAGGAGGCCTCCTTGCGACACGAAGGTGGTTGGATGAGAAGACGGATGTCGGTTCGTGGGCCTCCACAGCAGCCGTACAGTATAATTAATTATCTGGAATACTTGAATGAAGATGCAGAAGAGAAAGCCAGATGATCATTTTCTGCAGAAGATAGAGTATGCAGTTTGGTCCCCTAATTTGAGGAAGAACATTCTTGCTATTGAGGGAATGCAGCGTAGGTTTAGAAGGTTAATTCCTGGGATGGTGGGACTGTCATATGCTGAGAGAATGGAGCGACTGGGCTTGTGTACTCTGGAGTTTAGACGGATGAGAGGGGATCTTATTGAAACATATAAGATTGCTAAGGGTTTGGACACGCTAGAGGCAGGAAACATGTTCCCGATGTTGGGGGAGTCCAGAACCAAGGGCCACAGTTTAAGTATAAGGGGTAAGCCATTTAGAATGGAGACAAGGAAACACTTTTTCTCACAGAGAATTGTGAGTCTGTGGAATTCTCTGCCTCAGAGGGCAGTGGAGGCCGGTTCTCTGGATACTTTCAAGAGAGAGCTAGATAGGATTCTTCAAGATGGCGGAGTCAGGGGATATGGGGAGAAGGTAGGAATGGGGTACTGATTGGGGATGATCAGTCATGATCACATTGAATGGCGGTGCTGCCTCGAAGGGCCGATTGGCCTTCTCCTGCACCTATTGTCTAACTCAACAATATTACTGAACGACTTCCACCAATGTTGAACTAAAATTAATGGCATAATTACTCAAAATGAGTACATGCAAATTGTGATCATGTTTTGTCACTGGTTTTCACAAAGATCAACGTAAGAGAATGGGAACTGTGGTTTTCTTATGAAGAAGCAATTAAAATTTGGTTCAAAAACTCAGGATCCAACAAAATAAATATTTCCAGGAGTCATTTTGCTAGCTGGCAAGACACCAGTCTTTGTTTAATAAAATATAGTCTCTGGAAAAGTCATGATGTTCCACAGCTAAAAGAATTTCACATGAATGGTTTTGTTTAATGGATCATGTTTGGAATGGCAACAATTTTGGCAGCACAAGAAAAATCAATTTGACATAAACATCCATCTTCATTTAAAGGTCTATAGTACAAAATGCTTGATACATTCAAATTTTATATTTTAAATGGAAAAATGAATTTGAAAGTGCAATGTTGTAATGTTTGTATCCTTTAACAATTAACCACTTCCATGAAAGATTGCAATGGAATTGTTTCTGGGATATGCTTGCCTTGCAATTGACCTTAATAAGGGAGTCATTGCTCCAAGCACAGATCTAGGTCTGAATTATTCCCTGAAGGAAAAAAACTTGGACGAATTAATCAACTGTTCCCATGGTTAGATTAAAGTACAGTAAAGTAAAATACACAATTGTCTTTGCAATGTGGAAGGAAACAGAACCACTACAGTAGTTATGTGGAGGTAAGATAGACGCACTTTGGTAGTTCTATGCTAAGTGTGAATTGTCCCCAGCAAGGATCAAACTAGTGTATGGGTGATCGTTGGTCGGCATGGACTCAGTGTTTCTATGCTGTATCTTTAAACAAACCAAAGCTAAAATGGTTCAAAAACACAATTCGCTCCATCCATCCAGTGGCCATTCCATGAAACAACTAAGTTGGTCTACAACAGATTTGGATTGCCATGAATGGAATGCGTTATAAAGGGGTCTGTTAAAACGAGGGTTTCATGAATTACAATTTCAACATGCCTGCAATAAAATGCTTGAATAGTGCTCAATTGTGAAAACTATGCAACAAAATCGAATGGAAAGGAACAAAAATAAATAATACTAGACTAAGTGGGACCCATTGGGTCCCATGTTCACACGGGACGGCTGGTCCCCCAATGCAATATTCCACCTCTCCATCAATTCCAATATCGGTGGTCAGTGGAGGGCGGGGAGCTTTCTGCAGCACTGGTATGGGTGTTGTGGGCTGAAGGGACTGGTTTCCAGAGGGCTAGTATGAATATTGTGGACCAAATGGATTATTGGGGTGGCAGCTCAGTCCCTCAAGCCTGATGTGCTGGCAGCTCATTCACGGCTGGTGGGCTGGCAGTTGACTCACGGCTATTCCCCGAAATTCCATTTCAAGCAGGGTGCAAGGCCACTAAATTCAGGTGCAGTTTCCTACCACTTCAAGCAGGTGCAAGGCAACCCAAATTCAGGTGCAGTTTCCTACCACTTCAAGCAGGGTGCAGGGCCACCAAAATCAAGTGCAGTTTCATACCACTTCAAGCAGGATCCAAGTCCACCAAACTCAAGTGCAGTTTCATACCACCTCAAGCAGGGTGCAAGTTCACCAAACTCAAATGCAGTGTCATACCATTTCAAGCGGGGTGCATGGCCACCAAATTCAAGTGCAGTTTCATACAATTTAATCAGGGTGCAAGGCCACCAAATTCAAGTGCAGTTTCATGCCATTTCAAACAGGGTGCAAGGCCATCACATTCAAATGCAGTTTCATACCATTTCATGCAGGGTGCAAGGCCACAACATTCAAATGCAGTTTCATACCATTTCAAGCAGGGTGAGAGCACCGTAAAACCACACAAAACACCACACTCACAGTTCAGGAGACATTCTGTGTGTTCAGTTGATTCACAGCTCAGACAGAGTGCTGACCTCTCCCTCCCCCATCATGCAGAGACTGAGCCACACCCACACTTCCGGGTTTTATAATCCCTCCCCCTCCCACCAGTAAAGGTGTGGCCTTCATGGCATGATTGACAGGAGAGAGAGATTCTCAACATTTTTTAAACACTAATAACACTTTTATTTTTCATTGATGGGAAGAATCCTCTGCACCTGATGAGTGGAGGGGGACTGAGTAAGATGGCCAAAAATCACATCCGTAAGTGGTAGCGTTTTATCTAAAATCAATATACAGTGCAAACAGGAAGTTGTCAAGTTAAGACCTCCATCCATTTGCAGTGCTTTTACTTCCACCCAAAACCCCCACCAACCATTTGCAGTGCTTTTACTTCAATCCAAACCCTGCCTGCTTACCTGCATATTTACTTTCAGTGACTGGTGTACAAGGACACCCAGGTCTTGTTGCACTTCCCTTTTTCCTAATCTGACACCATTGGGATAATAATCTGCCTCCTTGTTCTTGCCGCCAAAGTGGATAACCTTACATTTATCTACATTATACTGCATCTGCCAAGCATCTGCCCACTCACTCAACCTGGCCAAGTCACCCTGAAACCTCCTAGCATCCTCTTCACAGTTCACACTGCCACCCAGATTTGTGTAATCTGCTAATTTGTTAGTGTTACTCTTAATCCCATCATCTAAATCACTATATATTGTAAATAGTTGCGGAACCAGCACCGAGCCTTGCGGCACTCCACTCGCCACTGCCTGCCATTCTGACAGGGACCCGTTTATTCCTACTCTTTGTTTCCTGTCTGCCAACCAATTCTCTATCCATGTCAAACCCTACCCCCAATACCATGTGCTCTAATTTTGCCCACTAATCTCCTGTGTCTGAACGTCGAGGTTCACAACATCCACTGGTTCTCCTTCATCCATTTTATTTGTGACATCCTCAAAAAATTCCAGAAGATTATTCAAGCAGGATTTTCCCTTCATAAATTCATGCTGAGCTGGACCAATCCTTTTACTGCTTTCCAAATGCGCCATTATTACTTCTTTAATAATTGACTCCAGCATCTTCCCCATCATTGATGTCAGGCTAATTGGTCGATAATTACTTGTTTTATCTCTCACTCCTCTCTTGAAAAGTGGGCTAACATTAGCTACCCTCCAATCGACAGCAACTGATCCTGAATCTATAGAACAAATTATCACCAATGTGTCCACGATTTCTAGAGCCACCTCCTTGGGTGCCTTGGGGATTTATCAGAATTCAGTCCCATCAGTCTACTCAATACTATTTCTCGCCTAATGCAAATTTCTTTCAGTTCCTCTGTTCATTCACAGATAGCAGTTAATCTGTTTCTAGATTACATTGTTAGATGTAAAAAAAAGGGTATTATGAAATAGAAAGTGCAAAGGGGCATTGATAGATTAAGAAAAGTGCAGAGAGTGCTGAAGATGGGACACTTTGGACTAAAAGATAACATTACATAAAATTGGAAGGAGCTCGAAACTCTGAGCAGAGACAAATAGTGGCTGAAGGACCAAATAGCTAATCAAAAAAGATGATGGTATATTAACTCCATGCAATTTGCAAATAATTCCTTGAGTACAAAAGGTTAATGGTAAACTGAAATATTTAAAATGAATGAAGTATTCATCGCAGTAAGTAATAATAAATTACTACTTTTGGGAAGGTAGGTCAAGACAGAACCTATATATTGGAGCTAGGTCCTTGAGGAAAATTTTTTGAAGGCTTTTCTTCACTTTGGGCACTGGCTTTGCAACAGGACGTGGGAGAATGTAAGAGCTTTGATCTCAACTATTAAGATTATATTAAATTATTTATGACCATCTCTGAGGTGTTCTTATAGCTTAGAATGCATGTAATCCTCTTTTATATCCTGACCAGCTGATATTTCCTTTTTATTTGCGATCTTTTGCATTTCTCATTGAACCAATGTCCAACATAAATACACATCAAGAGCTTGTGGAATGACACGTCTATCTTCTTACTTGCACAATAGTTACCTGGCAATTTGCATTCTTGGAATGGGCTTCTGTTTCTTTTGCAAGACATCATTTATAATCCTGCTGACTGGGTCTGGTTCCTGTGAAAGCAGTAATGCTTGTCTGGATGGAAACATATGGGTGGACAGGCTAGATGCAGGAAGATTGTTCCCGATGTTGGGGAAGTCCAGGACAAGGGGTCACAGTTTAAGGATAAGGGGGAAGTATTTTAGGACCGAGATGAGAAAATCGTTTTTCACACAGAAAGTGGTGAATCTGTGGAATTCTCTGCCACAGAAGGTAGTTGAGGCCAGGTCGTTGGCCATGTTTAAGAGGGAGTTGGATGTGGTCCTTGTGGCTGAAGGGATCAGGGGGTATGGAGAGAAGGCAGGTACAGGATATTGAGTTGGATGATCAGCCATGATCATATTGAATGGCGGTGCAGGCTCGAAGGGCCGAATGGCCTGCTCCTGCACCTAATTTCTATGTTTCTATGAAATGTCACAGAGAGGCAATCTACTAGCATGAAGATAAGCAAATAATCATGCTTGACTTGTAAGTATGGGCCATGAGGTTATAGGTACAGATACAGATACAGATACATTTTATTTGTCATGTGTGCCAATTGGCACAGTGAAATGAAATCACCATACAGACATACAGTAAAAAATGAAGAACACAACATAGAGTATATAGAAATTCAATATAAAACATCCCCTCACAGCAGGATCAAAGTTTCCCGCTGTGGGGGAAGGCACCAAAGTCGGTCTCTTCCCCTGATGTACCCCACTGTTCACCCGTGGTCGGGGCCTACCCGAGCCCTCCGCAGTCGCCGCTACGGGCGGCCCGATGTTCAGGCCCCCTCGCCGGGGTGATGTAAGTCCGACGTTGGGGCTGGGGGATGTCCTCAGCGGCCTGAACCTCGAGTCGGCCCCCTCCTACCTGAGTCCGCGGCTCGCAAAGTCCGCAGGCCGCGCCAGGTGGAGGTGCAACACTGGAGGCCTTCGGCAAAGGGCCCCAGGACTCCATGGAGTTCAGCGCCGCCCGCGTTGGAAGCTCTCCAAACCAGAGCTCCACGATGTTGGAGCAGCGGCCCAACGCTGCGGAGCTCCAACGGCGACCCAGGTAGGCATCGCCCGCTCCGCGGTGGCTCCAGCGCCGCCGCCGCTGTTGTAGCTCTCGTCCGGTTCCCGGTCCCCGGCAGGAAAGGCCGCTCCGATCCAGAAGGTAGGCCGCGAGGTGGGGGGCGAGGACGCGACTCGGAGAAATAGTCGCGTCCCCACCAGGAAGCGACTGGGAGTTAGTTTCCCCCTTATCCTGCCCCCCTCCCCCACATAGAAAAGTTATAGACTCCCCCAAAACGTACTTTTAACGAACTAAAAATTAAAAAAAGATGTAAAAACAAGCGGGCTGCAGGCAGAGGCTGCTGTCAGTGCAGCACTCCTAGTGTTCTTCTTTACTAGTTTGGAGGAATGTAATACTGCTGCTTGTGGCTGTGCCAGTTTTAAACTGCTGGATCCATTCTGGATTTCTTCAGCACAGTGTTGTGTGGTGCCAAGCCTGCATGAGGACCTTGGGTAGATGGTCATTTCTATCAGTATTGTCATGAAAAGTTCCATCTTGCTAAGGATGAAGTGAAGTATTCTTTTCCCATGTTGATTTTTCCATCATTTATTGGAGGACTAGTTTGATAGTTGTGCAATTTGGGTTTTGGCCATCAGTCATTCTGTTCATTTGCAATGAACATTGAGTTCCATTGTTTAGAGTACATTGTGTAACCTACCTTCTGTGTGGGCTTGAGGGAACACTGATTCTGTTAGGCATTTATCATCAGGAGATTGAACTCATGCCTTGAACCTTTGTGGTATATAGAACTATTTCATTGATCCCAGGTCAACCGTTACCTGACTGTACATCGCAGCCGTGCCATTATGACATGTCTGTATTGCCATTGTATAGGATGTATCCTATATAGTTATGATGAAGGAGCCAAGAATCTGTACGGAGTTTTTACGTTCTCCCCATGACCTGTGTGGGTTTTCTCCGAGATCTTCCGTTTCCTCCCACATTCCAAAGACGTACAGGTTTGTAGGTTAATTGGTTTGGTAAATGTGAAAATTGTCCCTAGTGGGTGTAGGATTGTGTTAATGTGCGGGTATCGCTGGTCGGCACGGAACCGGTGGGCCGAGAGGCCTGTTTCTGTGCTGTATCTCTAAACTAAACTAAACTAAACACTGGCTGAAAAGTAAGACTGTTGCTTGACCAGTTTGAGACTTATCTGACAATTCAGCATGTATTTGGTTTAAAACTAAGGACAATTTTGGAGAACTATATGCCTTGCTTGTGCTCAAAACAATTGCTGACATAAATGCTGAGTCATTCTGAGAGTTTTATGATAGCATTTTATACTTGTGCAACTTAATGGCTTGCTGGGATATTAGTTAAGTGTCACCACATTACTACGAGTCTTGCATCCAGCATCATCAAAATCAGGTAAAATGGCCCAAGTGTTCACTATAATACACTTATAACGCTTGACATTATGATCATCCAGCAAATATTTAGTTGTCTTTAATGAATCTAATATTTAAAAAAATAATAAACCTAATTAATGAATTCAGCTGCAAGATCTGCATTTCATTGTTATTCCAGACGTCTGGATTAATAGACCAGGAACATCTATTATGCCACCATTCTCTATTACCAGAGCCTGCACTACTTAAAGCTAGCCAGTGCCTCTCAATAGGGGCACGTTGTGGCTGAAGTAGTTGCTTGACATCATTCCACTTTTGTACCTGTCATCCTGCCATCCAAAACTATGCAGCCTTGTCTAATAAAGGGCAGCATGGTGATGCAGCGGTAGAATTGCAGAGCTGGAGACCCAGGTTTGATCCCGACTACGGGTGCTGTTTGTACGGAATTTATACGTTCTTCCTGTGACTGCGTGTGTTTTCTCTGAGTTTTTCGGTTTCCTCCCACACTCCAAAGACGTACAGATTTGTAGGTTTATTGGCTTGGTATAAGTGTAAATTGTCCCTAGTGTGTGTAGGGTATTGTTAATGTGTGGGGATCGTTGGTCTGTGCGGACACAGTGGGCTGAAGGGCCTGTTTCCGCGCTGTATCTCCAAACTAAAACTCAAACAAATTGAAGCTGAAAGAACATCATTACCCAATTCCACAGCTGCAGTCATTAACTACGACAGTGACATTGTGTAATTTTGATAATATCTTAGAAGTGGTAACTGTTGATGATATTCTCAGTTCTGAGTGTTCTAAGCATCGAAAACAGGAACAAGAATGGTGCATTAATCAACTTTCCAGAGGATTATACATTATGTGGTTTCAGCAGAGGATTTTGATGGAACCGTTGGAAGAAGAAAGAGGTTTTAGTTATTTAGTTATTTAAGAAATTTAGTCATGGGAGGTGGAGAAACAGAGTTTTGTGTGAAGGTATTGCATCCTAAAATTTGTCTCCATGAAGTGTCTTTTGAAATCATTGGACAAAGTCAGCATGAATTTATGAAAGGTAAATCATGTCTGACGAATCTTATAGAATTTTTCGAGGATGTAACTAGTAAAGTGGATAAGGGAGAACCAGTGGATGTGTTATATCTGGACTTTCAGAAGGCTTTCGACAAGGTCCCACATAAGAGATTGGTATACAAACTTAAAGCACACAGTATTGGGGGTTCAGTATTGATGTGGATAGAGAACTGGCTGGCAGACAGGAAGCAAAGAGTAGGAGTAAACGGGTCCTTTTCAGAATGGCAGGCAGTGACTAGTGGGGTACTGCAAGGCTCAGTACTAGGACCCCAGCTGTTTACAATATATATTAATGATCTCGATGAGGGAATTGAATGCAACATCTCCAAGTTTGCGGATGACACGAAGCTGGGGGCAGTGTTAGCTGTGAGGAGGATGCTAGGAGGATGCAAGGTGACCATCAAAAAAGGGGGTTCTGCTCCAAGCTGGAGGATGAGACAGATGTTTGGCAGCTGTGGCGGGGACTGAATGCAATCACCTCCTACAAGGCAGCTCGGATGTCAGCGATACATCACTCCCTGATGAGCTCAATGCATTTTACGCACGGTTTGATAGGGAGAACACTGATGTGCCTTCCCGAGCCCCCATTCGCTGTGATGGTATTTCAGTCTCAGTCACAGAGGCCAACGTCAGGAAATCCTTCAGAGGGGTGAACCCTTGAAAAGCGTCTGGACCTGATGGTATACCTGGTCGTGTTCTAAAAACCTGTGCGGACCAACTGGCTGGAGTTTTTACGGACATTTTCAACATCTCACTTCTGAGGTCTGAGGTTCCCACCTGCTTCAAAAGGGCATCCATAATACCGGTGCCCAAGAAGAGCAAGTTGACATGCCTCAATGAACATCGACCAGTGGCACTAATGCCTGTGGTGATGAAGCGCTTTGAGAGGTTGATCATGGCGAAAATCAACTCATACCTTGACAAAAGCCTGGACCCACTGCAGTTTGCTTACCGCCACAACAGATCAACGGTGGATGCGATCTCCTTTGCCCTCCACTCCGCTTTGGACCACTTGGACAACAAAAACTCATATGTCAGGCTGTTATTCATCGATTACAGCTCGGCATTTAACACAATCATCCCCTCCAAGCTGGTTACCAAACTCGCAGAACTGGGTCTCTGCGCATCCCTCTGCAATTGGATCCTCGACTTCCTCATTCGCAGACCACAGTCTGTTCGTATTGGTGGAAATGTGTCAGACTCGATAACAATCAGCACGGGAGCACCTCAAGGCTGCGTGCTCAGCCCCCTGCTGTACTCACTCTATACTCATGACTGCGTAGCTGGTCATAGTGCGAACTCCATCATCAAGTTCGCTGACGACACCACTGTTGTGGGACATATCACTGATGGGGATGAGTCAGAGTATAGAAGAGAGATCGAGCGACTGTCCATATGGTGCCAGCACAATAACCTGGACCTCAACACCAGCAAAACCAAGGAACTGATTGTGGACTTTGGAAGGAGTAGGATGGGGATCCACAGTCCTGTTTATATCAACAGGTCGATGGTTGAAAGGGTCAAGAGCTTCAAATTCCTGGGTGTGCGCATCTGTGAAGATCTTTCCTGGTCCGAGAACACAGATGCAATTATTAAGAAAGCTCATCAGCGCCTCTACTTCCTGAGAAGATTACGGAGAGTCGGTCTGTCAAGGAGGACTCTCTCTAACTTCTACAGGTGCACAGTAGAGAGCTTGCTGACCGGTTGCATCGCGGCTTGGTTCGGCAACTTGAGCGCCCTGCAGAGGAAAAGACTACAAAAGGTAGTAAACACTGCCAAGTCCATAAACGGCTCTGACCTTCCTTCTATCGAGGGGATCTATCACAGTCGCTGCCTCAAAAAGGCTGGCAGCATCATCAAGGACCCACACCATCCTGGCCACACACTCATCTCCCTGCTACCTTCGGGTAGATGGTACAGGAGCCTGAGAACTGCAATGACCCAGTTCAGGAACAGCTACTTCCCCACAGCCATCAGGCTATTAAACATGGCTCGGACAAAACTCTGAACATTAATACCCCTCCATTTGTTATTTGCACTTTATCAATTTATTCAGTCACGTGTGTATTTACGTATATAATTGTAGTCAATGCCTACTATGTTCTGCTGTGCTATGCAAAGAAAGAATGTCATTGTCCTGTCAGGGACACATGACAATAAACTCTTTTGACTTGACTTTGACTTGACTTTGGATAGGTTGGGTGAGTGGGCAAATGCATGGCAGATGCAGTATAATGTGTATAAATGTGAGGTTATCCACTTTGGTGGCAAAAACAGGAAAGTAGACTATTATCTGAATGGTGGCCGATTAGGAAAAGGGGAGATGAAACGAAACCTGGGTGTCATGGTACACCAGTCATTGAAAGTAGGCATGCAGGTACAGCAGGCAGTGAAGAAAGCGAATGGTATGTTAGCATTCATAGCAAAAGGATTTGAGTATAGGAGCAGGGAGGGTCTACTGCAGTTGTACAGGGTCTTGGTGAGACCACACCTGGAGTATCGCGTACAGTTTTGGTCTCCTAATCCGAGGAAAGACATTCTTACCATAGAGGGAGTACAGAGAAGGTTCACCAGACTGATTCCTGGGATGCCAGGACTTTCATATGAAGACAGACTGGATACACTCGGCTTGTACTCGCTAGAATTTAGAAGATTGAGGGGGGATCTTATAGAAACTTACAAAATTCTTAAGGGTTTGGACAGGCTCGATGCAGGAAGATTGTTCCCGATGTTGGGGAAGTCCAGGACAAAGGGTCACAGCTTAAGGATAAGGAGGGAAGTCTTTTAGGACTGAGATGAGAAAAAAAAAATTCACATGGTGAATCTGTGGAATTATCTGACACAGAAGGTAATTGAGGCGAGTTCATTGGCTATATTTAAGAGGGAGTTAGATGTGGCCCTTGTGGCTAAAGGGATCAGGGGGTATGGAGAGAAGGCAGGTACAGGATACATAGAAACATAGAAAATAGGTGCAGGAGTAGGCCATTCGGCCCTTTGAGCCTCCACCGCCATTCAATATGATCATGGCTGATCGTCCAACTCAGTATCCTGTACCTGCCTTCTCTCCATACCCCCTGAAATTTCTGCCTCAGACGGCAGTGGAGGCCAATTCTCTTGATGCTTTCAAGAGAGTGTTAGATAGAGCTCTTTAAGATAGCGGAGTCAAGGGATAAGGGTTGAAGGCAGGAACGGGGTACTGATTGTGAATGATCAGCCATGATCACAGTGATTTACGGTGCTGGCTCGAAGGGCAGAATGGCCTACTCCTGCACTTATTGTCTAATGTCTGATCATATCGTATGCAAGAAAAATGGTAGTGCAAAAGAGGAAAGGAACAGTGCAGAATATAGAAACATAGAAAATAGGTGCAGAAGTAGGCCATTCGACCTTTCCTGCCAACACTGCCATTCAATATTATAGGTACAGAGAAATTGGTGTACAGGTGCAGAGAAATTGTAGATAAAAATGTGCAAAGACCGCAATGAGGTAGGGAATCCAGCCTGAGCATTTGAGAGGACTGTTTAAAAATTTGATAAAAGCACAGAAGAGCTCGTTTGAATCTGTTGGTATGTGCTTTCAACCTTTTGTATCTTCTGCCTGATGGAAATGGGGAGAAATAAAAAATGTTCATGATGTGAACGGTCCCTGATAGTGTTGTTTTCATATTACTTTGGTGAAGCAGTGTGGATTGGGTGGGTGGGGATGGTTTGTGTGATGCACAGGGCTGCATCCATGACTCAGCATTTTCTTGTGGCTGGTCATAGCAGTTGACATACCAAGCTGTGATGCATCCGCAAGTATACTCTACGTGGTGTATGTGTACAAATTGGTAAGAGTCTTTTGACGACATGTCAGTATATTTAGAATGACAGCATTGCACAGTGTATTTACTGGCTTTTCGCCTCACCGGTCTATACTGACCATTATACCTATTATGTTAACTCCACCCGTCTGCCTTAATTCTACATCCATCTATGCTTTGCTCATTCAAGTACCTGTTCAGATGCCTCTTAAATACTATTGCTGTACTTACCTCTTCCACCTTCTCTGGCAGCTTTTTCCAGATAACATCTGCTATTTATGTGAATTATTTATCCCTCTGTTTCCCTTTAACCTTTTGCCTAGTTTTAGGTTCTGGGTTAGCTACCTTATCTACGCCTTTCATAATTTTGCATATCTCTTTTATGTCGTCTCTCGGCCTCCTTTGCTCCAGGGAAAAGAGACCAAGCCTATCCAAACTCATTTCGACTTTTTTTTAGGTCCTCAGATGAACATTGTGGAATTTATTTAAGATGGTTCTTTCTGGTTGAATCTTGTAATCACTAAGTACTCTGTTCTTTCCCCCCACCCCCCGATCTCACTACAAATATCTAATTCCATGTTCAAATCCAGAGCAATGAAACTGAGCATCTCATTACTCAGTGCTGCAGTGATTCCAAATGCTACTATACTTCGACACCTATTAGATTTTTAGTAGCTTTCCATGTTATATCATTTTTGAGAAAACCTATGAGGCGTGGTGCATAAGCAATGGATGCTGTCTCGATGAACTTCCTCATAAGGTAGTTAAATAGACTGGAAATTAGATTGAAATCAAAGACAGGTTAGAATGAGACAATCTATTTCAGATGACATGATAGCTTAGAATTCTTAAGGATGGATAGCTGCTTTATTTCCTTGCGCAGTTAAAGTCTGACTTTTCTTCATTACCGGTTAGGCCAACTAGTAGGATGTCCCTATATTTTTGTGAGTAGAGGTGTTTTGAATGGCCAATGGCCTTTTCTAGCTTAATGCCATTCTATTTGGTTTGTGGATTTACTGGCTGAACACATCTGATGATTATAAAAGGAAAATTGTTGGTCGCAAGTAGTGCTGCACTCAGACTTTAGCAGAGCCTTTACATTGAAAGTTTCTTTAATGAACAAATCTCGCTTTTGATTCAGTATTAGCGAGTTTAACTATTGAAAATCTCATCATGTTTGTCAAGAGATGGTTGATTTGGTCAAGGTAAGAAAGTAAGGCAATATTCCGTTTGTTATACAGTGTTTTTCATGATCCTCAAACACTACAGAACTTTCATCTCCAACGAAATGAGGCTATTTTACATTTAGGAAACAAGGTACATAATTTATAGACGGGAACTACTTCCAATCAGCAATGTGATAATAACCAGGTTAGTCGGTTTGATGAAGGTTAAATTCACCAGCACCAGCTGCCGTCTCTTCGATATTTTACATTCACCACGGACAAAAGACGGGATCTTCTGTAGAATGGGATTTCTAATGGTGCATCTCTCAGAGGGAGATGCATCCTGAACAGGAATGTTAGCCTTGGTTATTGAACTTTGATCTCAGGAGTGCGATTTGAACCTACAACATTTTGATTTATAGCCAAGCATGTTACCATCTAAACCTAAGCTGGTAATGTCACTGTTGACTGTAATAGCTTCAGTATAGACTGTTCATGTGTTAGCACAACCAAAGCAATCCTTTTGGTTACAATTTATGTTTCAGCTGCAGCAATGAGGGATACTGCTATAGAAAAGATTTACTTTGGCCGATATTTATATTTACCCAGGAGATCTAATTACATGGTGTGAAAGTTATGACTTGATACAAGTCAGTACATGCATGGACAGAGTCGTTGTGAGGCAACATGCTGTGCATAATATTTTAAAAATGCCATGGTCATAGTGACTTTGGTAACTACCTTTTTATGTGAAAAAAAAGAGCTCTTCTCCATCTGTGGGAATTTTTGTCTGGAGAACCAAGTATACAAATCCATTTGTACCATTAAGTAGAAGGTTTCCCAGAGCCAGGATACAGACTGAATGGAAGTGAACAACTGTCTGTACATGACCAGAACTCATAACATGAATTAAGTCCTTTTGGAATTGGTTGCCATGCCAACAATTTGAATTTTCAATACACAGTTGTGAGCACACAAGCTTTCTTTCCATTGCAACTGACATAAACACATAGAAGAGTGGTGTCTGCTGTTCATGTGTTGCTTTGAAAGCTTGCCTATAATGCTGGCATTATTCCTCTATTGTGAGTCATTATCTGCAGCCAAGCAAGTGCATTTCAAATTGCTACATTAAGAAGAAGTGATACCATTAATCAATATTGAACTGTATGATAGGTTGATGCTCAGAGAAGTAAAGTTCTAAATATTTTTTAATAATTGAAGATTGTAATTTTGGAAATAGATTGCTTTAAAATGCGTCATCACCCCAAACAGACTTTTATTGCCAACAATCTGTCTTGGCTAGCTTCCCCACTTGTACCTTGTGTAAACTTAACCTTGTGCAAAACTGTGCCTAATCTAATTCATGTCTAGCCTAATTTACCCATCGCCCTTTTGTTCCCATTCCTATTGAATCCTATTTCCACGTGAGCGTAAATTGTAACATTCTCACCCTTGCTTTTGGATCCCTCCATGTCCTTGCATCTATTGATGGGAATATTCTAGGTTTCAGGAGTGTTTTCAGCCAAGCCAGGAAGGGATAATCCTGGATCTAGTTTGGTAAATTAAATGGGGCAACTGATGCACTTTTTAGTGGGGAAAAGTGGGCTCAAAACAGTGATTAAAAAATCAGGTTTTATAATAACAATGCAAAATTAAAAATTGCAATTATTCATTAAATTACTTCTAGTTGAGGCTAAAAAACTGAATAAGGATCTGGCCTAGGTGAGATGGGATTAAAATTTTTGAGTTAAAACAAATAATTAAATGATGATGGACATTTAAAGAGGAATGTGTTCTGGTATAATTTATAGGCACATTGTTGAAGCAAAAGATGCACCTTCAATGCAGAAATCCCCGGCTAACAACAGAATTAGAGAAACAGAAGGATAATAATTAAAACTAGACTAAGTGGGACCCGTTGGGTCCCAGCATCACACGGGAGGGCTGGTCCCCCGATGCAATATTCCACCTCTCCACCAATTCCAATATTGGTGGCCAGTGGGGGGGGGGGGGAGGGGGGGGGGGTTATCTGGAGCGCTAGTATGGGTGTTGTGTGCTGAAGGGACTGGTTTCCAGAGGGCGAGTATGGTCATTGTGGGCCTAATGGATTCTTGGGCTGGCGGCTCAGTCACTCAAGCCTGTTGTGCTGGCAGCTCACTCACTCACGGCTGACAGGCTCGCAGTTGACTCACGGCTATTCCTTGAAATTCCATTTCAAGCAGGGTGCAAGGGCACCAAATTTAAGTGCAGTTTCATACCATTTCAAGCAGGGCGCAAGACCACTAAAGACAGCGAGTCGTGACCTCTCCCTCCCCCATCTTGCACGACTGAGCCACGCGCGCACTTCCGGGCAACACAGCTTGCTTTAGCACTTTTAAAACCAAAGGCAACACAGCTTTAGCACTTTCAAACCAAAATATACTTTTGCATTTTCAAACTACATTTTCAAATCACAGTAAAGGCACTGACAGGTCAGTAAAACCACTCACAATTTAGTAGACATGTGTTCAGTGTTATTCACAGCTCAGACTGAGAATTGCGACCTCTCGCTCCCCCGTCTTGCAGAGAACTGAGGCACCTCAACACTTCCGGGTTTTATAGTCCCTCCGGAAAGGGTGTGGCCTTCAGGAGAGAGAATCTCAACATTTTTTAAACACTAATAACTCTTTTATTTTTTAATTGATGGGAAAAATCCTTTTGTCCTGCGCAGCGGAGTGGGACTCTGAGTAAGATGGCCACAAATCACAGCCGTAAGTGGCAGCGATTTTTCTAAAATCAATATATAGAACAACAGGAAGTGGTCAAGGTCAGACCTTTAGTAATATAGATAATAAGAAAATAGCAGGAGATTGATGTATAATTTGTATCTGCTGTATCTAATGTATGTGTGTTGGCAGAGTTTATGTGCCTGTGATGCTGCTGCAAGCAAGATTTTCATTGTACCTGTATCTCACCTTATTTGCGCATACAGTATGACTATAAACTCAACTTGATTTGCACTCTTCAAAAGATTGTTTTCTATTTGTCCCTTTGAGCCCTATCTGCTGTTTATCAAGATCATGGCTGATCATCTACCTCCGCTATTTACTTGCATTATCCACATTTACTTGATTCCCAGATTATACAGAAATTCTTTGGTCTCTGTTCAGAGTGAACTCAATGATGGACACAGCCCTCTGCATGGAGAAATTTCTCTTAATTTGCATCCTAAATGGCTCCCCCCCTTTTTCTGTGTGTGACCCTGAATTCTAGAGTCCTCGCCTAAGTGAAATGTCCTCCCCGAGCTCTGTCAAGCTCTGTAAGAATTTGTTATGCTTCATCTGTCTCTAAAGGATGGAGGCCAAGACTCCTTGTAGGGTAAACCCACTGTCTCAGGAACTACTCTGGTGGAAATGATTGATGTTCATCACATTTGAAAAAAAGTTTCTCCAGGCAGAAATATTAGTAGGCAGAAGATAGTTTTAAAGCGATAGGCAAAATAAAGAAATATGATGTTTTTAGAACATAGCAAATTGTGGTAATCACTGTTCAGAAAGGATGATGGAAACAGAATTCACAGTAACAGTCAAAGGAATATTTGGAAAATAGTTGGAGGAAAATATGACATGATGGTGTTGGTTGGGTCATGTCAGAAACAAGGATAAATGTGACTCATCAAATGACTTTTCCAAAGACCAAAAACCTGATGGTCCATATAGTTGCTTTATTGTTCATTAATCTTACCAGTTTTCCCAAATAATAATAATAACAGCGCATTAGTTTATTGGTTATGGAATTCTTTAGTTACTGAATTCCTGAAGTTACGATAAACTGCTGCATATTATTTTCATATTCTTCTATTAAGTAACAAGTTATTATGTGTAACTGAAAGCCTATGAGAACAACAAAAAATCCAGTTCCCCAGGATATAGTGATCAGCTCATTCAAACTAAGGAATCCATTGGTTTACATGTTTCCTTGCATCCTGTGGGCATTTTCCTGTAACTTTGAGAATAAAAACATTACATTTATATCCTTTATCTGGTCAGTAAATTCATGGCAACATCTGTAAATGCGATTGCCTCACAATTCCATTTTCCAGCTTGAATATGTGTACAAGCCTGGAAATTTGTGCAGTGAGCAAAAATATGAATTGATACCATGGGAAATGTGAAGAATGTTTTATCTATAATTAGAGAAGGTTAATGTCGCCAAACCTATCCTGTAATTTTTAACTTTGTGCAGGTCCTCTATGTATTGTATAAATCAACATTTATGTGGACTTGATTAGTATTCTATGCATATGTGACCTGTACATTAACTATCTAGTGTGGCATCAAATACATTGAAGTGCATTTTAGCATGCGATTGTCTTTTGAAATTTGATATTGCCTCTGATTAGCCGTTTCACTTCTGCTCAACCATGGGAATATTATGTAGCTATAAAATCAGATTATTGAAAATATCTTAGAGATATTGTTAAATCAACTCTAGGTTTAATAAACTTAGTTAAATTGAATTTGGTGGTACACTGTAGCTTAATGACTGCAACGTGGAAGAAGATTTTAGATTAAGAGGTTTGAGAAGCTAATAGACATAATTGCTGACAGTACAGGATGTCTGAATTGAACTAAATTCATTCAACTAGGAAATGCATGTGGTTAAGTAGGTTCCTGCCTGAAGTTTGGTTAACTTTTGGTTTCCCTCCCTGCCTCCAGGTTCCTGCCAATATTGATATTTTCAAAGTGCGAAGAACACAAATCTGCAGCAGGAAATTAGATCTTGAATTAGTGAGATTATGAATGTTGAACATCCTATAATTAAAATGGGAAACTATAATTATAATTAAAATGTAACCTTTAATGGGAAAGTTAGATTCATACAACATGAAACTGATTTAAAGTTAGTTTTATAAAATGTTTTCATTTTCTTTTATCTGGGCCGTGTTGGCATGACCAGTATTACTAGCTATCGTGCATTGCCCTTGGGGACGGAGGTGGGAAGCTGCCTTGAGCTATTGCAGTGCTTCTGGTGAAGGTAGTCTCACGAAGGTGCTGGGCAGGACAATCTAGGACTTGGTTCGTGCAATGATGAGGGAACAGCAATGTGTTTCCAAGTAGCATGGCCACAATAGATGGTTTTGATTGTGCCAATATTGTCCTTCTTGATTGTGCCAATACTGTCAATATAAGGAAATTTAACGTTGAGACGTGATCGGGATACAACAGAAATACATTTTTTCTTAGAATATTGGATATAGCCAATATGTAAACTCGTCCTGTAACATGTGTTAGCAAAGATAAGTTCTTTTTTTTTGATTGGCACTGAAAAAGAATATAATATTTAAGAACATTGCATGACCTTTTAAACGACTGAAATGTCTCGAAGGATAAGACGTGTCATGAGGGTCTTAAGTCTTTTAGTTTCTGTTTTAAACTTGTCAGGTCACATGTGGCACTACTCCAACCCCACATGGATAGTTTAGACTTCCCCCTGTCGTGAACCAACGCTGTGCCTTGAACCTCTGGAACACAGAACAGCACAGAATGTACACACAAAATGCTGGAGTAACTCAGCATGTCTGGAAAGAAGGAGTGGGTGATGTTTCTGAAGAAAGGTCTCGAACCAAAATTGATATAAACCAGCATCTGCAGTTCCTTCCTATACATAGAACAATACAGCACAGGAACAGGTCCTTTAGCACCCAATGTCTGTGCTGAACAAGATACCAAGCTGAAGTGATCTCCTCTGCCAGGACAAGATCCATATCTCTCCCTTCCCTGCATATCTATGTACCTCTTAAATGCCACTATTTTATCTGATTCCAGCACTTCTGATAGTGCATCCCAGGCACCCGGTACTCTGTGTTTTTAAAAAAAACACTTGCCCTGCATATCTCCTTTAAACTTTCCCCCTCTGACCTTCATTCTATGCCCTATAGTCTTTGACATTTCCATTCATGATGGGTAGGGGGAGGGGAAAGGTTGACTACCTACTCTCCCCAACCACAGACACTGCAGAGAAAACAAACCAAATTCACCCATACCTTCTAATCCAGACAGCATCCTGGTAACCTTTTCCCCTTTTTCTCCAAAGCTTCCATATGTTTCCTGTAAATTGGGGACAAGAACCGGCACTCAATTCTCCAAATGCGGCCTAATCAAAGTTTTAGAAGGCTGCAACATGATTTCCTGCAACATGACTTCACTCGATGCGCTGATCGATGAAAACCAGCATACCATACACCTTTTTACCACTCTATCTACTTGTGTTACCACTTTCAGGGAGCTATGGACTTGAACCCCAAGATCCCTCTGTCCATCAATGCTCTTAAGGGGCTTGCCATTAACTATATACTTTCCCCTTGCGCTTGATCTCCCAACATTCCACACCTCACATTTGTTAACATTAAACTTCATCAGCCATATCTTCGCAAATATCTGCGACTGATTTTATTTCCTGCTGTATTCTTTGACAGTCTTCCTCACTGTCCGCAACTCCATCAATTTTGGCATTGTCTGCCAACTTACTAACCAACCTATTTACATTTATATACAAGGTGCATATCCCTCCAGACCTTTCCTTTCCATGCACCTATCAAAATATCATTATAATTGTACCCGCCTCTACCACCTCCTCTGACAGCTCTGGGAAATCTACTGCATCCAGTGCTCCCAGTATGGCCTTCTGTGCATTGGTGAGACCAAGTGTAGAGTCGGCGACAGCTTTGCTCGTTCTCGAACCCGTGCGCTCAGTCCACCAAATCCTACTAGATCTCCCAGTTGTGAACTACTTTAATTCCTCTTCCTATTCCCATATTAATCTTTCTGTCCTGGGCCTTTGGAACAAAAGTACTTCGTATTTCGCTTGGATAGCTTACAGTATTTAACCAAATACAGGCACATGGGACTAGCTCAGGTGGGCACCTTGATTGGCATCATTGCGTCGGGCTGAAAGGCCTGTTTCCATGTTCCCAATGATAGTTTAATTTAGCGACACAGCATGGAAACAGGCCTGTCGGCCCACCGAGTCTGCGCCGGCCACCAATCCATGCAACATTAACACAAGCCTACGTGCACTAGGGACAATTTACACTTACACCTTGTATACAAACCCAAGTCAATTAACCTACAAACCTGTACGTCTTTGGAATGTGGGAGGAAACCGAAGATCTCGGAGAAAACCCATGTGGTCACGGGGAGAACGTACAAATTCCCTACAGACAGCGCCCGTAGTTGGGATCGAACCCGGGACTCCTATGCAGTAAATCAGCAACTCTACTGCTGCGCCACTGTGCTGCCCAAATTATTTCTCCATGATTGCTCACTTAGATCTTTATTATTTCTCTGCTACATTTTCAATACATTTTATTCAATTTATTTTTCTTGGATACTATGAAGAGAACTTGCTGATGAGAGTCTGGGTGTAAGTCTTGAACATAGGTGGGGAGGGATTTAACAAAGGGGGATAGGATGGCGTCAAGGTCTGAAGAAGGGTCTCGACCCGAAACGTCGCCTATCTCCTTCGCTCCTTAGATGCTGCTGCACCCGCTGAGTTTCTCCAGCTTTTTGTGTACCCTTGCTGATGAGAGTGAAGGCCTAAAGCAGCTTGTTGTTCTGTTTTTGAAGAACGAATTTCAAATGTCTAGTCCTTGGATTGAGGACAACATTTACATGTAATTTTCAAAAAACACTTCAGCCTAAGTAATACAGCTGCTGACTAAGATGCAATTTGATGTGGATTCTCTTAAAAAAATTCTGCTGCAAATAAATAAATTGTTGGAACTTGTTGGAAATTAACTTGTTGGAAACTCCAACCTGTATTTGGAGCACTGTATTGGTTTAGCACCTTTAAGGTAACGTTATGAATAATTTATAGTTTATAACATTATCATGAAGAAGGTATGTTATTGAAAATTGCTGTGAGAAGTTTGGGATGAGATCCGGAATGTAAATTGGTTTTATAGAGTGAAACATTTTATTTTATCGCTATTTCAATTAAATATTATTGCATTGTCAGGGAATTAAGTTCAGAAATGATCCTCTGAGGACAAGTAAAGTATCCGTATTTTTATTGGAAAAAAACATTTCTAATCTGACTTCCACAGATTGTTGGAAATAATAAGGGACACTCTCATGCATAATTGATATAATTTGCTCATTCTCACAAGTTTTGAGATCTATTGAAACAACAATAAACACCCTGAGGAAAGCAGTTGTATTTTACTCAGGAAACAGATTAAGATCACCTCCATTGGAAGTTTGATTTGATCACAATTTGGATCCCTATGTTCATGAAGTCACAATTCATTAGTGAGAGCTCCACACATTTTACTGTAATGGGCCTGTCCCACTTAGGCGACTGCAGGAGACTCTGCGGTCGCCACATGTTCGCGGGTGGTTGCCGGGTAGTCGCCTTCATGGCCGTGAGGAATTCCTGCATTCTGGGAACTAGTCGCGGCCTCATTATGGTCTCTGCAAATTTTTCAACATGAAGCCGTCATTCAGAGTAGCAAGAATTCTCGTGCCGTAGGTGGGTCGCCAGGAGGTTGAAGGTTCTCGTAGGTTGTAGCCGGTGCTGACCGGTGAATTTCATTGGCTCATTGGGGAAATAAAATCCATAAGCAGTGGTTTTCAGAACCAAGGATAACCGACCGGTAATGTTAAATGTCCGTCGAGCTTCACAGCCGCGTATCTCGGGCTTCTTAAACCCCTTCTCTCCCCCCCCCTTCTCTCCCCCGCTCCCCCTCCCCTTCTTCCCCCCCCCTTCTCCTCCCCCCTCCCCCCCCCCCTTCTCCCCCCCCCCTTCTCCCCCCCCCCTTCTCCCCCCCCTTCTCCCCTCCCCCTCCTTCTCCCCTCCCCCTCCTTCTCCCCTCCCCCTCCTTCTCCCCTCCCCCTCCTTCTCCCCCTCCCCCCTTCTCCCCCTCCCCCCTTCTCCCCCTCCCCCTCCTTCTCCCCTCCCCCTCCTTCTCCCCCCTCCTCCCCCTCCTTCTTCCCCTCCCCCTCCCCCCTCCCCCTCCCCCCTCCCCCTCCCCCCTTCTCGCCCTCCCCCCCTTCTCTCACCCCCTTCTCTCACCCCCTTCTCCCTTCCCTTCTTCCCACCCCCTTCTTTCCCCCCCCCCCCCCATCTTACAAAGGACTTACCGTACACTAGCCATCTTAATTGCAGCGCCAACCCTGTTCATCGCGGTGTGCGTCTGTATCACCTTGGCTTTGCACCGTGTGAATTTCACTCCCCCCTTTTGCCCTGTCCTCCGCCTGCACAACGGGCTGGTGAAGGAAGCGAAGTGTGAATGTGTGTGTGTGTGTGTGTGTTCCACTCTGAGAGTTGCCGTTCCAGTTGCCGTTTTTTCAGGCGACTACCGGCGATTTCACAGTCCCTGCCAGTTGCCTGAAAAATCGCTTAAGTGGGGCAGGCCAATAACTTTTAGTTTGCCGAAAATTCTTAATTCATTGAAGTTCTTCATACAGATGAATGCTTTTACTTACTTTGAAACAGCATCAATGCATATATGGAGAGATATTGACATCTATGTGAATGAACAATACAGAGTTCCTCATTTAAATGAACTTCATCAGCTCAAAACAAAAGCTTGCTTTAGAGTGGTACTTGTGATTCAGTGGCCATTGATTTGATTGTGAAATATGGTGTAAATGCAAATTGCTACCATTTTGAGTATAAAATTATTCTCAGTAAGTGGGCATTGTTTGAAAGGCCAGGCCCTTTCTTTCTATTTCCCCACTATAGCCCAGTTGTGTGTGTGTGCGCGTGTGTGTGCGCCAATTGTGAGAATGCGGGTCGATGTTGAGACCAAGTTGCATTTAGCACAATGTAAATGCCATTGCTTTCCGTTGTAAAGGAAAAACCATAAACCAGTTGGGTGTTTAAAAATAATTTAAGCGTTATACTTGTTTTGTAACTAATACTAGTGTCCTTTCCAGGTTTCGTCCTTCAGCTGTATTTAGGAAAAAAAGTATCAGTGAATTTAAAAGAGCATTTTGCCAGATCTCTACATGACCAGTCCAATAACCTAACCATTACACAGTTTGACAGTTATATATGATATTTCCGATAGTGCTGGATTAATCTTGTCGTACTGTTGTGTCAAAGAAGGCGAAAGGCAAAGAACCGACTAACGACTCTAGTGTAGAAAATATTCCATTCTCCAACAGCTGTCACTTTTTGAAATGTTAAATTAGATCGCTGACAGCAATAGTCAATTTGGAAAGAAAAGATAGCCTAGCAGAGGCCACTGAAAGTCGAACAGTCAATTTAATCCCATAAATTATTCGTACGTTCTTGAAATTGGTGAGAGGTTTGGGTCAGTATCTGCAATAGAACATTCCCCTCATAAGCAATATTTATAAATGCAGACATCCTAGACAGCTTTGACTACTACGTTAAAAAGAAGTTTGACAGCTTTGGGAAGTAGCAAAAATTTGCATGCAGTAAATTCTGCTTTTATTATTCTTAAATAGTTCCTCTTGGAATCGTACAATGGTTACAGACTAGAAGCAAACCATTCAGCCTACGTTAAGTTTATACCACCTACATAGGAGAATAATCCAGCCAGAATTTCTCCCCATAAATGTGCACTTGCTTCCCTTTGAGGTTCTTGGCCATCTCAAATTTGAATGCCACAATTGACTCTCCCACTGTCACAGTCCATGGCAGTGCACCTTTGACTCTAACTGCTCTTTAGTTTAGAAGGATGAGGAGGAACCTCTTTGAAACTTACAGAATAGTGAAAGGCCTAGACAGAATGAATGTGGAGAGAATGTTTCCGATAGTGGGAGAGTCTAGGACCAGAGGCCATCGGCTCAGAATAAAAGTACGTTCATTTTGGAAGGAGGTGAGGAGAAATGTCTTTAGTAAGACGGTGGTAAATCTGTGGAAATCATTGCCACAGAAGGCTGTGAAGGCCAAGTCAATGGATATATTTACGGCAGGGATTGATAGATTCTTGATTAGTAAGAGTGTAGGGGTTATGGGGAGAAGGCATGATTTAATGGTGGAGTAGACTTGATGGGCCGAATGGCCTAATTCTGCTCTTATGAACTTATGAACTCTATTTTAAAAATATGTTATCTTCATTTCAGCATTTTGACAATCGTCTTAATTCTAGGCCCCCTGATTCTTGATCTCAGTAATGGTAATAGTTTCTATTTCACTATTCATATATGGCCTTCATAATTTCAGATGCATCCATCAGAACCCCACAACTACCTCTCTTCTAAAGAGTGTAGGAAGGAACTGCAGATGCTGGTTTACACCAAAGATAGATACAAAATGCTGGAGTAATTCAGCGGGACAGGCAGCATCTCTGGGTAGAAGGAAAGTGTCATGTTTCGAGTCTCGACCTGAAACATCACCCATTCCTTCCATCCAGCGATGCTACCTGTCCCGCTGAGTTACTCCATGATTTTGTGGCTATCTGTTCTAAAGAGAACAGCCAGCTTCTTCCGTCTATCCACATAACTGAAATCTATCATCTCTGGAATCAATTTAGTTGCTCTTCAGTAACTTCCAAAATCTTTCCGAAGCTTTGCTGCTGAGAAAATATGATAAATATACCCCCTGTGATTCAAAATTTCTTGTAAGGTAATCCTGATTTTTCTTGGTTTTATTTGTTGTTAATTCCATAAGCTCCATTAAACATATAAATGAGAATAATTAAAATAAAAATGTATTCTTTAAGGGCATAAATTCCCTTTCCTTGCATCTGTTTTCCTGGACTTTATTTGATAAAACATCTTCCTGCCTCAGCTATTTTAGGTTGTTGCTATTGTGGTTATTGAAAACATTCAAAATAACTCAATTTCCATATATTTGGTCTAGTTTGTGTTATTGGTACATTACATATTTCATGTATGTTTTGACTTTGCCTTGCGCTAAATTCCCTTCTCTTGTAAAGCTGAGTTTCTCCAGCTTTTTGTGTACCCTCCCTTCTCTTGTGTTTTTTATTGAACTAGAAAAGAACATATTATCAACAGAACAAAAGTAGTGAAAGAAAATAATTTTTTGTGTACAAGCGGTTGTCAGATATTATTGTTTCTTTCTTAGAAAAATATATTTTGTGACGTTTTTGGGATGAAGAGCCTGTTCTATGAAGTTGGTAACAATTGTGGTACATTCGTTCAGATACATTGCTGAGACCTTGAACATTGCTCAGTCTACCAACTCCAAGTAGATACATCTCCTGACCAGCTCTTTACAGATCTCACCACTGCAGCTGTACTCTTCAGTCATTGTCTATACGCAGGAATATGATAAGTTTTAATCTGCAATTTGAGAAGGAGAAGGTTAAATCAGAAGTATCAGTGAACAAAGAGGACAATAAAGGCATGAGAGAGGAGCTGGCCAAGGTTGACTGGAAAAGGATCCTAGCAGGAATAATGGTGGAACAGCGATGGCAGGGATTTCTGGGCATAATCCAGAAGATGCAGGATCATTTCATTTTAAAGAGGAAGAAAGATTCTAATGGGGCATCTGTGGCTGTCAAAGGAAGTTAGGGATGGAATAAAACTAAAAGAAAAGGTGTCTAACATAGCAAAGAGTAGCGGGAAGCCAGAGGATTGGGAAACTTTCAAAGGACAACAGAAGGTAACAAAAAGGGCAATATGGGGTGAAAAGATGAAGTATGAGGGCAATCTGGCCAAGAATATAAAGAAGGATAGTAAAAGCTTCTTTAGGTATGTTAAGAGAAAAAGATTAGTAAAGGCCAATGTGGGTCCCTTGAAGGCAGAAACAGGTGAAATTATTGGGGAACAAGGAAATGGCAGAAGAGTTGAACAGGTATTTTGGTTCTGTCTGAAGAGTCACTAAGGAAGATACAAACAATCTCCCAGGTGTAATAGAGGACAGAGGATCTAGGGAGACAGAGTAACTGAAAGAAATTTGCATTAGGCGAGAAATAGTATTGGTTAAATCCCCAGGGCCTGATGGTCTGCATCCTAGGATATTCAAGGAGGTGGCTCTGGAAATTGTCAATGCATTGGTGATCATGTTCTATAGATTCAGGATCAGTTCCTGTGGATTGGAGAGTAGCTAATGTTACCCACTTTTCAAGAAAGGAGCGAGAGAGAAAACGGGGAAATATAGACCAGTCAGCCTGACATTGATGGTGGGGAAGATGCTGGAGTCAATTATTAAAGAAGTAATAATGGCGCATTTGGATAGCTGTAAAGTGATTGGTCCAAGTCAGCATGGATTTATGGAGGGGAAATCCTGCTTGACTAATCTTCTGGAATTTCTTAAAGGTGTGACAAGTAAAATGGATGGAAAGCCAATGGATGTAGTGTATCTGGATTTTCAGAATGCCTTTGAAAAGGTCCCACGCAGGAGATTAGTGGACAAAATTAGAGCACATGGTATTGGGGATAGGATATTGACATGGATAGAGAATTGGTTGGCAGACAGGAAACATAGAGTAGGAATAAACAGGTTCCTGTCAGAATGGCAGGCAGTGGCGATTGGAGTGCCGCAAGGCTCAGTGCTGGGGCTACAACTAATTCCAATATATATAAATGATTTAGATGATGGAATTAAAAGTAAGGCTAGCAAATTTGTAGATGACACAAAGTTGGGTGGCAGTGTGAACCTTCAAGAGGATGCTAGGAGGTTGCAGGATGACTTGGACAGGTTGAGTGAGTGGGCAGGGGTGGAAGATTGCAACCTTCATGTGGTCCGCCCTGTTTCGACTAATGCAATCAACTTGACGTACACAAACGGAAGATCAAATAGAGCAAGTTGTCCAACAACTTTAGGCTGTGCACGCCACACAAAAGAAGAAGTGAGCGGGCAGATGCAGTGTAATGTACATAAATGTGGTTAAACACTTTGACGGCAAGAACAAGGAGGCCGATTATTATCTCAATGGTGTCAGATTAGGAAAAAGGGAAGTGCAACGAGACCTGGGTGTACACCAGTCACTGAAAGTAAACATGCAGGCATAGCAGGCAGTGAAGAAAGCTAATGGCATGTTGGCCTTTACAATGAGAGGATTTGAGAATGCTAATGGCAGTTGTATAGGGCCCTGGTGAGACCGCATCTGTAGCATTGTGTGCATTTTGATCTCCTAATTTGAGGAAGGACATCCTTGCTATTGAGGCAGTGCAGCATAGGTTCATGAGATTAATTCCCGGAGTGGCGGGACTGTCATATGAGGAAAGATTGGAAAAACTGGGCTTGTATTCACTGGAATTTAGGATGAGTGGGGATCTTATAGAAACATATAAAATTATAAAAGGACTGGACAAGCTAGATGCAGGAAAAATGTTCCCAATGTTGGGGGAGTCCAGAACCAGGGGCCACAGTCTAAGAATAAAGGGGAGGCCATTTAAAACAGAGATGAGAAAAAAAAAATTCACCCAGAGAGTTGTGAATTTGTGGAATTCTCTGCCACTGAAGGCCAATTCACAGTATGAATTTAAAAGAGAGTTAGATAGAGCTCTAGGGGCTAGCAGAATCGAGGGATATGGGGAGAAGGCAGGCACGGATTACTGATTGTGGATGATCAGCCATGATCACAATGAATGGTGGTGATGGCTTGAAAGGCCAAATGGCCTCCTCCTGCACCTATTTTATATGTTTCTATGTTAAGAAGGAGCGCAGCCAGGTGGTCAGATTTCCCCAAATTTAGATCAAGGCATGGATAAAGTTGGCATAGTTTATGGTGTAGTAATGGTTGAGTGTGTTTGATTCTCTGAGGCTGCAAGACACGTGCTGGTGGTGGTTAGGAAATTACTTCTTCAACTTTGCCATGTTGAAGTCCCTGCTATGATGGGAAAGGCATCGGGCTTCGCAGTCTGGTGTTTGCTGACTGGTGTGCAAATGTATCCTTTTGTAATATATCTACAAAACCTATCATTTCAACCATAGGATAAACTATCAAGGTGATTTAGAAATGCTAATTCTGTTGGAAAAGATCTAAAGCTTTAAATTTTAACTGTGATAATTCCCTTCAGAGATCTTCTCACAGCCAGTTTCTTCAAGTAATTTACTGTTAATTTCATCGAATTCTGAGATATTTCTTATAACCAAGTACATTAAAATACTGGTTTAGTTCTTGACGAGCATAATCTTCAGTATATTATTTATTTTTGTTCCTTTCCAGTCAGGAGACCCGGATGGTAGTTGCCTCCCTGGTTCCAGGGTCCGGGATGTGACTGAACGTGTCCAAGATATCTTGAAATGGGAGGGAGAAGAACCTGAGGTTGTGGTACATATAGGTACCAATGACATAGGTAGAAAAAGAGAGGAGGTCCTGAAAGGAGAATTTAGGGAGTTGGGAGGGGTGTTAAGGAGAAGGACCGCAAAGGCAACAATCTCAGGATTACTGCCTGTGCCACGCGACAGTGAGAGTAGGAATGGAGCAAGGTGGAGGATAAATGCGTGGCTAAATGACTGGTGCAGAGCGCAGAGATTCAAGTTTCTGGATCATTGGGACCTCTTTTGGGGAAGGTGTCACCTGTACAAAAAGGACGGGTTGCACTTGAACCTGAGGGGAACCAATATCCTGGCGGGGAGATTTGCAAAGGCTACTGGGGAGACTTTAAACTAGATCGGTTGGGGGGAGGGACTCAAATAGAGAAAGCAAGTAGTCCGTTTGTGAGGCAGGAGGCAGAGAAGAGAAGCAGTCAGACGCAACATGTAGGGGGGGAAAGAAGAAAAAATGAATAAACGGAGAATAAGAAGTGGAGGGTTTCTTATATGTGTGAGCAAAGAGACAGAGGGGTGTAAAATGAGGATAGGAGCAATAGGTAGCAAGGAGAAAAGTGGCAGGCAGTCAAATCCAGGGCAAAAATCAAAAAGGGCCACTTTTCAACATAATTGTAAAAGGGGCAAGAGTGTTGTAAAAACAAGCCTGAAGGCTTTGTGTCTCAATGTGAGGAGCATTCGTACTAAGGTGGATGAGTTGAATGTGCAGATAGCTATTAATAATTATGATTTAGTTGGGATCATGGAGACATGGCTCCAGGGTGACCAAGGCTGGGAGCTGAACATCCAGGAATATTCAATATTCAGGAGGGATAGACAGAAAGGAAAAGGAGGTGGGGTAGCGTTGCTGGTTAGAGAGGAGATTAACGGAATAGAAAGGAAGGACATTAGCTTGGAAGATGTGGAATCGATATGGGTGGAGCTGCAAAACACTAAGGGGCAGAAAACGCTAGTGGGTGTTGTGTACAGGCCACCTAACAGTAGTAGTGGAGTTGGGGATGGCATTAAACAGGAAATTAGAAATGCATGCAACGAAGGTAAAACCGTTATAATGGGTGACTTCAATCTACATATAGATTGGGTGAATCAATTGGCAGGGGTGCTGAGGAAGAGGATTTCTTGGAATGTATGCGGGATAGTTTTCTAAACCGACATGTAGAGGAACCAACGAGAGAGCAGGCTATTCTAGACTGGGTATTGAGTAATGAGGAAGGGTTAGTTAGTAGCCTTGTTGTACGTGGCCCCTTGGGCAAGAGTGACCATAATATGGTTGAGTTCTTCATTAGGATGGAGAGTGACATTGTTAATTCAGAAACACGGGTCCTGAACTTAAAGAAAGGTAACTTTGAGGGTATGAGACGTGAATTGGCCAAGATGGACTGGCAATTGATTCTTGAAGGGTTGACGGTGGATATGCAATGGAAGGCATTTAAAGACTGCATGGATGAACTACAACAATTGTTCATCCCAGTATGGCAAAAGAATAAATCAGGGAAGGTAGCACATCCGTGGATAACAAGGGAAATCAGGGATAGTATCAAAGCAAAAGATGAAGCATACAAATTAGCCAGAAAAAGCAGCCTACTGGGGACTGGGAGAAATTCAGAGACCAACAGATGAGGACAAAGGGCTTAATTAGGAAAGGGAAAATGGATTATGAAAGAAAACTGGCAGGAAACATAAAAACTGACTGCAAAATTTTTTTATCGATATGTGAAGCGCAAAAGATTAGTTAAAACAAATGTAGGTCCCTTGCAGTCAGAAACGGGTGAATTGATCATGGGGAACAAAGACATGGCAGACCAATTGAATAACTACTTTGGTTCTGTCTTCACTAAGGAAGACATAATTAATTTGCCGGAAATAGCAGGGGATCGCGGGTCAAATGAGATGGAGGAACTGAATGAAATCCAGGTTAGCCGGAAAGTGATGTTAGGTAAATTGAATGCATTAAAGGCTGATAAATCCCCAGGGCCAGATAAGCTGCATCCCAGGGTACTTAAGGAAGTAGCCCCAGAAATAGCAGATGCCTTAGTGATAATTTTTGAAAACGCTTTAGATTCTGGAGTAGTTTCTGAGGATTGGAGGGTAGCTAATGTAACCCCACTTTTTAAAAAGGGAGAGAGAAAACGGGGAATTACAGACCAGTTAGTCTAACATCGGTAGTGGGGAAACTGCTAGAGTCAGTTATTAAAGATGGGATAGCAGCGCATTTGGAAAGTGATGAAAGTCAGCATGGATTTACGAAAGGTAATTCATGTCTGATGAATCTTATTGAGTTTTTTGAGGATGTAACTAGTAGAGTGGATAAGGGAGAAGCAGTGGATGTGTTATATCTGGACTTTCAGAAGGCTTTCGACAAAGTCCCACACAAGAGATTGGTATACAAACTTAAAGCACACGGTATTGGTGGTTCAGCATTGATGTGGATAGAGAACTGGCTGGCAGACAAGAAGCAAAGAGTAGGAGTGAACGGGTCCTTTTCAGGATGTCAGACAGTGACTAGTGGGGTGCCGCAATTCTCAGTGCTGGGACCCCAGCTATTTACAATATACATTAATGATTTGGACGAGGGAATTAAATGCCACATCTCGAAGTTTGCGGATGACACAAAGCTGGGGGGGCAGTGTTAGCTGTGAGGAGGATGCTAGGAGGCTGCAGGATGACTTGGATAGACTGGGTGAATGGGCAAATGCATGGCAGATGCAGTATAATGTGGATAAATGTGAGGTTATCTACTTTGGTGGCAAAAACAGGAAAGTAGACTATTATTTGAATGGTGACCGATTGGGAAAAGGGGAGATGCAACGAGACCTGGATTCCATGGTACACCAGACATTGAAAGTAGGCATGCAGGTGTAGCAGGCTGTGAAGAAAGTGAATGGTATGTTAGCATTCATAGCAAAAGGATTTGAGTACAAGAGCAGGGAGGTTCTACTGCAGTTGTACAGGGTCTTAGTGAGGCCACACCTGGAGTATTGCGTACAGTTTTGGTCTCCTAATCTGAGGAACGACATTCTTGCCATAGAGGGAGTACAGAGAAGGTTCACCAGACTGATTCCTGGGATGGCAGGACTTCCATATGAAGAAAGACTGGATAGACTCAGCTTGTACTCGCTGGAATTTAGAAGATTGAGGGGGGATCTCATAGAGACTTCCAAAATTCTTAAGGGGTTGGACAGGCTAGATGCAGGAAGATTGGTCCCGATGTTGGGGAAGTCCGGGACAAGGGGTCACAGTTTGAGGATAAGGGGGAAGTCTTTTAGGACCGAGATGAGAAAATCGTTTTTCACACAGAGAGTGGTGAATCTGTGGAATTCTCTGCCACAGAAGGTAGTTGAGGCCAGTTTGTTGGCCATATTTAAGAGGGAGTTGGTTGTGGCCCTTGTGGCTAAAGGGATCAGGGGGTATGGAGAGAAGGCAGGTACAGGATACTGAGTTGGATGATCAGCCATGATCATATTGAATGGTGGTGCAGGCTCGAAGGGCCAAATGGCCTGCTCCTGCGCCTAATTTCTATGTTTCTATGTTTCCATTCTATTTTGTTGCATAGTTTTCATCATTGAGCACTATTCAAGCATTTTATTGCAGGCATGTTGAAATTGTAATACATGAAACCCTCATTTTAACAGATCCCATTATAACGCATTTCATTCATGGCAATCCAAATCTGTTGTAGACCAACTTAGTTGTTTCATGGAATGGCCACTGTGTGGATGGAGCGAATTTTGTTTTTGAACCATTTTAGCTTTGGTTAGTTTAAAGATGGAAACACTGAATCCATGCGGACCAGCGATCACCCCTACACTAGTTTGATCCTTCACTGGGGACAATTCACACTGTGTAGGATAGAACTACCTAAGTGTGTCTATCTTACCTCCACATAACTACTATAGTGGTTCTGTTTCCTTCCACATTGCAAAGACAATTGTGTATTTTACTGTACTTTTATCTAACCATGGGAACAGTTGATTAATTCGTCCAAGTGTTTTTCCTTTAGGGAATAATCCAGATCTAGATCTGTGCTTGGAGCAATAACTCCCTTATTAAGGTCAATTGCAAGGCAAGGGTATCTCAGAAACAATTCCATTGCAATCTTTCATGAACGTGGTTAATTTGTTAAAGGACACGAACATTACAATATTGCACTCTGAAATTCATTTTTCCATTTAAAATATTAAATTTTAATGTATCAAGATGGATATTTATGTCAAATTGATTTTTCTTGTGCTGCCAAAATTGCTGCCATTCCAAACATGATCCATTAAACAAAACCATTCATGTGAAAGTCTTTTATCTGTGGAACATCATGACATTTCCAGAGACAATCTTTTATTAAACAAAGACTGGTGGCTTGCCAACTGACTAAATGACTCCTGTAAAATTTTATTTTGCTGGATCCTGAGTTTTTGAACCAAATTTTAATTGCTTCTTCATTAGAAAACCACAGTTCCCATTCTCTTACTTTGATCTTTGTGAAAACCAGTGACAAAACAAAATCACAATTTGCATGTACTAATTTTGAGTAATTATGCCATTCATTTTAGTTCAACATTGGTGGAAGTTGTTCTATAATATTGTTGAGTTGCACTCTATCTTCTGCAGGAATTGATTATCTGGCTTGCTCTTCAGCTTCTTCATTCAAGTATTCCAGATAACTAATTATACTCCACGGCTGCTATGGTGGAATTTGAACTTAGTCTCCAAATCCTTTTTCAAGGTGTCTGGGTTACCAGATGAGCAAATTCACGATTGCACAATCACCATAAAGTACAGTTTAATAATTTTCACATCTAATTTTGTAAAACTATAGGAACATCATACTCTGGGCCACTGCAAATTGCATTTAGAAATTTGCAGGCTGCTCGGAATGCAAGGACAAAATTAGAAGGAAATTTCAGCGTAGATCATCTTGATTTGAATTTTATATTACAGAACCTGCAACCTTTGTCAAAAATAATTCATTTTTGATCTAAGGGATGGTGGAAAATTAGATTAAAAATATGGTGAAGTTTTAGAAACAATGCTGTGTCCAGTAAATGTCTGCATTTCCACATTATGTTCAAAATTGTGGCTATGATTAAGGAGTTGAGTATGATACTTATAATTGATTTTGAAGAAGGAAGTTCTAGCCTGCAGGATGGCATCAGCATATTGATTAGCCATGCTCAAAAGCAGCAACTGTAATTCAATCTAGAGGTATGTGAGATAATGTGATTTGTAAAGGCATCAGGGTAAGGGGCAGACAATAAATGATTGGATGAGTGTAGCAGACCTGAGGGATATTGGAGAATCTCAATGGATGGCAAAACTAAAACGGGTAAATGGTGTCGGGATTATGACATGTTTGGAGCCATATAGGAGGTGAGATGCCATGCTAGAATTAAATACTGACCATAGCTAGAATACTGTGTACAATTCTGATCACCACATTACAGAAATATATGATGGCATTTGACGGATCAGGGGAATGTATTAGCATGTTATCAGGACTAGACATCTATAGGTAATAGAGCAGACCAATTAAACTGGGGGTGGGGTGTTGGAACAAATGTAGCTAAGGCGACATTCACGGTTCACTGCAGTTCTTGCGGTCTTGGGTCGAGCTGTTCCCAAACCAAACTGTGATGCCAACTGATAGGATGTTTTCTATGTGGAAGTTGGTAAGAGTTGTTGGAAACACACCAAACCGCCTTAGTATCCTGAGGAGTTGGAGGCGTTGGTGTGCTTGTATGGCTGGAGCTTCAATGCTGTTTTTCTAGGGCAATTGTTCACGATATTTTAAGCTCTTGACCACTTCCAATTTGGAGCCATTGATGCTGAATTAGGGCATGTTCTCTACATTTCTTCCTGAACTAGTTTCTTCATCTTGTTGACATAGAGGGAGTCGATGGTCAGCATAGACATTGAGCGCTGAAGGGTTTGTCCTGTCCTGTCCTGTTCTATATTTTATGTTCATTGAGTACCCTTGTGAAATTTTATGACTTGAAAATGTCTGCACTAACCCTGAATAAATCCTTGGGCATCAATTTATTCTGTCAACCGTGCCATTGCTAGAAAGGCTTTGCATGGTGCTAAGACCTTGTTTGCTATGCTGTAGTCTGCTGTAAAAAGCTTTCCTTAAGCGTAGTTGGCAAATACTGATTGCTGGCAATGTTGGTAAACACTATAAATATTTAAAAATAAGATAGTTGTGAAAGCATGCTCTTAAAAACAAAAGTTCAGCAAATCATCAGAACCATACCTTTACGTATTGTGCATTTACACTGAAATCCCAACATTGTTGCTAGTTACTGGAGGATATCTTGGAGATTGTTTTGGCCACTGTGTGGGCAAGCAATGTGCTTCAGAGTTTCTTCTGGAAATGTATGGATTTAAATAAAATGATACTGCAGGCTTTTATTTCTGAAAGTATATTTTGCTTCATGCAGCAGTTCTGTGTAGAGAGAAATATTAATAATTAAGGTTAAAATATGTTGTTACTTTGAATAGGAAATTTGCTGTTCTGAAGTTTGCACTGTTTAGGGAATGCTTTTCTATAAATGTGATTTAAATGTACCTAACAAAGTCAATGATTCAAAGACGGACGGAAAATAAATTGGATTTCAAAATCCTTAAAAAACATGATTATTGATTAAATCCAATTTAGCTTGATAAGGAACAGTGTGATACTTGGGCTCTGTGTGGGTCCATTCCATTAGATGGTTTATACATTTTATTTTTAAGAGATCCAGCCTAAGGCTACACTTATTGATGGTGTTTCTGCATAACAGATAAAAATGAGGTGAAAGATTACTTACAGATGAGTCTAAAATTCAATCAGAATAATTTTGCTTAAGGCTTTTTTTGTACTTTTATTTTAAAAAATGGAATCCTTGAAGTTGAAATTGTGTACAAATGTAGATGAAATCTCTCCATTTTAGCTTCAAGTCATTACTTAAGATAAATGTTCAATCCTTTGACATTCAGTAAGTACTCTTTACTGATAGAAAGGTCATGAGTTTGTCTTGGGCCTTGTTCAAAATGGTTTCTTTTGCTGTTGTTCATCATTTGTAGCCTTCTCTTGTACTTAAATAATCCTTAATCAAATGACCAATGATCATAACTCACATTGGCAGATATTTTATTATTACTCAAGTTACACGTCAGTGTGAAATTAAAGTAGTGCAGAGATGATAACTTCTATAACCTAACGAATGATGGAGTACAACATCTGGTCACCTATATACAACAGTGTAAACTGCCTGTGGGCTTGACCTGTGCTTGTCTGTAATTGATCACATGCAGAAACATGAGAAATTTTACTTTTTTAATACAAGAAGTAATTTGTTATATCCAATCAGTCTATATTAAAACTGAAGGTAGACACAAAATGCTGGAGTAATTCAGCGGGACAGGCAACATCTCTGGAGAGAAGGAATGTATGTCGTTTCAAGTCGAGACCCTTCTTTAGACTGAAGAAGGGTATGACCCAAAACGTCACCCATTCCTTCTCTCCAGAGATACTGCCTGTCCTGCTGAATTACTCCAGCATTTTGTGTCTACTTTCAATTTTACCAGCATCTGCAGTTCTTTCCTACTTATATTAAAACTGATGTAACATTATTCTGAATGACTGGTGGTCCTTCAATATAAAAACTCTGACGTGCCAACAAATTTGAAGAATATTTTGTCACTACTAAATACGATCATTGCAAACCTATGCAATGTGGTGGCCTGTCCCACTTTCACGACCTAATTCACGACCTTTTTTACTTGTGGACATTTTTCATCATGCTAGAAAAACGCCCCGACCTACCTGATGCCACGAGTATCTACGACTAGAATCATGGCCTAATACTAGAGTGCATCTGGCACCTATTCTCTGCAATAAAAATCTTGCCTTGCAAATCACCTTTTAAACTTTTCCCTCATCTTACGTCTGTGTCCTCTAGTACATGACATTTTTCTACCCTTGGGTGGGGTAGACTCTAACAATTCACTAATCTATGCCTCTCATCAGTTTATAAAGTTCTATTAGGTTACCCCTCAACCTCTGATGCTCCAGAGAAATCAATTCAAGATTGTACAAATTTCCTTATAGCTAATACTCTCCAATACAGGCAATTGGCAGATGAACCTTATCCGTGCCCTCTCTAACACCCCTACATCCTTTGTATAATATGGTGATCAGCATGGCAAACAATACTCCAACTCTGACCTAAACTACTCCAACTGTAACAAAACATCCCAACTTCATTTACTGCCATTTACTGTTTTCTTTCCTGTCAAATTTGGCTTCCAAATGTGCAACATCACACACTGGAATGGATTGAATGGAATTTGCCATTTCTCTACTCATATTTCCGACTTATTTATATCCAGCTTCGGCAACTTTCCTCACCATCCCTAACTGTAATTTTTTTAAATTTCAACTGTCAACTTAAAAGAAAATAGCCTGAAACTGCCTGTCTGTGCCTGATCTGCAAAGTTACAGAAGCACTTTCTGTTCTACCTTTCAAAGTAAAAATTGTTATACATGACTAATGTTACAATTAGACTGCAAAAAATGTCATGAATAAAAGCTTCCAAACATTTCCAGATTTCCTGAAAATAGCCCAATTTCTATAAAAAATGCCAAATATAATGTGTTAGGTTTTGATGTATTATAATTCATAGAATTACCACAAGGGTAACGTCACTTGTCTCTGTAATCTGTCTAATCAAGAACATAGAAGACATTAGGCATTATGCTCAGAGTATATGAAGGGCCTTTGTTATTTTTTTACCAAATCTCCAGTGCTCCTTGGGAGTCAAATTTCTTCGAAGATGACATTTATGGAGATGGCATGACTAATAACTTTCAGGAAAGGAATCGAATTTGTGACTCACTGGAGCAGAGCTTGGTAAATCAGCTAAGTTGACCATGAATCAAGGGCCACAATTAATATGGTGAGTGTTTGGATGTAAATTCAGCGTTGTAATATTCACAAAGCATCCAATAACTAAACAGTAACCAAATATTTTGAGCTTTCATTGTTTGCTCATACTTTCCGGACTACAGCATAACAATTGTTTGGTTCAGTTATACACTTGAGTGAAAGAGTTTTAAGTAGGAGAGAAGCATACGTTCATAGGATTTTTTTTTTTCCTCCAATTTTTGAAAATAATGCCCTTGGCTCATGTGACTGAATGGGCTCATGAGCCAAGTGAGGGCTGATGCTGGAGAAACACAGCGGGTGAGGCAGCTTCTATGGGGTGAAGGAAATAGGCAAAGTTTCAGGCCGAGACCCTTCTTCAGACGTCTGAAGAAGGGTCTCAACCTGAAACGTTGCCTACTTCCTTCACTCCATTGATGCTGCCGCACCTTGTGTAAACTCTTCACCAGTGTGGTTCAAAGAAAATCTACTCTTAAATGTTGGCAGACTACTCATTTACAAATGGGACTTTTTCTACCCAACACCACATTTCTAAAGATGGGGCTTGACCCGAAACGTCAGCCATTCCTTCTCTCCAGAGATTCTGCCTGTCCCGCTTAGTTACTCCAGCTTTTTGTGTCTATCTTCGGTTTAAACCAGCATCTGCAGTTCCTTCTTACACTACTTTTCAGCAGCTGTTTTGTCTTTTCATTAACAGATACTAAGGCAAGCTGTGGTGTCAGCACCACTAATTATTCAGTAGTTATCCCATTAATATTCTTTTTTACACTGTTTATTTATTATCCTGTCCCATTAAAGTAGCTTACTTGTCCATATTGAGAGATCTTAATAGATCAAGGTTTCCTTAAAAAGTTGTATTAATATCCAAAATGGCTACATATTGCAGTCATATCTAAAAAAACCCCTCTAAATCAAGCAAGGTTCAGCATTGAATGAGGATGGGAAATAGCTCATCCTCAGCACTTAACTAGCTTCTAGTGGCTATGATATATAGCAGAATGAATTCTATAAAAGGAATTAGATGGAAAGACAAGAACAAATGAAATACTGAAAAGCCATACATGGACATTGATGAGGGTATTTTCCATGCTTTGTCTGTGTTTGTGGTTAGTGTTGTGGCCTCTAGCCAAAAGTAATGACCTTTCATTGAATTCTGAGTAGAGTTAACTTGTGGTGATGTTTTGAACTGCACCTTCAAACACTCAGTGTAATGGGGTAGAAATGCCATCAAGAATACTGAATATTGTAGCTGTGTTCTTTACATAATAGTCCGTACAATCTGGAGCACAGAAACCAGCCTTTAGCCGTGCTTGTCAGTTCCACAAGCTTCATCTTACCCTGTTCTCACTTCGCCCTCATAACTTTTCTCTTCTGTGCCTACATTAAGGTTTCACTTACTTTTTGACTGCTCTATGTGGCAGAATTTTATGTTGTTATAATTTTGATTTTAATTATTTCAATACATAACACAAATGATTCCTTAAATCCATAACCTTGCACTATTTGTTTTCATGCCTTCCGGTTCCACACTTGCATATCAATCCGAGTACCTTTGCTTGCTAAGCAGTGACATCTGTTAGAAATAACCCAAAGGTGAATGTCACGTGAATCTGAGGTTTTGTGACCTCCATGTTACTTGTTGATGCTTGTTACCCAAATTACTTAAAATATTGAAGGAGAATAAGTACCTGTGTATGACCAGACCACTTCTGACCAAATAGATTAAGTGGTTGTATCAAGACCAATCCTGCTATTATTTACCAATTGTTCATTCCTCCTCTGACCAAAAATAGCCGAGGATAGCATTCAAATCATGCACACACAAGTCACAAGATGATAAAGAAAATAAAGAAGACCATGTAGATGTCTCCGATGATCTTTTGTAAAGTACCCGCAGCCCTTCGCTATCACGATATGCATCTATTAATGGACATATTCATTTGTTAGTTTCTTAAAATTGGTGTCTTCCACATGTAGAAACTTGTCAGTTCTGGCAAAATAATATTTATGGAGACACGAGGAATTGCAGATGTTGGAATTTTGAGCAAAACACAAAATGTAGGTGTAACTCAGTAGGCCAACCATCATCTGTGGAAGGATTGGATAGGCATTGCTTTGGGTTAAGACCTTATAGTTTCAAGAACCCCTCGTGCCCAATATGTCACCTATCCAAAATCATAATTTTACTTCGGAGTCACGTGAGTGACTACGTGAAGAAGCCCAGCCTGGCGCTGGAACGGCATTACGTCGACGCTGACGGCAGAAGCAAGAGCTGCAGAGGCTAGCTCGTCGACAGCGGTAGGTACGGAACCGGCAGGTAAGTGCAGTTGAAAAACTTTTAGGGTCTGGAAAACTCCGTGCCTGGTGTATTGAACCAGGATTTAAAATGAATTTAAAAACAAAAATAAAATAAAAGATTAAAATAAGAACAGAAATACTCTGTATAAAACAACGGAGTTTAAAAAAGAACGTCCCGGGGGAATACCCAGCGATCGGGACGGGAGATAAATTACGGAGCCGGTTCCGATACTGGTGACCGTCAAAATTACGTTAGGAAGTTTTAGATGCTCCACAAACTTTTGGCAGGGGGGGAAATTTTAAATAAGTCAAAAAGGCCATAATTTAAAAAAAAAAAAGTTAATAAAGGCCTTCAGACGGAAAATAATGGAAATATTCCCTAACCTACCCTAAGGGGGTTTCACATATAAAAAAAGAAAGAAAAAAAGATGAAATATGGTGGGAATATCTACCTCAGATTTTTCTGAAGGTAGTCTCCTTGAGAAAAAAAAACTCAGGAGAAACAAGGGCAGTGAAAAATGAAATGGAAAAACTGACCCTAAAAAATGCACTGATAAATGGTGGCTGGTCATGAAGTACCCACCACAGCACCAGAATAAATATATATATATATATATATATATATTTATAATATATATATATATATGCACAGGTGAATGCACAACACCTGAATAAGAAGTGAGGCCATGGAAAATTACCATGGGAACCAAAATTAGTTGGTTTCTCACTAAAAGCTGTTATGGTTAAAACAGCAGAACAAATAATGAGTGAGGCCATGAAAAGTAAACATGGAAACTAAAAACTCACCAAAGCTGTAATGATTGAAACAGCGGAATATGATAAAAACTTTATGTTTTATAAAAAATATCAACGGTGAATCCGTTTATGATATCCATGGCTCAAATTATATGAGATATAAGGAAATACATTTTCAAAGTATTTCAAACTGGTGCATGGCATTACTATTCAAAAGGAAAAAAAAAAAAAAAGGAAAATAAAATAAAATAAAACGTTGTGCAAATAACTAATATTTTAAAAATAAAATAAATTGCCATTAGTTTGTGGAGCTCAATGGGAAGAAATATATAATATTAATTACCAAATCTGCACTCTAGATTCGCAGATTAATACAAATCAGGTTATGTTAAACTCCTGATTATTATGGAATAAACCTGCCTTATGATAAATCAAAGATATTGATTACAAAAGAACAGACTACTGATCTTTAATCTTTGGGGGAAAAACTATGATCCAATGAAAGATTTGATAATGGATCAAAACAAAGGCAAAGATCTTTAAACTTTGGGGGGAAAAAAAACCCCAAAACAAACTGTGATCCAAAGAAAGATTTGATAATGGATCAAAACCAAGGCAGAAGTGGTATAATCCAACATAGCCTTATCCAAACCCATATAATTGGGAAAAGAAGGCTTGAAGTACGTTGAAGAAGTGCAAACATCTTGTTACAAAATAAATTCATGAAATCTCCAATTGTGGGGGATTACAGGTGTATTATGATCACTAATTTAATATAACTAAGAAAGGATTGGTTCACCTGTATAAGAAAACCTTAAAAAATGATTTTAGGTTTGCACTCAAAAGTAACCCCAATAAAGAAGGGGTACGTATATATATATTATAAAATTACCTCAGTGTAAAGATTTGATGGTATAAACCATACAAAACATCATTTTATATACACTTTCACAGTGTAAGAACATTTTATTAAAATGGAAACATCTTGAACATTGAAATACAGTTGCTATTAACAAATTGTTAATCAATATTACAGGTGCTTGAAATTAATTAAAACCAGTTCAAGGCTGTTAAACAGAATACTGGGAGAACAATTATGCTGATAAAAGATCAGCACTTGCACTAATGAGGTCATGGTCATGGGTTATCTTGATTACATTTAAATTGGAAGGTTATAAGAGTCAGCTGCAAATTAGTGCTGCAATTACAAACCTGTTGGAAGGGAAGGACCTGACCCATTACATAAAGTGTATGCTTAGGCATTAATAAAATATTCATAAATTACTATTCTGAAATTAGGAGTAATCAGCACCATAAGAGGGGGAAAATTGTTCCATGATACAAATATGTCTCATTGTTGTTGACATACTTTGTCCCTCCATTAGGTTAGGTAAAGAGTAAATAAAGCTCCAAAAGAAGGAATACAGAAGCTTATAAGAATATTAATGCCTTTGTGAGAGGCTTATGCAAATATCAAATGATACGTTATCATTATTAAAGTAATGTTAAAAAAAAAAAAAAAAAAAAGGTTCACAAGCTGCTTCAACTATAAGCTTAACAGCTGTTGCAAACTGAAGCAAGTGTTGAAGATGATGTACAGCTTCTGTGAATGTTTGGGTAAAGATAAGAATATTATCTATTCTTATAAGAATAATTGATACGTCTCTTGTTGGGACTGCGGACAATAATACCAGGTGAGCATAAATGGATTGTCCTAAAATTGTTTCCAAACATTTGTATTAATTATTGAAGTATAAGGAGTTATGGATTAAATATCGATTGTTTTATTATGGAAGTGTCCATGTCATATCAAGATGAACAATACCACGGCTGTGGCATATGTTAAAAACACAAGATAAGTCAAATAATAATCATGGGATTATCTGAGTAAACAGATGTGGCATATTCTAAAAGTTTTAGTCCAGCTGTTTATCTCTAAGGCGGAGACAACAAATTTAGGGAGGAAAACACATTGTCATTAATAGGGATTACTTACGATTAATCTGGTTGCATACAGATTAAATCGCCGATCTTTCAAATGATCTTGTGGATAAACCAAGTACAGGAAGGTGGATGCTTTTCTCTCAATTACATGAGGAAAAGATGTTCTTTTGTGTTCCTCATTTTGTTGATAGGGCAGTGTCTGATGAAAATGTAGCAGGACACTGCCAGAGGCATTTTGGTGGCCCAATACGGATCCTTCATGGTTTCATTAATATTGAGTGATGTTGAACCGCTTGTGATGATACATAGTTGCAGTAATTTATTGAAGTCTGAGGTAGGGTCTCGACCCGAGGTGTCGCCTGTCTCCTTTCGCTCTTTGGATGCTGCTGCACCCGCTGGGTTCTCCAGTTTTATGTAACCCTGCAGTAATTTATTGTTGTACAAAGGCATCCATGACATGAAAATATGAATTTGACTATCCGCAGGTTGACCAAACCATTACAACAGTTTGATGGTCAAAGAAGTCTAGGAATGTTTAACTAATATAACAACATAACAATAAAATAATTATGTATAAAAGAAGTGTTATACCTGCAATTTGCAGAAATAAGTTTAAAAAAACCCCAATATTTTGTTATAAGAAATTGGAAGTCTGTGTATACAGTAAAGTTATTTTATCATATTAGATATATGTGAGTTCCTTGTGGATTGCATTTTTCTGAGTATCTATTTGATAGAGTGTTACCGTCCTATTAACGGACAATATACTAACCAAGAAGTTATCAGGTGCATTCATAATATCCCAATATGGAAAGGGATATATATGTGGATATTAATATAAATATATATATATATGTGTGTGTGTATATATATATATATATATATATAATCTGTCCAAAATTGTAATATATAAGTCGGGAGATAAATAGTCCTGAATTGCCTTAGGCAATGGACTCTAATTTTATCAATGATTCAGAAAAAAAAAAAAGGAGTTAACATTGAAAATAATAATGCTGATGACTTTAGTATCGATATAAGAGTGCAAACATTGCAAATATTACGTTATAATTGCATATGGATACAGATTGCATTATCATATATGTTTATGAATTTATCAAACAAAGCACACCAAGAGGAGCTGAAACCAAGGTAAACCTATAAGCATATCCTGTCGGCCTTAAGTTGTGTGTGTGTGTGTGTGTGTGTGTGTGTGTGTGAGTGAACATTGATGAAATAGGTAAGGGTCTCTGTGGTAACGAGACAGCACTACTTATTACACACAAAAACCACCTTAGGTTCAGTAAGAACTGATGGTTCTAGAGGAATGTATTCTAGATGGTTAGAAATTGGATACATTCAGTGGAACTAGACACTGAAAGGTGGAAAATCACTCTGTTAATGAGGTAGATACATTCACAGGAATGGCACGGGATGAGCCGCTCGAGCAAAGATGCAAGGCCGCAGGAGGGTGTAAATTAATGTTAAAGTAAAAGGAACCAGTCATGGTGTCAGGGTTGGACACGTAGTGTTGGGTTCTCTATAATTGTTGCTTTGTCATGCCATCAAAATATATATATCAATTGATATTTTGTGATAAACTTGCCTTTCAATGGAAAGGGCATTAATTTTATTCTTTATAATGTGAAATAATTTATCACATAACTTGAGGCAATGTTTGGGGAAAAATGTGTTATTCGCTCGTTACTGTGTTAAATGAGCCGGACTGTCGTATGGAATAAATTCTACGACATGAAAAACACAGAAAGCTTCAAACTCTTCACGTAGTCACTCACGTGACTCCGAAGTAAAATAGTAAGATTAAACGAGAACTTACCAGTTCGAAGTTTGATCTTTATTTCATGAGGAGTAACGATGAGGGATTACGTGCCCTCCACTCCACACCCTCATAAAATAAATGATCATCTGGTAGTTCTAAATCTATGATGAGCCTTACTATCTTACTCCGGCTATTGTGTTCTGTGTTTTTCATGCCGCTGCTTTGAAGTATGCCGTTCCAGCGCCAGGCGGGGTTCTTCACGTAATCCCTCATCGTTACTCCTCATAAAATAAAGATCAAACTTCAAACTGGTAAGTTCTCGTTTAATCTTACTATTATGTTTGTTACTTATCTGTTAATTGACCTTTGTGTTATTTAGTTATTGGGTACTTTGCAAGACTTGTTTTTCCTGTTAATAATTGAAGCTAAATACTATTATTCATGCGGTTAAGGAGGTATTGATTTTGGAGATTAAAATATATTGAATTTGGAGTGATGAGTACCAAGTGGCATTGAAATCTTTCTTTCTCATCTTTTGATTAAAAATGACAGTCTTGTGTAATTTACTGATATGATTTACCTGTGGTACATGATGAACCAGTATTATTGATAGTGTACGGAATGAAATGGGTTTCTACACATGGAGAACAAATGACAACATTCTACACCGTTTCGACTCGAAACATTGCCTATTTCCTATGCTCCATAGATTCTGCCTCACCCGCTGAGTTTCTCCAGCATTTTTATCTACCTTCGATTTTCCAGCATCTGCAGTTCCTTCTTAAACAACATTCTGCACAGTAATGTTAAAATTGCACAAGGCATTGGTAAGACCAATTCTGGAGTATGGTGTACAATTTTGGTCGCCTAGTTATAGGAAGGATGTCAACAAAATAGAGAGAGTACAGAGGAGATTTACTAGAATGTTGCCAGGGTTCCAGCAACTATGTTACAGAGAAAGGTTGAACAAGTTAGGTCTTTATTCTTTGGAGCGCAGGAGGTTAAGGGGGGACTTGATTGAGGTCTTTAAAATGATGAAAGGGATAGACAGAGTTGACGTGGATACGTTTTTCCCATTGAGGCTAGGGAAGATTCAAACAAGAGGGCATGACATGAGAATTAAGGGACAGAAGTTTAGGGGTAACGTGAGGGGGAACTTCTTTACTCAGAGGGTGGTGGCTGTGTGGAATGAGCTTCCAGCAGAAGTGGTGGAGGCAGGATCGATTTTAACATTTAAAAGTAAAGTGGATAGGTATATGGACGTGAAGGGAATGGAGGGGTATGGTCTGAGTGCAGGTAGATGGGACTAGGGGAAAACAAATGGTCGGCACGGACTGGAAGGGCCGAGAGGGCCTGTTTCCGTGCTGTAATTGTTATATGGTTATATGGTTACACACTTACATGTCTTCAGGTGGTTAAAGGTGGCAACGGGAGCACTTCAAATGAGCTGGACTATTTAGTTTCATTGAAGTTTAAATTATTCCAAATGATTTAGTTTAATTGAGGTTTACACTGTTTGCAAGTGTTTGTGCAATTGTGTATCACAATCTCGAGCAGATCAAATGTTTAGAAACTTAAAAAAATTATTTCAGTATAATTCGGATTAAAAACCCATGAAATAAAATGAAAGTGACGTTATTTCTATTTGGGGAAGAGAAGAAACATGAAGGGTCTCGACCCGAAATGTCACCTTTTCCTTTTCCCCAGAGATGCTGTCTGACCCGCTGAGTTACTCCAGCTTTTGCGTCTTCTGTTTAAACCAGTATCTGCAGTTCCTTCCAACACATGAGGAACAGAAAGTCCTTCTATTGACAAAGAGCACACTGAATTTAATTGAAATTAAGATTTATTTTGTTTTGATTTCTTGATTATCATTAGCTTTATTGTTTGTAAATGTTCTTCTTTTCATCCGTTCTGCCATTTTAGATTTTTCTTCAATGTGATGACTTTGGTGGTAATTCTTCATCTCTTTCTGTGTAGGAAACAGATTTGTCCAAGTTGTTTGCGGGAATAGAATGAGGTGAATGGGAGAAACAATGAATTAATATGAAAACTCAAATCATTCTACTTGCTTTGGCATGTTTCTTTTCAATTTCCTTTTGTGCATGTGCATTTAGCAGTATTTAATTTTGTAACATTTAAAACTAATCAGAAGAAGCAAGACAGTATTAAGCTGTCAAATTTTCAGAAGTCAAGAACAAATATCCAGACTGAAGTATTTACCATACTTTGGGAATTCTGAGGAAGCCAGCATTGCTGCCAGATCCCAGTCCCCAAGATGTCTCCTCCCCATTGAATTCAAAGTAGATAATAATTTCTCTATGATTGTAGTGCATGGGTGAGCACCCTATTCTCTAATGCTCATCAGATTGGGAGATGTGACAGAATGCTGGAGTTCCTTAGAAAGATCCTGGAGCTAAGAAGTTGATTGTCAGCATGAGCTTCAGCATAACTATCCCTCAATGCCTGGATAAAGATCACCAAATCATTGTGTGTTTAAGATGTCGTGACCTGTTAGACCCACCCAGGTATGCACTTAATGGTGGTTTGCCCATTGTCTTATTGTAAATTCTTTCTCAAATGTATTTTGCGTTTAAAAAGCTATCGTTTAGTTTATGTAGATTTTGCTTTTTCCAGCCATTTATGCCCGTTCCTACTCTATTCTTCCTGTGGATCTATAATGTATATTGCTCCTCTTCCTTTGCTTCAAACAACATAGCTCTTAGGGCTAAGGGAATCAAGGGATATAGGGGAAAAGCAGGAACAGGGTACTGATTTTCGATGATCAGCCATGATCATATTGAATGGCGTTGGTGGCCCGAAGGACCAAATGGCCCTACTGCACCTATTTTCTGTGTTTCTATGTTTCTATAATAATGTTAGCAGTCTGGCCTCTATTGTCAATTAATGTACAGACAATTGATTACATTAACAGATATTGCATAGAATGACTGAGATAACAAAGGTATTTCCATCTGAGTTGTGCAACATCTTGGGTAATTCTTATCACAGTTAACAGAACTGGTGTGGGCAAGATATATTCTTGATTTTATTAACTATTAGTTTAGTTAACCAAGCTTAACATCCTCCCTTATTAAAACTTGCAATTATTCACAAATTAAAAGTCAAGAGGGGTTAATTGAATAAGAGAGGTTTATTTAAGATAAACATTAGTCTGGCCTCAGCTGGTATACTGTGTGCAGTTCTACTTGTCATGCTGCAGGAACGGTAACATTGCATTGAAGGGGATGCAGAGGAGATTCACCAGCTTCTTGCCTCGATAAAACCTATCAGCCATGGGAAGAATGGGGAGAGGCTGGGCTTGTTTTCCTTGGAGTCGTAGTCATAGAGTGATACAGTGTGGAAACAGGCCGATCGGCCGAACTTGCCACACTGGCTAACAATGTCCCAGCTACACTAGTCCCACTTGCCTGCGCTTTGTCCATATCCCATCAATCCCTGTCCTATCCATGTAGCTGTCTAACTGTTTCTTAAACAATGGGATAGTCCCAGCCTCAACTATCTCCTCTGGCAGCTTGTTCCATACACCCGCCACCCTTTGTGTGAAAAACGTTACCCCTCGGATTCCTATTAAATCTTTTTCCCCTTCACCTTGAACCAATGTCTACTGGTCCTTGATTCCCCTGGCAAAATACTCTGTGCATCTACCCGATCTATTCCTCTCATGATGTTGTACACCTGTAAGATCACCACTCATCCTTCTGTGCTCCAAGGAATAGAGACCCAACCTATTCAATGTATCCTTATAGTTCACATCCTGTAGTCCTGGCAACATCCTCGTGAATCTTTTCTGAACCTTTTCAAGCTTGACACCATCTTTCCTGTAACATGGTGTGCAGACCGGAACACAATATTCTAAATATTCTAAATGCACAATATTCTAAATGCGGTCGCATCAACGTCTTATAACATAGAAACATAGAAAATAGGTGCAGGAGTAGGCCATTCGGCCCTTCGAGCCTGCACTGCCATTCAATATGATCATGGCTGATCATCCAACTCAGTAGCCTGTACCTGCCTTCTCTCCATGCCCCATGATCCCTTTAGCCAGAAAGGCCACATCTAACTCCCTCTTAAATATAGCCAATGAAGTGGCCTCAACTACCTTCCGTGGCAGAGAATTCCAGAGATTCACCACTCTCTGTGTGAAAACTGTGTTATACAACTGCAACATGACCTCACAATTTCTATACTCAATACTCTGACTGATAAAGGCCAAAGTGCGAAAAGCCTTTTTGACCACCTTATCTACCTGCGACTCGACCTTCAAGGAACCATGCACCTGTATTCCTAAATCCCTCTGCTCTACAACACTACCCAAAGGCCTACCATTTACTGTGTAGGTCCTGCCCTTGTTCGACATCCCAAAATACAAAACATCACACTTTTCTGTATTCAATTCCATCAACCATTCCTCCGCCCACTTGGCCAATCGATCCAGATCCTGCTGCAATCTTTCACAACCTTTTCACGATCTGCAAAACCAATAACTTTTGCATCATCAGCGAACTTGCTAATCTTGCCCTGTGTGTTCCCATCCAAATCATTGATGCTGATAACAAACAGTAACAGGGCCCCGCACCAAATTCTGAGGCACATCACTAGTCACAGGCCTCCTGTCCAAGAAGCAACCTTCCACCTTCACCCTCTGCTTCCTTCCATGGAGCCAAATTGCCATCCATTCAACTATCTCTCCTTAGATTCCATGCGATCTAACCTTCCAGAGCGGGTCAGCGCGTCGTTCACAGAGCGCAGAAGATTATTGGGACACCGCTACCAGCCGTGGAGGGCATCTACCACACACGGTGCCTCAGGAAGGCCGTCAGCATCTACAAAGAATCCTCACACCCTTGTAATAGTCTGTTCGAACTCCTACCGTCCAGCAGACGTTACAAGGCCTTCTACACCCGCACCTCCAGACTCAGGAACAGCTTCATCCCCAGAGTTATAGCTGCTCTGAACCGACCCTGCTGAATACCCCCAACTCCCATGAACTGTCTCCCTCGGATGCTCACGTCGCACAACGACCCGGCACAGACCGCTTTGCACCTTAGACAGTTTTACTGTTCTTTTTTTATAAATCATGTTTCTCGGGGTATCTAAATTTGATCTAAATTGTATTAGTTGTTTAAGTTATGACATCGGATGGAAGCTGCATACCAAATCTCATTGAACCTATGTGCAATGACAATAAAATATATTATTATTATATTATCTACAGCTCTGCCCTCATCAACTTTTTTGGTCACGTCTCCAATAAAAGATGGTGGAAGTTATCTTCTCGGACTGGAGGCCTGTGGCTAGTGATGTGCCTTAGGGTTTGGGGCTGGGCCCGTTACTGTTTGGCATCTACATTAATGATTTAGATGAGATCATGCAGGGCAAGATTAGCAAGTTTGCTGATGATACAAAAGTGAATGGTTTGGGATATCAATATCAATGGTTGTGAAAGATTGCAGCAGGATCTGGATCAATTGGCCAGGTGGTCTGCAGAATGGTTGATGGAATTTAATACAGAGAAATATGAGGTGTTGCATTTGGGACATCTAACAAGGGGAGGACGTACACAGCAAATTGTAGGCCTCTAGTGTTGTAGAGCAGAGGGATCTAGGAGTGCAGGTGCATGGTTCCTTGAAGGTCGAGTCGCAGGTAGATAAGGTGGTCAAAAAGGTTTATGGCACATTGGCCTTCATCAGTCAGAGTATTAAATATAGACAATAGACAATAAATATAGAAGTTGGGAGGTCATGTTGCAGTTGTATAAGACGTTGGTGAGACCGCATTTAGAATATTGTGTTCAGTTTTGGGCACCATGTTATAGGAAAGATATTGTCAAGCTTGAAATGGTTCAGTAAAGATTTAAAAGGATGTTGCCAGGACTAGATGGTGTGAGCTATAGGGAGACGTTGAGTAGGCTTGTTCTCTATTCCTTGGAGCGCAGGAGGATGAGGGTTACAAAATGGTTGAACATCCACAATCAGAACCCCGTTCCTGCCTTCTCCCCATATCCCCTGACTCCACTATCTTTAAGAGCCCTATCCAGCTCTCTCTTGAAAGTATCCAGAGAAACGGTCACCACTGCCCTTTGAGGCAGAGAATTCCACAGACTCGCAACCCTCCATGTGAAAAAGTTCAAGTTACATTTATTGTCACATGCGCCAATTGATACAGTAAGATTTGAATTACCATACAGCCATACGAATACAAAGGACACAGTACACAATAGAATTTAACATCCCCACACAGCGGAATCAACGTTTCCCACTGTGAGGAAAGGCAATAAAGTTCAGTCTTCTTCCTGTTTGTTCATCCGTGGTCGGGGCCTTTGAGTCCTCCGCAGTCGACGCTACGGGCGGCTCGATGTACAGGCCCTCTCGCCGGAATGATCGGAACTACGACGTTGGAACGGAGAGCACTCTCAGCGGCTTGGAGTTTCTGAATCGGCCACTTCCTACCAGAGACCGCGCGGCTCCCGTAGTCCACAAGGCCGAGCTGGACAGAGATTCAATGCTGGCGACCCTCGGCAAAAGATCCCAGGACTCTGCGATGTTAAAGACAGCGGCGCCCGCGGCTGGAAGCTCCGCAACCACAACACCCCGGTATTAACACTCAGGCCCAACACTCCGGAGCGCTAACAAGGCGATCCCCAGTAAGGCATTACCCGCTCCATGATGGAATTCAGTGCTGCGCCGCTGCTGAAACTCTGGCCGGTCTCCGGCAGGAAAGCCCATGCCAATCCAGATGGTAGGCTGCGAGGGGGGGGCTTAGATGCGACTCGGACAAAAGAAGCATCCCCCCTCCCCCCCCCCCCCCCACATAAAAAAAACTAAGAAACCTCCAAAACCATACCATTTCAAGTAGCCACCAAATTCAAGTGTAGTTTCATACCATTTCACACATGGTGAAACCACCATAAAACACCACAAAACCATATAAAAATCACATAAAACCACACTCACCGTTCAGTAGACATTCAGTGTGTTCAGTTGATTCACAACTCAGACAGTCGTGACCTCTCCCTCCCCATCTTGCAGAGATTGAGCCACGCCCACCCTTCTGGCTTTTATAGTACCTCCTCGCTCCCTCAGGAAGGGGCATGGCCTTCATGGTGAGATTGACAGCAGAGAGAATCTCAACATTTTTTAAACACTAATAACTCTTTTATTTTTCATCGATGGGAAAAATCCTCTGCACCTGATGAGCGAAGGGGGACTCTGGGTAAGATGGCCAAAAATCATAGCCGTCACGATGTGGTGGGTTTGTGGTAGCATTTCTTCTAGAATCAATATACAGTACAAACAAGAAGTGGTCAAGTTTCGACTTTTAAATATATAGATAAGGCAACACCACTTTTCAATAAGGCAAAGGCAAGACCACTTTACAATAAGGCAAAGGCAACACCACTTTTCAATTACGCCAAAACGCAACACTCCACTTTTCAATAAGGCAAAGGCAACACCCACTTTTGCAATTTCAAACCAACACCATTTTTGCATTTTCAAACCAACACCACTTTTGCATTTTCAAACCACATTTTCAAACTACATTAAGGGCACTCACAGGTCATAAAAAACCACTCACAGTTTAGTAGACATGTGTTCAGTGTTATTCACAGCTCAGACTGAGAGTGTGACCTCCTCGCTCCATCTATGCAGCGACTGAGGCGGGAGTCCAACTTCAGGTTTTATAGTCCCTCCCCCTCCCACCTGAACGGGCGTTTGCCTTCCTGCATGATTGACAAGCCCTTCTCAAAGAATCTCAACATTTTTTTAAACATTAATAAGCGTCTTTTATTTCTCATCGATGGAAAAAATCCTCTTGTCCAGCGCAGGCGGAGGGGGACTCTGAGTAAGATGGCCAAAATCACATGTTGACATGTAGCATTTTTTCTAAATAAATTGCAGTGTAAACAGGAATGGTCAAGATTTGAGTTCATTATATAATCTGGGGCAGATGCTGCAAACCATTCCCCTTAACAAAGGTATTTAACATAGGTAGGGTGTAGATTTTAGGCAAATGGAATAGGAGTGTCCAGAGGATTGAAGAATATTTTTAACGCAAAGGAAACTTTTGAAAATGTGGAACACTTTGCCTGAGGGCGGTGTTAAGGCAGATTGTCTCACACCATTCATGTATTTATTCAGTCATAATACTGCTATAATATTTAATCTGGGCTCATGGATAAATATGTCCCCAACATGATGATGCCCTGATTAGTGTAACAATATAAGGACATGTAGCAGCTGTTCCTGAGTGATTGGAACTTGAGATAAGTTATAGTGATAGAGCAGAATTAGCCTTTTGGCCCTCAAGTCTCTCCGCCCAATCAGATCCACAGCTGATCCTTCTCTCCCTCCTAACCCAAATTCTCCTGCCTTCTCCCCATAACCTCTGACACCAATACTAATCAAGAATATATCTATCTCTGCCTTAAATATACCCATGACTTTGCCTCCACAACCTTCTGTGGCAAAGAATGCCACAGATTCACCACCCTCTGATTTCCCAAAATAACATATTTGAATGCATCTTTGAACATTAATTGAATGCAACATCTCCAGGTTTGCGATTGACACAAAGCTGGGGGCAGTGTTAGCTGTGAGAGATGCTAGAGCAGCAAGGTGAACATGGATAGGTTGGGGAGAGTGGGCAAATGCATGGCAGATGCAGTAAATGTGGATAAAAATTTGAGGTTTGCCACTTGGTGGCACAAACAGGAAAAGTAGAACTATTATCTGAATGTGTCCCATTAGGAAAGGGAGATGCAACAGACCTGGGTGGACAAGGTACACCAGTCTATGAAAGTAAGGCATGCAAGTGCAGCAGGCTGTGAAGAAGCAAATGGTATGTTGCATTCATAGCAAAAGGATTTGATTACAAGAGCAGGGAGGTTCTACTGCAGTTGTACAGGGCTGGTGAGGCCACCCCTGGAGTATCGCATACAGTTTTGGTCTCCTATCTGAAAGACATTCTTGCCATAGAGGGAGTACAGAGAAAGGTTCACCAGACTGATTCCTGGATGGCACGACTTCCATATGAAGAAAGACTGGATAGACTCGCATGTACTCGCTGGAATTTTAGAAGATTGAGGGGCGAGCTTATAGAGACTTCCAAAATTCTAAGGGGGTTGGACAGGCTGGATGGCAGAAAGATTGTTCCCGATGTTGGGAACTCCAAACAAGGGGTCCACAAGTTAAGGATAAGGGGGAAGTCTTTTAGGACCAGATGAGAACATCCATTTTTCACACAGAGAGTGGGTGAATCTGTGGAATTCTCTGCACAAAGTAATTTGAGTTGAGGCCTGTTCATTGGCTATATATTTAAGAGGGAGTTGGGGGGGGGGGGGTGGGGGAGATGTGGTGGGCCCTTGAGGCTAAAGTGAACAGGGGGTATGGAGAGATGGCAAGGTAATGGGAACTTAGATTGGAATGATCACCATGATCATTTGAATGGCGGTGCAAGGCTCGAAGGGCCGAAAAAAAAATGGCGTACTCCTGCACCAATTTTTCTTTTCATGATTTATCTATGTAACATCCTTTAATTCTGAGGCTATGACCTCTAGTTCTAGACTCTCCCTCTAGTGGAGACATCCTCTCCACATCCACTCTATTCAATGAGGTCCTCCCTCAGTCTTCCAAACTCCAGTGAGTGTAGGCCCAGTGCCGTCAAACACTCATCATATGTTAACCCACTCATTCCTTGGATCATTCTTGTAAACCTCCTCTTGACCCTCTTCAGAGCCAGCACATCCCACCTCAGAGTATGGTGCCCAAAATTGCTCACAATATTCCAAACATGACTTGAACCGCACATTTTAGAGCCGCAGCATTACATCCCTGTTTTTGCATACAAATCCTCTTGAAATAAATGCGAGCATTGCATTTGCTTTCTTTATATCGATTCAGATGCATGCCTGAAACATCGTGGCATGGAGAGCTACCGTCAAATACTGGCAGAGTAATGCATTGAGTGCAGATAAGTGATGGCCAGATATTGATGGCCAAAGGAACGGTTTCCATGCTGTAAGTCTCCATTATAGTCTTTCTACAACCTTTCACATATATTTATGTAATGATAACCTTGGAAAACCTGAGGCTGTGAATGGATTTGTCAGAAAGTCCAGGTGGAGTTTAGTGTCTCTAAACTAAGTAAATGGGCGGAGGACGGGTTTCGCTACCTCTGCGTTTTTATCACAACACCTATATCTGATATGTTCCGCACAAACTTCCTGCCTCTGGTTGAGAAAGCTGAAAGAGACTTTGACCGCTGGTCAGTTTTACCATTACCCCTCGCGGCCCGGATAAATCTGGTCAAGATGGTCGTCCTACCCAAATTCCTGTATCTTTTCCAGCACGTCCCTATACTATCACTAAATATCTTTTTTGATAAATTAGAAAGGAGCAACATTTTTTATGGGGTAGCAACCGGCTAGAATTTCAAAAGACGACGATATTACAGTCTCCTAAGAGTGACGGAGGATTGGCACTTCCTGACTTTAGGCGATAACTATTGGGCAGCTAACTTGCAAAAATCTGTATTGGATGGAATGATGACTGCGTCTACACCTAGACGAACACCCTGGGTACACATGGAAAAGGGCGAGTTCACGTCTCCCGTGCGATCTGATCTATGTCCTCCAAACTCCCCGATTTCTACAACATCTGTGGGTGCAGGCCCAATTGTCCACTCTCGCTCAAGATATGGAGTCAACTCAGGTAGAAACTTTGGTTTACAAGGCCCCCTTCCATCTTGACCCCACTGCTTAAAAATCACATCTTTTAAACCTTCAAGTACAGACTCCGCATTCACAAACCTGGCATAGTAAAGGTATCAGTAGTATCAAAAAAAAAACCTATACAAGGATGCATTTTTTCGTCCTTTGCGGAGCTTTCGTCCAACTACAGCCTCCTCACCAAACTCCCACCTTTTCCATTTTTCCAGATTAGGGATTTTTGTGAAGAAGGACATTTTCCCTCACTTTTCCCAAATCGCCCCCCTGAAGCCCTGACCGATTCCATCCTAGCCCTATGAGTCCCAAACCGGAAGAAATGCATCTCTCTTTTGTATAACTTGTTAGGGTCGGTAATATTGGATCCTCATACCTCATTAAAAGCTGCATGGGAGGGCGAGCTGAATATGAAACTAACAGACCAGCAATGGGACTCTGCCTTGGATTTGATCCATTCTTCCCGTCATGGCCTAATCCAATGCAAAGTCCTTCACAAAGTCCACTACACAAATGCAAGATTATCTAGAATATACCCCGCTGTCAAGGACACCTGCAACAGATGTAATCAATCCCCTGCCAACCATAGCCATATGTGTTGGTCTTGCCCTAAGCTGGCGGCCTTTTGGAGGAGTGCTTTTGACGTGATAAGCAGAGCCTATGGCCAGACTATTCCTCCAAACCCACTGTCAGCTATTTTTGGTACTACTCTCCTCCCAACCCAACCTCTCTGTTGCGTTGAAAGCGGGTCCTGGCTTTTACAACCTTGATAGCCCAGAAAACTGATCTTGCTTAACTGGTCCCCCGACACACACACCCTGCTGGATCAAGGAGGTGCTCTACAATTTAAAGCTTGAAAAACTTTGGTTTTCTCTCAAAGGCTCTACCAAGAAGACATTCCCTAGATACATGGAACCCTTTCCTGAACGTGTTTAACTCTCTCAACTTGTTTCCGGACTCGGAAGAGGACTAAGTGGTCACTTCCCCCCCCTTCTATTCAACTGCTCACTGCTCTGTCTTATTGCAGCTGCTCTCTCCCCTCAAAACCCCCCCCCCCCTCCCCCCCCCCCACACACCCACACATCCACACACCTTTTTTTTGTTTTTGTTTTTGTTTTTTTTGTACATTTTGTTTCGTTTATCTTATCGTATTTGTGTGGATGTGTACGTATGTGAGTGTTGTTTGTCCCCGTTTTGTTCCGACCTGATTCGGGTGGATTAAGGGGGGGTAAGGGTAAGGGCTTTGAGGGTCGCTTACATACTGTTGCACAATTATGTCCTGACTATCACTATCTGTTATCATTGTTTGTATGCAAATTGCTGTGAAATTCAAATAAAAAAATTTAACTAAAACTAAGTACAAGCTCTTTGCTATTGTCCATTGCTTTTCCTTCTGCCGGTGGGTCCAATTCTGATTGACCAGACATAGTCATAGCAGTGATGTAATGACAGTGGTATTGCTGCAGGTGAGTGTCTCAGCAGCTACAGTATGTATTGGAGAGAGCACTTCTTTAGTTTCAACACACTTGACTTGCCTTCTGTCAGTGAAATACAGTTTATTTCAGGAGAGCTGGAAATGGGATAAGGTCATAAGCTAAATTGGATCATGCTCTGGGAGATGTCGAGAAAATATTCCAGCAAAGCTAGAGGCTCAATTCAATTAGGTAGGTCTGTGACTGTGGCAGGTCCTGAATAACATCGTGGGCTACAAGATGAAATCAGGGGCAATCTCTGGCAACCTGGCATCTCTACTGGATATAAACTCAATGCCTCCACCCCCCCCCCCCCCCCCCCCCCCCCCCCCCCCCCCCCCCCCCCCCCCCCGGTCGCTACCTGATGTCCACATTACATTCCATCTGATATATGCTTGTTTTTAATGGATCTTATGTCCTTATTAAGAAAGCAGAAACAAGATATCACAAATATCATTGTAAGATGATCAGTTGAGTTAATTGAGTTACAAAGTAACATTCTTAGGGTTATAATTGTCAAGGCTACGCAGTTTTTAACTAGTCATCATACACAAAGAGCTTAATTTAAAGTGTAGCACATCGATTGTTTCAGGGGGCCATTGTGGAATATAAGATTTTCTGTTTTTTACTCGAATTCTTAAACAATTTTTCGCTAATGCATTGATTATCAAATTTCTTAGTGACAGGAGTTCTATAAAAAAACCTATTGAGCCTCTGAATGTTGTCGTCTCCCTGTATGATTTTAGTGCCTGCACAATTTAGAGTATAACTTTAAACTGACGCCTGTAATAATCTGGAGATTATGTGCTTAAATTTCATTTTGCACTAATGTGCAATAACTAGCCTCATGAACAAAGCTTTGATCATTTGTCATTTCATTGAAATAGTGGGGCCTTGCTTGCTGTGGCCTCATTTTCTTCTACAACAGATGTACAGTACTTTGACTTGAAACAAAATCAATGTCTCCTTCATATGTAGATGGACAGATAATGAGGTTTACCACTGATTTAAAGAATGCCACACATGGGTTTTCTCCAAAGGCTTATCAAAATGAAATTGAGACTTTCATTGCCTGACTCAGAATGACATGTCAAAATCTGTTAGGTTAAAGGTCAGTTTTGAGAGATTATTCATGTATTTGAAGTAGAAATTTGGAGAGGCACTCACAGCTTGTTGGAAAAATAATACAGAGAAAAAAAAAAGTAATCTGTGCATTAAAAGGGTTTCTTGAAGCAAAGAATGTGACCTTATAGCTTATTCAGACTTGGTTTCATTGCAAGGGACTTTAATGTTTCATTCATTTAAAGATGCCTTAGGATTTGCAATTTACAAAACCTTCACATCATTTAAATAGACTATTTGACCCAACAGGTATGCGCAGGTAGTTGTGATCAATATGTTTCACATCTGACCAAACGTATCAATGGTAAATTGTGAAAGAAATGTATTATTTCATATTTGAAATATTCATTTATGCAAAATAATAAGGACTTGCAGTTATGTATCCTTGTCCATTTAGAATGCAGGAATAAATGTCTGGCAAAGAAAACTTGGGAAATGAACCATAAATCAAGGAAGGTTAATTAACTAAGGGGAATAGGTTAGTATAAGTGTTTTGTGATGGATATATACAAATATAATTTCAACATTCATTTAAAATGTAGGCATTCGTGTGACTTTTTAAAGTTATATTTTTAAGTTAAGTTATAAAGTTATGTTTTTCTCCTTTGTCTTCAAAGGTCTTTAGCTCTCCTCTGAACAGGTAATTGTGTCAGTAAATGTGACATAACCTGATACATGGGCTTCTTTGTGTGGTGTGCAACTGTTAAGTCACCTCTGCTCTAATAAAAAAACACCCCAGTTTTTGTGTCTTGTCTTCCTATTGACATGCCTCATACCATACCGCATACCAGGTTGCTTCCTGGTTTATAGACAAATAATATGGGGATGCAGATTAGTTAGCAGCTTTGGACAAAGTATCAGAGTTAATGTTTCAGGTCGAAGACCCCTGAAAACTAGAAAGATGCAAAGACAAGTTGCAGTGAGTGTACGCATGAAGTGAATTAAAATAATGATTGTGATAGCTTCATGTGTCACAATTGTTCACGGTGCTATCTAGTTAATAACGGACCAGGGTGAATCTTTCCCCTGACCTCCCCCTCCTCCCTGAACCCCATGCAAACTTGCTCTTTTCCTCTCTTACGTATGCTCATCCCTTGCCCCCATCCAATATTGCCCTTTTATTCCCTATTCTTTCCTTTCCCCCAGTCTGCTTCCAGCCATATAACTCCCTCTGGCTTCGCTCCTCCTCTTTACTTATCTGACACCCTTTCATTTCCTTTTAACCTCCAGCCTTTGTCATTTACACCACCTATCTGCCAGTCAGGTCCCCTCACCTGTATCCACACTATCACAATCCTATATCTCTCGTTTCCCTGATATCCCTGACCAGTCTGAAGAAGGGTCTCGAACCGAAACGTCGCCTGGGTGTATCTCCTTCGCTTCCTTAGATGCTGCTGCACCCGCTGAGTTTCTCCAGCTTTTTGTGTACTCTCCCTCCACCTATCACTTGCCCGGTTATGCTCCACCCCACCTCTCTTTTCCAGATCTCTTCTCCATACTTCATCAATTGAAGAAGGTCCTGATCCAAAACGTCGTCTGTCCATTCCCTGCATAGATGATGCCTGACTCACTGAGTTTCTCTAGCACTTTGACGGATGCTGGAAATATCGTGCAGATCAGACCGCATCAATCGAAGGTCAATGATATGGCATCCGATCTGATTAGGTGGGAGTCAGAAGGAATTCTGAAAAAAATGGGAGATTAGGAATATGAGAAATATGTTCAAGAGAATGGTAACATTGAGGAAGAAGTTGCTCTTGAATCTGGTGGCACTTGCTTTCAAGCTTTTGTGTCTTCTGCCAGACAGGAGAGGGGAGAAGAGAGAATGACCAGGATGAAAACAGCCCTTGGTAATGTTGACCACTTTCTCGAGGCAACTTGAAGTATTGATTGAGTCGATTGAAGGGTAATGGTCCGTTTGCATATTGCCGGGCTGCGTTCAGGATTACAATTTATTTTAGTCTTGGGAACAGCTGTGATCCAATCCAAGAGGATGCATCAAGCAGTGTATTGTGTAGCTGCGGAAATTGGTAAGTATCATTGGGGACATGCCGAATTTCCCTCGTCTTCTGGAGATGGTGAGGTGTTGATATGATTTTAGTTTTGGCCATATTGTCTATTTAGCTGGACCAATCCAAACTGTTGGTGACATTTCCAGCTATGAACCTGGAGCTCCCGACCATCTTCTTTCCTGCACCGTTGTCACAAATTGGGATGTGTACTCCGGCCGACTTGTTTGTGATCTGTGGTCGTGTCATCTGCAAACTTGCAAATGGATTTAGAGAAACATATGGCCGCACAGTCACGAGTGTAAAGGGATGACAGTAAGTGGCTGAAAATGCACCTTGCTGGACTGGTGCGGAGGCGAGTCAAGACTGTATTATTGCCGTAAATCCTGAAACAGAATACAGCTGCTATGTTAATGTAGTATTCTATAAAACCAATAATAAACAACAACGAACAAGTTCAGTATATTAAAAAAAAACACACAAATAAATAGACAATAATAGTGCAAAGTCAAAAATAAACCCCCACATCTATGTAGCTCAGAGCCTATTTGGAGATTGTAGAGTTTAATGGTTGTAGGGAAGAAGCTGCTCCAGAACCTGAATGTTAGAGTTGTCAGGCTCCTCTACTGTCTTCCTGATGGCAGAAGTGAAATGAGAGCATGGCCAGGGTGGTGTGGGTCTCTGATGCTGGGTGCCTTTTTGAGGCAGCGACTCTTGTAGGTCCCTTCAATGTTGGGGAGATCAGTTCCCGTGATGGACTGGACAGTGTTCACCACTTTTGCAATTTTCTTTGTTCCTGGGCGTTCAAGTTCCGAACCAGGTCATGATGCAACCAGTCAATATGCTCTCTACTGAACAACTCCAGCAGTCCAAGAGTGCATTCGTTGACTGAATCTCCTCAATCCTCTAGGACGTAAAGGTGTAGATGGGCTTTCTTTATGATTACATCAATGTGCTGAGTCCAGGACAAATCTTCGGTGATGTGCACGCCCTGGAATTTGAAGCCTTTGACTCTCTCTACCACCATCCCATCGATGAAGACAGTTTGGTGGATCTTCGTTCTTCCTCTTCCAAAGTCCACAATCAGTTCCTTGGTATTACTGACATTGAGGGCAAGGTTGTTGTTTGGGTACCATTTAATCAGTCAATTGATCTCCCATGACACAGTAGCGGAGATGCATTGAAATGCAGATGCTGAGATTTTGAGCAAACCATAAAGTGCTGGAGGAGCTCAGTGGGTCAGGGAGCATCTGGGGATGGAATGGCTAGGTGATGGTCTGGGACGGGATCCTTCAACTTGGAATAGTGATTGCTTTGCAGGTTTTGTGTCAGGCATGTGAATAATGTGATGTGCCATAGCAGGCGAAAGTATGTAATTAAAATCTCCAATACTGGGGATGTTGGCCGAGGGGAAGACCCTGACACTGTTTCACTTATCCTTCCAGTTGAGTTGGCGGATTTTGCAGAGAGAGATTTGGTTGTATCTTTTCGGAGGCTTGAGGTGCCCTGGTGTAGAAACTCCAGATATCAGGAGAGAAAGAAACACTGCCTGTAAGCAATCCAAAGTTTGGTAAAAAGCTTTCTCTATTTTTGAATATTTAGAAAAAATAATGAAGAAAAGTGTTTTCTGATCAGAATCATAGATGGAGGATTTGCAAAAATAGATTTGAAATCCATTTCAAAATATCACAATGAAACAATTTTGGTACTATACACTGAAACATAATTCATTGATAAATGTCAAATGTCACCTACCCATGTTTTTGTTGCCTGGCCTACTGTGCTACTCCAACACTCTGTTCCTTTGTAAACCAACATCTGCAGTTCCTTGTTTCCACCAAGCTTATTGACTTCTAAATCAAACTATTATTTAAAGAGAACACGAAAAATGCCACCAAGTTTTCACACAAAGGGTGGTGCGTGTATGGAACGAGCTGCAACAGAAGGTAGTTGAGGCAGGGTCTATCCCAACGTTTAAGAAACAGTTAGACAGGTACAATGGATAGGACAGGTTTGGAGGGATATGGGTCAAACGCAGGTAGGTGGGACTAGTGTAGCTGGGACATGTTGGCTGGTGAGGGCAGGTTTTGCCGAATGGCCTGTTTCCACACTGTATGACTCTATGTTGCACATCTGTGCGTGTGCCCAATAGCTGTCATTTATCTTCTTTAGCAGACTGAATGTAGTGTATGGCCTTGAGCTAATTTTTCCTCTTGGCTTAGAATCGTGCCAGAAAAACAGTCGAGGTGGATTGGTGCCAGTGTGTCATCTCTGGCTTTTGACTGGGTGGATCTTAGAGCTCAGCTTTGTTAGCATTGATGTTCTAGTGATATTTTGGCTGGCTCTGGGTAGTCGGCTATTGAGTGTTAGCAATGGTGGGATGTGATTAGATGCATTTTGGGCTGCTGGGGATGTGATAGCAATTCTGCTTCCAAGCCACATAAAATGTAAACAACCGCATGCCCTTCTCTATCAGTCAGCGTGACTAGATTTTCACTAAAGCTGTGTTATTCAAGATGGGAAAAATCTTTGACATACTCTACCTGTACCTGGGCTAACCTGTTCATCATCAGTTCTAAGTGGTGATAAAAATGTGCAGAAGTGCTACAGTATGTGTAAATTATGTTAAAGTTCAAGATGCTGAATGTAATAGCATAATGAGTAGTGGAAGGTTCCAAATAGAAAGAAGAGTTGATCATCAATCAGAAATTGAGTTTAATTGAAACAGTGCAGAGGACAAAGACGGAGTTCAGAGTGGTCGTAGGTGAATGGAAATTAAACCATAAACTTGGAAAAGAAAACTACAGATGTTTGAAGTTTTAAATAAAAATAGGAAATGCTGGCGGTAATGGGAAGGTCAGATAGCAGCCTGCTTGAGTATTTCTAGTTTTTCCTGTTTCCATTTTAACAAGTGTTTGAATTCAGTGCCAATGGAGGTGCTAAGCAAATATATCACCTAATCTCTTGCATTTTCCAATGTAGTGGGAATGATATTGTGGGATGTCTCGACAATTGAAGTTTTTTAAAGTAATTATTTCATTCCTATCATCTCTCAGTAAATTTGGGGTGTTGTGCAGTGACATTTGGGGAACATTGACATGGAGGTGTTGCTGCATGTGAGAAGTGTTCACATACATGTGTTCCCCTTGTTCTCTTGACCGATAGAATTTATAGGTTTGGGAGTTGCTGTGGTGAATTTTGTACATGTTGCATACTGTAGCCAGAATGCGCTGGTGATGGAGTGGGAGTGGAGGGAGTTTCTTGCTGGGTGATTTTGAGCTTCTTGAACAGCAATCATCCAATTAATTAAAAAGTCTACCATCATACTCCTGGTTTGCACAATGTTACAGGTATAGGTTTGAGAGACGGGTGTCAGAGGTTATGGGGAGAAGGCTGGAGAATTGGGTTCGGAGGGAGAGATAGATCAGCCATGATTGAATGGCAGAGTGAACCTGATGGGCCGAATGGCCTAATTCTGCTCCTATCACTTATGATATGAAAAACGGGTAATGAACCACACACACTCATTATCCTGCATCTGACCAGCTTTTTAGGCCAGTTTTTATGTGGTTGGCCCATTTAAGTTATTAATTGCTGATGACAGACTGAGGTTGATGATGGGAACATGCAATTGTAATATCATGAATAACTTTGAATATTCAATGGATGGTTACATAGTATTGTTAGTGAACAGTGAAAGGCTGAGAGAGTGAATGTGGAGAAAATATTTCCACTAGTGGGAGAGTCCAGGATGAGAGGTGATAGCATCAGACTTAAAGGATGTTTCTTTAGGAAGGAGATGAGGAGGAATTTCTGTAGTCAGTGGGTGGTGAATCTATGGAATTCATTGCCACACAAGGCTGTGGAGGCTGTCAATGGATATTTTTGGTACAGGTGTCAGGGTTTATTGGGAGAAGATGGGAGAATGGGGTTTGTTAGGAAATATAGATCAGCCATGATGGAATGGTGAAGTAGACGATGGGCCAAATGGCCTAATTCTACTTAATTTGTTAGAGATATTCATTGTCTGGCAGTTACGGTTGGTTATTACTGCACATAGGCATAGACGGTTTTACTTTATGTGGAAGTGGGAAAGGGGTTTATCATTTATCCAGTGCTTACTTCTGACTTAACTATGGAAGGGTAGGCATGGAGGAGCATAAATACCTGAACTCCAGGTAACTGTTTGGGAGATGATGTCCTGGTGTTCGTTTCTCCGGTCATGGTAAGTGGTAGGTATGAAATGTTGATTCTTTGCTCCATTGTATTTGTGCCTGTAATTCTCCCCTGATTATCTGCCTTTCCCCCACAGACTCTATTTGGCCGTGTGATTTTCATCTCAATGCCATTTACATGAAATTGAGAACACAGGATTGAATCTGCTTGTCACGGTGCAATCTAGGTCTGTTAATACTATTCAGAGGAGGATTCTTATGTAAAAACTAATCTTGCTGCATATTTTCCAAAGACCATTTAAAGACTTCTGGGAGTCTTCCAATAAAAGCCAGAAGCTATATTCTAAAGGGGATCCAAAAAGTTTATAACTAGTGTGTGTGTCAATATCAAGATTAAAACATGTTACAATGCTGGGCGATACAGAATTATCCAACCTTTTTGTGTCCTCGGGCACCTGGTATTCTCTCCTGAATGTCATAGTAGGTAAAATTGCTGCATAAAGTTATAATTTGTGGAAACTAACTGCCAAAATAAATGTTATTTTTAAACCTTCATTGTTTTGTGAGAGGAAGAAATTCTAACACAGATTGACATTACATTTTCATCTACTTTGCGAAAGGCAGAAATGTTCTCTTCGGCAAAATTGTTCTTTTACAGCTTTATTGTGATAAATTTAAAAAAAAAAGGTGGAATCGATCCTTTGTATGTTTTCAAAAAATCTTTTCCAGATGTCTTAAACTGCATTGCAGTTCTTTTTATCTTTTATCAGTTCATTTATCTCTTATGTTAACATTCACTGGCAATCTATATGGGTTACATCAGTGAAGGCTGCTGCTGTTATTCATTCATTTGTGACATCCACATAGGGGTTATGGGTTTATTTGGCAGGATCTTGCTTTTTTCTAAATATACGCTGGTTCTTTTTATCAATAAATATACACTTGTGAATTTAGGACTGCTGCAGACTCTTGTTTAATACATCTTTTTTGCCTGAATGTTCATTCTTATTCACTTGGTAACATGTACTGTGCTGGTAGGATCTGGGAGTGCAAAGATGAAATTGAGTTTTACCACTAATGTGTATCTTGTTAATCTCAGATAAAGGTGGAAAATGCTGAAAATACTTGGGAGGTCAAGAGCATCTGTGGTAAAACAAGTTAAAAGTTCATGTCGATGTTCTGAAAGATGAATCCAGTTCCTCCCTCTGCTTACTTTACCTGACAAGCATTTCCAGCAATTTCTGTTTCAAAATCTCAATACTATGCATTTAAATTTGAGTAGTTGTTTTTTTTCTGAAGAATGATTGTGTGAACACAAGGTGCTTCATTGCCTGGATTCATTCAATAAATTGCTGTATTTTAATGGAATTACTGAAATAATCCTGAATCATAACACAGGCAAGTCTACTGTTTTCTGCTTGGAATAGTTCCCATTACTTATTAAACAATATATTTTGGAGTACTTTCTAAAAATAAGGATTGAGGATGTCCAGACGTTTTTATTTGGACCATACTGATTATTGAGCCAAACAGCATTCCATTTCTCTGTGGGATATTGGCATTGTATGTTGAAAATTATTTGCATTTACATTTTGACAGGATTGAAGTGGATTTGAACGAATCTGTCTTGTAAAGATAAACACTTCATCTAATTGTAACTTGTAGGAATAGGTTTCAGATATTTCAGAGATGCATGTCCAAAACTAAATATGAAAGGTAGAGTTTCCTGAAGCTTGACCAGAAAACTAGATTTTAAAGAGAAAATGGAATTGGGGGGAATGGAAGAAGTATATCAGAAAGAAATTCATGTTGGGCTCACATATCTGATGCCAAAAATGGGGCCAAATGCAGGATTCACAAAAGATCAAGGAGAGTATGGTTGTAGGTAGCTTATGGTTGTGGGTGGTAAAATCCCATTTTCCTGATAAACCTACAGTTTGTCCTCTTGAGTACATGTCCAAATAGTTTGTACAAGTTCTGAAAAATATTCTCCCAACAACTGCGCAACTGTTCCAAGCCTTAACAGTTATGTGACCATTGCTCTTTTTACATATTTTCCTCCAGTTTTACTACCAATTGCTTTGGATCTTTGCCAGTTTATCCACTTTTCATTGGGAGTGAACACACTTAACATTTACACCATTAACAAGTGTATTATTCAGTTTTCAGTCAAGTGTGATCTAAGTTATTTTAAAATGATGTCTGATCATTAATAAATGGGTCATGCAGTAAATTAAACCTCGTATATTTTTCTCCTGTAAATACCTCATTCAATATTTAATTTATGTGGAATAAAGAGGGTTGAAAATAACTAGATTGAACATGTCTGGTGTGTGATAGACAGCGATGTAATGCAAGAACATTATGGCAGAGTTGTGAATCCTCTGCAGATAATCAAATCTCTGATTTTTGAATCTAAAATTTTGAATCGGCACAAACATATTAATTAAAAAAATTAGGAACAGACTCTTGTTTCTCATTTTTCAGGCATCAAAGTTTTATCAAACAGTTATTCAACAGTTTTGAATAAATGTTCCTTATTTGAACGTGCTTGTGTATGTAACACAAGGTGCATCTTGGGGGTTCAGATGAAACACAAATGAGGATACAGTTGATGGGGCATTTCCAAAAATGTTTGAATGAAAACAGATACATATAATAACACAAGGTAATTTATTGTTTTGGTTTATCTTTTAGATATTTTATACTGTGGTAAGTGCAAGGTTCAAGAGAAAGTAATTTAAACATATTAGGTGCATGTTGGTCACAAATTTCAAACAAAGCACAAAGTGTGACCTGTCTCAATTATTTTAAAGATATGATTAATTTAAAGATTTCTTTGTAACAGTTACATGAGACATAATGGCTGTGGATTGAAATGTCAAATGTAGCAGAAGGAAGACAGCAACGGTCACAGTGGGCCTGAGATGTATTCTAAGCAGATTGATGCAAACAAGCAAACATTAATTTAGGAGGAGATAACAGCATTAACTTGCAAATATTTTGCCATCACAGTGATTGGGGAGACAAGAAAGGAAAAAGAACAAAATAAACTGCATTGGTATATTATGGCCCGATCTGCCTGTGTATGTATAAATATGTTTTTTACCTTTGGCCCACTGCAGCAGATGCAGATGCTAGGCTTACAAAACACTTTGGTTCAACCAATCCAAAGTTACAAGATGAAATCCCAGCATGGCAGCTGGAGGTATAAAATTATGTTGGTGAAGTAACCTGGAGTGGTAAAACAAGCCAAGAGTCTATCAGATTGTCATATAAACTAAACAAATTCATTAAATCCCTGAAAGAAGAAAAACTGTCACCCTTAATTTGGCCTTTGTGGTTTCTATTAACGTTCAGCAGTCCTTTAAAGTGGTCTGGCAACTATTCGCTATTGAGTTGGCCTTTAAATGGCAGCTGTATTTGTGTAACCCACGTGTTTTGAATGCTAAACAAAGTGCAGAGATTGAGTGTCTGTGATGGCTAAAGACTATTTTCCTGCTCTACACAGTTAATTTCATTTGGTAGGTGGAGTATTGGTGGCCTGCTGTGTGCTTTCAATCTACATTCATAACTGAAAACAAAAACAAAAAGGAGAGGAATCCCTTTTTAAGGGCTGGATCAATTGAAATTGTTCTGGAAAGGACTTCTGTTAATCTTTGTTTTCTGGTCATTTTGGTAGACGTGGCTGGAGTTTATAATTTTTAGTTTGAAATTGAAAAAGTAAATGCAGGTTTAATTTGTATCCAGTAAAGACCTTTGGTTTGGTTATATTTCTTGATTAACATTTTCTTCTGAGTTCTCCAAAAATAGCTCTGTTATGCATTTTCTAACATATTACCTCAAGTTTCTACAAACTGCTAGAATTAATATCTAAATACAATTTCAATTACCAAATTATTAAATATAGACAAACATTTATTATAGGATATTAAATTGGGTAACCTGAGTAGGTCAACCTATGATGAGCGTTTGTCGGCATTGGGCCTGTACTTGCTGGAGTTTAGAAGAATGGGGAAAATGTCAATCATAAAAAATGAAATAGCGGCACATTTGGATAGCAGTAACAGGATCGGTCCGAGTCAGCATGGATTTACGAAGGGGAAATCATGCTTGACTAATCTTCTGGAATTTTTTGAGGATGTAAATAGGAAAATGGACAAGGGTATGTAGTGTACCTGGACTTTCCGAAAGCATTTGATAAGGTCCCACATAGGAGATTAGTGGGCAAAATTAGAGCACATGGTATTGGGGGTAGAGTGCTGACATGGATAGAAAATAGGTTGGCAGACAGGGAACAAAGAGTAGGGATTAACGGGTCCCTTTCAGAATGGCAAGCAGTGACTAGTGGGGTACCACAAGGCTCGGTGCTGGGACCGCAGCTATTTAAAATATACATCAATGATTTAGATGAAGGGATTCAAAGTAACATTAGCAAATTTGCAGATGACACAAAGCTGGGTGACAGTGTGAACTGTGAGGAGGATGCTATGAGAATGCAGGGTGACTTGGACAGGTTGGGTGAGTGGGCAGATGCATGGCAGATGTAGTTTAATGGGGATAAATGTGAGGTTATCCACTTTGGTGGCAAAAACAGGAAGGCAGATTATTATCTAAATATTGTCAAGTTGGGAAAATGGGTAGTATAACTGGATCTGGGGGGTCCTTGTTCATCAGTCTATGAAAGTAAGCATGCAGGTACAGCAGCCAGTGAAGAAAGCGAACGGCATGTTGGCCTTCATAACAAGAGGAGTTGAGTACAGGAGCAAAGAGGTCCTTCTGCAGTTGTATAGGGCCCTAGTGAGAGCACACCTGGAGTATTGTGTGCAGTTTTGGTCCCCTAATTTGAGGAAGGACATTCTTGCTATTTAGGGAGTAGTTCACAAGGTAAATTCACAGGATGGCGGGACTATCATATGCTGACAGAATGGTGTGGCTGGGCTTGTATACTCTGGAATTTAGAAGGATGAGAGGGATCCTATTGAAACATATGAAGTTATTAAGGGTTTGGACATGCTAGAGGCAGGAAACATGTTCCCGATGTTGAGGGAGTCCAGAATCAGGGGCCACAATGCAAAAATAAGGGGTAAGGCATTGAGAACGTAGATGAGGAAACACTTTTTCACACAGAGTTGTGAGTCTGTGGAATTCTCTGCCTCAGAGGGTGGTGGAGGCCGGTTCTCTGGATACTTTAAAGAGAGAGGTTGATAGGGCTCTTAAACATAGCAGAGTCAGGGGATATAGGGTGAAGGCAGGGACGGGGTACTGATTGTGGATGATCAGCCCTGATCACATTGAATGGCGGTGCTGGCTCGAAGGGCTGAATGGCCTACTCCTGCACCTATTGTTTATTGTCTATTGTCTATAATGAAGGGAGACCTCATTGAAACACACAGAATAGTGAAAGGCTTTGATAGAGTGGATGTGGAGAGGATGTTTCCACTAGTGGGAGAGTCTAGGACTAGAGGCCATAGCCTCAGAATTAAAGGATGTTCTTTTAGGAAGGAGATGCGACATTTATTTTGTCAGAGGGTGGTGAATCTGTGGAATTCTTTGCCAATGAAGGCTTTGGAGGCCAAGTCAGTGGACATGTTTAAGGCAGAGATAGATAGATTGTTGATTAGTACAGGTGTCAGAGATTATGGGGAGGCAGGAGAATGGGGCTAGGAGGGAGAGATAGATCAGCCATGATTGAATGGTGTAGATTTGATGTCAAATGGCCTAATTCTACTCCTATCATTTTTGACCTTATGACAGTATAACATTGCAAATAGTGCAGTTGCAAGAATGCGACCCTTAGTTACATTACAGCTGCAACATGTTTGTTCTCTAGTTATTTCAATGGGCACTGTATTATAGAATATAAAAATGAGGAGCCCTGTTTTATTTGCTACTCATGGCAAATGCAATCTGTGCTTTTGGATCGTGCCCCTAACGATGTACCAGGAGAAACCTGCAAGTAAGCTCATTGTTTTAGCACTGCTCAGTTTTCTGAAAATGTATACATAACAAATGAATGCTGATATTTTCATAAAACTAAGATGTATTTTATTTCTAAACACTTCACAGGCTAATTGTGTATAAGTGATTTAAATCTATCGTATATGGTAACCCTTGACTAAGAGTCGGTCTAAATTGCGATTGTGTTGCACAGGGTACCCCTGTGGTCTATAAATAACTGCATTCCTTTTGTGACCTTCCCTAATTCTTTTAGTTTCTGTAATCTGTGTTCTTTCCAGTCTATAGGATCCTAAATATTTAAGAAGATGGCAAATTTCCATTCATTTGTTACCTTAATTAAAGTGGATACTGCTGTCTCTACAATTTCCGACTGCAATGTTAAAGTAGAACAATAAATTCCTCTCCTCATTTATATTAATGCAGAGGTGTAGGATCATTGAATGAGACTTTCTGCCAATATGGCTTAGTTGGCACTTTTGCCTCTGCTCACACAGAAATTGGAGCACATAGATTATATTGCTGTATCTCCATTTTAACAGTCTTTTGAATTGCACAGTAAACAGTAGTTCTTCATTGTGATTTTGTAGTGATTGAACATGCATGTGACTTTGAAGATCATGGGGTCTGTGGTCAGTATTCCTCCCTTATCGGCCAGTCCTACTTGGTGATTTCATAGGCAGCTGCCAGCGACTGTCATAGTCGTAGCAGGTTGCCAAAAAAAATGGTGACAACCTATGTCATCCTGGCGACAACCTACGACAGCACCTATGTCAAGCTACGCGCAATGGTGTCAAACCCACTGTCGGCGAAAATGTTTCAAAATGTTGAAAATTTAGAGGCGACCAGAAAAACGCTAGGACTTTTTGTGATACTGAGGAGACTACTCCCGGCGACCACTGTCGAACGACAATATAGTCACCTGTAGTTGCCTAAAAAATCACCAAAGTGGGACAGGCCCATTAATTAATAGCGCCCAAAATCAGGTACTCTATTAATTCATTTTGTTTCCTGCTTGTGGGTCTACTTTTGGTACAAAACAACAGTGAGCTAGGCTTGAAATATTTAATTGGCTTATAGACCTTCAGTGAAGCAATTTTTGATTCATCAGCAGATGGGCATTATATACAGATGTGGTTTATTTGTTCTTTCCTTTTACCTCTCTCTTCTCCCCAGTGGCAAAACATTTGTAACTTCCTGCTGTTATCTCCTCTTAAATTAATAGTCGCTTGTTTGCATCAGTCTACTTAGAATATATCTCAGACCCACTGTGACCATTTTTTATCTTCCCTTTGCCTATATCTGACACTTCTAACTGAAGCTATTATGTCTCATGCAACTGTTACTAGGAAATCTTCAAATCATTCAAATCTTAAGAATAATTGAGATGAAGTAAAGATCATCTTTGTGCTCTGCTTGAAAATAGTCAGTCATATAGTGTTGAAACAGGCCCTTCGGCCCAACATGCCCACACTGGCCAACATGTCCCAGCTACACTAGTCCCACCTGCCTGCATTTGGTCCATATCCCTCCGAACCTGTCCTATCCATGCACCTATTTAAATGTTTCTGAAATGTTGAGATAGTCCCAGCCTCAACCTCCTCTGGCAGTTTGTTCCATATACCCACCACCCTTTGTGTGACCAAACATGCACCTAATATACTTAAATTACCTTGCTTGATCTTTGTCCTTGTCACAGTATGAGGTATCTTGATGGAGCCTTGACACAAACTAGTTTAACAGGGCCAGTAATGTAATCTTTGGGAAAATTCCCCAACAAAATTACATGTGACATCATACAGAATATGAATATGATGAGAAGCTATTAAGTAAAAGTGTAAATATTTAGAAATTGACCCTTCTGTCAGATGCACTTCGATTACTGAGAAGTAATTGACAAAAATGATTGTGAATATTCCTTACATTAACATCGTCCTTTGGAATCAAAAGAAGTTCTGATACAAAGCAGATACAAAGCTGCTCCATTGCTCAAGTATACTAAAGGGAAGAGTGAAGCTGGAACAATACCATTGTCTCATTGAACAGTCGCATAAATGGGAACTTGAACTCATTTAATAATTATGGATTAGATCAACAGCAATAGAACCCAAGAAGTACATTATACATAGTCTTCAAACAATTTGCTTAAAAAAAATAATTCTGCTGTTCAAGTGTATTTTGGTGAGTCTGGAAGTTGTTAAGCACCGAAAGTAAACTATGATTGCTTTGACACTTGAATGACCCATACTTGATTTTTCCATCATTTTAAAAGATTTGATCAATTCCTCGGCTGTATGTACTTCATCAGTTGTCAACGATAAGCTATACATTATTATTTCCATCTTTGGTTTTTTATTCAAAGATCGTGTTTAAAAGTTTCATCTTTAAAACTGCCATGGCTGTTCTACTTAACAATCTCACTGCTTAAGAAATCTGCCATGGTTTTGAATTATTATTGTCCAGTGCTAAGTTACATTAGGAAATGAGAAAGTAAGACATAGTACAGCTTGATGGACAGATCATTATGATGCCTTAAACACATGTTGGTGGATTTTCTATCCTCCATTAACTAAATGTTAATAGATAAAGTCAGTTAAAGGTAACAAATGTGACCTGACACAATGGGCACGTTTCTGACACCATTTCAGAAAATGGTTAATTTTACATTGTCAAGTTTTTATAAAGTTGCATAATGAATGAAATTACATATTGAGTTATAAGGGCTAACACATCCTTTTGTATTGGTATACATTGGGTGCTGGATACTTTTGTTTCTCATAAACATATTAAAGAATACAATAGAAGCTCAAGGGGAGGTCTTTTTTCCAAAATTTTTTTAAAATTAATGTATTCATGTATGGCATATCTTTGGACTGGTTAGCACACAACAAAATCATTTCACTGTACACGTGGACAATAAACTAACTAAACTAGGCCTTTAGCTCATGCTTACTAACGTTCTCCCGTGACCTGGGTGGATTTTCCAGATCTGCGTTCTCCCACATTTAAAGACTTACAGGTTTGTAGGTTATTGGGCTTGGTACAAGTGTAACATTGGTCCTAGTGAGTTAAGGATAGTGTGCGCGTGTGGACCTGGTGGGTTTGGAAAGGTGGTCCAAGCTGTATCTCTAAATAAAACTAAAACTACACAATAGATCATAACTAATCTTTCATGCTATGGGCACATTTTCTTGCACCAACCACATTCCATGATTTTTTCTTAGCGTCCAAAAGTTTTCAAGCATGTCTTGAATGTACTGAGCATTGCCTGTGTATATACAAGATGGTGCGAGAGGGATGTCTATTTTGCACAGATCTTGCAGGAGAACAATAAAAAAAATAAACCCTGTTGCCCAAATTTTGAACTTTTAAAATCTGAAAATCTGCTGCAGAGCTGCGCTCTAGCCAAAAGTGTTTTTAAGCTGTCCAAATGTATCATGTATCTCATTAGCCATGTATCAGAATAAGCACCTCTGGAATGCGAGCACTGCACGTGCTTGTGTCAGGAAGGCTTCCATTTTTTTTTTTTATGTGTGCAGACAACATGGTTAGCAGGTGATCTTCAGGTAAGACGAAGCTCTAGTCCTCTTGAAGAGCATGGACCTGGGAAGAGGACTATGAAGAGTAGAGTTTAGGTGAGGCAGAAGTACGGTTATGGAATGATTGAAATCGGTTGTATGGGTCTATTCGGTTTGTCAGCAGGACATGAATGAATAAACTGCTATCGTGGCTGACTTCATATAATACGTTGGGCGTGGGTTGTACCTTCAAAATTATTCTACGTCTTCCCGAAACTGAAGATCTGGATGAACCCTAGATTCTTAATCTGGTATAGGCTAGATCTGTGGCATTTGGGGTGGTGAGCAGAGTTATAAGAAGTCCAGGTACGACATCCTTAATGCATTGCAATCAAGAGCAATTCCAGGCTAAGCTGGAGTACTTATGGACTCTAGAGCAGCGGGTGACAGGAATGGAGAGCATGTTTCCTCCAACAAGGGGAAACTAAGGAAATATGTGCAATTGATGCCATTGATTCTGGATGATATCCAAATATGCATTTACATGCACTTTGAAAGGAAACAACTATGTCACAACTACACAAGCCCCCACAGCCCCTGTGAACCTTGATTTCAGTGGCAGATTTCAGGCCGAAGTGGGAACCTCCTTCAAGAGGGTGATCCACACAAATCATCTTTACTGTCAACAGTGTACCTGGTAGAGGTAGACAAAAGTGCTGGAGAAACTCAGCGGGTGCGGCAGTATCTAGTGGATCAAAGAAATAGGGCAACGGTTTCGTGCCGAAATCCCTTCATATAACAATGTAGTGGTGGGGGGCGGGGAGAGAAAGGAAGAAGAGGAGACCCGATAACTGAGAGAGCTGAGAAGGCGGGAGGAGACAGCAAGGGCTACCAGAAATTGGAGTAAGTCTATGTTTATGTGCTAGGGTGTGCAAACTGCCCAAGCAGAATATGAAGGTTTTGTGGCACCCTGCTCCTCCAATTGCCGTGGTGCTCACTCTGGCCATGGAGAGTGGCCCAGGACAGAAAAGGTCGCTTTCGGAATGGGGGGGATTTGAAGAGCTGAGCACGGGGAGTTTCAGGATTGGTTAATGCGGACCGAGCGAAACGATCGCCAAGCCTACGCTTGTTTCACTGATGTAGATCAGTGACATTCTAGGCAGCGGATGCAATAGTTGAGGTTGCAGGAGATGGCAGTGAGAACCTCTGTCGCACCTGGAACGACTGCTTGGGGTCCTTGAATGTAGACGAGAGGGGAGGGTAAAGCAACAAGTGTAGCATCTCTTGCAGTTGCAAGGGAAAGTGCCCAGAGAGGAGGGGGGGGGGGGGGGGTTGGGTGGGGGTGCGGGGGGGGGGAAGGGAAGAATTGACAGGGTGATTACGGAGGAGAGGTCTTTGCAGAAAGCAGACAGGGCGGAGTGGAGATGGGAAGATGTGGCGAGTGGTGGGGTTACGTTGGAGTAACGAAAAAAAAAAATTTACGGAGGGACTTTTTGTTGTATGTACCTAGTGGGGTGAAAGGTGAAGGACTAGGGGACTCTGCCCTTGTTATGAGTGGGGGGGATAGGGAGAGAGAGCAGTGTTATAGGGTATTGAAGAGACCCTGGCGCAAGCCTCATCTATATTTGGGGAGGGGAACCCCCGTTACCTGAAGAATGAATTTTGTCTACCTTCGATTTTCCAGCATCTGTAGTTTCTTATTAAGTACGTTGTAGAATGCTGAAGGGTTGAGTGGTCCAACTGGCTGGAGTATTCAAGAACATCTTCAACCTCTTGCTTTGGCGGTCTGATGTTCCCACTTGCTTCAAAATATCTATTGTATCGCTGCCCAAAAAGAGCACGGTGACCTGCCTCAATGGCTACCGTCCAGTAGTCCTTGCATCCATCATAAAATAGCAGGAAGAATGCAGCTGTGCATTGGCTGGCTTCCTATATTTCATTACACTCATTACATTAATTTATGCATTATTTTATCTATAGTTGTCTTCAATGGATTAGGTTATTCATCCAGTCGTCTTCATTTACTTGTTATTTGTGATCTGTTTACATTGCAAATGAATGAAACTTGTAGGATCTCAAGTAAATGATTGTCACTGATCTTGACATTAGAGACAACTTGCATCTTTACTTATAATCCCTAATGCCAATGGGTATAATACAACACTGAATGAATCAGCATTTTGAAGCTTTTATTGAGGCACTTCATAATGGTTAATAGGAAATAAGCAATTGACTGCAACTGGACCAAAAAACCTTTAACGTATCTAAGTAGAACTGGTGTTTGTTTTGTTTACCGTCATAAGGCAAAGATCTTGTTTGTATTCCGGCTCTTTGAGATTCAACCTGAGACCAGCACCTCGGTGATCTAATATGAGAAGAAGTTGTTTTGCAAACAAAGTTTTCACGCTAGGGCACTGGATTAAAGAAGCTGAAATGTGAAGCAACAAACCATCTACTGGAGGAACTCGGTGGGACGAGCAGCATCTGCTTAAAAAGTGTGTTTAATACCTTCATCAGGCATGCCAGCATCCTGCCTGATACTGTTAAGGGCCCCAATCCAAATTGAACTAGGATTAGCATTCTTTTTTGGGGCTGTTCCCTTAATCTTTCCTTTATGTAGCTCACTAAATACTGCTCACAGCTTTGACCAAGAAGGTTGTGAATCCAAAAGTAGAGCAGAACATGCCAGAAATACTCAGCAACATCTGGAGAGAGAAATAGAAAAAAATAAATCTTTTAATCATACATTAGTTGGGCCAATGATAACACATATAAACTTTAAAATTGTTCCCAATGGTTATCGGCTGAATGTTGTTTCTCTCCCACAGATGCTGCTGACTTATTGATTAATGCCATTACCTCCTGCTTTAGGTTGTAGGTTCAAGTCCCACTGGAGCACAAATATTTTGGTTGATGTGCTGGTGAGGTAGTGAAGGGATATTTAAAAAGTGGCAGTGCCATCTTTCCAATGAGACTAACCTAACTTCACGCTAAGGTTTTCATAGCTATACTTCAAACAGCTCTGGTGTTCTGACAATTACTTATCGCTAAATGAGGATCAGTGAAAGGAATTATCTGACTTGATAAAGAAGACCCAGCATAGATTTTCTAATGATAATTTGTTTTTGTCATACCTGATCAAGTATTTTTGATGACATAGCAGAGAAGATTGTTTAAGGGAATGTAGCATGTGTGTTGATTTTCAGGATGTATTTGATAACGACCCATACTCCAGGTTAGTTAGCAAAATTGAGGGACATAGAGTTAAAAGGTCAGTTGTGGCTTTGGCTTAAAGGCAGAAAGCAAAGGTACAAATGGTTGTTTGTCAGTCTGCAGTATGTGCTGGAGAAACTGTTGCCTTGATTGCAGGTGACTTTAGCCCATGAGAGGGATCGAAAGGCTGGGCATTAGCTTCCCCTGAAGCAAAAGAGCCAGAGGGATAATTTGATAGAGGTATAGTTTAATTATGAAAGGCATATAGTTAGGTATATATCACTCTTTTTCCGATTTGCAGGGTAACAAAAACAAGGGGAATACTGCACTTTAAGGTAAGAGGAGGGAGTTCCAAAGAGTTGTTGAATATCCGAACAAGCGTCTAGAAGAAATGGTGGAATCAGATATGGTAATTATGTTTAATAGACATTTGGATAGGCACATGTGTAGGCAAGGCATAAAACCATACGGACCTAATACAGGCAGATGGGATTAGTGTAGATGGACGAAAAGGTTGGCGTGGATATGATGGGCCCAAGAACACGTTTCTGTGTGAATGTCACTGACTCTGTGGTGAAAATGGTGATCTCCATTTAAAATAATGTATTCGACTTAATGTACTATGCATGCAGGATAAAATTTCCTAAAGTAGATGACAAAGATTGGAGTTGTGAAAAATGGTGAGGAGGAGAGTTGTAAACTGCAAGGAGCCTTTAGCTGGTTGAATGGGTGCCACATGATGGTGAAATATTAATGTGGACAAGTCTGAATTGTTGCACTTTGGCAAAAAGAAAACAAAAAAAGAGACATAATGGTGCACTTTTGGTGTGCAAGGAGAAAGATTTGGGAATATATGTGCTTAGAAAATTAAAAAAGTGTATTTTTATGAAAGGTAGTTTGTTGAACACAGCATAGACAACAAACGGGAAAGGAAAGGCATTGACACATGCATGCAAATGGGATTAGTGTAACAGGACATCATTTTTGACATGGATGAGGTGGTCTGAAGATGTCTGCTTCAGTCCTGTACACACTGTGATTCTATAAAAAGCAGAGTGATTATGCTGAATCTGCATCAAACACTGTTGGAGAATTGCAACCAAATCCAGACATGTGGAAAGATGTAAATGTCTGGAGGAAGTAGTGGAGAGGTTTATTAAAATTAAAATCAAATAACTGCAGATTATTTACGGTTGACTGAAAATGCCTTTTTGCTGGAATAGCCCAGTTATAAAGTTAGACCTGAAAAGCTGGGATTGTTCTTCTTAGAGCTGGAAAGGTTGTGAGATTTAGTGGAGTGTACAGGATCATGACTGGATTAGACATCGTGAATTTGAGGAAAGGCCCCAATCCGAAACATCACCTAACAATTTCCCTCCCTGTAGTCTTTGCATTTTCATCCTGAGTAAAAGGTTGTGACAGTCTACCCAATCTATGCCTCCCATAATTTTAAATGCATCTATCAAGATTCAACATCCGATGCTCGAGAAAAAGCAATCAAAGTTTGTCTAACCTCTCTTTATAGCTAATGGCCTTTAATCCAGGCTGCCTCTACATCCCCCTCCCCCCCCCCCCCGGAATCCTTCACATCCTTCCTGTAATAGCACGACTTGAACTGCACACAATATCCCAAATGCTGCCTAACCAAAGTTTTCTAAAGCTGCAACATGACTTCCTGACACTTATACTCAATGTCCTGACCGATGAAGACCAGCATACCATAAACTGCCTTTACTGCTCGATCTACTTGCAATGCCACTTTCTGGATACTACGGACGTGGATCCCTCTGCACGTAAATGATATTGAGGTCTTGCCATTAATTGTATATTTTCCCCTTATATTTGCAAGATGGATCCCTGATTTGGGAACTAATGGTTTGCTCTATTAGAAGTCTGCATGGACTCCATGGCCCCCAAGCCGTAGCATCTTTACTTTATGATCATTATGGTGCTAGCACTTGTGTGAGCTTGTTGCATGCAAATTATGTGCCATGTTTTCCTATGTTTGCACTCGTGATGCTTCTGAGATTAAAGGTTGTGGGTCTTGAGATCGGATATTCAGGCAGATTTTCTCTTAAAGCAGTTATGACACAATGGAGTCTCCCACTGTGATGTGTTTTGTTGGAATGGTCTGAGCACATGAATAATCTGGCAGAGTTGTAAAAGTTTAAAAGTTTAAATTTTTTATGACATTTTGTTTTGGCTTTTGTTTGCAACATGGTACTGATCAGACAAGGTGAAGTGATAGATAGTATTTATAAATGGGCATGATCATAAACAAACCACCTGTTGTACATTCTGGGTTTGAAAGTTATTTCTGTGAATGATTTGAAATAACATCCCCATTCTTATAGTTTTAAAATGTTATCAGTATGAACTGCAATACATGTTTTGTGATTTGTACTAAAGGAAGTTTAAATTATTTTTAGCAATCTTGTGATGCATTAATATTGAAAAATGCATTCCAATTTATATTCCTTTGAACATTATTAACCAATTTTTTAAACATTGATTGTTTTTGAATTGGAAAATGAGTGAAAGGATTGTTCATTCCATCGAAGATACACCCGCATGGATCGCTGTAATGAGCTCTTGGGGCTCACCTATATGCTTATGTTCAACTACATATTTCTGTTGCACTTTCATTGATGATCATTGATGATTATTGTGGAATTAAATTGCACACTTCCTGGGTGAAGAGACAAAAGAGACATTGGATAAGGGAGGGGAAGAGTGAGCATGACTTGAAGCCGAATGGTGTACTCATGGCCAAAATAAAAAAATATTAATTTGATTTCTCTCTTTTTATTTGGACGTTCTCTGATCTTCTACCAGAAGGTCTGACTAGAGCTATGTTTACTGGCTACTCATTGCAAATGTAAGGAAGGGGGTTCAGGAACTAAAAGACGTTCTGTCCCAATTTCAAGATTGGATGTTCTTGAGACGGTATTTCCAATTTCCATCTCAGATTTTTCTGTACAAACACACATTTTTAAAATAATTTTTTGAATAAAAATTCTTTAAATTACTCACATAGTTCAGCTTTGTTCTTTTATATATTAATTTTATGTGAAATGATTAGCAAATTCTAAACAAAAGATTAAAGGGGGGAATATCAGATTGAATAGTGTATGTGAGTTCACTGTCAAACTCTGGAAATTAGGCATATAGCCATAGGCGAATGAGCTCCTTAGTAACTATTTAAGCTGCTAAATGCTTACAGCAAGCTTATTGTAGAAATGGTTTACCATCATTTGCAAGCAAAGTTTTTATTTTAGTTATTCAATACATTCATATTGACCACAGGGGTATTGGCACTTGCATGCAAACCCATATCTGAAGATCATTTCAGTTCTTAAATTTAAATAATTTTTATTGTATTGTTATATGGAGGATGAATACTGTTTTTAAAGTCATCACTCCAAAATAAAATCACCAGGAACTTGTCTCTGGCTAACTGACTTGAGCTGCCAAGCCCAACTGTATATTTTTTTAAAAACTGTAGCAGCTGAAAATCTAAAATACATGTAGAAAATGCTGGAAATGTTAGGCAGTTTGACCTGGTGGCTAAATAATACAGTAGCCGAAACGCTAATAACGCATATGGGGAAGTATAGATTATTACACAAAATCTCCGTATCTAAGGGGTGGCCTGCTGACCCGTCCTCGGGAAGCAAATTAGAGTTAATAGTACATGACCAAGGCCTTCAAGCAGAACTGGGAGAGACTTGACCTACATGCATCAGAAGGGTGGGGGGTTAGAGAATGTTCCTTGATGGGGTCAAAACTGGGTTCCTTGTCGAATGAGCTGCCAAATGGTATAATCTGGTAAATGAGCAAATGGGAGCAGTTAGAGAGTGAGAACACGACAAAGACTATAGGTGTGCAAACTGTAGAGAAGGAAGGTGTAATGAGCTGAGTCATGCACGTGTCAAGGTACAACACTTGTTTATTAAAGTTCACTCGCAGCATTCATCTGCATGGTGATACAGTAACTAGCAGCTACTCCGACTAAATTACTTAAGCAGACTTCTGATAATATAAACTGCATGGTAGGCGGAGCTTCTACTAACGAGCACTACAATTAGTTAGTGAGATGTAACCAATCTGCACAAGGCATGCCTGGCAGGTCAGGTTGATCATGTCCTTCATTCCCAAATGGTAAAAAGGATAAGGAAGAAAGGGGGAATACCAAGCAAACTGAACCTAAGGGGTGTGAATGTAACTGGAGGGAGAAATCAGGATTCCCACCATTGAATCCCAAAAGACCCTGCATCGTGCCACAAGACAAAGATGAGATGTTTGTTTCCTAAGTGACAGTAGGGAGCCACAGATCAATAGGTCAGATGGGATGGAGAAATAATGGGCAGGCAACAAAAAGCTCGAAATTACCTCGAGACGAACACGGTGCCTCCCAGGCTGGTGCACCTAATCTGCATGGTTTTCTTCAGAGCAATGCGAGGTGAGAGACATCAGTCGTTCCTGGTGAAGCAGTGTTTCGCGTCGCACCACTCTTCTTTCCAATCTGTGTTCTACGTTCGATGTGTCACTAATGTCACTCCTCTATAAATGAAGAAATAAAATGATAGATTGAGTGATATAGTTTGTTGATCAATGCTGTCATCTTCAAAGTCCAGTGTGACCTTGAGCTTCCTGTTGCCATTCCTTCCAGTTGCCCAATCTTTTGTCCCACTCTAATCATGCAGGAAAGAACTGCAGATGCTGGTTTAAATCGAAGGTAGACACAAAGTGCTGGACCAATTCAATGGGACATCCCTGGAGAGAAGGAATAGATGAAGAAGGGACTCGACCCGAAACGTCACCCATTCCTTCTCTCCAGAGTTGCCGCCTGTCTCGCTGAGTTACTCCAACATTTGTGTTTACCCACTCTAACCTGTCTGTGGCCTCTTGTCCTATTATACATGAGGCCCAATGTAAGCATGAGAAATAGTCCCTCATTTTATATCTGAGCCCATTGCATTCATCTGGACTCCATATTGAATTCAACAGCCTTGAGTAACTTGATTTTCTGAACCTTAATTCTACTTTAGAAGTAGAGTGGGTGCATCTACTTGCCTTGTTTGTGATTCTCAGGGCAAGTTTGAGTCACAGTGTCAGAGTCATGCAGCATGGAAAGGAGCCCTTCAGCCCAACTGGTTCATGCCAACCACAGTGCCCCATCTAATTCCACTTTAATCCTATTTACCTGTGTTTTTACCCCTATCCCTCTGAACCTTTCTGTGTACCTGTCCAAAAATATATTTTAAATGTTGTCATTGTACCTGCCTCTGGCAGCTTGACAGAGTACTGGGCAATGATGGTCAAGATTGGAAGATATTAAACGCTCTTGAGTTTGCTTGGATTCAGATCAACTGTGGTTTGCTCAGGTTCAGAATGATCTGCAAATTTGTATCCAGGCAGATCAGTGTTAGGAAGTAAAGGCAAAAGCACAGTCAGTGATGCTTTGGGACTGCAATGGGTAAAATATATTGAATGGAGTCCAAATGCATTGTGCTGTCTACAAATCTGGAATCTATCAAAGTTTTTGCTTTTTCTTTCAAGTATGAAATTTTGTATGACAAAAACATTACTGAAATGAAGCGGGGACCTGCTGGACTTGTGTGAGCAGTATAAGCAACTATATATTTCCTTAACTACCAACTATAAAGATTGAGAAGGAAGTGTAGGTTACAGTGCGGACAAACAATGGCAAATTAGATACAGAGGAAGAAAGTTTGGATTGAAGAAGCAAAGAGGACTATTGAAAAATCCAATCTTTAAAAGTTTTGATTTTAAAATATGCATATATTTGATATTTTTATTGTATTGTGAGTTTGGTTAAAGGGCGGTTGAGTGGTACTAATCAACACTATTATATCCTGAAAGGGTAGTCATATTGAAATGAAGATGGCTTAATTTTCAGCAATATTTCTGTGTATATACAGTGATTTGCTGCCAGCCGTTTTTTTTTATTCAAGAGTGAGACTGTCAATGTGATGCTGTGCTGATAAAGGTAATGTCAAGTACAGCACAGCTTGGTCAATTCCATTTGGATACTTGAGTTGAAGCACACAGCTGTCCTTAAAATGACAATGCTGTACCATTCACTTGTAAGTAACAGTGAGTGCAATCTGGCACCACTGTTATTTTGACTTTAATTTATGGAGTATACCCACAACGCGCTGTCAGGAATATTAACATTTGGATGTTAGCACAGTAGTTGTTCATGGACTGGAAATTAATGATCTGAATCTTGATCCACAGGCGTGAGTCCCCACTGCTACAGCTGGGGACTTTAAATGTTGTTAGCTAAATCTGAAACCGATATCTTGTTCAGCAAATGGTGACGATGCAACTACCGGATTATCAAAAAAAAAAGATTTGGGTTCATTCGGGGATGAAAATCTGCTGTGTTTGCACACTCTGTCTTTGTTTGTGCGCTGACTTAACTGTGTAGCCATCCATTCAGTTGCAATAAATTGATGTGTCAAAACACTGAAGTAAGACTAAACTCCCCAGCATCAAAGTGGGTTCTGTAATCACATAAATCACAAAGGGTTGTCCTATGCACTGCTTGAGTTGTGGAAGAACCCGACTAAATGCTCCCAGATGTGTAACTTGGCAATGTGACAAACCCCACAATCATGTGTTGGAAGGAACTGCAGGATGCTGGTTTACACCGAAGATAGACACTGAAGAAGGGTCTCGACCTGAAACGTCACCCATTCCTTCTATCCAGAGATGCTGCCTGTCCTGCTGTTACTCCAGCATTTTGTGTCTAATCCCGTTACTTTATTCACTTTATTTCTCATCTACCTTTTGTGCAAGATGTAACACCAGCTAGTATATGAAGCTTGTTCAATGTGATACTTTGAAACGCTCTTGGCTTTCTGGACTTTGGAACACTTGCAGTTGGCTGAACTACCTATTCTCTACCACTGCCATGTTGGGAAATGTTCACCTAACATTTAAATTTGGCAAAAAAGTCCCTGAGACAGTAGGCTGATCCCTTGGTCCTCAACATGGGCAATATATTTGTGGATGACACACAAATTGATGGTGCAGTGGACAATAAATATGCTTGTCTAAAGTACAACAGGATCTAAATGAACTGGGGAACGGGGCCAAAGAATAATAATAGACGTGGACAAGTGCACTAGGTGTTTGGCATTTGTAAGATCAAACGGACAGGAGTTAGACAGCAAACAGTAGAACCTGTATTTAGAAACGAGAGATAAGGGGTACAGGAATAAAGATTGTTTTTTTTCTTTGGGAGCCAGTGATCAGTCAAATACCACATCAGCATTGGTGCTGAACTATGCTCTCTGTTATATACGTTAATAATTTTGATTTGAATGTAGGAAGTACGATGAGTAGAAGATGGGAAAATCAATGTTGATAGTGAGGAGAATAGGACGAGGCTTCAGGATGGTATTGGTGAGTTACTCAGATGGGTAGAGCAATAGCAAATGACATTTAATCCTCATAAGTGTAACGTCATACTTTGGGAGGACTTTGGTTGGGCATATATACAATAAATAGTGGGGCGAGGGGACTGTTGAGGAATGGTGGATCTTGGTTTACCTAGTTCAAGCATCTCTGAAGGCAAACAGGGGGGGGGGGACAGACTGTTGGCTCATGGGGGGGTTTGTTAAGGGAGTGGTGCAGGTAGCATATAAGATAAATTAGTTTAATTATTGGTTTCATTAGGCAAGGCATAGAATATATGAGCCGAGAGGTTATGGAACAAATTTATAAAACATTGGTTAGGCTACAGCAGGAGCATTGTGTTTAGTTCTGATCGCCAAGCTACAGGAAGGATATGATTGCACAAGAGAGGGTGAAAAATAAGTTTACCAGGATGTTGCCTGGGATGAACCTTTCCAGTTGTGAGGAGACATTGTATTTGTTTTCATTTCAGTGGAGGAGGCTAAGAAAGGTATACAAAATATAGACATGTACAAAACTGGAGGACATGGGTTTATGCTTGTAGATAAAGGAGTAGAAGGGGTAAGAAGAAAAATATCTTCACCAGTGGAATGATTGGAGTGCACGGCTGAGGAGGTTGGGGAGGCAGGTACTCTCTGACATTTAAGAAGTATCTACGTGAGAACAGAATTGTTAGGGAACAGAGGACTGCAGATCAAGTGCTGGTACAAAGTTCCATTGTATTAGGAAATTTGTTGTTGGCTCTATAATGTCTTCATTCTTTCTGAATCTTGACTTCCCCTCAACCACTGTTAACAAAGCCCTTGCTGCATTTCATTTATTTCCCACACTTCTGCTCCCAATTCTTTCCCTCCCTCCAGGCCGAGAAAACATAGAAACATAGAAAACATAGAAATTCAGGTGCAGGAGTAGGCCCATTCAGCCCTTCGAGCCTGCAACCGCCATTCAATATGATCATGGCTGATCATCCAACTCAGTAATCCCCGTACCTGCCTTCTCTCCATACCCTCTGATCCCTTAGCCACAAGGGCCCACATCCAACTCACTCTTAAATATAGCCAATGAACTCGCCTCAACTACCCTCTGAACTCTCTGTTCCAGAAGTTCCAGAACTCACCACTCTCTGTGTGGAAAAATCTTTCTCATCTCGGTCTTAAAGGATTTTTTCCCCCTTATCCTTAAGTTTGTGACCCCTTGTCCTGGGACTTCCCCAACATCGGGAACAAATAATCTTCCTGCATCTAGCCTGTCCAACCCCTCAAGAACAAAGTTAGAATACCCCAGTCCTCACCTTCCAGCCTTCACATTCAACCTCATCCTCCACAATAGACATAAGAAGCTGGAGTAACTCAGGCAGCATCTCTGGAGAGAAGGAATGGGTGATGTTTTGGGTCGAGACTCTTCTTCATCCTCCCCAATGTTGGCCACCTCAGAGGTGCCACCACCAGGCATAACTTTCCCTCTCCTCCCTTCCACTTCCTGAATTTTGTAAGGAATGTTTTCTTCGTGTCTCCTAGGCCCACTCTTCCATTCTCACCAACTATCCCCTCGCCCTTTATTGCACTTTCCCTGAAGTAGTGATTCACTTGCACTTCTTCCCATCTAGTGTACTGCCTAGATGATTGTTTTGCAGAGGACTTGCGTTCGGTCCAGAGGGGCAAATCTGAATTCCTTTGTTTTTCACTTTAAATCCTACTCTTACTCTGATCTTATTGAGAGTGGTCTCCAGCAATGTTACAATGAGGCCCAATATAAGGTTGACAAATAGTATCTCATTTTCTATACAGTATTCCAAGTGCACCTTCGCTACGTCTTATACATCTGCAACATTACATCCCAGCTTCTACAAACAGCACTCTGATGAAAGCCAGCGTTCCAAAAGCTACCTTCACCACAAATCTGTGGTTTGAGCTAATATTTAAAAAAACCTTTAATTCCAATAGCACATATGCAGTTAGAGTTCCCTCATAGATCCAATTATCATTTAAAGCCTTGGTATAGTTATAAAGGAAGGCAGAATTAATCAGAGCTTTTCAGTCATTTTTGGTAACATGTCTGAACAGATGACTGCAGAGATACAAAGATGTTTTTCTGTTTCACAGCAGGAAGAATAACTCTAAAGTAATTAAGAAAGATAAATGAATGTATCAAAATTACTCTGAGGGCTCATTTTACCCTGTGTTGTACTGCTTGTTAAAACATTGCAGCAGGAGGTGTTCCTGCAAAGCCTTCATTCAGATCAATTATATTTTTTATGAATCCAGGCTATTTAAAGTCAAATCACTGATGTTTTCTGCACTGGGATATTAAACAATAACCTTGGTGCAAGGCTGTTGTCCACCAACCTCTCTCGCTTTTTCTCCTCAACAACCCTGGGTTCATCATGCAAAAGAAGCCTAGTTAATGTGAAATATATTGAAGTGGGCACATTTGAATAATTTTCCACTCCATTTAGGAATAAGATTATATTTAGCACTTCTTGTATAATAATTGGTCCATATTTCAGCAAATGATTAGAAATAGGCTGCAAATTGTGCCGTATCAACTTCATTTCTCCTAAATTTAAGTTTTTAAGTGGTATTGAATTAACACGATACCTCTTGTACACAGTTAATTTAAACCAGATAATTTGCACTCAAAAATGGTGCATTCTTGAGTGAATTGAATAATCTGTTTGGCTACAGCAAAATGTTGCTGAAAATGTATCTCTTAAAAAAACATATTCAGTAACTCAGTTATCAAGATAGATAGGAAACATGTTCCTGGGCCTCTGCTTGTGGCAGTCGGATGTCCTTTTATATACTCGTTCTGTGAGGTCAATGCTACTATATTGTATTTTGATATGGTGGTGTTGATGGGCCATGTTTGTGAACTATTACACTTGTCATGCTGATGGTAAGCCCACAGTGATGTCAGATAGTGATCGTGGGAACACAACAAAATGTTCAAGTCAAATGATGATTTTGAACAGGGCCTCGATATGGTGATATTCCCATGACCTTGTAGGTAGGTGGCTCTGATTTTCTCCACCTCTGTGGTTTCTGCTCAGCATTTTGGCCAGAAGGTTTGATTTGTGATTAGGAACACAAGTGAATTGAAGCAGGAAACACATAAGCACACTGCTGTGCCATGATCTAGCTGCAGTATGTTTTATAGTTCAAATGGCACTGCAGTAATTAAAATGCTTTCCTATTTAAGTCTGTAGACTGCCTTACCTATGAGATTTATTTGTATCTCGCCATCTGTTTTGAAGTCATTTCACATTGCATCAGAGAGTCATTGAGCTGTGTCTTTTATCATTAGTGGAATAAATAATATTCTTGGGGCAGATTCAAAAGCTCGTCACAGAAACATACTTTGCATAACTCTTCACAGTTGATTGATGTAATTTGAGGTCTTAATTCCTTGCATGATGTGTTTCTGGTTTCAGCCAGACCACTGTGAGAAAGAAGAGGGGGGAAAAGGGATGACTTCTGTAGGAGGGAAGAAAATATTGATGAACCTATCAATTTAGACTCATCATGCATGGATCATCATCTGCCTGAAGCAACACTCTTCTGTCATCAATCAGAGATCTGGTTGGGGTTGGAGGGACCTAAAAGAAGATGCATTTCATCGTTTGAAAGTCCAGATTTTGTTTAATTAAATAATACGATAATTTGAATTTTATGAACGTTTCCTGAAAGCGCCCTTGTCTTGGATTTATTCATCTGCATTTCATCTCAAACTCATGGATGTTTGAGGTTAATTTCTGGCAATACATTATAGTAATGCTTTCCATTCTCACGGCTCAATCATTATGTTATGAGGAAACTTATAGAAAGGGTTTAAAAGCCTTATGTCTATTTGTATTTGGAACTGGCTTATATTTTGCCCGCACAGCAGAATTTACTTCTAAGCACCAACATAGTTTATAAACACACAAAGTATGGTTTTGAATGTATGTGTATACCAGCACTAGTAAGTTCTGATGTCTATCCATCATAACCTGTATGGAAGATTGTCAGGAACTGCAGGGAAACCACTTAACTGATTATGTATCTCATTTAAATGAGATACAGGGAGGCTTATCTGGAGTGCCGGGGTGTCTAGAGCACACGGGAGGGACCCAGCTCATCAGAGAAGCCAGGGAGAACAAGGGAAACCTGACAGTGCTCTGGCTTGACCTGGCCAACGCCTATGGCTCCATCCCGCACAAGCTGATCCAGACAGTCATGGCCAAGCATCATGTGCCGGGCCAAGTGGCAGATCTCATCCTGGACTATTACAACCAGTTCAACATGAGAGTCGCATCAGGGTCAGTAACATCAGAGTCGAACAGACTGGAGGTTGGGATCATCACAGGCTGTACCATATCTGTGATCCTTTTTGCCTTGGCGATGAACATGATTGTCAAGTCTGCTGAGCCAGAGTGCCGGGGCCCTCGGACCAAGTCAGGAATGCACCATCAGAGTCTTCATGGACGACCTGACTGTCACCACTGAGTCAGTGCCCGGAGGCAGGTGGATCCTGCACGGGTTGGAGACACTGACTGGATGGGCAAGGATGAGGTTTTAGCCTGGAAAATCAAGGTCACTGGTGCTGAAGAAGGGAAAAGTTATGGACAGGTTCCGCTTCAGCATCCAAGGGACACCAATCCCAACTGTCTCCGAAAGGCCAGTGAAGAGTCTTGGCAAGGTGTTTAACAGCAGCCTGAAGGATACAGCATCAGGCCAGGCAACCTGTCAGGAGCTGGAGAGCTGGTTGAGAGCAGTGGACCGGTCGGGGCTTCCTGGCAAGTTCAAGGAGTGGATTTACCAGCATGGTATCCCGCCAAAGATACTCTGGCCACTGCTTGCCTACGAAGTCCCTATATCCATCATAGAGAGAGTGGAGAGGTAAGTCAGCAGCTTTCTCAGGAGGTGGCTGGGACTGCCCAGGAGCTTTAGCAGCATCGCCCTGTATGGAAATAACACCAAGCTCCAGCTGCCCCTGAAGTCCCTGGAGGAGGAGTTTAAGGGCACTCGGGCCAGAGAGGTGATGCTGTACTGGGACTCCAGCGAACCCAAGGTGGCTCAGGCAGGGGTGGAGGTGTGTATCTCATACCTCCAAGGGAGGAAGTGGAGAGCTGGCGAAGCCGTGCTGCAAGCAAAGTCTCGGATACGCCCCACAGAGTCCTGGTGGGAGCAGTGACTCGGGGAAGAGCTGGCCTCGGAATCTTCCCAACTCCTGGCGTCACGACCAGGTTCTTAAACCCACTGCAGAAGTCATCGTCTGGAGGAGGCCCACGGGAGGAAGATGACCAATGAGGAATGGTGAGGAAAAGAGCCATCAAGAACACCACAGAGGCAGTGGAGAAGGCCTCGGGATGGCTCTGGATCAGGAGAGAAGGTCCATGGGGAGGAGCGAATGCCACCTGAACACATCGTGGTCTGATCAACCACGGCTGGGTCGCCTGGGTGAGGGTGGCTGATGTTGAAAGACCCAAAACACCCAATGACCCCAGGTAACATCACTGATGATGTGTTCAGGAGCATCAATAGATGCATTTTTATCAATCAGTATGTTTTACTCAAGTTGCTCAAGTTACAATGGGTGATTAGAGATCTTCCACAGAAATACACTGTGGACCTCATTGCCACATTGCGTTTTGGGCTGAGACCCTTTTTCAGACTTACAAAGGTCTGAAAAAGGGTCTCGACCCGAAACGTCACCTATTCCCTCGCTCCAGAGATGCTGCTTGTCCCGCTGAGTTACTCCAGCAGTGAAATGTTGATCAATGCATCTGGTATCTCCCTATACTACTCATTGAAGATGCCACAGCATGACTGTCTTCAGTAAGGATTTTCCTATCTTATCTTCCTAAATTTTCAATGAAGAGGTTGGTGAATGTCTGAGATTCTTTCCCCAGAGGATTGTGGAGGCTAGATCATTGTTGCAATTTCATGAGGAAGTAAACACATTTTTAAGTGAACTTGGGTCAATGGGAAACTGGCACAGAAGATGAGATGAGGCCCATGGCAAGTCATAATAAATGGGGAGGGGCAGTCTCGAGTGGCCAAGTGACCTACTTGTGTTCTCAAAAGCACCAACAAGACTATGAACAACTCTCCCACTTGCAGGTTGCCTTCCATGTTGTGCAACATTCCAATTTGTAATATTTTCATTATCACCAAGTCTAAATTCCAGTACAACCTATGCAAAGGCTCTTGTGGTTAGTGACAAAGAATTTCTAAGACTGAAGTAGAAAATGGACCAATTGGAAAGTTGGGTGGAACATTGACAGATGGAATTTAATCCCAAAGTGTGTGACGCTATGTATTTTTGGAAGTCAAATAGGATCAGACATATACAGTAATTAGTAGGGAGCATAGGAATATTGATGAGCAGAGAGAACTACGGGTCAAAGTAAATTATTCCCTAAAAGTGGTCAATGGGGGAACGGAGAAGGTACATGGCATGCTGGCCATCATAGATCAAGGCAAATGATATAAGAATGAGGATATAAGAATGCAACTTTACAAAGCATTTATTAAGCTATATTTGGAGAATTGTGTGCAGGTCTGCCACCACACAATAGGAAGGATGTATCTGCATTGGAGAGAGTGCAGAGGAGATGTTGTCTGGATAGGAAGACTTTAATTATGAGGAGATATATTGTAGGAGATATATTATATGGGCATGTTTTCCCTGGGGTGAAGAAGACCCCGAGAGGTATATAAGATTATGAGGTATAGATGGGGTAGATAGTTAAAATCTTTTCCCTTGGTATTGATATAAAACACAAGAATACATAGGTTTAAGGTGAGAAGACAGGGTCTTGGTGAGGCCACACCTGGAGTACTGCGTACAGTTTTGGTCTCCTAATCTGAGGAAAGACATTCTTGCCATAGAGAGAGTACAGAGAAGGTTCACCAGACTGATTCCTGGGATGGCAGGTCTTGCATATGATGAAAGACTGGATAGACTCGGCTTGTACTTAAAATGTAAGCACGAGTTTTCAGAACCAAGGAAAACCGACCGGTAATGTTAATTGCCCGCCAAACTTCACAGCTGTGTATCTCTGGTTTATTAAAAGTTGTCTGGCTTCTCCATTCCAAATACCCCCTTCATCTCCCCCACCCCATCGCCCCCCTTCTCCTCATCTATCTCCCCCCCCCCCCCCCACCCGCCCGCCCGCCGATTTTTTAAAGGACTTACCGTAACACTGCAAGTCAATCTTAACGTTTCTGTTCATCGCGGTGTGTGTCCTTGTAATCACCTTGGCTTTGCAGCGTGGTGAAATTTCACACGCTCTCACAGCGCTCCCCCGCTTTCCCCGCCTTTGCTGTGTGTGTGTGTGTGTGTGTGTGTGTGTGTGTGTGTGTGTGTTCCACTCTTGACACTCGCCATTCCACTTCCCGGTTTTTCAGTGAGTGCTGCGAGCTTGACACTCGCCGGCAGTCTGCTGAAAAATCGCCTAAGTGGGACAGGCCCTTTACGTTAATGGTGGCAGGGATCCATCAGGGTGTAGCATCGCATGAATGCTGGAATCAGTGCTCCTGAATTCCACGCCCTAAACACGAGGCACCAGACATAATTGAAATAGTATACATCAGGGGGAGGAGGGGGTATACAGGTACATCCGAATTCTGAATACTATTCTCCAAATTGTATACATCTGGGGTGGAGGAGGTCGCCATGATCAACGCAGTGGTGGGTGCTGTTCTGCAACTACTACAAGTGAAAATGCATATATTTCTACTTGTATGAAGGTATTTTAAACAAAACCTTCGCTCCCCCTGCTTTTGCTGATGTACAAAGAGATCATCGCTGATTCCTGACGTCATGTAGCTTTCCATGAATCCCTGTATTGTATGGTTTGTAATGTGAGCTAAATGTTTATGATGCCTGCATGTGATTCTTTGACTTTGTGCGGGAACCCGAGTCAGCAAAAAATTGCTAAAGGCCCTGAATATCTGATGAGAAACATTTTTTAAAGCTAATAATTCTGCAGCGATAAGGTAATGCAATAGATGTGAAGTCCCTGTGGGATATCTTGGCCCTGATATTAAATACTTGCACTCGGAAGACATGGTGGTTATGACTGAAACAGCTGTTTTTGCCATGGATCTGTGCACCATTTACTTTAAAGTTCCTTGTATGAGTCACACTCATTGTAAAAAATCCTATCTGCAAAGTAAGGAAAATATGATTAATGCAACAAATCCAGAAACACATTCTCCAATTTGCTACTGCAAGACTTCTTGTAAATTAATTCCAAACTAGAACATGGACACCATGTGTAACACTATCTCTGGTTCCACATGAACATCACTGTGGGCGATCACTTAGCATTTATCTATCCATCTTGTTCTGTCCTTTATTTTTGCCTCTATTGAGATTGTCTGGCTGTTGGAAGGGATGCTTGTTTTCCTTGCAGGATAAAGATAGCATTGTTAATTCCCTGCTACCCACATCGGTGTGCAGAATGCATCACTGGAATGAGAGTGCTAATGGAACCTGTACTAAGAGAGCCATTGAGAAGCATTACCGGCAGCACCTCTATACAGGAAGCTGGGCACAAAATGCAACAATGGCTCATGAGAGCTGGTGTTGGGTAGGACTGGGCATGTGGTCTGGCTGTTCAGTGCTGAGAAGAAGAGCTCAGATTGTGAGCCATTGCTGGGACCATCACCACCGGTGCTTTGTGTACACAGACTGCCTTGATCCTACCGTCTCTACCATCTCCTTCTGTTGTTTGCAGGGGAAGCCATTGATATTTCCATTTATTTGTGAGGCCACACAATTCTTTTCAACTCAGAGATTTCTCTGTGGTAAATCATGTTACAGTAGATAAATCTCCGGACTGGGGAGGGAATATTTCCATCACAGGATGAGAGGAGACATATGATCTGGGCGGTCTGGTGCCTCTGGTCTCCAGCAATGGTCACTGTGCTGACCAGGATTAAGCCTGACCCCCCTGCTTTACTGCTTGTCCAAACCCACCTGACGTCAGCCTCTCCACAGTCTTGTTGGCAATACCTACCTATATGCGAGGTCACCAGCAGAGGGAAGGGTTTTTTCCCAGGATCTTGTGATCAGTGAAAGCCTTGGGATCTTAAATATCCCCCCCCCCCCCCCCCCCCCCCTCCTGTGAAAAAAAAAGGGTTGCAAGTCCTTGGAAAAACAGAAGAGCAGCTCAGGAACAATCTCTTCAACCTGTGATGTCTGTGCCATTAATTTTAGTCAATCCCATCTGCCTGCGCATACACAGGGTATCCCTCTATTCCCGGACTGTTCATATGCCTGCCTAAAGGGCCTGTCCCGCTTACGTGACTTTTCAACGACTGTCTTCGACCTTCAGCCTCGAGGGCACTGATAAACCTCGAGTTGGATCGACCGTCAGCGATGAAACTGTGAGTCTGATCGACCGTCTGCACACACACACAAACACATTGCAAAGGCGGGGGCCAGGGAAAGCGGGGGAGCGCTGTCTGAAATTCACAACTGCGATGAACAGGAAGGTAAAGGGGGGGGGGGGGGGGGAGTGTGGGGAAGAGAAGGGAGAGAAGGGGGGAGAAGGAGTGGAGACACTTTTAAGAAGCCAGACATCTTTAATAAAAGTTTAGCAGGCATTTAACATTACCGGTCGGTTTGCCCCCCCACCCCTTACCTTTTCTCAACCTTCTCATTTTTCTCAACGAGCTTCGATTACCTTCGATTACCTTTGATTGCCTTTGATTACCCTACGATAGCATACCACCTACTATACCTACCTCGACGAAGTCAAAACGAGCTTTCGAAATCGATTAAATACGGCTGGGTATTTCTCATTTTTTACTTCTTTATTTTTCAACTTGCTAAAAAGAAAACGCCGCGACTAACTGAGGGCAAATTGAGTACGCGGGACTACTCTTGACATGAAGGAGAGTTACAAAGACCTCCCTAGGACCTCGTGTTGACCATGCTGCGAGTATGAATCGAGGGCAAACTCTTCTAAACTCGCCAATTAGGTCCCCGCAGTGGGACAGGCCCTTTAATGCCACTTAAATTATTCAGAGACTAATGTGTAAGAACTTAGAACTTGGAAAAGAATTCCAGATATGAACATAAATTATTGGTTTAAAATAAGCATTGCAACAGAAATACTTCACGACATTTGAATTTCCTTAGTTCATTCTTTATTTTGTTAGGTTAATATAAAATGGGAAATAAAACTTTCTGGTTAGTACTTCTGTTACCTAGCAATGCAGTTTTTAAGATTGTGATTTCATATTATTTCACAACCATATGTTTTCTGTGAAATGCATTGGAAAATACAATCATTTACAGATTGTTAATTTTTTTGTGGATGATATAATTTATATCCATGTCCTATATTGTACAAATGTTGTAATGCTCCAAATTATTTTATTTGTACCTGTAGAACATCGCTAGCGTTTATTTTGACAAAAATTAACATTATTGTGTATAAAATATTAAACCTTTGTTTAATTTTATCCGTGTAGTTATACAATACTGCAATTTAAAATATAATCCCAAAGCGGTGATTAAAAGCAATAGAATCAGTAAATGTTAAAATACTGAGCAGGTCAGGCAGCTTCTGTAGAAAGAAAAATTGAGTTAAAGTTTCAGGTCAAACACCTTTGTCAGAACCGGTTAAGTATTTTATCAGATTTGTTCATATCTTCTGGTACTTTTCATTTCGCATACATTTTGTTCAGGTATCCTTTACTTTTTGTTTGGATGATTAGATTTTGAAGCCTCCAGAAAAAATTCATGCTTTTATTTGGCTGTTTGCGATTGATTCATAAAGCAAATTTAATGCAAAAAATGAGTTGCCAACCATTAATGAAAAAGATTAGGCTGCCATGAGAGATCCTCTTAAGATACAAATTTCCAGTTGCACATTCGATGTTGTGTGGTGTGGTCATGCTTGATTGGAAGTTAGTAACTAATTGTATTTTTGGTTGCTAATATTGCTTTTTAGTTGCTGACAAAACTAATCTGCCTTGTCCTAATTAGGAGAGTTTTATTGTAAAAAAATATTGTACGCATTTTCAAATTTAATTGCTCCACACAAATAATAATAAGTTTCCATTATTAATGCATATGTATTTTTTTACAAAGTGAACTGTTGTGAAGTTATGATCAAGGTCTAAAAGGATATGAATCTATTACTGGAACACAAAGAGCACTTGCATTAATTATTTCCTTATTGGCTTTGACATGATTTGATATGGATCCAGATGTTTCGAGGTGAGTGGAGTCAAAGGCGTTTTAGTTATGCATCTGTTAGCACTGGCATCCAAAGAGACATTCTCCCTCACATTCTCAAATAAATGTCCATACACTTCTTATCATAGAGAATTGTAATTGTTGGGAACAATTGATTGTTTTGTGTATTTCAGAGAATCTCACTTTGTGCCTACCATATGAATTGTGAACGTGAATAAAGTTACAGGATTATTGACTATACTTCGCGATGTTTTGAAGAGCATGTTACTGTGCTGGAAAAAGAGGTTATCGACAGAATCTCTTTGGTTAGGACTACGTAATGATAGTGGGAGCATGACACTGCTGAGTGTTATCGATGGGTCAGCAATGAATGGGAGAGAATTGCAAGAGCTAATATGCACAGTAGTTATAGTTATGCTAAACTTTCGTTACCACAATGTAAAGCAGAATAATAATGTCAAAATGAGAAAGTGTTGTGTGAAAAACTGTGTGCACACACACATCGGTGTGTGTGTGGGTGTGTGTTGTGTATGTGTGTGTGTGTTTGTGGTGTGTGTGTGTGTATATATATATATAATATATATAAAAAATATATATATAAATATATTTATATATATATACATATATAATATATATATATATGTGTGCTAGATATATATATATATAAATAGATGTGAGTGTGTATATATATATATGTGTGTGTGTGTGTTAAATGTATTGTGGTGTATGTGTCATCTTGCTTTTGAAACGTATTTCCTTGAAAACCAGATGCAAAAACGCGGTGAGTTTAACATATTTTGGTAGGGATTTAACTTATGATTTTAGAAATCCACTCCTCTCCAAATTTGCTCAATTATGTCCCCAGATTTTGAATAAAACTGTTCACAAGACTCACTCAAAAAAAAAAAAAATCACCGCTTGCCAGCTGCTGATGTCATAATGCCCACATGCCCACCAATCAAGGCCCACCTGCCTCCTGGCCCTGCCCCCCTGCCGCTGTGGATTAATGCAGCTGCTGTCAATACGCACGCACAGTTTTCCATGAGGTATGTTACTCCACCCATTACCCCGTTCTCTCTCATCCCCCATCCTCTCTCCTCTCCCCCCTCTTTCTCTTCCCTTCTCTCTCTCTCCCCTTCCCTCTCTCTCTCCTCTTTTCACTTCCCCCTCTCTCTCTCTCTTCCCCTCTCTCTCATTCCCCTGTATCCTCCCCCCTCTCACTCTCCCTTCTCCCCCCGTCTCTCTATCTCCCTCTTCTCCCCGATCCTCTCTCCCCTCTCACTCTTTTCTCTCTTTTCTCCCCCTCTACTCTCTTCCCACTTCTCTCTTTACTCCCTCTCTCACCCCCTTCTCTCTCTCTCTATCCCCTACTTCCCCTCTGTCTCCCCCCTCTCTCCCCTCTCCCTCCCCTTCTCCCCCTTCCCCCCTATTCCCCCTCCCTCTCTTTTTCTCCCCCCTCCCTCTCTCTCTTCTTCCCCCCTCTCTCTCTCCCCCCCATCCTCTCTCTCTCGATATTGCGACCATCTCCTCCCTTCCCCTCTCCCCTCTCCTCCCTCTCTCTCCCCCCCTCGTCTCTCTCGCCCGCCTCTCTCTCTCTCCCCCTCTCCTCTCTCCTCTCTCCCTTCCTCTCTCCAACTCCTTCCCTCTATCCCCCCCTCCTCACTCTCCCCCCCTCTCTTTCCTCTCCCCCTCTCTCTCTCTCGTCTCCCTTCCTCTCCCCAACTTGCCCTCCCTCCCTCCCTCCCTTAAACTCCCTCCATCCTCCGCTACCCCTTTCCCTCCACTCCCCCCCTACCCTATTCCCTCCACCTCCCTCCTCCCTTCCCCCACAACTCTCCACCCCCTCCCTTTCTCCACCCCCTGTCCCCCCCTTCCTTCCCTTCCCCCGCCTCTCAGCCCCCCTTCCCCCCTCTCTCTCCTCCCCTCAACTCTCTTCTCCATCTCTCGCTCCCCTCCAATCCCCCCTCACACACCCTCTCTCTCCTCCTCCCCTCCAACCCCCCTCTACCCCCCTCTAAACCCCCTCTTGTCCCTCTGTTCTCTTGCCCTTCTGTCTCAGCTCGCTCTCTGTCTCTCTCCTTCTCTCTCTGTCCTCACTCTCTACCCCCCCCCCCCCCCCCCCCCCCTAGACGCGCCTGCGAGTTGGGGGCTATGCGTCAGTGGATAGGCGGTTATGGGGTATGGAGCAAATGAATATATTGAATATAATATCAAAGGGGGTAGTTAGGTGTGTGTGTATGTGGGGGTGGTTAGTGTAATGTGCGCTGCATTGCATATATATATCTATATTATATATATATATATATATATATTATAATATTTATATATAAATATATATATGCATTTATACACATACCAGTGTGTGTGTGTATATATATATATATATTTATATATAAATCAATTTAGATATAACATGAGTGTTGAATTGGGAATCACCCCCTAAATTTAAATTGTCGGGACTGGGATGATTACTGGTCAATCAAATCCAGTTCATCATTTAAAGGTTACTTTGGAAATTTGATAATTTAAAAAACCTGTCTTGGATTTAAATAGTACATGGGGAAAAACGGTTTCCATGTAATCTCCCCACCATGGTCTCTTATGAATGCGCCTGCTGCTTAAGTCATGGGTGGCCGTTGCCAAATTCTATTGTCACGTGTGCAATGATACAATGTAATCCACCGTCTTTAGTATTTTAAGTTTGCAGTAACAAAAGTACTATTACTTTTAATAAGACCATTATTTATGAAAATCCTACAGGGAAAATGACTTTGTTAAATCTGAGTCTTAAACTTACAAGCCCCCGCTCCCCTTTGACATAATTGTCCTTACAATGTGATTTTCTAGAACACGAGGTTTCTTAAGAATGTAACTGTTGCATCATAGCAGAACTACTTGTACTAGAGTATGTTTTTTTTGTGGGACTGGTGAATCTGATGCAAGCAACAAACTGCTCATAGAACTCAGCCGGTCAGCCAGGATCTGTGGAGGTGGAAGGATGTGTTTTGGTTAGGAAAGGATTACCGCATTGGTTCTGAATGAGATGGGTCAAGTGCACAAACTTTCAGGAGAAGCAGTGATCATCACAATTTAAGAAAAGAAACAGAAACCCAAGACAAAATAATAAATTTGGAGGAAGGCCAATTTCAATCGGATGTCAGTGGATCTGGCCCAGTTAAATTGGAAGCAATATTTTGACAGGCATCACTGTGATAGAATAACAAGCTGCCTTTAAGGCTCAGGTGTGGCTGAAGCACATTCCCACGAGGACCAAAGGATGAACAAACAAATCTAGAGTTCCCCAGTTGATGAAAGAGACTTGGAGGAAGATGGAACAAATCATGGTAAGTGGTTGTAATGACAGCAAGAACCTTTCTGTTGTAAAATGAAAATGAAATTAAGAGGCATAAAGGATGTATGTTAATATTATCTATGCCAGCACAAATGAAAATCGATATGTCCCTTAGACATTCAAGTGGCAAAATGGCAGTACAGAGAGGAGTTGGGCTGTTAAAACTTAAAAATAGGAACTTGTGCATGGATGATGAGGCAATGTTAAAGTACTAAATGAATACTGCATCTATTTTTTACCAGAAAAAAGTATCTCCAAAATGATAGTGAGTATTGAGATAAATTAAAAAAATAATAGTATGGAGGTTTTAGGAAAGTGACTGAGTTATCTGATGGTGGATGCATCAGAGAAATTTGAAGGCAGATTGGGAGAAACATCCAGGGGCACTGACTACAATCTTTCAGTACGGTTTCGATACAAGGATGGTGTCAGGGCTGGAGAATGGTTACACCCTTGTTCTCAAGGATAGCAAGGATAAAACCCAGCAACCCCAGCCAGTCAGGCCTTCCTTTTGGAGGAAAATGGGTTAGCCTCGCAAGCTAACGTGGATTTGGTATTGGTATTGGTTTATTATCATCACCAGAGAGGGGGGCGGGGGGGGGGAGAGAGAAGGGGGTGGGGGGGGGAGAGAGAAGGGGAAAGAGGGGGGGGAGCGAGAGAAGGGGGGGAGAGAGAAGGGGGGGGGGGGAGAGAGAATGGGGGGGGGGATAAGGGGGGGGATCGAGAGAAGGGGGGGGAAGAGAGAAGGGGGGGGGAGAAGGGGGGGGAGAGAAGGGGGGTGGAGAGAGAGTAAGGGGGGGATGAGAGAAGGGGGGGGAGAGAGAGGGGTGGGGGGGGGAGAGAGAAGGGGGGAGAGAGAAGAAGGGGGGGAGAGAGAAGGGGGGGGAGAGAGAAGGGGGGGGGGAGAGAGAAGTGGGGGGGGAGAGAGAAGGGGGGGGGAGGAGAAGGGGGGGGGAGAGAAAGGGGGGGGGGGAGAGAGAAGGGGGGGGGAGAGAGAAGGGGGGGGGGGGGAGAGAGAAGGGGGGGGGGGAGGGGGGGAAGGGGGGGGGGGGAAGGAAGGGGGGAGAGAGAGAGAGAGACGGGTGGAAGAGAAGGGGGGGGGGAGAGAAGGGGGGAGCGGAGAAGGGGGGGGGGGGAGAGCAGATAAGGGGGGGAGAAGAAGGGTGGGGGGAAGAGAAAGGAGAGGGGGGGGGCCCGAGCGGGGGATTGGGGAGAGACGCCGGTTGGGAGAGATGCCGAAGCGGGGTGGGGGTCTCAAGAGGAGGCAGAAGGCTATGTGGGGGGGATGGAGAGAAGGCCGGGGGAGTGGAGATCGTTTTTTTCGTCGCCGAGCTGAGTTTTTCTCGCGCTCGTCCTTGCAGCGGTGCGGGTGTCCCTCCCCTCTCATCTTTCCTCAGCGTGGGCGATGCTATGAGTTGGGACCAAAGGAGCGCCGGTCGGGCACGCAGTCTTCAGCTATGACTTTGGTCTTCAGTCGACACTTCCGATTAACAAAGGGGAGGAGGGGGAGGGATGGGAGGTGATGTCAGTCACAGCTGCGAAGACGGTAGGCAGGCAGATCAATTATTCACGTCACAGCGAAAACAGTTTTTTTGCGTTTGGATTTCAAAGTTTGATTGGATTTGTAAACATTTTTATTAATAACTCAAGAAATAAAGCATGAAATTATCAGGTAAGCCAATTTCGGACTCCAGGGGGTAAATCTCTACCAGAATATGGAAAACATTTCCCGTTCGCACGTCGTTTCTTCAAGAAGATCTGAAACACACAAACAAATAAATAAATAAATAAAAACCACACAAAAAAAGAAAAAAAAACAAACAAATAAATAAATACACACACACATCCAAGATCAGAGTTTTATAGTTATATAAGGATTGGGGACATGTTGAATTTCAATGGATATTTATTGTCACAAATGCAATTAAGCATTAACTTGTGAAATACGCTTTGCATATAATGCTGGTGCTGCCATGTTTGGCGCCATCATGCCTGGCCAAACGTCCGGTCCACGTGCTCGGCCTTTTGGATCTGTACCCGGTCCAGCCCCAGGCTGTTGCAGGGCTTCCAGCGGCCCACTCCACCATCGAGACAGTGCACTGCCTCCCGCAGCCGGTCCGCTTACCAGCCCTCCGTCCAACTCCTCCCACTCTAGACGGGTGAGCCGGGCTTCCAAGTGGGTCCCTGGTCCACTGCAGGCAAGTACCCTGTCTGCGGCGGGCGATGCTGGGGCTGCTTGGCAGGTTCCGGTCACCAAACATTCTGAGGAAGAAGAGGTGTTGATGTACTTTCTTGACCATTGCATCAATGTGGTTGGATCAGAACAAATTGTAGGTGATATTTACATCTGGGAACATCTGATTTGTAAGGGCAAACTATGTTTAAGCAATTTGATAGAATTTTTTTAGGATATATCAGATAGAATTGATGACCATAATGCAAACACTGTGGTGTACATGACATTCTGCAGTCCCTTCCTACATATTTTGAATTCTGTACATAAGGTGCTATGCTACAGGCTTACAATACAATTAACTTTATTTTTCTGTGAGGAACTTTGGTTTCTGCAGCCATACAACAAAAAGAAACAGTTTTACAAGACACACAACCAACTCAATTCACACAGACATCCATCACAGTGAATCTCCTCCTCACTGTGATGGAAGGTAAAGTCTTGTCTCTCCCCTGCTCTCCATCCTCTCCCAATGTTAAAGCCTCCGGCGGGTGATGGCAAGTCCCGTGGCCGTTAAGGCCGCGCTGGCGATGCAAGGCCCTGCTCCGGATCTTAATGTTGGAGCCCCCGACGGTTGTTAAAGCCGCGCCGGGCAATGTCAGGCCCCGCTCTGGGTCATTTTCAGCCCTGCAACTCAGGTGGGAAAAGCTGCCGCTGAAAGGGAGCTCCAAAAAGCAGTCTCCCACCAGAGACCAACGAGCTCCCGATGCCACCATCCACAGGCCTGCAACTGGAGCCTCCGAAGCCCGGTCGCAACCGCGTGCCACCACAGCTTCCCCTGCTCCGAGGTCGGCCAGCCCCACGATGGCAAGTCCGCAGGTAGTTCCGGCTGGATGCCGCGCCATGGTGCTAAGCCCCAACGACAACGGACACCCGACAGGGAAAAGGTTGGGTCTCACATGCAGGGAAGAGATTAAAAGTTCCCCCCCCCACATATACACAGTTAAAAATATATAAAAAACACTAGACGAAAACACATTAGACCCCAAGACAAAAATAAACAAAGGAAGGACAGACGGACTGCAGCAGCCGCTGCCATGAAGCGCCGCCCACAATTATCTTAACAGCAATGTTTGATTTAACTTATGAATGTAGGGGTGCGAACTATCATTTCTAAATTTGATAATGACGCCCAACCTGGCAATATGATACATAAGTGACATTGACAGCATGGACATCAAGTTGTTGTATGATAAACAATAGAAGATTGGGGTTAGACACAAAAAGCTGGAGTAACTCAGTGGGTCAGACAGCATCTCTGGAAAAAGGAATAGGTGACATTTTGGGTTTTTGCGTTTTTGACCCGCAACGTCACCTATTCCTTTTCTCCGGAGATGCTGTCTGACCCGCTGAGTTACTCCAGCTATTTGTGCCCATCTTTGATTTAAACTATCTGCAGTTCCTTCTTACACAGAACATGGGGTGAACGGCTGTGATTTGGACTAGCAGAAGGTGAATAATGGCATTCCTCGAGGTTCAGTGTCGGGGCTATTCATCTCTTTCATCTATATTAATGGCATGAAGGGGTGCGAACCATCATTTCTAAATTTGATAATGACGCCCAACCTGGCAATGTTATAAATTTGGAATTTGATGGTGGATTGTAGTAGGATATAATTAGCATGGTGAAATGGGCAGATGTGGTTAATTGTGAGCTTATGTATTTTGTTAGGAGGAATGAGGATGAGATACTGTCCTAAAAGAAGCATAGGAGCAGGAGGACCTGGGCACATCCCTTTCAGATATGATGCCATGACCAAATCTGCCTGCCCATAATCGATATCCTCAGTGCTGGGCCTTATCAATGGAGGCACAGTGCAGAAAATGCTGAACTTTATAAAACACCAGTCTGCCCTCAGCTGGAGTATTGTGTTCAATTGTAGTCAGAACATGATATAAAGGATATAAAGGCAATAGAGTGAGACAAGATAAGATTTGTGTGAATGTTTTTTAGCAAGAGGGACTACAGTTACAAGGGTAGATGAGTGATTTTTCTTTGCTTCTTTTAGAGAAGGCTGGGGAAGATTTAACATCCTGTAACGTTCTTGAAACCCATTCATAAATTGATTTGTTCACAAGCTGGAACATGTTGTGAATGTCAATGTTCTGTTCTCCAACAAAAGTAGTACTGAAGTCGAAATAATTATTCTGGTATAAATAATTTTAATAATGTGATGTACTCACTAAAGCATACAAACAGTTTTAATATTTGTGGAGGAATTGAGGATGACAGTGGAAGAAGGGATGCAGTAACCCCTCAAAAATGCACAAAATGATGCCAAAACCAATCTTTAAACAATACTTGGTTACACACACCTTGGTATTATATTTCCAGATATGTGGAAATTAAGGTTTAATGATGTCCTTGAGAGACCTTGGGTTCTGTGCAATGTAAACAAGGAAAGGTTTTAATTTGCAATTGACAAACTGTTGAATGGTTTGGAATTAAAGCGTACCTAATAACTGACAGTGTTTGACCTTGGTCATGTTGATTCATGATAAATGTTTCATTTTCTATTTAAAGACACAGCATTTCTTCTATTTAATTCACTCTTTCACATTTGTCTAGCATTGTTGGCGAACAGTACAACAAATTAGCAGCAAACAAGACACTGGTTTTGTGAATCGAGTTTGTGAATGCAGCATTTTATGTGTCAATCCACTGTACAAACTGCCTTTAAATGTTCAGAACTCGTGGCTAAAGCACTTGTGAACTAGAATGGTGAGGTTAATTAATGGTTTCTTATGGACACCTTGTTCATAAGTGCAGTTGATCATATATCAAACATTTGCACAAAAAATAATGTGGGGTCTGGACAGGGCAGATAGAAGGAGGCTGTTTCCTTTGGAGGAATCAAGAAGAGATCGCAGAGTAAGTAAAAGGGGTGAATTGAGAAATAGAAAAAAAACTCTTTACACACTAGGTGATTAGAATCTAGAAAGCATTGTCTGCAGATCTGGCAGAGACCGATTCCATTTTGACGTTTTGGAGGCAATTGGATAAATGTATGGATATCTTAATTTCGGAGGCTATGGAGAAAGGGTGGTTGGTGAAACTTGAGATGGACACAAAATGCTGGACAGGCAGCATCTCTGGAGAGAAGGAATGGGTGATGTTTCGGGTCAAGACCCTTGATCAAATTAGTGAATTGGTCTGGTAATGAGCTACTGCGGACACGATGGCCATGTGCCTCCCGTCTGTGCTACAATCAAAGTTCTGGGCTTCTGACAGATTTGTGCTGCAATTATTTTCTATGGTTAATATGACAGTGAAAGAGAAAATAAGTGGGTATTTGGCAGACAAAGATAGTTATGATAATAACAATTATTTCCCAGATGTGCCTAGTGCATGTCTTTCGGGAGTTGTACATCCTTGTCCACCAATTGTTCTTATTTTTTCTGAAACTCGATAAATCTCTCTGAGAAAGTTCCAGTAGAGGGCCTGTCCCACATACGCGATTTTTTCGGCGACTGCCGACACCCGTCATAGTCGTAGCAACTTGTTGAAAATCCAGCGGCGACCAGAAAAAGGTACCGATTACTCATGACCATACAGGCGTCACACCTGTCGCGGCGTAGCCACTAGGGACAGCGCTTTCTTCAGGCTTCCACCACTGACAGGATGCATTTGGTCACCATGGAGATCCCTCCTCTCTCACCAGGTGCAGCTTCTTCCCCTCACCCATCGCTTTGCCTCTCTATGAAGACCCATTCAATAATTCTCCTTGCCAGTTGTATAAAAGAAGCAGCAGGTGGTGAGAGAGGAGGGCGCCCCCATGGTGACCGAGCGCATTCTGTCGGTGGCGGCACGCTGAAGAAAATGCTGAGCACAGGGGCTGCAATGTGAGTCACAACACAGCCGTGTCAACAGGCTGTGCGGTGGGTGAAGAGGAGCTCACTGGTGCAGACCAGCGGCATTGGCGCCTAGTTTTGGTGCAATGACACAAATTGCTGGAGTAACTCAGCAGATTGAATCCGTCTGAAGAAGGGTCCCAACGTCACCTACTCATGTTCTCTACATCATGCTGCCTTAAGGGCATGTCCCACTTGGGCGTTATTTGCTCGGCACGCAGATGGCGCGCAAAATTTTGTACATCCCCAAATCCTGGTGCGCCGTGCACGACCACACGTCATTGCCTACGTCACTGCGCACCATGACCCGTAAATGATGTTGCGTAAATTATGCGCAAATGACGCCCAAGTGGGACAGGCCCTAAACTGACCACTGAGGTGCTCCAGCACTTTGTGTCCTTTTGTGTATTAACCATCATCTGCAGCTCTTTGTTTCAACTACATACAATGATGATACCTTACTGGGTTACAGTGGTCACTCAGCAATAACGGACACCTTTCCCCTCCCATTGTCAATTATAACGAGCGTTTACTGTATTTTCATTCTCGGGGTATTCATTTCCAGTGATTTCATGAAATTTGCCTTGAGCTGCATCATCCTAGTGCAGTGCCGAAAAGATTAGTAAGTGTTGTATAGCAACAAATCAAAATACAGTGAATGAAGGAATTCAACAGAAATAGACTAACCTAATTCACGAAAAGAATCAATAAGAATTCAAAAAGATGAGGATGGATAAACAGGGGGGGTGACTAGAATAATAATGAGCAAGAAAAAAGGAACAGGTACGAAGATGGATTGCATGAACACACCTGGATGAGGATGGTCTGAAAGTGATGCAAATGAAGATGTGTGGAATGTGTGGGATGAAATGGCTACAGCTTTACATATGACTGGAAATACTAACAACGTGTGAAGCAGAAGACCTGTGGGGAAAATGCAACTTCTAATTGCTGCAATGAAGAAACTATACCAGTGGGCCTTAAATTTAGAGCCACAGAGTCATAGAGCGATACAGTGTGGAAACACGCCCTTTGGCCCAACTTGCCCACACTGTCCAACAATGTCCCAGCTACATGAGTCCCACTTGCCTGCGCTTGGTCCATATCCCTCCAAACCTGTCCTATCCATGTACCTGTCTAACTGTTTTCTAAACGATGGGATAGTCCCAGCCTCAACTACCTCCTCTGGCAGCTTGTTCCATACACCCACCACCCTCCGTGTGAAAAAGTTACCTCTCGAATTTTTATTAAATCTTTTCCCCTTCACCTTCTGGTCCTCATTTCCCCTACTCTGAGCAAAAGATTTCATGCATCAACTCGATCTATTCCTCTCATAGAAACATAGAAAACATAGAAATTAGGTGCAGGAGTAGGCCATTCAGCCCTTCGAGCCTGCACCGCCATTCAATATGATCATGGCTGATCATCCAACTCAGTATCCCGTACCTGCCTTCTCTCCATACCCTCTGATCCTTAGCCACAAGGGCCACATCAACTCACTCTTAAATATAGCCAATGAACTGGCCTCAACTACCCTCTGTGGCAGAGAGTTGACTCACCACTCTCTGTGTGAAGAAAGTCTTTCTCATCTCGGTCTTAAAGGATTTCCCCCTTATCCTTAAGCTGTGACCCCTTGTCCTGGACTTCCCCAACATCGGGAACAATCTTCCTGCATCTAGCCTGTCCAACCCCTTAAGAATTTTGTAAGTTTCTATAAGATCCTCTTAATCTCCTAAATTCCAGAGAGTATAAACCGAGTCTATCCAGTCTTTCTTCATAAGACAGTCCTGACATCCCAGGAATCAGTCTGGTGAACCTTCTCTGCACTCCCTCTATGGCAATAATGTCCTTCCTCAGATTTGGAGACCAAAACTGCACGCAATACTCCAGGTGTGGTCTCACCAAGACCTGTACAACTGAAGTAGAACCTCCCTGCTCTGTACTCAAATCCTTTTGCTATGAAAGCTAACATACCATTTGCTTTTTTCACTGCCTGCTGCACCTGCATGCCTACTTTCAATGACTGGTGTACCATGACACCCAGGTCTCGCTGCATCTCCCCTTTTCCTAATCGGCCACCATTTAAATAATAGTCTGCTTTCCTGTTTTTGCCACCAAAGTGGATAACCTCACATTTATCCACATTATACTGCATCTGCCAAACATTTGCCCACTCACCCAGCCTATCCAAGTCACCTTGCAGTCTCCTAGCATCCTCCTCACAGCGAACACTGCCCCCCACTTAGTGTCATCTGCAAACTTGGAGAATTGCCTTCAATTCCCTCATCCAGACATTAATATATATTGTAAATAGCTGGGGTCCCAGCACTGAGCCCTGCGGTACCCCACTAGTTACTGCCTGCATTGTGAAAAGGACCCGTTTACTCCTACTCTTTGTTTCCTGTTTGCCAGCCAGTTCTCTATCCACATCAATACTGAACCCCTAATACCGTATGCTTTAAGTTTGTATACTAATCTCTTATGTGGGACCTTGTCGAAAGCCTTCTGGAAGTCCAGATATACCACATCCACTGGCACGCTACTAGTTACATCCTCGAAAAATTCCACAAGATTCGTCAGACATGATTTACCTTTTGTAAATCCATGCTGACTTTGTCCAATGATTTCACCACTTTCCAAATGTGCTGCTATCCCATCTTTAATAACTGACTCTAGCAGTTTCCCCACTACCGATTTTCGACTAACTGGTCTGTAATTCCCCGTTTTCTCTCTCCCTCCCTTCTTAAAAAGAGGGGTTACATTTGCTACCCGCCAATCCTCAGGAACTACTCCAGAATCTAAAGAGTTTTGAAAGATTATCACTAATGCATCCACTATTTCCTGAGCTACTTCCTTAAGCCTATCTGGCCCTGGGGATTTATCGGCCTTTAATCTATTCAATTTACCCAACACCACTTCCCGACTGACCTGGATTTCACTCAATTCCTCCTTTGACCCACAGTCCCCTGCTATTTCAGGCAGATTATTTATGTCTTCCTTAGTGAAGACGGAACCAAAGTAGTTATTCAATTGGTCCGCCATATCCTTGTTCCCCATGATCAACTCACCTGTTTCTGACTGCAAGGGACCTACATTTGTTTTAACTAACCTCTTTCTCTTCACATATCTATAAAAACTTTTGCAGTCAGTTTTTATGTTCCCTGCCAGTTTTCTTTCATAATCTATTTTTCCTTTCCTAATTAAGCCTTTGTCCTCCTCTGCTGGTCTCTGAATTTCTCCCAGTCCTTGGTATGCTGCTTTTTCTGGCTACTTTGTACGCATCATCCTTTGCTTTGATACTATCCTGATTTCCCTTGTTATCCACGGATTGCACTACCCCCGATTTATTCTTTTGCCAAACTGGGATGAACAATTTTTGTAGTTCATCCATGCAGTCTTTAAATGTCTTCCATTGTATATCCACCGTCAACCCTTTTAGAATTAATTGCCAGTCAATCTTGGCCAATTCACGTCTCATACCCTCAAAGTTACCTTTCTTTAAGTTCAGAACCATTGTTTCTGAATTAACAATGTCACTCTCCATCCTAATGAAGAACTCAACCATATTATGGTCACTCTTGCCCAAGGGGGCACGTACAACAAGACGGCTAATTACCCCTTCCTCATTACTCAAAACCCAGTCTAAAATAGCCTGCTCTCTCGTTGGTTCCTGTACATGTTGATTTAGATAACTATCCCGCATACATTCCAAAAAATCCTCTTCCTCAGCACCCCTGCCAATTTGATTAACCAATCTATATGTAAGATTGAAGAACTGTTTTGCCTTGTCGCACGCATTTCTAATTTCCTGTTTGATACCATCCCCAACTTCTCTGCTACTGTTAGGTGGCCTGTACACAACACCCACCAGCGTTTTCTGCCCCTTAGTGTTTTGTAGCTCTACCCATACCGATTCCACATCCTCCAAGCTAATGTCCTTCCTTTCCATTGCTTTTATCTCCTCTCTAACCAGCAACGCTACCCCACCTCCTTTTCCTTTCTCTCTATCCCTTCTGAATATTGAATATCCCTGGATGTTCAGCTCCAGCCTACGTCACCCTGGAGCCATGTCTCCGTGATCATTAATATCTATCTGCACGTTCAACTCGTCCACCTTATTACGATGTTATACACCGCTATAAGATCCCCCTCATCCTCCTGAGCTCCATGGAGTAGTGACCCAGCCTACTCCAACTTATCCCTATAGCTCACACCCTCTAGTCCTGGCAACATCCTTGTAAATCTTTTCTGAACCCTTTCAAACTTGACAATATCTTTCCTATAACATGGTGCCCAGACCTGAACACAATATTCTAAATGTGGTCTCACCAACGTCTTATACAACTGCAACATGACCTCCCAACTTTTATATCATTCTCTGATGAAGGCCAAAGTGCCAAAAGCCTTTTTGACCACCTTATCTACCTGCAGCAGATCGGCAGCATCCAATTCATGGAATTATCAGATTGGCGCAATACATTAACATATTACAGAGAAGAGTGGTGCCGGAGATAATGAAGACTTGTCCATATAGATCTGGGATATTCCAACAAGACCTTGCACCGTGCCACACAACAAAGATGGTGACACCATTTTTCTAGCAGAAGGGGATGCGAGTCCAGACTAGCCTGTTACCTCGCCTGACCCGAATCCAATTGAGAATTTGTGGCCAATAATGGTGCGATGATAATGAATAAAAGGTAGCCCTGCTACATGCATGTCGTCTTGTTATATCTGAGTGTATGCCTGAGTCGACTAATTTGCACAAGGATAGATATATTAACGAACCCATCAAATCAGTTTCAGATAAGATTTCGGTGATTGGTTCTTAAGAAGAGATATTCAAACATCTGCTGTCTCTTGCATCTCCCTTTCATCAAATGGTATTGGGTTTTACTGTTCATATATTAATTCTGGATTGAGATAAGCAAAATATACTTCTCATACCTGTTATCATATTCCACGTTATTGGTAAAATTCAAACTGCAGGATGGTTAGCGCAAGTCAATGTGCGCCCAGAAATGAGTAGGTTGACATATGATGAAGGTTTAACGGCACTGGGCCTGTACTCGCTGGAATTTTGAAGAATGAGGGGGGACCTCATTGAAACGTACAAAATAGTGAAAGGCTTGGATGGAGCACTCGTGCGACAGTCTAGGACTAGAGGTCCTAGCCTCACGTTGTATATTAATGATTTGGACGAGGGGATTGAAGGCTTTGTGGCCAAGTTTGTGGATGATACGAAAATAGGTGGAGGGGCAGATAGTGTAGAGAAAGCAGGGACTCTGCAGAAGGATTTGGATAGGTTGGGAGAGTGGGCAGAGAAGTGGCAGATGGAATATAGTGCAGCAAAGTGTGGAGTCATGCACTTTGGTAGTATTATTTTCTAAATGGAGAGAGAATCCAGAAATCAGAGGTGCAAAAGGACTTTGTGCTGATGTAGGATTCTCAAAAAGTTAATCTGCAAGTCAAATCGGTAGTAAAGAAAGCAAACTCAATTCTAGCATTTATTTTGAGAGGGCCTGTATACATAAACAGGGATGTAATGCTGGGGCTCTATAAGGCGCTGGTCAGGCCGCATTAGGAATATTGTGAGTAATTTTGGGCACCATATCTGTGGAAGGATGTGCTGGCTCTGGAGGGTCCAGAGGACGTTTACAAGAACGATCCCAGAAATGAGTAGGTTAACATATGATGAGCGTTTAACGGCACTGGACCTGTACTCGCTGGAGCGTAGAAAAATGAGGTGGGACCTCATTGAAATAGTGAATAGTGAAAGTCTTGGATTGAGTGGATGTGGAGAGGATGTTTCCACTAGTGGGAGAGTCTAGGACTAATGGCCATAGCCTCAGAATTAGACGTTCTTTTAGGAAGAAGATGAGGAGGAATTTCTTTAGTCAGAGGGTGGTGAATCTGTATGGGGAGAAGGCATGAGAATGATGTTAGGAGGGGGAGATAGATCAGCCATGATTGAATGGCGGAGTAGACTTGATGGGCCGAATGGCCTAATTCTGCTCCTATCGCTATCACCTTATCTAAAGTTTCCAATCACACTAAGAACAGCTGCTACATGTCCATATATTGTTACACTGATCAGGGCATCGTCATGATGGGAGCATATTCTATCCTTCGAGCCCAGATTAAATATTATAGCAATACTATTTTCAAAATAATAAGTAATTGGATATGTTCATCAATAGAACTACATGTGCATATTTTTAATAACATCGTTATAACCCTGCCTTTCAGAGATTTTGATGGAATGGTTCATTTTAGTTCAAATGTTACTCAACCTAGTTTTTTAAGAACATCCATATATATGATGAATTATTATTGATTATTTGATTTCAGTGTTGCTCTGTGTTTGCTTGGAAGCATAGCATAAAAGTCACTGTGGCATATAATCGTAGAAGCTGGCCATGGAGCTCCTTGAATGTGTTTTGCTTTTTTATTTGAGCAAACTGCTGGTTTTTGTGACCTTAAATACCCCTGCCTTACAAAGATCTGTCCTTCCTAGTCCAATTGACCTTGCCAAAACAATCAATCTTTATTGTCATTCAAAAATACACCAATAAATGCAAGTCTGAACAAAATGTTGTTACATCTGGCTCACCGTGCAACTTTAAATAACAAAAGGATAAAATAGATAAAAAGATAAAATAGATAATAGTGGCAGCACATTACATGGAATTCAAGAGTCTGATGGCTTGGGGGAAGAAGCTGTTACAGAACCTGGCTGTTCTGTTCCTTATACTGCGATATCTTTTGCCCGAGGGCAGCAGAGTGAAAAGTCCATGATGGAGATGTGTGGGGTCTTTTATAATGCTGTTGGCTTTGGACAAGCAACGTTTGCACGCAATGTCCCGGATTGAATGACGAGAAGTCCCGATAATTTTTTCAGCCGTCCTCACCACTCTCTGCACGGACTTCCAGTCGGAGGCTTTGCAGTCCCCAAAGCAGACAGAGATGCAGCTGGTCAAAATGCTCTCAATGGTGCTCCTGTAGAAAGTGGTGAGGGGGATGGGGGAGGTGAGCTCTTCTCATCCGGCGCAGAAAGTGCAGCTGCTGCTACGCTCTCTTAACTAGTGAGGCGATGTTTTGTAACCAGGTCAGACTGTTAGTAATCTGCACCCCCAGGAACTTAGTGCTACTGACCAACTCCACATCGATGTCATTAATGTGTAGTGGCGTGTGACTGTGCCGGTTTCTCCTGAAGTCAACGATGACCTCCTTTGTTTTGTCGACATTCAGGATCAGATTGTTCGTGTTGCACCAGTCCACCAGTTGTTTCACCTCCTCCCTGTAAGCCAGTTCATTGTCGTCCCGGATAAGGTCCACCACTGTTGTGTCATCTGCGTACTTCATGATGTGGTTTGTACTAAACCTGGCACAACAGTCGTGGGTCATCAGGGTAAACAGCAGTGGACTCGGGACACAGCCCTGAGGGGAGCCGGTGCTCAGAGAGATGATGTTGGAGGTGTTGTTTCCAACCCGCACTGACTGGGGTCTGTCAGTGAGGAAGTCCAGTAGCCAGTTACACAATGGGGGTGCTGAGGCCCAATGGACCCAGTATGCTTACCAAGTGCTGAGGGATGATTGTATTGAACACTAAACTAAAGTCCACGAACAGCATTCGCACATGTGTGTTCTTCTCCTCTAGATGTTCCAGGCTCAGGTGGAGTACGGAGGATATAGCGTCCTCTGTAGAGCGGTTTGGCCTGTAAGCAAACTGGAACGGGTCAGGTGTGGAGGGAAGTCTGGAGATAATATGGTCCCTGACCAGCACTTCATCATTATGGGAGTGAGTGCTACAGGGCGGTAATTGTTGAGACATGTTATTGTGGATTTGTTTGACACTGGTATGATGGTGGCAGTCTTGAAACACGATGGGACGACAGCCTGGTTCAGCGAGGTGTTGAAGATATCCGTAAGGACATGTGCCAGCTGATCAGCACGTTCCCTGAGCACCCGGCCTGGTATGTTATCAGGGCCTGCAGCCTTCCGTGTGTTCCCTCCTTTTAGGTCCCTAACAGTTTCCCTTTTCACGGAGGTGCTATAGGTGGAGGGAAAGGGGATAGTTCTTTCTTCCACTACCCTCAGTGTGAATAAATGTTTTCTGACATCCGCCCTGAATGTCCCCACTCTTTAAGCTTGTGTCTGTGTTCAGGACTCTCCACAGAGAAATGTTTTCATTCAATTTATTCTTTCATTTCCTCGATTAATCTTAAACAGCTTAGTTAAACCACCTCTTAATTGGCTATGTTCAGGCGAATGGAAACCCAGATTCTACAAACAGCACACATAATTTAAGCTTAGTTAGTCCTGATATAATTTGAATGAATGGCCATTATGTTCCTGTGAGGTCAGTGATCTTCCTGAACTGTAGTACCTAGAGCTGAATGTGGTACTCTCATCAATGTTATCATATTCAATCCAGTGAGTCTTTTCCAGAGTTGAGGTCATATTGGGAGACCACCATTGTTCAGTGATAATTTCTGCAAGGACTTTTGTATAGCCCTAGTCTGGGGCTTGGGATTACCAGTCATTTCGCCAGTATATTGATTGCCTCTATAAATGTAAATTCCTTTTTCTAAGTTTCACATTCTTATTTGATAAATGGTTCCTTGCTATTTTGGGATGTTTGTGACTTCTGCTGAGAACACAGTTACAAAATAATGGTTCAATATGCAAGTTATATCTTCACCTCCTAGAAATTTCAAAGTCTTTGCCTGCAAGGAACTCATGTTTACATTTGCCATTCTTCCTTGTGTAGAAAATAACTGCAAAAAAATGAAAGTAAAATGGAAATCCATATACAAGCAAAAGAGTTGTTGAAGAAGATATTGGATATATTTAGTGCAGACTTGTTAGCTAATTCACTGCATTTGCAACAGGTCGATCCAGTGGAGTTACGTTGGTCATATAGGTCTTTTTCCATTCTTCAATATTCATTGCTGTACCAATTTAAACACAGATTGTACAATGAAGCTTAATTATTTATTCCTGGAGTCAGTTTTATTGGAGTGAAGAATATTTGCATTGAAAACCCCAAAAATTTGATTTTTAATTAACTGATAGAATATGTTGAACGCTGGCCAGTTGATTGCGTGGGTCACTTTTAGCATCCAGCTGGAAATTCAACAGTTAGACCAGTAATGGGGGGGAAATGATTAATCATACAGCTGCTAACCAAAGATGCTAAGACACTTTCAGTTCTACTTGGGAGATTAGGTTCTCCGTATGTCAATACATACCATTGGCAAATTTTCACTTGAAATAATATTGGTTATGGTGTTTTGAAACAAAAATGGCTAACATTTCACATGTGGTACAATTCCACTTGAACAAGACAATAGAAAGAAACATAAGAACAGAAGTTCAATAAATAAAAAGAAAACGAAAACAGTAGGAAAAACAAAGCAAAACGCAAAGTCCCTAGCGCATCCAAGGCAGTTTTGAGTTTAGTTGGAGTGAGTAGTGTTCAATAGCCTGATACAGTGGCTCGCAAAAGTTTTCATACCCCTTGAACTTTTCCACATTTTGTCACGTTACAATCACAAACGTAAATGTATTTTATTGGGATTTTATGTGGTAGACCAACACAATGTGGCGCATAATTGTGAAGTGGAAGGAAATGATACATGGTTTTCAAATTTTTTTTTTTACAAATAAAAAACTAAAAAGTATGACGTGCAAAAGTATTCAGCCCCCTTTACTCTGATACCCTTAAATAAAATCCAGTGCAACCAATTGTCTTCAGAAGTCACCTAATTAGTAAATAGAGTCCACTTGTGTGTAATGTAATCTCAGTATAAATACAGCTGTTCTGTGAAGGCCTCAGAGGTTTGTTAGAGAACATTAGTGAACAAACAGCATCATGAAGCCCAAGGAGCACACTGGAAAGGTCAGGGATAAAGTTGTGGTGAAGTTTAAAGCAGGGTTAGGTTATAAAAAAATATCCCAAGCTTTGAACATCTCACGGAGCACTGTTCTATCCATCATCTGAAAATGGAAAGAGTATGGCACAACTGCAAACCTACCAAGACATGACCATCCACCTAAACTGGAGGAGCTGCAGAGATCCACAGCTCAGGTGGGAGAATCTGTCCACAGGACAACTATTAGTCGTACACTCCACAAATCGGGCCTTTATGGAAGAGTGGCAAGAAGAAAGCCATTGTTGAAACAAAGCCATAAGAAGTCCCGTTTGCAGTTTGCCACAAGCCATGTGGGGGGACACAGCAAACATGTGGAGGAAGGTGCTCTGGTCTGATGAGACCAAAATTGAGGTTTTTGGCCAAATGCAAAACGCTATGTGTGGCGGAAAACTAACACTGCACATCACCCTGAACACACCATCCCCACTGTGAAACATGGTGGTGGCAGCATCATGCTGTGAGGATGCTTTTCTTCAGCAGGGACAGGGAAGCTGGTCAGAGTTGATGGGAAGATGGGTGGAGCCAAATACAGGGCAATCTTGGAAGAAAACCTGTTAGAGTCTGCAAAAGACTTGAGACTGGGCAGCGGTTCACCTTCCAGCAGGACAACGACCCTAAACATATAGCCAGAGCTACAGTGGAATGGTTTAGATCAAAGCATATTCATGTGTTAGAATGGCCCAGTCAAAGTCCAGACCTAAATCCAATTGAGAATCTCTGGCAAGACTTGGAAATTGCTGTTCACAGATGCTCTCCATCCAATCTGATTGAACTTGAGCTATTTTGCAAAGAAGAATGGGCAAACTTTTCCGTCTCTAGATGTGCAAAGCTGGTAGCGACATACCCCAAAAGACTTGCAGCTGTAATTGCAGTGAAACGTGGTTCTACAAAGTATTGACTCTGGGGGGCTGAATACTTTTGCACGCCACACTTTTCAGTTTTTTATTTGTAATAACATTTAGAAATCGTGTATCATTTTCCTTCCGATTCACAATTATGCACCACTTTGTGTTGGTCTATCACATAAAATCCCAATAAAATACATTTACGTTTGTGGTTGTAACATGACAAAATGTGGAAAAGTTCAAGGGGTATGAAAACTTTTACAAGCCACTGTAGTTGTTTGGAAAAATCAGTCCCTGTACATGGACGTTCCAGTTTGCAGACTCCAATAACACCTTCCCGATGGCAGGAGGAAAATGAGAGTGTGGTCAGGGTACTGTGGGCCTTTGATTATGCTGGCTGGCTTCTTCTGACAGTGCCTCATATCTTTGATGATGATGAGGTTAGTACCTGTGATTGACATTCAATCAGTCAATCGATCTCTCTCCTATACTCTAAAGTAGACAAAAAATTCTGGAGAAACTCAGCGGGTGAGGCAGCATCTATGGGGGAAAAGGAGTAGGCGATGGAGTTTCTCCAGCATTTTATGTCTACTTTCGATTTTTCCAGCATCAGCAGTTCCTTCTTAAACATCCCTCTTCTACTCTGGCTTGTTATTATCTGTAATTTTTCCATCAATGGTGGTGTCGTCTGCGATTAGAAAGGAATTGGAACTAGGGCTGCACAGTGACGCAGTGGCAGAGTTGCTGCCTTACAGAGCCAGGGACCCGGGTTCCATCCTGTCTATGAGTGTTGTCTGTACAGAGTTTGCACGTTCTCTCTGTGACCGCGTGGGTTTTCTCCGGGTGCTCCTGTCTCCTCCCACACTCCAAAGACGTACAAGTTTGTAGGTTGACCTCAGTCTGAAGAAGGGTCTCGACCCAAAACGTCGCCAATTCCTTCTCTCCATAGATGCTGCCTCACCCGCTGAGTTTCGCCAGCACTTTTTGTCCACCTTCGATTTTTCCAGCATCTGCAGTTCTTTCTTAAACAGGTTTGTTAGGTTAATTGGCTTTAGTAAAAATAGTGAAATTGTCCCTAGTGTGTAGGATAGTGTTAGTGTACGGGGTGATCACTGGTCGGTGTGGACTCGGTGGGCCGAAGGCCCTGTTCCCGCGCTGTCTCTCTAATGGCCCTGTCTCACGGTGCGAGTCATCCCACGAGTGACCCCAAGTGAAAGAAAAAAAACAGACTCGTGGTTATGTATGAGATTTCAAGTTTATGATCAAGTGTTGAACCGAGTTCCCACGGGTATGTCATTGCTGTGATGTTCCAAGTTCCTCTCCCGATTTACCAAGTTCCTCTCCCGTTACTCTTGAGCCAACCGTGAATGAAGGTAAGTGTGTGAGGGTGTGAGAAGTCCATGCCGGGTGCCGGCCGCAGCCGCTGTTCTTTCACATCAGTTGCACATCAGATTGTTGGGAGACGGAGCTCAGGGTTCGCCTCCTGAGCTGCTTTGGTGCCCAGGCATAAGTTGAGGTGGAGGGTGGTTGGGGGTGGGGGGTGACAGACAAGGCTCTTGGGTGCTGGGATCATTCTCTGCGGGATGGTTAGCGCGGGAGACATGTGTAGGAGAGGTGTGCTGACTGCAGGCAGACACTTTGGTAGTGATTGCCCACCAGTCTCAAAAGCCGCTGTGTCTCCCTGTCCCTATGATAGCAGGGGGCAATCAAGCAGCACAATAGCCCCCTCACCCTCCACGCCAACACAAAGGGCAACGATCCCAAGGCTTTAGGGGCAGAAACAGCGGGCAGGCGACAATCACCCGCCATAACGCGAGAGAGATCATGCGCTATTGTAGGTCTCCTTTGCACATCGGTGTTTCTGTCTTTCTCCATCTCATTGTTGGCCCTGACTGTCACCAACCCCACCCCCACCCACTGCTTCCCGGCCATGTGTGTGACCCCTTCCCTCCCTCTCCAGCTCCCGTCTATTGCACCGGGCGCGGGGGCTTCGCACCGTTTTCATGTTGGCGACGATCCTAAGGCTTTGGACGGAAGGCAGACGCAACAAGCTGGAGTAACAACGCGGGCCAGGTAACATCTCTGGAGAAGGTGACGTTTTGGATAAGGGCTCGTCTTCTGAAGAAGGATCTCGACCCGAAAAGTCACCTATTCCTTCTCTCCAGAGTTGCTGCCTGACCCTCTGAGTTACTCCAGCTTTTTTCGTTGAATGGGTGACGTTTTGGGTCGAGACCCTTCTTTGGACTGAAAATAAAACTTGCCTCGCTTGAAGCAGCTTGTAAATTAAAACACAAAATCAAGAAATATTAAAGACTCATTTATGTGCTGCTATTCATTCACCTGGCCTATTGCTGTCCTCCCTCGTCCACCGTGAGCGCTGGACAACTCACCGGTGGAAACCTCCGCTGCATCCCGGGCGGAGGGCGATGATCACCGGACTGACCGGCAAGTAGAGGCGGCGGGTCGGCCAAGCCCGGCTCCCCGCCACCGGGATAGACACCAACTACTGGAGTAAACTCAGCGGGATCTCTGGAGAAGTCTGAAGTAAGGTCTCGACCCGAAATCTCACCCATCCCATCTCTCCAGAGATGCTGCCTGTCCCTCGGAGTTACTCCAGCATTGTGTGTGTCTATCTCCGGTGTGAACCAGCATCTGCAGTTCCTTCCCAATCCCACACTCTCGGCCCCGGGGGGTGGATGGAGCATCACACGTGGACACATCCCACCCACCACCCCAGACTTGCCCCTTCGGCAGGTCTTTAACCGCGTCCTCATGAGACAGAGTGACGAATACGAAGCCACGGGGCAGGCGCCTCAGTAATAAAGGACAAGTGGCAGATCATCGCAGAAAGGCCGAAGATAGACACAAAATGCTGGAGTAACTCAGCAGGACAGGCCGCATCTCTGGAGAGACGGAATGGGTGGCATTTCGGGTAAGTCTGAACAAGGGTCTCGACTCCATTCCTTCTCTCCAGAGATGCTGCCTGGTCCGCTGAGTTACTCCAGCATTTTGTGTCTATCTTTGGTTCAGTCTTTACTCGAGCAAAAGAACAGATTATTAAAGTTCCCACGGTAGACTCACGAGACACTAAGATAAACGCACGGGGCCACTACGTTATTACAACGAGTTTAAATGTTTCAATTTTTAACTTGAACAGTTAATTTGACTCGTGGAAAAAATCAAACGTTTGATTTTTTTCACGAGTTAACAAGTTTCCCGAGTACCTGCCGTTAGCGCCACGAGTCGATAAGTTGCTCGTGCGAGTTCCGACGTTCCCGCTACGTGATCACCACGAGTGAAAACTCGGGGTCACTCGTGGGCCAACTCGCACCATGAGACAGGGGTTTAATGTGTCTGCCTGTGCCATGGGTACAGAGTGATTAGAAAAGGGGGCTGAGCACACAGCCTTAACGTGCCCATGTGGTTATCATGAGGAAATGTTGCCAATTCGTATCGTATGTGTTCTGTTGATGAGGAAATTCTGCTGTTGCAGTTTTTGAAAGGATTTTAGATGTATTTATTTATTAAATTAAGTTTCAATTCGACCCCCATAAGAGAAAGAGTTTGCCTTATTCAATCAATTGAATGCATAGTGCTTTGCGTGTGTGAATGGGACAGAAATTGGTTCACAAATTTGAACAAGATTACAGTGTTGATTACTCCTTGGTCTTACTTCATTCACACACACCACATATTACAACTAACCACTGGAATGCCAGCTATGCACTGAATGCTCATTAGCTGAGATGTTTACTGTGAATTGTTGAAATGTGGTTTTGTGGCAGTTAATGGTAGCTAAAGGGAAAATAAACACTGCTCAAAGCAACTTTATGCAAGTTTCAGTGATGGTAATTTCTGCTAATGGATCCTTCAGTGTTTATGCAACCTGTCAAGAAATGAGCTTTTAAATAGGGCTATTTTAATAAGGGAAAACTTAATACTACTTTTCAGCAGTGTCTAGCCAGAGGGAAGGGCAGAATCAGAAATGCTTCATATAGTTCTTGGCAACATTTTGACAAATTGATTCAAGTGGGAATGAATTTTACAGAATTTTACAGGGATGAGTAATGCATTTGCTTCTGAGATGAACTTTTATCTCACTAGTTTCTGTGAGACTCTAGCCTTAACTTTCAATAGGTTTCTTACTGTAAGTGAAATGTTCAACTTGCATTCCTCTGTGCTTCGGTGAACATATTGTGTGTTCAAACTATCTTTTTGAGTATCTATGATACCACTACATATCCTGACCATTTACGTGCTAGTTGCAGCTGCTGCTGATGCTAGAAATCTCTTTTCTGTTGAGATTGTGAGCAGTGTTTCTAACCCCGTGCTATTCATATGCCAGCTTTGCTGGTAGGTTTCCGGAAAGCTGTTGCCCATTTCACACTGCTTTTTTCTGCTGCAGATATTTCCCACGTTCTTACATGATTACTATAAACTGTTTGACGCTGTGCTGCAAATTGAGCCCTAATTGAATTCGGTGAATGAGTGAATACTGTAGAGTGACTGTCAGGGCAAAATCCGCATGGTTACTTCTGGCTGCATTCATGCTGCAGAGCCAGACTCTCAGCCTTCCTGCAACTATACAGACCAGCTCATCTGATCAACGGGTTGGTTTCTTCAGAATATAGTCGCAACGGATGATATATTTTTAAAAGGGTGTGTTCCTTCTCTCATGCATTTTCTATCAAATGTGTTTGCTGGCTTGTAAATTAAGCTGAATTGGGGTTTATTTGACTTCAGAGAATGTTTAGTTTGCACTCTTTTTTTCCCCCCCTTGCAAAAGTAGTACAACCTGCACTAGCAAGCTGAAATGGTCCAGGAGATATTTTGAGTTCATTTATTGAACGTGATTGGCCTGTCTAGCTTTCTGCAGAATTCCTAGATATTGGAGCGCATGCGAAGGAATCCGGTAAAGTATCTGGGACTTAAAGGTAAGACAGATGGCTGTTTACAATGTGAAGCATGACTGTAATGGAACAGCTTGAATCAGCATTCCCAACGTAGATCACAAGTGCAACACCTGGGAATGCTGTGATGTTGATGCAGTTTATGCCTCTATCTTTGAACTGGTATTGATACTCCATTGGAAGCAAAATTCTGCATTGATTCCTCATAATGCAGAGCTGGAGATGATACTGATGTCCTGTTTTGATTGGTGAAAAATAAAAATACAGCGTTTTGCAAGTATGCTTTGTTGTGGTCTGTTTATTCTCAAAATATGTCGATATGCTGGAGGATGTTTAGCTAAATCTACACTGGGTTAAAGTGGCTATGTAAATGAGGAGACACTTTCCAATACAGTATATACTGTATGATTTTTATCTATGAAATGAATACTCTGCATATGCATTGCTAATCAGCATAAAGTTCTATTTGCAACATAATTATGATTTGAATTAACTACAATTTGAGGAGAAGATTTGAAATGACAGAAGCTGTCACTAGAGAGTTGCTACTGTTGAAGCAGAATTAAGCAGAGACAGCAGCTGCTGCCCAGTATTATGGCTGACTTCTCTATGATTGCTCAGCAAGTTGAAGTCAGAGTGCATCATTTCTATCCTATTAAAATTATATCCACAAGTTTTTGATGCAATGTGCAGTGCTGACAGAACTGTTCTTAAATAGTTAACGTTGTGGTATTAAGACCATTAAAAAACGCGTCTGCCCAATTGAGTTGCAGTTTCTAAGATAATGATTCAGTCTGTGCCCTCGTAGAGCTCAGCATTCACGCATGAACTGATAAGTACTAAATGCGGTGTATATATTTGAATGTGACTGTGCCTTTAAGAACTTTATGGTTGTACCCACAGGCACAATCATAAGATTGGGCGGCACTGTGGTGCAGCAGGTGGAGCTGCTGCCTCACAGTGCCAGAGAACCAGGTTTGATCTTGGATGCTACCTTGTAGAGTTTGCACGCTCTCCCTGTGATCGTGTGGGTTTCATTCAGGTGCTCCGATCTCCTCCCACATCCAAAAGACTTGTATATTTGTAGGTTCATTGGCCTCTGTAAATTGCCCCCTAATGTGCAAGGAGTAGATATGAAAATGGGACAACAGAGAACTAGTGTGAACTGATGAATCGATTGTCGTTGTGGACTCTGTGGGCTGAAGGGTCTGTTTCAATGCTGTATATTTCAATTAATCAGTCAATAAGATGATGCACACGTCCCAGCCAATGACAATATTCAGTAAGAAAATGTCTATTCATTTTTTAATAAAGCATTAGGCAGTGTTGCACAGAACCAGACAAGTTCATAAGTTATAGGAGCCGAATTAGGCCATTCAGCCCATCAAGTCAACTCCGCAATTCAATCATGGCTGTTCTCTCCCTCTCAGCCCTATTCTCCTGTCTTCTCCCCGTAAGCCCTGACACCCATACTAATCAATCTCTGGCTTAAAAATATCCATTGATGGCCTCCACAGCCTTCTGTGGCAATGACTTTAGATTTACCACCCTCTAACTAAAGAAATTCCTCTTCATCTCCTTTCTAAAGGTACATCCTTTTATTCTGAGGCTATGGACACTGGTCCAAGACTCTCCCACTCGTGGAAACATCCTCTCCACGTCCACCTTTCTAGACCCATCCGGCCTTTCACTATTCGGTAAGTTTCAATGAAGATCCCCCCTCATCCTTCTAAACTCCAGTGAGTACAGATCCAGTGCCGTCAAACGCTCATCATATATTAACCCAATCATTCCTGGGATCATACTCGTAAACCTCCTCTGGACCCACTCGAACGCTAGTACATCAATCCTCAGACATGGGGCCCAAAACGGCTCACAATACTCCAAATACCATCTGACAAGTGCATTATCAAGCTTCAACATTGCATCCCTGTTTTTATATGCTAGTCCTCTCGAAATAATGCCTCGGCCCAACATGTCTGTGACAACCATCTAATTGAATCCCATCTGCACATGGTCTGTATCTATTCCCTGTCTGTTCATGTGTCTGTCCAGATGCCTCTAAAATATTGCTATTGCATCTCCTCTGGCAGAACGTTCCACTCACCTACCACGCTGTGTGTATACAAATAATACTTTGCACCTTTCCTTAAAACATTCCCCCTCTCACCTTAAACCTATGCCCTCTAGTATTTGACAGTTCCATCCTGGGAAAAAAGGCTTTGACTACTTACCTTAGCTATGCCACTTATCATTTTATACACATCTATCAGATCTGCCCTCAGCCTCCACTCCAGAGAAAACAATCTAAGATTGTCCAATCCTTTTCTTATACCTATACTCTCAAATCCAGGCAACACCCTTCTGCACCCTCCAAAAAGCCATCACATCCTTGCTTTATTAGGGCGACCTGAACTGCACACAATGCGCTAAATGAGGCCTAACGAAAGTTTTGTACAGCTCCAACATGACTTGCTTACTTTAATATTCAATATATTGCTATTGATGGATACAAGCAACTGCAGATGCTGGTATACAAACTAGACACAAAGTGCTGGAGTAATGCAGCAGGTCAGCCAGCACCTCTGGAAAACGTGGATAGGTGACGTTTTGAGTCGCGGGCCCGTATTCAGACCGAGTCTGAAGAAGAGTCCTGATCTGAAACGTCACCTATCCATGTTCACCAGAGATGCTGCCTAACCTGATGAGTTATTCCAGGACTCTGTCTTTAAAAAAAAATTTGCTATTGATTTTGTTTACTCCCTTCCCTTGACCTCCCCCCACCCCCCCCCCCCCCCCCTTCCCCCTTCCCCCTTCCCCCTCCCACCTCAACCCATATTGTTGTAGCACAGTGGTACAACTGATATAGTTGCTTGCTCACAGCACCAGAAACTTGTGTTCAATCTGATCCGACCTCAGATCCTGTCGGTATAGAGTTTGCACTTTCTCTCCGTGACCCCATGAGTTTTCTCCCGATGCTCTGGTTTCTCCCCATGTTCTAAATACATGCAGATTGGTAGGTTAATTGGCCACTATCAATTGCCAATAATGTGTATGAGTGGCAGAATCCGGGAGAAATTGATGAGAATGTGGGTAGAATGAAAAAGTGATTTATGTAGACTTAACGTAAATGGGCGGTTGATGGTTGGCACTGACATGGCAGACTTGGGACCTATTTCTGTACTAACATAACTCTGATATCACCAATATCCACCGTTGACCAATACATAACTGGACCACCCTTTTCAATACAGTGGTTGGAAGACCAGGCAGAAGTTGGGTGTTATATCACTAATCATTAATCTGCTATTTTAAAGATGAAAACAAGTCACTAATGCTTTCAACTTAGGTTATGAGGTAATTATGCTTTATGTTATCTGCACATTTTTGATTTGTATAGCGGGCAGATCTATAGTCCCATTCTTTTTGCATTGAGTTGTCTGAACCTTGTTTTTTCCTGCATTGCTCAGGGTCTGTCTTCCTGAGAGTCCCAGCTTCCATCTCAGTGAGAGTCAGGGCCACTCCTAAAACAAGTGGCCAGCTGTAGTGACAGCATGGTGTCCATACTGCTGAGGTCTCACCCCTGAGGTCCCACTGCCGACTTGAAAGCTGTCAAAATTGTTGTTTAAATTGAATTTGCAATCAATTGATAATCATAATTACCTGTCCAAATTAAAAATGTCACATAAATGATAACGGTTTTAAAGATAATTTAAAGTGTGTGTGTGTGTGCGTGTGCATGCACACATCCATTTAAAATATTGCAACCCTTTTCTTATTTTCTTCCAGAACTTGATTTATTCACTTATTTTTGTTGTACTCATTCAACTTGGGTGGGGTTCTCTTGGTGTGGGATCAGATTTCCTAGTGTGAAAGCGCAGAAGTCCTTCAGGTCTGCTGATAAGCGTAGGCAATATTAAGATTTCAGTAAGTGAAAACCAAAACACTGCAGTTGCTGGAAAGTGCGTTGGAGATAACAACAGAGGCTGGGATGTGATGGGTGGAGGTACCATAGGCTACAGATAGAATCTGATGGGAAAGGAAGAGAAGAGTTTGGTACCAAATGATGGAGGTGGGGTAGGCAGATGAGAATGGTGGGGGGGAGAGGACCCGATGGGATGACAATGTGGGTGATGGAGTGGGTAGGTGAGAGAGGGCAGGTATAAATAGATGATAAATGCAAGACATATCTACTTTTCGCAATAAGGAGACAACTAGGAGACAGTCTGCTGAACTCGATCAGATCTTTTATGAAGAGAGGTCCCGACCTGAAACATCACCTATCCATGTTCTCCAGAGATACAACTTGACCTNTTCAGTTACTCCAGCACTTTGTGTCTCTTTTTGTAAACCAGCATCTGCAGTTCTATGTGTCCAGATCTTTTGTGGACTTCTGAGCAGGCTTACTAGGAAAATGGACAAGGGAGAGCAAGTGGATGTAGTGTACCTGGACTTTGAGAAAGCATTTGATAAGGTCCCACATAGGATATTAGTGGGCAAAATTAGGGCACATAGTATTGGAGGTAGAGTGCTGACATGGATAGAGAAGTGGTTGGCAGACAGGAAACAAAGAGTAGGGATTAACGGTCACTTACAGAATGGCAGGCAGTGACTAGTGGGGTACCGCAAGGCTCGGTGCTGGGACCGCAGCTATTTACAATATACATCAATGATTTGGATGAAGGGATTCAAAGTAACATTAGAAAATTTGCATATGACACAAAGCTGGGCAGCAGTGTGAAATGTGCGGACGATGCTATGAGAATGCAGGGTGACTTGGACAGGTTGGGTGAGTGGGCAGATGCATGGCAGATGAAGTTTAATGTGGATAAATGTGAGGTTATCCACTTTGGTAGCAAAAAACAGGAAGGCAGATTACTATCTAAATGGCGTCAAGTTGGGAAAAGGGGAAGTACAACGGGATCTGGGGGTCCTTGTACATCAGTCTACGAAAGTAAGCATGCAGGTACAGCAGGCAGTGAAGAAAGCGAATGGCATGTTGGCCTTTATAACAAGAGGAATCAAATATAGGAGCAAAGAGGTCCTTCTGCAGTTGTACAGACCCTAGTGAGACCACACCTGGAGTATTGTGTGCAGTTTTGGTCCCCTAATTTGAGGAAGTACATTCTTGCTATTGAGGGAGTGCAGCGTAGGTTTACAAGGTTAATTCCCGGGATGGCGGGACTGTCATATGCTGAGAGAATGGAGCGGCTGGGCTTGTATACTCTGGAATTTGAAGGATGAGAGGGAATCTTATTGAAACATATAAGATTATTAAGGGTTTGAACACTTTAGAGGCAGGGAACATGTTCCCGAAGTTGGGGGGGATTCCAGAACCAGGGGCCACAGTTTAAGAATAAGGAGTAAAGGGCTGTCCTACCAGCATCCGACTCCATGCGGTGAGCGCGATCAAACCAGCAGCGGGGGCCGCGCGGAGGTCGGGTGATCCCTGTACAGGGCCGTTCCCAACAGCACGCGCCTGCGTGCGAAGAGCGCGACCAAACCGGCAGCGGGGGCCGCGCGGAGGTGGGGTGAGTGGCGCAACGCGGCGCAAAGTGAGGCGAACTTGGAGCGAAGTCTTAAAGGTAAGTTCGCCAGGACACAGAGGTACACACAGAGAGGGGCACGGAGGCACACACAGAGAGGGTCACGGAGGCACCAACAGAGAGGGTCACGGAGGCACGACGTCGAGGCGGTGTGTAATGCGTCGAGGCGACTGCGAGCCGACAAGCCGTTGCCGCGCGGAATTTTTGAACATGGTCAGTTTTTCGGAGCCCCGCGCGATGTCGGGACGAACTCCGCACAATTCCGCACGACTCCGGCGATCGAAGTGGGACCGGCCCCGCGACGCCGGACGGCTCAAGCGACCATGTTAGGTCGCGCTCATCGCATGGAATTGCATGCTGGTGGGACAGGCCCTTAAGCCATTTAGAACGGAAACGAGGATACACTTTTTCTCACAGAGAGTGGTGAGTCTGTGGAATTCTCTGCCTCAGAGGGTGGTGGAGGCTGGTTCTCTGGATGCTTTCAAGAGAGAGCTAGATAGGGCTCTTAAAAATAGTGGAGTTAGGGGATAGGAGACAAGGCAGGAATGGGGTACTGATTGGGGATGATCAGCCATGATCACATTGAATGGCGGTGCTAGCTCGAAGGGCCGAATGGCTTACTCCTGCACCTATTGTCTATTGTATGGAGTCTTGATTAAACAAATCAAAGATGCCCCCTCTGAAAGGATAGCAGCATGACATAACTCTGTGTTTTTTTTTCCAGAAAATTGTAAAGTCATACGATAATAACCAATATTAAAAAATCACATAAACTTGCTGCATCAATATGTAGCAGTGGTTCAAAACAAAAGTTGTGCTATTTGAAAAATAGATATGTGATTGAGGCTTAAATGGTTTCTGCAAATGGAAATTGATAGGCTACCAGATAAAAATGGATTAGAAATTGTATGAAAAAATAACTGAGAAACTAAATATATCCAAATAGCAACATTTCATAAAACAAAACTTTGGAGTGTTGGTTGATTAAAAACAAGTGTGGGGAAAAACTCTGCTTTGAGTTGGTAATGTTTGTGAGTGTGTGATGGGATAACTGGGAACATTTGGTTGAAGGTTTACGAATAAATAGACAAGCAAAGAAAGCATTGACATTCCTTTGGAAATGTGAAGCGAAGCCTGGCAAATAATGGGAATTCAATTTACAAGAAATATGTGAATATCTGACAGAAAACGTGACAAGGTTATACAGTATGTGTTGGCTAAATTGATTGAAAACTCCACAAATCAATGCTGCTGAGAATAGGTAGGGGAATAGTTTATAGAGCTAACCAAGGATGAGCAGTTGAGATGTTTCATTGCTTCCTTTCCATTTATGGGACATCTTTAATAAATGTGATTCTTCAGGATGACGTTTACTTATGGCCTTTGTGGGCATACTTCTGCAGCGCATTATGTAAATCAAAGCACTGAGGCCACAGCCAGGTTTTGTGTGGTGCATTAATGAAAGCGGATGCTATCTTTTTATTCTGTGATTTTTCTATCCTGCTGTTTGGTATTTTATAGTTTAAACAATGGTTCATCCACATGAATGAACTGTAAGACTACTAATATTCAATTACTTTTTCACTGTACCTCCGTACACGTGACAATAAACTCAAACTCAAAACCAATGACTCTGGAGAAATAACATTGACCCACATGGTAAGGTATGATATTGTGCCAAGAAGGTCTAGACTTCTAGACCATTGGTTTGTACCTATCCATGTCTTCCTTGATGGTAGAGTCTACAGCGGGCAAGATTGTTTAGATATTGGGTGGAAAAAGTGTAAGGGATGATAAGATCAAGCAATATGTCTGTTTCTTATGAAGAGTTAATTTATTGTTGTGATTCTAGATGGATAAACAATGATCATCACACATCTGATTTGTGGATGGATAGGATGAGTCATAGGCATAGAGTTACATAACACGGAAAAAGACCCTTGGGCCCAGCCTCTGCCTGCCAACCCAAGTGTCTTCCTCAGCGTGTCCCATTTGCGTGCATTTAGCCCATATTCCTCTAAACCTTTCCTGTCTATGAACCTGTCCAAATATATTTTAAAAGTTGCAATTGTTCCTTCCTCCACCTCTTCCTGTGGCACTTTGTTCCATAAACTCACCAACCGTCAAGTGGAAAAAAAATAGTCCCCCTAGGTCCCCCTTACATTTTTTTCCCTCTCACCAACATCAGGCCTCCAGTTTGAAACTCCACTGCCCCGGCAAAAAAAAAGTATGAACATCAACTTTATTTATGCCTCTAATGATTTTTATAAACTGTTATAAGGTCACCTCTTAGCATCAGGGAGAAGAGTACCAGACCATTCAAAGCATACAGTGCTGGAGGAACTCAGGAGGTAAAACAGCATCTGTGGAGGGAATGGACAGGTGACAGTTTGGGTCGGGCACCTTTCTTCACAATGAAGAAGGATCTTCTCCCAAAATATCGTGTGTCCATTCCCTCCATTGATGCTGCCTGATCCACTGAGGTCCTCCAGCACTTTGTGCTTGCTCAACATTCCAGCATCTGCAGCTTCTTGTGCCCCTAGCCTATCCGATCTCTCTTTGTAAATCAAGCCAGCCAGCCCTGGCAATGCCCTTGTGAATATTTTCTGCATCCAGTGTAGCTTAATCGTATAGAGATCAGAACTGTTCCATGTGTGGTCTCACCAAATTCCTGTACTGCTGTAACACTTCCAACCTTTGCGCTCAAGGTCCCATCCAATTAAGGCAAGTGTGCCACACGCGTTTGCAACCTTCCTGAGCTTATCCAATTTGCTTGCATTTTGCCCATATCCTTCTAAACCTTTCCTGAGCATGAACCTGTCCAAATTTATTTTAAAAGTTGTCATTGTCAACTCGGTAAGATTGTGCCCAAGTGTGGCGACTGTTTGTGAGCTGGTCCCTGTGGAGGATCCACTATTAACCGAAACCTAAAGCATTCTGTCCACCTGTGTCACCATTTTCAGGAAACTATGTACATGTACTCCTAGATCTTTGTTCTCCGACACTCCCCAGGGCGCTGTCATTTACTGTGTATATCCTGCCCTGGTTTAATTTCCCAAAGTGCATCACTTTGAATTTAATTGAGTTAAATTCTAACTGCCACTCCTTTGCCCAAATTCTTCGTTGATCGAAATCCATTTGTAATCCAAGCCAACCTTCTTCACTGTCCATACACCACCTATTATGTGTATACTTACTAATCATGCCAACTATAGTTTCATCCACATTGTTAATAGATATGACAAGCAAGAGGGGACCCAGCAATAATTCCTGTGTCACACTGCTGGTCATAGGCCACCAATCTGAAAATCAACCCTCCACTACAACCCCCCAACTCCTTCCACCAAATCAATTCTGTATACATTTAGTTGGCTCTCCCTGAATCATATGATTTAAATTATTAGAAGATAAGTCATTCGTTGAAGAATGCTTATTTTTTCCCATGGATAGGTCCACATTCTCCAGTGATACGTTGAATTACTCCAGCTCTTTGTGTCTTTTTTTTGTCTTAATATAGTTAAGACAAATAACTATAATATAGTCTTAATATAGTATAGGCCTACATATTTGGCCCAGTTAAGCGTTTAGTCAATGATGACCCAAAATGAGTTAAACTTGGAAGATTCAGCAGTAATTTTACTGAAAATTGAGAGGTGACACCTGGGTGTCCTTGTTTTCCAGATATTTACACCCGACCATCAACATGAATGTTTCCTACCATTTGTTGCCTTGAACATGAATGTTTTCTAGATGTGGTAATGACCAAAGATGGCAATGACTAGTTTATTATCTGATGAACTTTGCAAAGAACTAAATGCAGGAATTGTCAACAACTAGCACCAGTCAACGCCATGAATGAAAGGTTCAAACATGATTTGGCTAAGGGTTTCTTGCTGTAAAGTCATGAGGCAGTGATGAATTTCCTTGTAGTCATGAATATATTTTACTCTGTGTGATTCCAGTCACTACAGAATTTCTCATTTAATACCTACTGATTTCAGTCACGCTGTGCCTTATTGATGTTTCAGAACAAATATGAAGGCATTCAGCTTGTCCCTTTCTGCAGGTGGGTTTTGGGTTATTTTAGTTTGGACCAAATTATTTCTTCCTCTGCTCGCTGATGTCCAGTGGTTTGAATTGTTGTGTTTGGGTCAAGCAGTCTACCATAAATACCATAAGCATAGCTCCATACAGCACCGAAACGGGTAATTTGGCCCAACTCATCTATGCAGACCAAAATGCCCCATTTAAGCTAATCCCATTTGCTTGCATTTGACCTATATCCCTTTAGACCATCCATGTTATAACCATATAACCATATAACAATTACAGCACGGAAACAGGCCCTCTCGGCCCTTCCAGTCCGTGCCGACCATTTGTTTTCCCCTAGTCCCATCTACCTGCACTCAGACCATACCCCTCCATTCCCTTCACGTCCATATACCTATCCACTTTACTCTTAAATGTTAAAATCGATCCTGCCTCCACCACTTCTGCTGGAAGCTGATTCCACACAGCCACCACCCTCTGAGTAAAGAAGTTCCCCCTCACGTTACCCCGAAACCTCTGTCCCTTAATTCTCATGTCATGCCCTCTTGTTTGAATCTTCCCTACCCTCAATGGGAAAAACTTATCCACGTCAACTCTGTCTATCCCTTTCATCATTTTAAAGACCTCAATCAAGTCCCCCCTTAACCTTCTGCGCTCCAAAGAATAAAGACCTAACTTGTTCAACCTTTCTCTGTAACATAGTTGCTGGAACCCTGGCAACATTCTAGTAAATCTCCTCTGTACTCTCTCTCTTTTTTTTTTTTTTTTATGTTCCTATTCAAATGAATTTTTAAGATGTTGTTATAGTATCTGACTCATCGACTAACTCTGGCAGCTCGTTCCATATACCCACAATACAATACAATACCATTTATTGTCATTTGAACCTCATTGAGGTTCAAACGAAATTTAGTTTCTGCAGTCATACAAACAAGAAACGAACCAAGACACAACACAATTTACACAAACATCCATCGCAGTGAATCTCCTTCTCACGTGATGGAAGGCAATGTCTTATCTCTCCCCTGCACTACTCATTCTCCTCCCGGTGTCAGAGTCAAAGTCCCCGGCGGGCGATAAGTCCCGCGGCCATTCAGGCCGCGCCGGGCGATGCAAGGCTGTGCTTGATGTTGGAGGTCCCGGCAGGCGCTAGCAAGACGCCATTAAAGCCGCGCCGGGCGATGTAAGGCCCCGCTCCAGGTCATTTTCAACCCCGCAACTCGGGTGGGAGAAGTTGCCGCTGCGGGAGCTCCGAAAAGCGGTCTTCCCACCAGGGACCCGCGAGCTCCCGGTGTTACAGTCCACCGGCCTGCAGCTGGAGCCTCCGAATCTCCGGGGTCGGGCAGCAGCAGCACGCCACCACAGCTCCTCCCGTTCCGAACTCGGCCAGCTCCACGATGGTGAGTAGTCCGCAGGCTCCGCGACTGGAGCCCCAGGTCCGGTTGGAGGCCGCTCCACGGTGCTATGCCCCAACGACAATGGAGACCCGACAGAGAAAAGGTCGGGCCCTCCGTACAGGGAAAAGATTTTAAAAGGTTTTCCCCCACCCCGCTCCCCACCCCCCACCCCCACACATACCCAGCTTAAAAAAACCCCACTATAACTACACTCAAAACGAGACAACAACAAAAAAAAGACAGACGGACTGCAGAGGCCGCTGCGACGAGAGTCGCGCCACCCACCGGACACCCACTGTGTGAAAATGTTGTTCTCGGGTTCCAATTAAAATTGTCCCCTCTCACCTTAAATCTATGCCCCCTGGTTCTTGATTCCCCTACTCTTTGTAAAATACTCTATGCATTTATTCCCTTCATGATTTATTACATCTCTATAAGAACACCCCTCGGCCTCCTGCACTTCAATTAATAAAATGCTTGCCAGCCCAACCTCTCCCTCTAACTAAGGCCCTCAAACCTGGCAACATCTTCATAAATCTTTTCTACAATGGAGTGTATGGACCGCTTTGGCTTTCAGAATCTCAGTATCTACATTTCGTGGGGAACTACAAGAGTCCTGACATCCAATGATACAGCTTTTACAGTCATATAATTTACAATGGTTGCATTTAGAAATGCTGGCAATGACCAGCAAGATCAGGCATATTAAAATCACATTGTTTAGCTGCCATGAAGGACATGCGAAGTGGCGGCGCCTAACGGCAGCGGCTCGACTGTAGTCTGCCTGTCTTTTTTAAATTTTTGTCTAGTTTGATGTTTTTGGTTCTAATTTTTATTATTTTTTAGCTGTGTATACGTGGGGGGGGGCAGGAATCTGTTTAATCTCTTCCCTGTACGGGGACCCGACTTTTTCCCTGTCAGGTCTCCGGTGCCGTTGGGCTTAACATCGTGGAGCCGCCGGCGGCGGCCTCCAACCGGAACCAGCCTGAGGGCTACAGTTGCAGAGCCTGCGGACTCGCGAAGCTGGTCGACCGGAGCGGGGAGAGCTGTGGTGGCGCTCGGCTGCAACCCGACTTCGGAGCTTCGGAGGCTCCGGCCGCAGGCCCGGTGGACAGGAACATCGGGAACTTGCAGGTCCCTGATGGGAGACTGCTTTTCGGAGCTCCCGCAGCGGCAACTTCTCTCACCCACGTTGCTGGGTTGAAAATGACCTGGAGCTTATATCGGACTTACATCGCCCGGCGCGGCTTTAATGGCCGCGGGACTTACCATCGCCCGCTGGGGGCTTTAACATCGTGAGCCCCAGTTGCCTTAACGCTGCAGTTGGACTGCTGGACCGTGGGAGAAGAACAAAGGGAAGAGATAAGACTTTTGCCTTCCACCACAGCGAGGAGGTGTGGGAGATTCACTGTGATGGATGTTTGTGTAAATTGTGTTAAGTGTGTTTTGTTTGTAATGTCATGACCGTAGGAATGAAATTTTGTTCAAACCTTGCCTGTTTGAACGACAATAAAAGGCATTCTATTCTATTCTATTCTATTCAACCTGAATTCTCTCCACTCTGCCGTACACACATACACATCTAAAATAAAAAAAACATGACCAAGCAGCAAGTGTGTTTCAAATCAATGATCTTACTTTTGAAATTGTAAATAGCTAAAGCACCTTTACCTTTTGCAATCTATGGTCCTGAAATCTTCCTACGTTATAAACCTTGGCTAAATAGCAAGTTTTTTTGTTTTACAAATATATCTAGAAATGACGCGTAACATACAAATATAATTCAATAGACCTGTGTCTATCTATTTTAGAAGAGAACATGTTACTGAACTGCATTAAATTGGGTATTTTGGAGTCAGTGAGATGTTTTCAACCTTTGTAAATATTACTGTTGTTAGAAGGTGAAACTCTGCTTTAACGATTTGCACACTGCCTCTGGTAGAATGAGAAACCGACATCTGGTTCTTTGTCATTGAACCTCATCTGCTTTGCTGTTGAAAATTGGAAGTTTATTTTACAGTTTGTAATTTCATAAACTGCAGTACTTATATCCGAGGCACGTTATTATTTAGGGAACTATGTAGCATGGTGACGGCACATAGTCATAGTGCTGGAGTGATGAAAGGCATCAGGAAGAATCATAAAATGAGCAGTCTCCCTCACCCCCATCACGGCCATCTATCAGTCACATCAATCACATCCTGCTACCTAACAGATTGTTTGCAGCACTCTTTACAGGACAGCTTGACACATTGAGTCATCTATCTTGCTTTGGTTGACTGGTGTGTAGTATGGAGTCTGGTTGTGAATCATAGCTTCCCTGCTGCTGACTTTGTGAATTTTCTTGAACTCATCATCAGTTAATACTCTCTCCACTTCTGTTGCTATGCGCCCATCGCAGGTTTTGTTACAGATGTCCTCTTTGATGCTGACTCTTTCTCCCTGGCTGTCTCTTGTTTAGCTTGGGCAATTTAGTTTTGCAGCAGCTGATTGCAACAGTGTTGTGATAAAAAAAAAAATCTTGATTTACTGTACCCTATCCCAAACCATTCTGCATTGGTGGTGATAATATAATTCAAGTACGTGGTCTGACTTCTGATCATCAAACTCCATTTCTTAAAGTTGATCCTACCTGATCTCCCGGTTGCTAAACACTTTAATTCTGCTTTCCATTCCCACACTGACTTATCTGTCTTAGGTCTCCTCCATTGTCAGAATAAACGCAAATTAGTGGAATAGCATCTCATATTTCGCCTGGGCAGTTTACAGCCCAGTGGTATGAATATTGATTTCACCAACTTCAAGTAACCACAGCATTCCCTCTTTCTAACCCTTCCCCAGTCAAGTCGCACCAGTTTCCATTTTCGCCCAACAAAAAACAGCTAACAATGGCCTGTTTCCTTTATCGTAACTTTTTTGCATATTTTTAATTCATTGTTCTTTATTTCTCTACATCATCGTCTATATCTCTCGTTTCCCTTTCCTATGACTTTCAGTCTGAAGAAGGGTCTTGACCCGAAAGTCACCCATTCATTGTCTCCAGAGATGCTACCTGTCCCGTTGAGTTACTTCAGCTTTTTATGTCTATCTTCCGTTTATTAAAGGCAGTTTTTGGTTGCCCAATATGGTCACTGGCTCCATTAGATGTTACATTGAATCATTCCTGCCGGTGAGCCACGCAAACTTCAGTTGGTGCTTTCACACTCGGTGCAAGAGAAATTTGGGGTAGTGCTGGTGGCCTACATCAGTTTTCTTGAAGGTATTTGCTTCTGGTGACTTTTTCCCCGATTTGAAAATTTCACCTGGAGTTCTGAGCAATATCGTGTCCTGCAAAACCATTCATCCACTCCTATTGGAAAGAGGAGGAGCAATGAAAAAGCAGCAGCAAAGTAGAAGGGGAAAACTTCAAAAACAAGATGGGATGAGAAGAGCAGTTGGAGTATCACCATATGGGGAATGGGTGGATCCTTTATTACGATCTGTCAAAGAAATGTTCCTATAATGGACGGTCTGCTACAAACTTTAAGTTCGCAGCCTTCATTATTCTGCTAGAAGGGGGAAACATTTGATACTACTGTCAGCAAAAAATTAAAAGGCCACCTCGATGCTCCTTCCCAAACAATTGATAAGAGCAGCGGTAGAGTTGCTGCCCCACAGCACCAAGCACCTGAGTTCGACTCTGACCACGTGGTGCTTGTATATTCTCCTTGTCACCTCGTGGGTTTTCCCCAGGTACTCCGCTTTCCTCCCACACTCCAAAGACATACAGGTTTGTAGGTTAATTGGCTTCTGTAAATTGTTCTACTGTGTAGGATAGTACTAGTGTACAGGTGAACAGCTAGACCTGGTGGGCCAAAGGGCCTGTACCTCTAAAGTCAATTGTCTAAATCTGATGCACAGAAGACCTGATGCAGCCAGATTTGAATGGAGCGGGCCACCAGTTCTGCATTATAATGAGATATCGAGAAGTTGTTAAGTGATTCATTTCTGAAGAATGTACAAGTCTTGTTTATTTGATTGCAGCTAAGCATCTTTGTCCATTTGTGAGCATTTCACTGGCAATTTCAATTGGTAATACATGTCAACAATTGAAGAACAATTGAGCTTATGTGATGTATTCGAAGGAACTTGTGATCTTTAAAGTACGTGCTACAGGAAAACAATCCTCCAGAACCATCAATACATCAGTGATTGCAACATGTTGGAATTTTTGCTTCGAACCACCATTATCTAGTGACTTGTACTTGAGCAAAGCACAAATATTGATTAGGACCTCTCTGAGTAATCTGCGAACACATATTAGCATCACATCAAAGTTAAATCGAACAAACACAACTGCAAAATTAAGTGCATCATCTTTACTCATATTGTGCACTACTTTGCATTGAGAAAGACAGAAAAATTGGGACAGCAAATTTGTGTTCACATTAGTTTCTATTATATTTATACACATTAGCACCCACTGAGTGCATTTTTGTTATCTCCATTGATCTCGTTCATTTATCTCTCTTTAATGGAATAATTATGTTTCGGTAAGGCACCACGGATGCCCATATTTTCCGATCCAGATCTAATTTTCCTCTGAAATACGAAAACAAACTGCTAAATTCACAAAATGTAAAGTATACCCTGGCATATTATTGTTTGCAGTTAGTCATCATTTTAATTGTGTGATTTTCTAGAAACAAATTTAAGCCTGTGTCCATTGAGGCTGTATGAGTGTAAATAGCTTGTTCTAAGCTCCCTCCAGTCTAGTTTCAGTCAATAAAATACTGAATCAAGCACTTGCGCAACTAAACTTTATTTTGAAAAACACAAAACAAGTTCCCCAATACAATACCCTAACCACCGAGGGTTCGATCCTTGTGTCTGTTTGGCCAAGCCCTTCTAGCCTCGTGCAAGCAGAGACACTCCAAAAGTCCCAAGCGTTCATCCAGAAGATGGATATCAGACCACGTGGGAGCAACCTTTTATAGATCCCTGATCCTTGAGGGGCCGAACCACATGGGGGTGGTTTCTATACAGTCCAATAACAAATATCGATTAACACAGTACATGATAGACAGTTCCCTAACCCAATAACACAGTAACGAATACATTGTATCTGGCAAAGTTTCTAGATGGAAGTTAACAAAGATGATTTATGCAACATGTGCCTAGATATTCAAGAAATCCAGACAAGACTCAACACTTAACCCAATCAACATCTAGCAAAGTAAAGCTTTGCAACATTATTTATAATGTTATGTTTGGTTTGCAGTTACCCAATCTGTTTCATGCAATTTACACCTAATTGTAAGAGTCTGCAGATGTCCCTTTATTTCCCTATTTCCCAGACAAACTGGCAAAGGCATATTTAATTTGACCAAAATGGCCTGGCAGCACAGAAACCTTTACTCAATTTTAATGTCCTGGCAGCTCCAATTTGGCCAGAATTAACATGAGTAGAGCTCAAAAATAAAAAGAGGTGCAATCGCTCTAATGGGATTAAACTATCAGCCTCCCAATAGGAAGTAGGAGATGGAAGAACAGATATGTGGACAGATAATGGAAAGATGTAAAGGCAATGATGTTGTCGTCGTGGGTGACTTTAACTTACCCAATATTGACTGAGACCTATTCAGTGCAAAAAGATTAGGTGGGGTAAAATTTGTTTGGTGTATCCAAAAAGGTTTTCTGAAAGCATGTGGATAGTCCAATTTGAGGAGGAACCATACTGGATAATGTGTGTAGGAAAGAACTGCAGATACTGGTTTAAACCAAAGATAGACCCAAAATGCTGGAGTAACTCAGCGGGACAGGCAGCATCTCTGGAGAAAAGGAATGTGTAACATTTCGGGTCGAGACCCTTCTTCAGACTGATGACGTTTCAAGATCGAGACCCTCTTCAGACTGAGGCTTTTGCCAGATTGATAAACTGCATGTGGTCAAATGATTGGCAGTTTCAATGGGAATCCGAATACAAGTATACTTGTGGAACAAATACATTTTTAATTAGCAGCATTAACTAATTTTGGTATGTTAATCTTTTGAGATTTACATGAGATAGTACTTTGTGACTGTCAAATGTGCATATTGAATGACAGTGTTACACTATCTGTTGAATTGGATCAACCCAATGTGTTAAATCATGCATGATTGAACATCATTCTTAAATATTAACAATTGAAACTCGAATCGTTTTTGAACAAGACCTGCAGCAGTCAATGTTTCCTAATTTGGTGGAATGCAAGCCTATCACTAGACCAGACCTTTGCTCATTACCATTGTTTAGATCATCATTCTGGAAGAGTAATTGAAGCCTGTTATTCCACAGCAGCCTATTGTATAAATTATAAATATTTTATACTGAAGGAAGCTCAGGAGCACTGTTAAGGTTTTAGTTATCACACAGCTACTGGCAAGCTGTTGTACCAGTATCTGAATGTATGACTACACAATGGAGTGGCCCGTAAGCAAACAAACAACAACAGTAACATATTAAAATACTGCTAAATAATAGTTTTTATGCAATAAATATCTCAATTTTTCCACAGATATGCGTCGCAAAGATGTCTACAAGAAATTCTCAGGCTATGGACTCTGTTATCAAACCATTGGATACCATTCATGAAGACCGAAAAGTCAGAGTACAGAGGACTCAGAGCAGTTTTGATCCATTTGACAAGCCCCAAACTCAAGTGAAAAGGGTCCATTCTGAGAACAATGCATGCATTAACTTCAAGAGCTCTTCCAGTGGTAAAGAATCTCCAAAGTTCAGGCGACATTCCAGCCCCAGTTCAGTAAGTCGTAGCTTCTGCAGTGCTGCCCCTCTTTATTTGTATAGATTTGAAATGCATTGTTTTATGTTCTTGATGTAGTTTTCATTTAAATGCTTTTATTTTGCTCTTTGGGGAATTAATGTCTTTTCAATATTTATCAATATAATTATGCTTATCCTTTGCGCATTTTATTTCTTGAGTTCTGAAGGATTGGCAATATTCTTACAGAAATTATGATTTTGAATCTGTTTTTGTAGTGTTGACCTTTGCTGGGGTGGGCACACTCTATTCATACAAGTAGATGAGAGATGCATCATAAGAGAATGTTGATAAAGTGCAAAATATAGCAGTAGAGCTGCTACCTTACAGACCTGGGTACAATCATGACTACGGATGCTGTCTGTACGGAGTTTGTACATTTTGTCAGTGGTTTTTCTCTGGGTCCTCTAGTTTCCTCCCACATTCCAAAGATGCAAGCGTTTGTAGAATAATTAGCCTCTGGAAATTGCTCCCAGTGTGCAGGAAGCAAAGGTGGGGAAAACATGGAACTAGCATGAACTGGTGATGAATGGCTGCCGTGGACTGAAGGGCCTGTTTCAATGCTGTATCTCTAAAGTAAACTAAATTATCTTGGTTTGTAGCAACAATTATGTTATGTATTTGTAGCTAGATTTGATTTTAGTTTCTCTGTGAATTATTTCTGTTTGCAACTTTCTGGTGACATGAAATTGTCCTCAGTGATGTTGTCTGTCTGTCTGTCTGTCTGTCTGTCTGTCTGTCTGTCTGTCTGTCCGTCTGTAAAAGTCTTGTCTTGTTTCTATGTGTGTGCGTTTGTCTGAGTGATTGTATTTTCGCCAAAACGCTACGCGGTAGTGCTAACATTTTTGCATAAACATACTCAGCGTTTTCCCATTGTCGATCTAATCAAGTTTCCTTCAGATTTGACGTTATATTTCACAAGTTATTGATATTTAAAGTTTAAAAAAAAGCCAACTTTGAGAATAATAACTGACAAGACGTTTCTGGCAAATTCCAGTGATGATATCACAATGGCATCTCAGTCCTCCAATCGCAATGAGATCTCATTTACACACGCGGACGTGAACATTCCGACAACCGAAAATGAAATCACAATGTGATCCCTGCTGCCAATACACAAGCTATGAGAGTTGTCGGACTGGGGGATTGGAGGAGAGCAAATGTTATTTAAACATTGTCTTTAGTGGCGGAGTGCGAAAGTGGAGAAGTGAGGGAGGGAGTGACTGAAGGTATGGAAAAGGAGGTGACAGAGAGACAATGGGATCAGCAGCTTCAATGGGAATAAGGAGAGAGTGAGATTTTTGCACCCCCCCACTCCCACCCGGGAACGATTGATAGAGACAGAGAGACTAGCAGTTAGGCAGTTATGACACAATGCCCTACCGGCTACAATGTTGCTATCCCAGAACACTGAGTCATTCGCAGCAAATTTCCTTCAGGGAAAGAATCTGCCAGCCTAACCCAGTACAGCAAAGTTTAATGATTAGATTTGGATAACAAAAGATGGCCTTGTCGGTGGCACCTACATCACATTAAATCTTAGTGCAATTGCATTTTTTTTAAAGTTTAAAATGAGGGAGGGTGAAAAAATGAGCTGACATGCACAGTTGGGCTATGGGTGAGTGGTAGAATATTACATTGGGGGAATTGGTTGTGTTGGGGGAACGGGTGAGTGGTAGAATCTTACGTTGGGGAATGGATTGCGTTGGGGGACTAAACTTCCCATGGGGGCTATGTTTGAGTGGTTATTGTGCTGGGGAACAGGCCCAACGGGTCCAACATGGTTCATTTATTACTTAAATTCTTTCTGTGCCATTGAAAATGAATAATATTCGCAGTCAGAAATTTTGATTAATACTAATTAAAACATTAGATTAACTGCATTGTTACAGGTGAAGTTAAATGGAATTAAGAACGTCCCAAAGTAGTTGTAGTTGAAAGTCAGTAGATAGGTCACATTGGAAAGTCTTGCACTTTAATTCATTTCTCTCATTCATATTCATGTAATGCACCTTCTCACTTGTTTGCCAAAGCGCTCATAAATCCTTAATTCATTTAATTCCTCTATTTCATTCATATTCTTTGCACCAGACTTCTGAAACATACATTCTATTCCCAGTGCTGTCATGGGGGGAGATTACCAGTCAGTCAGCAGGGCCGGATTTAGATGAAGAGAGTCCCTAGGCTGTTCCACTTGTGAGACCCCTCCCATTCCCCCACCCCCACGACTGGGGGAAGATGGTCCACCAGATTGACCGATTGCAGCCGTGCGTGGCCAATGAGATAAGGGGCTGGAAAGCTGCGCTTTTCATTTATTTATTTATTGCCAGTGCTAGTGTCGAGTTATCAGCTTAAAACACTATTATTCTGATATGGAGGGCAAGGAAAATCACTGAAGAGGGGTGGAGCTGGGTGGAACCCTGGCCCGTGGCGGCTCCCGGTCCATTCCCTCTGGGGGTGCCGCCTGACCCTTTGAGTTGCTCCAGTACTCTGTGTTTTTTGTTTGGCTCTGAAGTTGAAGGTGAACACGGGGGGGGGGGGGGGCTGAGGTGGCTCAGCGCGATGGGCGGCGGCTCTCGGGAGTGGTGGCATTTTGGGTCAAGACCCTTCTGCAGACAATCACAAGTACTCTCACCAATGAGAGTTCAGTTCAGTCTGAAGAAGGGTTTTCTCTCCAGAGTCACTGCCTGTCCCGCTGAGTTACTCCAGCTTTATGTCTAACTTCGATTTCAAGAGTTAAATAAAAAGCACAGGGTGCTGGATGAACTCAACGGGCTAGGCGGCATCTGTGGAGGGAATGGATTAGGAGTTGTTTCGGGCCAGGCTTCTTCAATAGGAAGGAACTGCAGATCAAAGATATTGGAGCAGATACTAGTATCTTTGCTGCAGATCAGGCATGATATTCTTCTGATTTAAATCATAATTCCGATTTTATTGTTTTCCTATTTTCAATTTTTTGTGCCTGATTATTTGGCGGCCAATCAACCGTTGTCTCTAAGGAGGTTGCGTCCAATCAACGACCAGATTCCCTTAAATTTCCCATCCAATCAACAAATCAGTCTTCTCCCATCCAATCAGCCACCGTCTCCAAGGGCACTGTACAAAAAGGACAGGTTGCACTTGAACCCGAGGGGGACCAATAACCTGGCGGGGAGATTTGTAAAGGCTACTGGGGAGACTTTAAACTAGAACGGTTGGGGAGAGGGACTCATATTGAGAAAGCTAGTAGACCGTGTGTGAGGCAGGAGGCAGAGAAGGGAAGCACTCAGACCCAACATGTAGGGGGGAAAGAAGAACAAATAATAATAAACAGAGAATAAGAGGTGGTGGGTTTCTTAAATGTGTGAGCAGTGAGACAGAGGGGTGTAAAATTAGGGTAGAAGCAATAGGCAGCAAGGTGAAAAGTAAAAGTGGCAGGCAGACAAATCCAGGGCAAAAATCAAAACGGGTCACTTTTCAACATAATTGTATAAGGGGAAAGAGTGTTGTAAAAACAAGCCTGTGTTTTGTGAGGCTTTGTGTCTCAATGCAAGGAACATTCTTAATAAGGTGGATGAGTTGAATGTGCAGATAGTTATTAATGAATATGTTATAGTTGGGATCACGGAGACATGGCTCCAGGGTGACCAAGGCTGGGAGCTGAACATCCAGGGATATTCAATATTCAGGAGGGATAGACAGAAAGGAAAAGGAGGTGGGGTAGCGTTGCTGGTTAGAGAGAAGATTAACGCAATAGAAAGGAAGGACATTAGCTTGGAGGATGTGGAATTGATATGGGTAGAGCTTTGAAACACTAAGGGGCAGAAAGCGCTAGTGGGAGTTGTGTACAGGCTAGTGGGAGTTGTGTACGCTAGTGGGAGTTGTGTACAGGCTCCACTACTACTGTACAGTGTACAGTAGTAGTGGAGTTGGGGATGGCATCAAACAGGAAATTAGAAATGTGTGCAACAAAGGTAAAACAGTTATAATGGGTGACTTCAATCTACATATAGATTTGGTGAATCAAATTGGCAGGGGTGCTGAGGAAGAGGATTTCTTGGAATGTACGCGGGATAGTTTTCTTAAACCAACATGTAGAGGAACCAACGAGAGAGCAGGCTATTCTAGATTGGGTATTGAGTAATGCGGAAGGGTTAGTTAGCAGTCTTGTTGTGCGTGGCCCCTTGGGCAAGAGTGACCATAATATGGTCGAGTTCTTCATTAGGATGGAGAGTGACATAATTAATTCAGAAACAAGGGTTCTGAACGTAAAGAAAGGTAACATTGAGGGTTTGAGACATGAATTGGCCAAGATAGACTGGCAATAGATTCTTAAAGGGTTGACGGTGGATGTGCAATGGAAGGCATTTAAAGACTGCATGGATGAACTACAACAATTGTTCATCCCAGTTTGGCAAAAGAACAAATCAGGGAAGGTAGTGCATCCGTGGATAACCAGGGAAATCAGGGATAGTATCAAAACAAAAGATGAAGCATACAAATTAGCCAGAATAAGCAACCTACCAGAGGACTGGGAGAAATTCAGAGCCCAGCAGAGGAGGACAAAGAGCTTAATTAGGAAAGGGAAAATAGATTATGAAAGAAAACTGGCAGGGAATATAAAAACGGACTGCAAAAGTTTTTATAGATGTGTGAAGAGAAAAAGATCAGTTAAAACAAATGTAGGTCCCTCGTAGTCAGAAACAGGTGAATTGATCATGGGGAACAAGGACATGGCAGACCAAATGAATAACTACTTTGGTTCTGTCTTCACTAAGGAAGACATAAATAATCTGCCAGAAATAGCAGGGGACCGGGGGTCAAATGAGATGGAGGAACTGAGTGAAATCCAGGTTAGCCGGGAAGCGGTGTTAGATAAATTGAGTGGATTAAAGGGCGAAAAATCCCCAGGGTCAGATAGGCTGCATCCCAGAGTACTTAAGGAAGTAACCCCAGAAATAGTGGATGCATTAGTGATAATTTTTCAAAACTCTTTAGATTCTGGAGTAGTTCCTGAGGATTGGAGAGTAGCTAATGTAACCCCACTTTTTAAAAAGCGAGGGAGAGAGAAAATAAAGCACATGGTATTGGGGGTTCAGTATTGATATGGATAGAGAACTGGCTGGCAGAAAGGAAGCAAAGAGTAGGAGTAAACGGGTCCTTTTTAGAATGGCAGGCAGTGACTAGTGGGGCACCGCAATGCTCAGTGCTGGGACCCCAGCTATTTACAATTTATATTAATGATTTTGACGAGGGAATTGAATGCAAGATCTCTAAGTTTGCGGATGACACGAAGCTGGGGGGCAGTGTTAGCTGTGAGGAGGATGCTAGGAGGCTGCAAGGTGACTTGGATAGACTGGGTGAGTGGGAAAACGCGTGGCAGATGCAGTATAATGTGGATAAATGTGAGGTTATCCACTTTGGTGGCAAAAACAGGAAAGTAGACTATTATCTGAATGGTGGCAGATTAGGAAAAGGGGAGATGCAACGAGACCTGGGTGTCATGGTACACCAGTCATTGAAAGTAGGCATGCAGTTGCAGCAGGCAGTGAAGAAAGCGAATGGTATGTTGGCATTCATAGCAAAATAATTTGAGTATAGGAGCAGGGAGGTTCTACTGCAGTTGTACAGGGTCTTGGTGAGACCAACTGTATTGCGTACAGTTTTGGTCTCCAAATCTGAGGAAAAACATTCTTGCCATAGAGGGAGTACAGCAAAGGTTCACCAGACTGATTCCTGGGATGTCAGGACTTTCATATGAGGAAAGATTGGATAGACTAGGCTTGTACTCGCTAGAATTTAGAAGATTGAGGGGCGATCTTATAGAAACTTACAAAATTCTTAAGGGGTTGGACAGGCTTGATGCAGGAAGATTGTTCCCGATGTTGGGGAAGTCCAGGACAAAGGGTCACAGTTTAAGGATAAGGGGGAAATCTTTTAGCACCGAGATGAGAAAAAAAAAAATTCACACAGAGTGGCGAATCTCTGGAATTCTCTGCCACAGAAGGTAGTTGAGGCCAGTTCATTGGCTATATTTAAGAGGGAGTTAGATGTGGCCCTTGTGGCTAAAGGGATCGGGGGTATGGAGAGAAGGGATACTGAGTTGGATGATCAGCCATGATCATCTTGAATGGCGGTGCAGGCTCGAAGGGCTGAATGGCCTACTCCTGCACCTATTTTCTATGTTTCTATGTTTCTTTGTGTCCAATCACATAATGCACTATTCGCTCGACGGCCAACCAGACACAGTAATCTAGGGGCGTTTTGAACAATCATCGACCTGCTTCCCTCACCGAAGCAGATGATGACTGCAGCCAACACAGAGAGAGAGAGAGGGAGAGAAATGCAAGAAAGCAGCTACGACACAATAAACTATATTATACAGTGGCTTGCAAAAGTATTCATACCCCTTGAACTTTTCCACATTTTGTCCCGTTACAACCACAACGTAAATGTATTTTATTGGGATTTTATGTGATAGACCAACACAAAGTGGTGCATAATTGTGAAGTGGAAGGAATATGATACATGGTTTCCAAATTTTATTACAAATAAAAAACTGAAAAGTGTGGCGTGCAAAAGTATTCAGCCCCCGAGTCAATACTTTGTAGAACCACCTTTCGCTGCAATTACAGCTGCAAGTCTTTTGGAGTATGTCTCTACCCGCTTTGCACATCTAGAGACTGAAATTTTTGCCCATTCTTCTTTGCAAAATAGCTTAAGTTCAGTCAGATTTGATGGAGAGCGTCTGTGAACAGCAATTGTCAAGCCTTGCCAGAGATTCTCAATTGGATTTAGATCTGGACTGACTGGGCCATTCTAACACATGAATATGCTTTGATCTAAACCATTCCATTGTAGCTCTGGCTGTATGTTTAGGGTTGTTGTCCTGCTGGAAGGTGAACCGCCGCCCCAGTCTCAAGTCTTTTGCAGACTCTAACAGGTTTTCTTCCAAGATTGCCCTGTATTTCGCTCCATCCATCTTCCCATTAACTCTGACCAGCTTCCCTGTCCCTGCTGAAGAAAAGCATCCCCACAGCATGATGCTGCCACCACCATGTTTCACAGTGGGGATGATGTGTTCAGGGCGATGTGCGGTGTTAGTTTTCCACCACACGTAGCATTTTGCATTTATGCCAAAAACTTCAATTTTGGTCTCATCAGGCCAGAGCATCTTCCTCCACATGTTTGCTGTGTCACCCACATGGCTTGTGGCAAACTGCAAACGGGACTTCTTATGGCTTTGTTTCAACAATGGCTTTCTACTTGCCACTCTTCCATAAAGACCCGATTTGTGGAGTGCACGACTAATAGTTGTCCTGTGGACAGAATCTCCCACCTGAGCTGTGGATCTCTGCAGCTCCTCCAGAGTTACCATTGGCCTCTTGGCTGCTTCTCTGATCAATGCTCTCCTTGCCTGGCCTGTCAGTTTAGGTGGATGGCCATGTCTTGGTAGGTTTGCAGTTGTGCAATACTCTTTCCATTTTCGGATGATGGGATATTTTTTTATAACCTAACCCTGCTTTTAACTTCTCCACAACTTCATCCCTGACCTGTCTGGTGTGTTCCTTGGGCTTCATGATGCCCAAGGAACATTGTTTGTTCACTTATGTTCTCTAACAAACCTCTGAGTCCTTCACAGAACAGCTGTATTTATACTGAAATTAGATTACACACAAGTGGACTCTATTTACTAATTAGGTGACTTCTGAAGGCAATTGGTTGCACTGGATTTTATTTAAGGGTATCAGAGTAAAGGGGGCAGAATACTTTTGCACGCCACACTTTTCAGTTTTTTATTTGTAAAAAGATTTGAAAACCATGTATCATTTTTCTTCCACTTCAAAATTATGCGCCACTTTGTGTTGGTCTATCACATAAAATCCCAATAAAATACATTTATGTTTGTGGTTGTAACGTGACAAAATGTGGAAAAGTTCAAGTGGTATGAATACTTTTGCAAGCCACTGTAAATACACAATAAACAAGTTATGCATTCTTGTACTTTTACATGGGTATGAATGCACATAAAAATACCCTCCCCCCCCTTCCCAACCTCAGCCTCATGGACCTTAGAGTACCCTAGTTCCTCAAACCCATTTCCATCACTGCTTCTCCAATTTCAGTTAGTCCCTGCTTTCTCCTCCCGTTCCCAGCTCTCCCTCAGCCCACATTCTCCGCCTCTTCCTTTCTTCTTCCTGTCCCCCCCACCCTCACATCAGTCTGAAGAAGGGTCTCAACCCGAAACGTCGCCTATTTCCTTTGCTCCATAGATGCTGCCTCACCCGCTGAGTTTCTCCAGCAGTTTTGTCTACCCATTCCACAAGTTCTGTTATCCCACTTTCCTCACCCACTCCCTACACATTAGGGGTGATTTTACAGAGACAAGTTAACCTACAAAGCCAATGCGTCTTTGGGATGTGGGAGGAAACCCACAAGCTTGCAGGGAGAATGTGCAAAATCAGTGCAGACAGTGCCGAGGACAGGATCAAAAACAGATCTCTGGCGTGTGAGGCAGCAAGTCTACCAGCTGTGCCACTATATTTTGTTTTGCAACACACAAAAAATTATATGTTGATAACTTTGGTTACTAAAAAAAAGAAACTATCCATTTTCAGTCTTAAATCTCCAAGTGACGCCAAGTGTACGGGTGATCGGTGGTCGTCGTGGACTCAGTAGGCCGAAGGGCCTGTTTCCACGCTGTATCTTTAAATTAAACTAAAAACACTAAAACCAGAGAGAGTCTAAAGAAGGGTCTCTACCCGAAACGTCACCCAATTTCTTCTATCCAGAGTTGCTGGCTTCTCCATGGAGTTCCCCCACACAATTAAAGCACGGAATAGTCTTCACCCTAACATAGTTACCCAATCAGACGCAACTAAATTTAAGGTAGCTCTTTTTTCCCCAAAACCTTTTTTTTGCTTAAGTCCAAGTCAAGAGTCAAGAGAGTTTTATTGTAATGTGTCCCAGATAGGACAATTAAATTCTTGCTTGCTGCAGCACAACAGAATATGTAAACATAATACAGAACAGGAGATAAAAGTTCAGTGTGTTTATATGCCATAGACCATATATATACAAAATAAATAAACAGATAAAATGCAATAGGCTGCTATTGTTTGGAGTTTGGTGATGGACCCTCCACCACCTCCAGTTTAAATTCCATTTAGAATATTTTTGAAGGACCATGAAACCAGAAGCCAGAGTTACTCCAGGGAGTTACTCCAGCTCCTGGGAGTGATTCCGCGTTGGTTTTCAGTGGGCGAGGCGGTGACCAGACAGCAATGGCGGCCATATCTCCCACAATTCAAAGCGAGGGAGAAAGTGCCCAGCATCGACTAGTTGCTGTGGCAATGAGCATGTGCAGGGCGGCCGATGATGTGCTGGCCGTGGTTGTGCGCATGTGCAGGGGGAGGATGTGCTGGCCGTAGCAGTGTGCATGTGCAAGGCGGCCTGCCGTGCCAGCGGATGAGGAGCGGAGAGCCGTGACCCGGCGGCTCGCACACGGATACGGATGGCGGGCGGAGACGGAGAGTGACAGAGATAGAGAGAGAGAGAGAGAGAGAGAGAGAGAGAGAGAGAGTGAGGGGGGTCCGCTCAGAGTTGAACAGCAGGTGTCCTGCCTTGGCCGGAGGCCCCTAGATTTCGAGGCCCTAGGCTTCAGCCTATGAAGCCTACTGGTAAATCCGTCTCTGGCAGTCAGAGAAGATTCATGGATGTGTTCAGCTTCCTTGATGAAATGCCCCACTGGCTCCTGAGAATCATTGGCATGTGACTATTCAAGATGGTGAAGGAATGTATGATATGTATAGATTCTTGATTAGTACAGTTGTCGGAGGCTATGGGGAGAAGGCAGGAGAATGGGATTAAGAGGGAGAGATAGATCAGCCATGATTGAATGGCGGAGTAGACTTGATGGGCCGAATGGCCTAATTGTTTGCCTATCCCATGACCTTATGACCTTATGACTACTCAAGGTGGTGAAGAGGGTCATGCATTGGAGCATACAAAGGTCTCAAGAGGATCACAAGCTACCTATACCGTTGACCGCTGCTCCAGCTGTCCAAGAGTTTATGATCTGTTCCCAAGATGAGATATTCCATACTAGAACATCAGGGATGTCCTAATACTTTAGGGAACAAGGGTTACTCCTTTCAACTACACCACCATTGTTGGACGAATTACAGATGGTGATGAGTCAGAGTATATAAGTGAGATCGATCAATTGACAAAATGGTGCCAGCGCAACAGCCTGGCTCTCAATGTCAGTAAGACCAATGAACTGATTGTGGACTTTGGAAGAGGAAGGATGGGACCCACAATCCTGTTTATATCAACGGGACGATGGTGGAGAGAGTCAAAAACTTCAAATTTCTGGGCGTTCATATTTAAAAGATCTTTCCTGAACCCAGCACACTGATGCAATTATAAAGAAAGTACATCAACACCTCTACTTCGTGAGATGATTACAGGGATTTGGTATGTCAGAGGGAATTCTCTGGAACTTCTACAGGTGTACAGTAAAGAGCATATTGACTGGTTGCTTCATGGCCCGGTTTGGCAACTTGAATGCCCAGGAGCAAAGAAGACTGCAAAAGGTTGTAAACACTGCCCAGTCTATCACCAGCTCTGACCTACCCACCATCAAAGGGATTTCCTGGACCCACTACCTCAAAAGCAGCCAGCATAATCAGAGACCCAAACCACCCTGGCCACACACTCATTTCACCCCTGCAATTGGGAAGAAGGTACAGAAGCCTGAAAACTAAGGTCCAGGTTCAGTAACAGCTTCTTAGTGAGGCCACATGCAAATTGGGGGGACAGCACCTCATATTTTGCTTGGGCAGCTTACAACCCAGCGGTATGAACATTGATTTCTCTAATTTCAAGTGACCTTTGCATTCCCTCTCCCCCCTCCTAACCCCACCTAGTTCCACAGTTCACATTCTTCTATCTCTTCATTATCATCACTTCCCTAGCCAATAATGTTCCATTATTTGCTCCACCCTTCCTTCGTCTGTTGCCAGCCCTGCTTTGTTCTGACCTTTCCTTATCTCCAGTTCCCTCCACTCGACTTTCAATCTGAAGAAGGATCCCGACCCGAAACGTCACCCATCATTTTTCTCCAGAGATGATGGTACACCAGCATCTGCATTTCTTTTCTGCACACTTATGATTTCCATATTGGCCTTGTTAACCATCTCAGAACCAATAAGCAGTGTGGAAGAAGGCCATCATCTTCGATCTGAAAGAACTTCAGATAATGACGAAAATATTTTGCACAAGACAATAGTTGGACCTAATTTGGAATATTGTTTTCAGTTTTGCTTCTCTTACGCAGTGGTAGGTATTGATGGTTCGGAAAGGTTGCAAACGAGGAATACATGACTAAAATACCTTATTCAATCTGTTAAAGAGCTGAGGCCACATAGTTCAGAAGAAGTGTAGTGTTGGGTAAAATAAAGCTTGTGTTGGTTTGCCACATGTTGAGAATAAGTTCGATCTACTTTTGAATCTCCCATGCATTTTAAATCAAACTAAAGAAAGAAATTGCTTTATATTGGATTTTTTTTTTCTTGCGTTGTGTCTGGTTAGAGCTTGTAAATGGCATGAGTTTCAAAATAAAGGGAAAAAGTATTGCAGGCACCTGGTTAAAATCTATTTTGGTGGTGTATAGAAACTCCAGTTTTACAAAAACTGTGGAGGATTGCAGGCTGCAATGTCAGAATACATGACAAAATTTTTATCCACCTCCTTTTCCAAATCTATACATCCATTGAAATATTGTACTTTTAACTTTTAAAACTTATCTTTTGGGCACAGAGTATAAATATAGATGTCCTGTTAAACAAGTTGAAATATTAGCAAATTAAAGAAGGACATGGGCTAAAGTCAACATCCATATTTTCCTGAAGATGCAATTGAAAATGAAGTAAACATTATAGCATTGATTCAGTATTGATCACATGGCAGTCCATTTTCCACTTCACTGTATGTGACAAAAATAAACAGATAAGATATCCGTCAGCATGAAATTTGGAAACATTAATGTACGAACTCTATGATAATTGGAATAATCAAGTCAATGGTGGAAGTTTTGGGAAATGATTTTCCTCAATTGTGACTTGGTGTTTTCCTTGTGAAGGTGTAATTATAACAACCATTTTATACATTTGAATAATTTTAATTTATGTATGCATTCGTATATGTCCCAGTTGCAGTTTTGTAGTGAGTATTTTTAGTAAAATTGCATAATGAAGGCTGGATTCCAGTTTAAATAATTGTTGTTTCATGTAATGGATGTTGCAGTACATATATATGACATGATAAAAGCATTTATTAATTTTTAATAAATTATAGAATTGTAATGGTGGATATTTTTAAAATTATTTCCGTAGTGGTTAATATTCAACTGGATCCCGGTCCTAAATTAATAATATTGGGCATATCTGAACAATACCTAAAACTAACAATAAACCAAAGAAATTTCCTGGATTATAGTATAATAACTGGGAAAAAACTAATATTAAAATTTTGGAAAAACCATGCATTCCCTACAACTAAAATGTGGATTATGGAGATGTCGGAGACCTTAAATCTGGAAAAAATTAGATTTGTTTTAATCGACAAACCTGAATTATTTATTAGAATATGGTCCCCGTTCATAGATTATTTGAAGGGGTAGAATGGGCCAGCGCTGAGGCTCGACGGAAGCTTGAACCCAGGACTAGACGAATAGTTTTGTTTTCTGTACCTACCGACCTATCTCCTAAGTTGTATTATAAATTTAAAAATAAAAATAATAAATTCAAAAAAAAAAAAAAAAAGAAAGAAAATTAAAACATTAGATTAATTGCATTGTTACAGGTGTAGTTATATGGAATTACGAAAGTCCCAAAGTAGTTGTAGTAGTTGCAAGTCAGTTTGCAGTAAGTCTTTACTTACTGTTTAGAATGCTCCATCCGTAACTACCTGGTTAATTCGTCCCTTCCCACCCAAACCACCCCCTTCCCTGGTACTTTCTCTTGCAACCGCAGGAAATGCTAAACTTGTTGCTTTACCTCCCCCCTCAACTCCATCGAAGGACCCAAGCAGTCTTTCCAGGTGAGGCAGAGGTTCACCTGCACCTCCTCCAACTGCATCTATTTCATCCACTGCTCTAGGTGTCAACTGCTTGACATCGGTGCGACCAAGCGCAGGCTTGGAAATCGCTTCACCTAACACCTCTGCACAGTTCACATTAACCAACCCGATCTCCCGGTGGCTCAGCACTTCAACTGCCCCTCCCATTCCGTTTCTGACCTTTCTGTCCTGGGCCTCCTCCACGGCCAGAGTGACTCCCACCGCAAATTGGAGGAGCAGCACCTCATATTTCGCTTGGGTGGTTTACACCCTGGCTGTATGACATTTTTTATTCTGGAAAAAGGCATCCTGTCAATTACTATAAGGGACAATTCCAAAGCTTACATTAGTGAAAGCAAATGTTTTTGTCACCATTCAGGAATAGGGGAATGTAAAGCCGCTCTTTTAAAATATTTAAAGGTGCTTTTCAGCAATGGAAGTATTCTTATTGTGGGTCCTGTGTATGAATTAATCCAGTGTTTCGTTAGCAGCTCCACTTCAAAATCACAAAGGATAAATGTTTATCACATTTTATTTTCCCAAAGCTTCAGATAATTTTGTAAAATCAATAAGAGCAATGTAATGTTTTCCTAAAGGGGTGAAACATTGTGATTCAGATTCAGATTAGTTTATTGTTATATATATTTAGCAGGTGCGATTAAATTCCTTGTTCACATGACATAGTAAATAGTAGACATACAGTAATGATAAACGCAAAATCTATCCTTCTAATATCAGAGCCTTTGTGTCGATGTACTTTTTGAAATCAAAATGAGGAACACATATGCTTTCATGCCTGACAATGTGAGAAGCTCTCGCCTGCAGATATTTTAGGTTTATCGTGCATTAAACGCGTACTTCCCTGATAACTGGAACATTTGTGAATGCAATAAGTATCTTATGTTTATAGAAGTAGTTCAGTGGCTTAGGCATCCTGAGTTCCCATCCTGGTAAATTGTGAAATGGATTTAGATGAATCTGATAATTTGCTGGCAGACGTCAGAAAAAATGGCTTTAACAGCTGCTGTTGTGTTTTAAAGAATGTAACTAGTTCATTTATTGCTTTCAGAAAAAAAAACTGTCACCCCTTTCAAGTTTACCTGCTCATGATTTCAATTCCAAAGCACATGATTTTGTTGTGAATCCTTCAGGGAAACTTGTAATAGGGAATAAATACTGCATTGTTGCCATGGCCTAGATCCATGAAAAAAAATAAAGAGGTGACATGGTTTCTGTGTATATCCTGGTGCAGATGAAACTATCATTTAATATTATTTTCCTTGCTTTGTCTTGCCTGTAATTTAGTTTTTACCTTATTGGAACAAAACTAACATATCTAAGTATTGTAATATTTATCTTTGATGGCACAAACTTATGTTTTCCTTTGTTTAGTTTAGTCTTGTTTTGCAGTCATTTCTTAATTGATTTTAGTCATATGGCAACTGAACATTATTTATTAAAGCCAAAACATGTCTGAACTCCAAACACCTCTGCAATGCAACATTGATCGCTTACAGCAAAGAAAACCAATGTACTGGAGTAATTCAGTGGGTCAGGCTGAAGAAGGGTCTTGACCTGAAACGTCACCTGTCCATTCGCTCCACAGGTGCTGCCTGACCCACTGAGTTCCTCCTGCACTTTTATTTTTTGCTCAAGATTGCAGTGTCTGCAGTTTCTTCTCCATTGAATGCATACTGTTTGATATTTGTTTTGCACTATTCCATCTGAAGTTTGTGCATTATGGTAAATTCACACAGATTTCTTGTAAATATTTAAAAACCAAACAACATAAACTTATCAGTTAGGTTTCATATAAATGTTCTATAGTGTCAAAGTGTACTTTAAAAAAAAAGCATTTTGTTTTGAATGTTGAGGCTTTCTGTACCCTAATTAAATGTGGTCTGAAAATGTGCATTTTAAATGATAGCTTTCAAGAATTGCCCTTTATAGAAAAGAACAGGTTAAACAGATCACCAAAAATAATGAGCCATTTTCACAAAAGCATTTTTTATAGTTTTCTCTTTTATATATTATTGCAGGTAATTGGTAATGAATCTAGCTACTTATTTTGATTTTAAATGCTAGAATGTTTTATTTCTTTTTTATTATATGTCTACATTTAATTTTCTTCCTCCCTATATTACCCAAAGTACATCCATCTATAAACCCTGCAGCAAAATCTATATCGATTACAAAGGCTCTGATATTAACTAGGTAAGCACGCAAGGGCTTGGAAGAAGTAGACTTTGCTCATTAGCTGTATCAGTTTTTATAGCAAATGCATTGTCAACAATGTATAAGAGAGAACTGTAGATGCTGGTTTACACTGAAGACAGACACAAGAAGCTGGAGTAACGCAACTGGACAGGTAACATCTCTGGTGAGAAGGAATGAATGATGTTTGGGCCTTCTTCGGTCCCTCTCCAGAGAAGCTGCCAGTCCTGCTGAGTTACTCCAGCACTATCTTCAGTGATGGATTTTATTTGTTTCTCGCCACCCAAACCCCAATTCAAATCTCTATTAGTCCTTATCCTTTTGTGAGCTCAACTACCCCTTTAATATCTCTCTGAACTCAACCTGTTTTCTTGGCTGATATTGATTCTAAAATTATAATTTATCAGAATAAATAAGATTTTCACGTTCATGTTTCACGGGCTCCGAGGGGGACCAGTATCCGGGCGGGGAAATTTGCAAAGGCTACTGGGGGAGACTTTAAACTAGAACGGTTGGGGGGAGGGACTCAAATAGAGAAAGCTAGTAGACAGGGTCTGAGGCAGGAGGCAGAGAAGGGAAGCACTCAGACCCAACATGTAGGGGGGAAAGAAGAAAAAAATAATAAACAGAGAATAAGCGGTGGTGGGTTTCTTAAATGTGTGAGCAGAGAGAAAGAGGGGTATAAAATGAGGGTAGAAGCAATCGGTAGCAAGGTGAAAATTAATAGTGGCAGGCAGACAAATCCAGGGCAAAAATCAAAAGGGGCCACTTGTCAACATAATTGTATAAGGAGTAAGAGTGTTGTAAAAACAAGGCAGAAGGCTTTGTGTGTCAATGCAAGGAGCAATCGTAATAAGGTGGATGAGTTGAATGTGCAGATAGCTATTAATGACTATGCTATAGTTGGGATCACGGAGACATGGCTCCAGGGGGACCAAGACTGGGATCTGAACATCCAGGGATATTCAATATTCAGGAGGGATAGACATAAAGGAAAAGGAGGTGGGATAGCGTTGCTGGTGATGGAGGAGATTAATGCAATAGAAAGGAAGGACATTAGATTGGAGGATGTGGAATTGATGTGGGTACAGCTGCGAAACTCTAAGGGGCAGAAAACGCTAGTGGGAGTTGTGTACAGGCCACCTAACAGTAGTAGTGGAGTTGGGGATGGCATCAAACAGGAAATTAGAAGTGCGTGCAACAAGGGTAAAACAGTTATAATGGGTGACTTCAATCTAAATATAGATTGGGTGAATCAAATTGGCAGGGGTGCTGAGGAAGAGGATTTCTTAGAATGTATGCGGGATAGTTTTCTAAACCAACATGTAGAGGAACCAACGAGAGAGCAGGCTATTCTAGACTGGGTATTGAGTAATGCGGAAGGGTTAGTTAGCAGTCTTGTTGTGCGTGGCCCCTTGGGCAAGAGTGACCATAATATGGTTGAGTTCTTCATTAGGATGGAGAGTGACATAATTAATTCAGAAACAAGGGTTCTGAACTTAAAGAAAGGTAACTTTGAAGTTATGAAACGTGAATTGGCCAAGATAGACTGGCAAGTGATTCTTAAAGGGTTGACAGTGGATGTGCAATGGAAGGTATTTAAAGACTGCATGGATGAAGTCCCCAGCCTCCCCCCCCTAGAAAAGGCTGGGGGGAGGGACTCGGGTAGAGGGGGCTAGGGGACAGGTTGTGGGGCAAGAGACAGAGAAGGGAAGCACTCGGACCCAAAATGTAGGCGAGAAAGATGAAAAAGATAATAGACAGAGAATAAAGGATGGTGGGTTTATAAAATGTGCATATTTTAATGCTAGGAGCATTGTAAGTAAGGTGGATGAACTTAGAGCCTGGATTGACACCTGGAAATATGATGTTGTGGCAATCAGTGAAACATGGTTGAACGAGGGCTGTGATTGGAAAACTAAATATTCCAGGATTTCGTTGCTTCCGGGGTGATAGAATTGGAGGGACCAGAGGTGGAGGTGTTGCATTGCTTGTCAGAGAGGATATTACAGCAGTGCTTTGGCAGGATGGATTAGAGGGTTCGTCTAGGGAGGCTATTTGGGTGGAACTGAGAAGTGGGAACGGTGTAGCAACACTTTTAGGGGTGTACTATAGACCGCCAAATGGGGAGCGAGAATTGGAAGAGCAAATATGTAAGGAGATAGCAGATATTAGTAGTAAGCACAAGGTAGTGATTGTGGGAGATTTCAATTTCCCAAAAATAGACTGGGAAACACATTCTGTAAATGGGCTGGATGGTTTGGAGTTTCTAAAATGTGTGCAGGATAGTTTTTTGCAGCAGTACATAGAGGTACCGACCAGAGAAGGGGCAGTGCTGGACCTCCTGTTAGGAAATGAGGCAGGACAGGTGACGGAGGTATGCGTTGGTGAGCACTTCGGGACCAGTGATCACAATACCATTAGTTTCAATATAATTATGGAGCGAGTCAGAACAGGACCTAGAGTGGAGATTTTTGATTGGAGAAAGGCTAACTTTGAGGGAATGCGTGAGGATTTTAAAGGAGTGAATTGGGACACTTTGTTTCATGGGAAGGATGTAGAAGAGAAATGGAGGACATTTAAATTGTAAGAGTACAGAATCTTTATGTCCCTGTTAGGTTGAAAGGAAATAGTAAAAATTGGAAAGAGCCATGGTTTTCAAGGGAAATTAGACACTTGTTTCGAAAAAAGAGAGATATCTACAAGAATTATAGGAGGCATGGAGTAAATGAGGTGCTAGAGGAGTATAAAGAATGTAAAAAGAATCTTAAGTAAGAAATTAGGAAGGCTAAAAGAAGATATGAGGTTGCTTTGGCAAGAAAGGTGAAAGTAAATCCAAAGGGTTTCTACAGCTATATTAATAGCAAAAGGATAACGAGGGATAAAATTGGACCATTGGAGAACCAGAATGGACAGCTATCTGCAGAGCCAAAAGAGATGGGGGAGATATTGAACAATTTATTTTCTTCGGTATTCACCAAGGAGAAGGATATTGAACTCTGTGAGGTAAGGGAAAAAAGTAGAGTAGCTATGGAAACTATGAGATTCAAAGAGGAGGAAGTACTGACACTTTTGAAAAATATAAAGGTGGATAAGTCTCCAGGTCCTGACAGGATATTCCTTAGGACATTGAGGGAAGTTAGTGTAGAAATAGCAGGAGCTATGACAGAAATATTTCAAATGTCATTAGAAACGGGAATAGTGCCGGAGGATTGGCGTACTGCGCATGTTGTTCCATTGTTTAAAAAGGGTTCAAAGAATAAACCTAGCAATTATAGACCTATTAGTTTGACGTCAGTGGTGGGCAAATTAATGGAAAGGATACTTAGAGATAATATATATAAGCATCTGGATAAACAGGGTCTGATCAGGAACAGTCAACATGGATTTGTGCCTGGAAGGTCATGTTTGACAAACCTTCTTGAATTTTTTGAAGCGGTAACTAGGGAAATTGATGAGGGTAAAGCAGTGGATGTTGTCTATATGGATTTCAGTAAGGCCTTTGACAAGGTTCCCCATGGAAGGTTGGTTCAGAAGGTTCAATCTTTGGGTGTTAATGGCGGAGTAGCAAGATAGATTCAACAGTGGCTGAATGGGAGATGTCAGAGAGTAATGGTGGATGGCTGTTTGTCAGGTTGGAAGCCGGTGACCAGTGGGGGTGCCTCAGGGATCTGTGTTGGGTCCACTGTTGTTTGTCATGTACATCAATGATCTGGATGATGGGGTGGAAAATTGGATAAGTAAGTATGCAGATGATACTAAGATAGGTGGTATTGTGGATAATGAAGTAGATTCTCAAAGTCTACAGAGAGATTTGGGCCATTTGGAAAAGTGGGCTGAAAGATGGCAGATGGAGTTTAATGCTGATAAGTGTGAAGTGCTACATCTTGGCAGGACAAATCAAAATAGGACGTTACATGGTAAATGGTAGGGAATTGAGGAATGCTGTGGAACAGAGGGATCTAGGAATAACTGTGCATAGTTCCCTGAAGGTGGAATCGCATGTAGATAGGGTGGTAAAGAAAGCCTTTGGTGTGCTAGCCTTTATAAATCAGAGCATTGAATATAGGAGTAGGGAAGTAATGTTAAAATTGTACAAGGCATTGGTAAGACCAATTCTGGAGTATGGTGTACAATTTTGGTCGCCTAGTTATAGGAAGGATGTCAACAAAATAGAGAGAGTACAGAGGAGATTTACTAGAATGTTGCCAGGGTTCCAGCAACTATGTTACAGAGAAAGGTTGAACAAGTTAGGTCTTTATTCTTTGGAGCGCAGAAGGTTAAGGGGAGACTTGATTGAGGTCTTTAAAATGATGAAAGGGATAGACAGAGTTGATGTGGATAAGCTTTTCCCATTGAGGGTAGGGAAGATTCAAACAAGAGGGCATGACATGAGAATTAAGGGACAGAAGTTTAGGGGTAACGTGAGGGGGAACTTCTTTACTCAGAGGGTGGTGGCTGTGTGGAATGAGCTTCCAGCAGAGGTGGTGGAGGCAGGATCGATTTTAACATTTAAAAGTAAAGTGGATAGGTATATGGACGTGAAGGGAATGGAGGGGTATGGTCTGAGTGCAGGTAGATGGGACTAGGGGAAAACAAATGGTCGGCACGGACTGGAAGGGCCGAGAGGGCCTGTCTCCGTGCTGTAATTGTTATATGGTTATATGTTATATGGTTAACAATTGTTCATCTCAGTTTGGCAAAATGATAAATCAGCGAAGGTAGTGCATCCATGGATAACAAGGGAAATCAGGGATAGTATAAAAACAAAAGATGAAGCATACAAATTAGCCAGAAAAAGCAGCCTACCAGAGGACTGGGAGAAATTCAGAGTCCAGCAGAGGAGGACAAAGGGCTTAATTAGGAAAGGGAAAATAGATTATGAAACTGGCAGGGAACATAAGAACTGACTGCAAAAGATTTTATAGATATGTGAAGAGAGAGATTAGTTAAAACAAATGTAGGTCCCATGCAGTCAGAAACAGGTGAATTGATCATGGGGAACAAGGACATGGCAGACCAATTGAATAACAACATTGGTTCTGTCTTCACTAAGGAAGACATAAATAAGCTGCCGGAAATAGCAGGGTACCGGGGGTCACATAAGGTGGAGGAACTGAGTGAAATCCAGTTTAGCCAGAGTACTCAAGGAAGTAGCCACAGAAATAGTGGATGCATTAGTGATAATGTTTCAAAACTCCTTATTCTGGAGTAGTTCCTGAGGATTGGAGGGTAGCTAATGTAGACCCACTTTTTAAAAAAGGAGGGAGAGAAAGCGGGGAATTACAGACCAGTTAGTCTAACATCGGTAGTGGGGAAACTGCTAGAGTCAGTTATTAAAGATAGGATAGCAGCACATTTGGAAAGTGGTGAAATCATTGGACAAAGTCAGCATGGATTTATGAAAGGTAAATCACGTCTGACGAATCTTATAGAATTTTTCGAGGATGTAACTAGTAGAGTGGATAAGGGGGAACCAGTGGATGTGTTATATCTGGACTTTCAGAAGGCTTTCGACAAGGTCCCACGTAAGAGATTAGTATACAAACTTAAAGCACACGGTATTGGCGGTTCAGTATTGATGTGGATAGAGAACTGGCTATTATTCAGACAGGAAGGAAAGGGTAGGAGTAAACGGGTCCTTTTCAGAATGGCAGGGAGTGACTAGTGGGGTACCGCAAGGCTCAGTGCTGGGACCCCAGCTATTTACAATATATATTAATGATTTGGGCGAGGGAATTGAATGCAACATCTCCAAGTTTGCGGATGACACTAAGCTGGGGGGTAGTTTTAGGAGTGAGGAGGATGCTGGGAGGCTGCAAGGTGACTTGGATTGGCTGGGTGAGTGGGCAAATGCATGGCAGATGCAGTATAATGTGGATAAATGTAAGGTTATCCACTTTGGTGGCAAAAACAGGATGGTAGACTATTATCTGAATGGTGGCAGATTAGGAATAAAGGGGAGATGCAACGAGACCTGGGTATCATGGTACACCAGTCATTGAAAGTAGGCATGCAGGTGCAGCAGGCAGTGAAGAAAGCAAATGGTATGTTAGCATTCATAGCGAAAGGATTTGAATATAGGAGCAGGGAGGTTTTACTGCAGTTGTACAGGGTTTTGGTGAGACCACAGTTTTGGTCTCCAAATCTGAGGAAAGACATTCTTGCCATAGAGGGAGTACAGAGAAGGTTCACTAGACTGATTCCTGGGATGTCAGGACTGTCTTATGAAGAAAGACTGGATAGACTCGGTTTATACTCTCTGGAATTTAGGAGATTGAGAGGGGATCTTATAGAAACTTACAAAATTCTTAAGGGGTTGGACAGGCTAGATGCAGGAAGATTGTTCCCGATGTTGGGGAAGTCCAGGACAAGGGGTCACAGCTTAAGGATAAGGGGGAAATCCTTTAAGACCGAGATGAGAAAGACTTTTTTCACACAGAGAGTGGTGAGTCTCTGGAACTCTCTGCCACAGAGGGTAGTTGAAGCCAGTTCATTGGCTATATTTAAGAGGGAGTTGGATGTGGCCCTTGTGGCTAAAGGGATCAGGGGGTATGGAGAGAAGGCAGGTACGGGATACTGAGTTGGATGATCAGCCATGATCATATTGAATGGTGGTGCAGGCTCGAAGGGCCGAATGGCCTACTGCTGCACCTATTTTCTATGTTTTTCTATGTTTCTATAAGTTATATGAGTAGAATTCGATCATTCGGCCCATGGAGCCTACGCCATTCACTCTGATCTCTGCATCCTAATCCCATTTTTCTGCCTGTTCCCCATGACACCTATTTTAATCAAGAATTTGTGTATCTCTGCCTTAAAAATATCCACTGACTTGGCCCCCACAGCCCTCCGTGGCAATGAGTTCCACAAATTAACAATCCTCTGGCTATAGAAGTTCCTCCTCACCTGCTTTCTAAAAGAGCGCCCTTTAATTCTGAGTATGACCTCCGGTTGTAGACTCTCCCACCAGTGGAAACATCCTTTCCACATCCACGCTAACTATGCCTTTCATCATTCTGTAAGTTTCAATGTCCTCCCCCCTCAACTCCAGCGAGTAGAGGCCCAGTGCTGTCAAGTGCTCATCATATGCTAACCCACTTATTCCTGGAATCATTCTTGTAAACCTCCTCTGGACCCTCTCCAGAGGCAGCACATCCTTCTTCAGATACGAGGCCAAAATTTGTTCACTGTATTCCAAATGCGGCCTGACCAGTGCCTTATAGAGCCTCAGTATTACATCTCTGTTTTGGTATTCCAGTCCTCTCGATATAAATGCTAGCATTGAATTTGCCCTCATTATTACCGATTTTCTAGTGGTCTGACAACATAGCCTCTTTCATCATGGAATGATGGATGACAAAGGTACACAATGTTTTTCTGATCGCCAAATGCTTGTGCAATAATAATTGGATTCTAAGATATTCTCCTAAGTAGCCTACTTACCTTCTCTTTGTTTCTTATGATCTGTCACACCAATGAAGCTATTCTGGTGAGTGCAGGAAAAATATTGGCTGGATATATTTTGTGTCTGCCAAAATCTAAAAGGAGACAAGATGGGCTTTAGTTTTAGCTTTTTTTTTGACATCTTAGTGGTTAGTTTTGGATGGAGATATTGCATTAACATTGTATGGGCAATGAGTTATTTAGTAAAATAAAATGTGAGAAGGGATGGTGACTTGAATGAGCTGTTTTAACTAGCTGTAAAATATGAACAATGTTGGTGTGTGTGTAGGTGTGAGTGTGGGTGTGTGTAGGGATGTGTGTAGGTTTGTGTGTGTAGGTGTATGTGTACATGGTGAAATGCTTAAAATGTATGAATTAAAGCAACAATACCTAGGTGAAGAAGTGAAATTATGTAAAAAAAAATCTGAGGGAGTGACACCTAGTTGCATCTGAAAATAAAATAGTGGAATCTGAGATAATGTACCAAAAGTGCTCTCTAGTTGAATGCCATTAGGAATCTGCACCACTTATTAAGAAATTAAGTATTTTTAATGGGATTTTTTAAACATTTATTTAATTTGGCAGGCTGAATCTCTTAACCTCTGATTAACCAACAACAGAGCAATTGCATTATTTAGCATGGATCTGTTGGACCGAATGGCCTGATTCCATGCTGTATGTCTATTGGCTCAAGTAGCCAGGTTTGTGGACCAACATAGTAATTGACACTATCAGAGTAGTTTCTTGCATCTTCCATGTGCCTTCATCAATGGCAGCACCTTCAGTCACTTGAACCAACACATTCTATATTGTTGCTTTTCTGAAGATCCTTTAAAAGTTCTGAACTACTTTAACTTTGCTTTTGGTCTTTTCTTCTGACATCATACAGGTTAACATCTATACTGATGGGAAGTTTGTTGAAATACTTCATTACATAAATAAAGGTGCAAGTAATTATTTGATTGTAAAATGATTGTTGTCATGTGATTCAATGAGCCTCAGCTACGTCCTGAATAAAATATAATTACTCTGATATTGTTGACAGAATCATTAAATAGTTATATGGAGCACAGATGTGAGTTGAAGCCAAATTATCTCCAATATCAACAGCATTCTGAGTTATCCATATTCACAAGAAAAATTAAGGATATGGCAGGCTGAAAAGATCAACAATTGTTATCCCAGTTTCTCTTAACTCTTCCTATAGCGATTTGGCATCAACTCTTTGATTTACTTTTGCCTGCTGACCCTTGACTTCCATCCAGTAGGATTAAGTCAGTCATGGAGAGAGATTGCACAGAAACAGCCCACTGACCCAGTAACTATGCAGTGACCATCAACTAACCATTTGCACTGATACTTCCTTCATTGATTCAATTTTTTTTAAATTCTTCCACAATTCCCCTCCAATGCTACAACTCACTTAAACACTTCGGGCAATTTACAATGGCCATTTAACCTACCAATTCTCGTGTCTTTGGGATGTGGGCGGAAACTGCAGCACCAAGGAGAAACCCACGCAGTGAGAACGGCCCCACTGGCTGATCCACTGTGTCACTCTTGCATGTTGCTATTGCACTCCAACTAAGTTGCTACTTTTTGATGCGTTGAAATGATAAATTCAAAGAGGAAAATGTTGATGCCCCAGGGTGCAAGTTTTTAAAAAGACTAAAAAACAAAATCATGGTCGTGGCCATGGCCTCAGTGAAGTTGACAGTACTGCAGTATTGCAAGCAGATGTATACATTTCTCTCAACTTGAGAAAATTGGCCAAAGAACAGAACAAAATATTAGCTTTTGAACTGCAAACCAAATAAATTTTAAGAGTGGATTCTAGCTCTCTGCACTTCAGTGTCTGCACTTCTAAGAAGGATTATCAGCAGGATAGGCAGCATCTTTGGATAGAAGGAATGGGAGACCCTGAAGAAGTATCTCGACATGAAACATCACCCATTCCTTCTATCCAGAGATGCTGCCTGTCCCGCTGAGTAACTCCAGCGTTTTGTGTCTATCTTCGGTGTAAACTAGCATCTGCAGTTCCTCCTTACACATTTTGCCTAACTTTAATGTAATTGACGACTGGGGTTTACAAAATAGTTTATTACATGGTACACAAAAATTCTGGAGAAACTCAGCAGGTGCAGCAGCATCTATGGAGCGAAGGAAATCCTTCGCTCCATAGATGCTGCTGCACCCGCTGAGTTTCTCCAGCATTTTTGTGTACCTTCGATTTTCCAGCATCTGCAGTTCCTTCTTAAACATAGAAACATAGAAACATAGAAATTAGGTGCAGGAGTAGGCCATTCAGCCCTTCGAGCCTGCACCGCCATTCAATATGATCATGGCTGATCATCCAACTCAGTATCCCGTACCTGCCTTCTCTCCATACCCTCTGATCCCCTTAGCCACAAGGGCCACATCCAACTCACTCTTAAATATAGCCAATGAACTGGCCTCAACTACCCTCTGTGGCAGAGAGTTCCAGAGACTCACCACTCTCTGTGTGAAAAAAGTCTTTCTCATCTCGGTCTTAAAGGATTTCCCCCTTATCCTTAAGCTGTGACCCCTTGTCCTGGACTTCCCCAACATCGGGAACAATCTTCCTGCATCTAGCCTGTCCAACCCCTTAAGAATTTTGTAAGTTTCTATAAGATCCCCTCTCAATCTCCTAAATTCCAGAGAGTATAAAACAGTTTCTTACATGGCTTATTTGACTGATTTTCACAGTTGCAATAGTGGAACCATATTCCCATGTGTAAATGGTTTCTAACAGATGTATATCAGTTATGTAATACCAAAAGTGCAGTGGGTGAATCTTCTTAAATTTACATCTGAATATACAATACACATCGACCATAAAAAAATAACTGTTCACTGATGAGTATGGAATTTCATTTTCTCATGGTGAACTTCTATGGTCTCTGAACAAGATTTGTGAATAATTGGCAAGACTTTGATGGTGTTTGAGCTGTGGATGTTATGTCTAGCAGAACGAGACAATATAAAGCCATTTTGCTTGAGATCCGTGACAACTGGTAGACAGTGGATATCTGTCCTTTTGATGCAGGCGAATAGAAACCCAGGTCCCAGCTGTGGCTTATATTTAGTTCCACTGGTCAATTAAGTTCCTTCACAACCCATTTAGTGGATAAATGACATCCAGATTGTGACACAGTTTCGATAGCAAAATGTTGTCAGATTTTAAGATCTGAATATAATTCCACCAAGTCATCTGTTTGATATGTCTTTCCCTTTTAATGTATATAATGTCAGCAGTACTCTTATTTCACTACAGCAAGAATGAGACTAAACTGGGTCTTTTGGGACCCCTTTGGTCTCAATGATAAAAACACATTCTTTGGCATTTGAATGTGGCTGTGTTTTGGAACCGAATGGCCACTTCAAAATGTTGCTCTCTTTCCGTGCCCAATCTTAGTTTTCACCTTTTTCTTTACTTTTTCCTTCCCCCCACCTCCACCTATTCTCCACTCGACTGTTATTGTTTCGAAGGCATTGGGGAACATTTTCTCATTTAGGCCCATAACTCTATTGACAGAACCCAGTGATAGATTTATTTGTGTACGCCATTACCAGTTGTGTCCTATGTGGAGGGAAAAGAGAGAATGGGTGTGGATAACCTAGTTGAATCTGATTCTGTCTGTCCTCATCTGACTTCTTGCATTTGCACTTGTGGTGTAGTTAATACTGGATTTTTATTGGCAAAGGGACAGAGCGCAAAGACAGATGTACATTTGTGAAATTAATCATTGTAATTAAATGTTAGATTGTAAATTTAGGCATAGCATGTTACTTGCATGGAACTATTAACACTCGCACAATTGTAATATACAGTGCCCTCCATAATGTTTGGACAATGACCCATCATTTATTTATTTGCCTCTGTACTCCACAATTTGAGATTTGTAATAGAAAAAATTACATGTGGTTAAAGTGCACATTTATCAGATTTTATTAAAGGCCAATTTTATACATTTTGGTTTCACCATGTAGAAATTACAGTTGTGTTTATACATAGTCCCCCCATTTCAGGGCACCATAATGTTTGGAACACATGGCTTCACAAGCATTCGTAATTGCTCAGGTGTGTTTAATTGACTCCTTAATGTAGATATAAATGAGCTCTCAGCACCTAGTCTTTCCTCCAGTCTTTCCATCACCTTTGGAAACCTTTATCGCTGTTTATCAACATGACGACCAAAGGTGTGCCAATGAAAGTCAAAGAAGCCATTATGAGACTGAAAAACAAGAATAAAACTGTTAGAGACATCAGCCTAACCTGAGGCTTACCAAAATCAATTGTATGGAACATCATTAAGAAGAAAGAGAGCACTGGTTAGCTTACTAATCGCAAAGGGACTGACAGACCAAGGAAGACCTCCACAGCTGATGACAGAAGAATTCTCTCTATAATAAAGACAAATCCCCAAACACCTGTCCAACAGATCAGAAACACTCTTCAGGAGTCAGGTGTGGATTTCTCAATGACCACTGTCCACAGAAGAGTTCATGAACAGAAATACAGAGGCTACAGTGCAAGATTCAAACCACTGGTAGCCGCAAAAATAGGATGGCCAGGTTACAGTTTGCCAAGTACTTCAAAGAGCAACCACAGTTCTGGAAAAAGATCTTGTGGACAGATGAGATGAAGATTAACATATCAGAGTGATGGCAAGAGCAAAATATGGAGGAGAGAAGGAACTGCCCAAGATCCAAAGCATACCACCTCAACTGTGAAACATGGTGGTGGGGGTGTTATGGCCTGGGCATGCATTGTACTGAAGGTACTGGCTCACTTATCTTCATTAATGATACAACTGCTAGTAGTAGCATAATGAATTCTGAATTGTATAGACACATCCTATCTGCTCAGGTTCAAACAAATCCCTCAAAACTCATTGGCCAGTGGTTCATTCTACAGCAAGACAAAGATCCCAAACATACTGCTAAAGCAACAAAGACATTTTTCAAAGCTAAAAAATGGTAAATTCTTGGGATAACACTTGGGAAGACACCCAGCAACTGGTGATGTCCATGAATCGCAGACTTCAAGGAGTCTCAAACATTATGGTGCCCTGAAATCCTGAAATTGGGGGGGGGGGGGGGGGGGGGACTATGCTGTCATTTCTACATGGTAAAACCAAAATGTATAAAAATGGTCTTTATTAAAATCTGACAATGTGCACTTTAACCACATGTGATTTTTTTTCTATTACAAATCTCAAATTGTGGAGTACAGAGGCAAATAAATAAATTATTGGTCTTTGTCCCAAACATTATGGAGGGCACTGTGGGTAGATACATAGGAATTTTGATTAGAATATTTTAATGCTGACTTACTTTGTATTAACTTGACTGGCAATGGTGGAATTGCCAGAGGTTTGTACTCTAATATGTAATGGGAGGTTGATTTGGGATTTTGACTATTTCTCATTTCACAACCAAATTTCTAAAGGCAAACTCCATGGGCAGCTGTTATATTCTTGTGTGATTAACAACAACAATCAAGGAAACATTTCTATCTCATTTGACTCTTGCTGAGTGTGCTTGTGTGGATGTGAGATGTGACAGGATGTGTTCATCTGTGATACCTGCTGCAGTTGAAAAGCTTGCCGACATTCATTGATTCCTCCTGTCAATGTCTGCATCAAAGTGGTGGAGTAGGCTTGATGGGCCGAATGGCCTAATTCTACTGCTATCACATGATCTTATGTCTCCTATGAGAGGTTTGAAGAGTTATGGATTGTAAAGGCAGAGAGAGAAAGTTGGCGCGGGAGTGGGCAGAGGGTGAGTGGAGGGGAGAAATATGTTGGAGTCCAGGTGGGGCATGGGTGAGGGAAAGGGGAGGGGTGGGGGGGGGTTGTTTGAGACCAAAATGGGGGGAAGATTGTTTTGTCAGGTAACCTAAAATTGGAGAATTCAATGTTCATACCGTTGAGCTGTAAGCTATCCAAGCGGAATATTTGCTGTTGTTCCTTCAGTTTACATGTGGCCTCACTCTGGCAACGGAGAAGACCCAGGTCAGTGGGAATGGGCAGGGAGTGAAATAGTTAGCAACCGGGAGATCGAGCAGGCTTTGGTGGACTGAGCACAAGTGTGGGCAGGAATACCTCCAAGGAATGCCATTTTCAAATACTCAGTTATTATTTTATTTCACAACCACAGTCTAGCTTCACTTAGAATCATAAAATTAAGTTTAATAGTCATTGCAAAAGTTTTACAATGTTTAAATGTTAAATTACCTTCGTAGCTTTCTGTTCAACCAAATCCTATATTAAGATTCACTTTAGCAGATGAACTGCTACCTTTTTGTAATTTGATTTTACTAGATTTGCAATTTTATTTGTAGCCAGAGCATTTTAGCAAGGCACCATATTGTGCGGAAATATCTTAGAACATGACAGTGGAAAAATGATTCATGCTGATGAAAAATTCATGAAAACCTGAACCACACAGCCCTACAAGGAACTACCAGGTCACTGCAAGTCATAATTTTCCATTAGGATTCACTTTCACTCGATCAAGCTGTGATTCGTGTGGATTGTAATGAAATGGATCGGTGTTACACTACAGAAAATATTTTGTACTGTGATTGCTATCAAAAGAATGACTATATGTCAAAAATATCTACTTCTATAACAGATTCTTTCTTTAAAAAAAATGGCATGTTGGCATTTAGCTAGCTGCTGATAATGTGAACAGTGAAAGTGTGCTGATAACATCCACTGCGGAAACTTGACAGTTGGTTCATATGATCATACGATCATAAGTGATGGAAGAAGAATTAGGCCATTCAGCCCATCAAGTCTACTCCGCCATTCAATCATGGCTGATCTATTTCTCCCTCCTAACCCCATTCTCCTGCCTTCTCCCCATAACCTCTGACATCCGTACTAATCCGTACAGGACGAGGGAATTGAATGCAACATCTCCAAGTTTGCGGATGACACGAAGCTGGGGGGCAGTGTTAGCTGTGAGGAGGATGCTAGGAGGCTGCAAGGTGACTTGGATAGGTTGGGTGAGTGGGCAAATGCATGGCAGATGCAGTACAATGTGGATAAATGTGAGGTTATCCACTTTGGTGGCAAGATCAGGAAAGTAGACTATTATCTGAATGGTGGCCGATTAGGAAAAGGGGAGATGCAACGAGACCTGGGTGTCATGGTACACCAGTCATTGAAAGTAAGCATGCAGGTGCAGCAGGCATTGAAAAAAGTGAATGGTATGTTAGCATTCATAGCAAAAGGATTTGAGTATAGGAGCAGGGAGGTTCTATTGCAGTTGTACAGGGCCTTGGTGAGACCGCACCTGGAGTATTGCGAACAGTTTGGTCTCCTAATCTGAGGAAAGACGTTCTTGCCATAGAGTGAGTACAGAGAAGGTTCACCAGACTGATTCTTGGGATGGCAGGACTTTCATATGAAGAAAGACTGGATAGACTCGGCTTGTACTCGCTAGAATTTAGAAGATTGAGGGGGGATCTTACAGAAATGTACAAAATTCTTAAGGGGTTGGACAGGCTAGATGCAGGAAGATTGTTCCCGATGTTGGGGAAGTCCAGAACAAGGAGTCACAGTTTAAGGATAAGGGGGAATTCCTTTAGGACGGAGATGAGGAAAACATTTTTCACACAGAGAGTGGTGAGTTTCTGGAATTCTCTGCCACAGAAAGTAGTTGAGGCCAGTTCATTGGCTATATTTAGGAAGGAGTTAGATGTGGCCCTTGTGGCTAAAGGGACCAGGGGATATGGGGAGAAGGCAGGTACAGGATACTGAGTTGGATGATCAGCCATGATCATATTGAATGGCGGTGCAGGCTCGAAGGGCCGAATGGCCTACTCCTGCACCTATTTTCTATGTTTCTATGTTTCTGTGTAATCAAGTACTAATCAAGGTTGAACTAATGTAAGCAAACTTTTTGGGAATATTTTGAACGAGGAGTTGGAAATTACAGATTTTCAGTGCATGCTGATCATAATGTTATTTGGATCAAATTACTGGTATATCTAGGGTGTGTATTTTTTAATCAAATTATAGAACAAGCAAGATTACATTTGCTCTTTATTGCAACTCCATATGGGATCACTTCTTTTTCATGTGTACTATTGTTAATGGGTTAAATTGAGACAAAGGGATGGTAAATGTTTCAGGTTGAGACTCTGCATCAGGTTCTTTTGCTTGCCTCCGCAGATGCTGCTGGAGCCATTGAGGTCTTCCGGCAGTTTTATTTTACCCAAGATTATAAAAGGTTTAAAATATGATAAATAGTGGAAAGTTTTGCCATCAATGGATAGCTCGAGGGCTAGGGACAGAGGTTTAGAATTTGGGGAAGAGCATACAGCCATTCCAGTTGATCAAGATCCATCTGTAATCATAGATTACAGATTACTGCAAACTACTCTCCATGTCTGCACTCATGTCTAAATTGTTAATATAAATAATAAACAACAGTGGATCTAGCACTGATACCTGTGATACGCCACTTGTTACTGGCATCCAGTCTGAAAAACAACCCTCTACCATCACTTCTGTTTCCCTTATTCGATTATTGAATCCAATAATCAAGCGTGTCCTGGATCCCATTTGACCGAACCTTCCAGACCAGCCATCCATGTGGCACCTTATCAAAAGACTTGCCAAGGACCACATAGACAACGTCTACCTCACCGGCCTCACCAATCTTCTAAGTCACCTCTTCAAAAAATTCAATCAAATTGGTGCAATGCAGTTTCCCAAGCACAAAAGCGTGCTGCTTATCCTTAATCAGTTTTTATTTTTCCTAATGCATATACAACCTTTCTCTTAGAACCCCCTGCAATAACATATGCACCACTGAAGCAGCCCTCACTAAGTCTGCAGTTCCCAGGCGTTTCCTTGCTGCATTAGATTAACATAGAAACATAGAAACATAGAAATTAGGTGCAGGAGTAGGCCATTCAGCCCTTCGAGCCTGCACCGCCATTCAATATGATCATGGCTGATCATCCAACTCAGTATCCCGTACCTGCCTTCTCTCCATACCCTCTGATCCCCTTAGTCACAAGGGCCACATCCAACTCACTCTTAAATATAGCCAATGAACTGGCCTCAACTACCCTCTGTGGCAGAGAGTTCCAGAGACTCACCACTCTCTGTGTGAAGAAAGTCTTTCTCATCTCGGTCTTAAAGGATTTCCCCCTTATCCTTAAGCTGTGACCCCTTGTCCTGGACTTCCCCAACATCGGGAACAATCTTCCTGCATCTAGCCTGTCCAACCCCTTAAGAATTTTGTAAGTTTCTATAAGATCCCCTCTTAACCTCCTAAATTCCAGAGAGTATAAACCGAGTCTATCCAGTCTTTCTTCATAAGACAGTCCTGACATCCCAGGAATCAGTCTGGTGAACCTTCTCTGCACTCCCTCTATGGCAATAATGTCCTTCCTCAGATTTGGAGACCGAAACTGCACGCAATACTCCAGGTGTGGTCTCACCAAGACCCTGTACAACTGAAGTGGAACCTCCCTGCTCCTGTACTCAAATCCTTTTGCTATGAAAGCTAACATACCATTCGCTTTTTTCACTGCCTGCTGCACCTGCATGCCTACTTTCAATGACTGGTGTACCATGACACCCAGGTCTCGCTGCATCTCCCCTTTTCCTAATCGGCCACCATTAAGTGAGAGGAGAGGCACCTGAATCTCTTTCTCACCTGAAAGGACTGCTGGGGTCCTTGGACAGATGTAGGGACAGGTGTTACATCTTATGTGGTTGCAGGGGAAAGTACTTGAGAAGGGGGTGGTTTGGGTGGGAAGGGATGAGTTGAACAAAGGTGTTGCGAAGGGAGCAGTCTCTGTGAAATGGGAAGATATGATTATAAATGGGATCATGTTGGAGAAGTGCCAGAGAACGGTGTTTTGGATGCAGAGGGCTGGTGGGGTGAAAGCTGAGAACCAGGGTAAATCCATCATTGTTTCATCTGGGAGGAGATGGAGCGAGAGCAGAATCTTTGTCTCACCGTCTATTTTTTAATCTCTGACTTTTGTCCAACCATTTGCGGATCAAAACACCACTTCACCTGTAATCATCTATTACTTGCCAGGCTTGCTTTGGTCTGCCCATCCTCTCTTCCAGCTTACTTCTTCCTCCCAACCACAATCAGTCTGAAGAAAGGACCCAACCCAAAACATCACCCATCCGAAACATCACCCATCCATGTTCTCCAGAGATGCTACCTGACCCTCTGAGTTACTCAAGCACTTAGTGTCTTTTGTTTTGTTAAACCAGCATCCGCGGTTCCTTGTTTCTAGATTTTTATTGTTTCCTTTTCCTTGAAGGAGATAGGATAGGTAGTGCTCCGAATGATTAATTGTATTACTTAACTCAAAGATTGTACATCCATATTTTTGATTTCCCCCCCACATAGAAACAGCTTTTCCATGTCATTTCTTTTGTCTACGACTATTATTTGGAATGCCTATTGCAGATAGAGGTGTGGATGAATCTCCTGGACTGAAAAATTGTTGGAAAAATAAAAAAAATAACCATTGAATTCCTATGGCAATCTGAATTTTTACACTAATATTTTGAATAGCAACCTTTAAGGTACCCCACATCCTTGGGTTGGTGATCTTTTTCTCTAAAATCATTATTCTTGAACTGGAGTCAATTTTGTTGCTCTCCTGGTGTGTTTGCAACTTTACAACATACGGACCAGGTTCAGATGGAACATCCCAACCATAGCCCCTCCAAAGACACCATATGTATAGCTTTGGCATTTCCTCTGTGGATCTAACATTTAACATTTGGTGTCTGCGCTGACCAACGATCACTCCTGTATCCTGCACACAAGGGACAACTTACAATTTGCACCAAAGCCAATTCACCTACAAACCTATATGTCTTTGAAATTTGGGAGGTAACTGGGAAATAACAGTTCCAGCTGTTTATGGGATTTTTGTTTTAAATTTCCACTCCACACAACAAATTGCTGAGAGCTTATCTGAATCTCTTTTCATCAATACAGACTCATTTGTCGAGCACTCATGACAAACACTTTAATGGCTGCTGTCCATTTCATCAGTTTATATAAATTTAAATTATCATTTGTCCCCCCCCAGTTATATGACTGATTTGTGTTCTTGAGTGAATTGTTCATTAGATTATCCACTTGTACTCCTTTCGTTCTTATTAATGCCATCACATTTTCCACACTTGCATTGATTTTCCGTGGCTGGATCAGCAGATGGTTTGTGCCCATCCAGGCTGCATTGTTTAATTTGCAGATCAACCACTTACTCGCGGGAGGAACTACTTTACATAATCCACCGGACTAAATCTACCGTTCGCAGACACAAATGCTGGGGTAACGCAGCGGCACAGGCAGCGGGAGATGCTGCCTGTTCCGCTGATTTACGCCAGCATTTTGTGTCTACCTTCGATTTAAACCAGCATCTGCAGTTCTATCCTATAAATCTACCGTCCACCTCGTTTAAATATGTATTAATATCTTATTGTATTATGGTAAAAAATTTAAATGCAATCTGCATGTAAGCAAAATATGTATGTGACAAAGATTAGATAATGTGTGTAATACAGCAGAGAAGTTACAACACCATGAGTAATGGGATTTCTAATAACCAACAGTTCACCTTCAAATGTTGACAGAATGTATTATATTCCGAACATTTTTTAAAATTTCACAATTCTCGAAGTTGAAATCTGCTTTACATTAATCTTACAGTACTACGTCATCTTTCATGTGCCAACGATTTGCATATTAACGCCAAAGTGCATGAATGTTAATGTTGGCACAAGATCACAAAACTAATGCACTTGTCAATAATTCCTCTGGTTAGTAAAACAAAAAAAACTGATGCTTTTAATTAATTATGATGCTCTGTGTTTATTTTTAGCCAACAAGCCCCAAATTTGGAAAAGCTGATTCCTACGAAAAATTGGAAAAACTCGGCGAAGGGTCCTATGCAACGGTATATAAAGGAAAGAGCAAGTAAGTGTTCTGGCATTATATAATTATTAGAGTAAACTGTATTTTGACCTTACTTTGGTTTTAATCAAATTTGACCTCAAATTTTAATTTATTAAGATGATCAGCAAATCATTAGTGGAAAGTACAGGTAGTTCCTTGATTATATAAGCCTGACTTAAGAATTTTTGTCTTCATGAACATTTTCTGATACATTTTTAAACAATTTTGTGAAACAAATTAAGCTTTCTGAACTTTATGGCAGAGCTTCACAGGTGAGTCCGTGAGTTGGGGTTAGCCAGTGTGATCGGCGTCTGATCATGCAGTTGTATCCTGCTGAGGCGGAGGTGGTATTTTTGGCTCGAATTAGTGGTTTGAGCAGCTGTGCCAGCTGCTCGGAGGTCTGTATGGGGATTGATTTGCCAGCTGCAGAAGGGTTGCAGTTTTTATTTAGGTTGAGCTGGGTATTTCCCTGGACATTTGAGAGATTGGCAGGATTCAGTTTGGTTTATTTTAGAGATGCAGCGTGGAAACAGGTCCTTCAGCCCACCGGATCCGTGCTGACCAGCGCTCACCCGTACACTAGTTCTATCCTACACACTAAGGACAGGTTATAGAAGCCAATTAACCTACAAACCTGTACTTTTTTGGGATGTGGAAGGAAACCAAAGAAAACCCACGCGGTCACAGAGAGAATGTACAAATTCTGAACAGACAACACCCATAGTTAGGTTTGAACCGGGGTCCCTGGTGACATAAGGTAGCAAATCTACCGCTGAGTCGCTGTTCTGCCCTCAGGATGGATTTTCTGGTTGCTGCAAGGCAGCACACATCTTCTGCTATATGGGAAAGGGGCATGTCTGCATGCTTTCTCTCTTCACGATCCTCAACTCAATAAGTTACAGCAATCGGGATGTTGGGGAATGGAACCTCTTTTGTAACCCAAGGACTGCTGTAACAAGAAAAAAAGCATAATTGTGGTGTTTGCACATGTTGGTTTTGAGGTATTAGCAATAACAACGCTTAAATGTCAGTGTCAACAGTACTAAAAAAAAAATCAATGAATTCTATTGCTTATGTCTCAAAGTATTTCATTGATATGCAATCACAATGGAAGCATCAAGTAAGTAAATTAGTTAAACTGAGACAGAAATGGAAATCTTGTACATCTGCAGTGATTACAAAAAAAAAATCAAGGTACAAAGCAGAAGAATCAATTCTTACAAAAACGTAATTTCCTTTCAGTTTGAGTTTATTGTCATATTTACAAGTACAGTGAAGTACAGGCACAATTAAAATCTTGCTTGCAGCAGTATCACAGGCATTGGCATCAGAAAACAATCAATTTTCAAGTGCATATAACTGGGGGAAATCCTTGTTATATGATGGAAGTTTTTGACATTAGTATTCCCGCTGCTTTATCTGGGTGGAACTTTCTTACTTGGATGCTTTCTCAACTTTCTCACTTGAATAACTACTTTGGTTCTGTCTTCACTAAGGAAGACATAAATAATCTGCCGGAAATAGCAGGGGATCACGGGTCAAATGAGATGGAGGAACTGAGTGAAATCCAGGTTAGCCGGGAAGTGGTGTTAGGTAAATTGAATGGATTAAAGGCCGATAAATCCCCAGGGCCAGATAGGCTGCATCCCAGGGTACTTAAGGAAGTAGCACCTGAAATAGTGGATGCCTTAGTGATAATTTTTCAAAACTCTTTAGATTCTGGAGTAGTTCCTGAGGATTGGAGGGTAGCTAATGTAACCCCACTTTTTAAAAAAGGGAGGGAGAGAGAAAATGGGGAATTACAGACCAGTTAGTCTAACATTGGTAGTGGGGAAACTGCTAGAGTCAGTTATTAAAGATGGGATAGCAGCACATTTGGAAAGTGGTGAAATCATTGGACAAAGTCAGCATGGATTTACGAAAGGTAAATCATGTCTGACAAATCTTATTGAATTTTTTGAGGATGTAACTAGTAGAGTGGATAAGGGAGAACCAGTGGATGCGTTATATCTGGACTTTCAGAAGGCTTTAGACAAGGTCCCACACAAGAAATTGGTATACAAACTTAAAGCACACGGTATTGGGGGTTCAGTATTGATGTGGTTAGAGAACTGGCTGGCAGACAAGAAGCAAAGAGTAGGAGTGAACGGGTCCTTTTCAGGATGGCAGGCAGTGACTAGTGGGGTGCCGCAAGGCTCAGTGCTGGGACCCCAGCTATTTACAATATATATTAATGATTTGGATGAGGGAATTGAATGCAAGATCTCCAAGTTTGCAGATGACACGAGGCTGGGTGGCAGTGTTAGCAGTGAGGAGGTTGCTAGGAGGCTGCAAGGTGACTTGGATAGGCTGGGTGAGTGGGCAAATGCATGGCAGATGAAGTATAATGTGGATAAATGTGAGGTTATCCACTTTGGTGGCAAAAACAGGAAATAGACAATTATTTGAATGGTGGCAGATTAGGAAAAGGGGAGATGCAACGAGACCTGGGTGTCATGGTACACCAGTCATTGAAAGTAGGCATGCAGGTGCAGCAGGCAGTGAAGAAAGCGAATGGTATGTTAGCACTCATAGCAAAAGGATTTGAGTATAGGAGCAGGGTGGTTCTATTGCAGTTGTACAGGGTCTTGGTGAGACCACACCTGGAGTATTGCGTACAGTTTTGGTTTCTAAATCTGAGGAAAGACATTCTTGCCATAGAGGGAGTACAGAGAAGGTTCACCAGACTGATTCCTGGGATGTCAGGACTTTCATATGAAGAAAGACTGGATAGACTCGGCTTGTACTCGCTAGAATTTAGAAGATTGAGGGGGGATCTTATAGAAACTTACAAAATTCATAAGGGGTTGGACGGGCTAGATGCAGGAAGATTGTTCCCAATGTTGGGGAAGTCCAGGACAAGGGGTCACAGTCTAAGGATAAGGGGGAAATCTTGTAGGACCGAGATGAGAAAAACATTTTTCACACAGAGAGTGGTGAATCTCTGGAATTCTCTGCCACAGAAGGTAGTTGAGGCCAGTTCATTGGCTATATTTAAGAGGGAGTTAGATGTGGCCCTTGTGGCTAAAGGGATCAGGGGGTATGGAGAGAAGGCAGGTATGGGATACTGAGTTGGATGATCAGCCATGATCATATTGAATGGCGGTGCAGGCTCGAAGGGCCATATGGCCTACGCCTACACCTATTTTCTATGTTGTTGAATTTAGCATAAGTATCCTTTGCTCAGAAATATTGAGACTGGTAACCCTGCACTCCAAATCAGCTAACTCATCAGTCTTTCAATTCAGTCGTTACAGTTCAGTTTCAAACTGGGATTATCAGGTGAGCCATCTGAGAAAGTGATTCATTTTTAATTACTGTGAGCTCAGTTTTATTTACACAGTCGCCACAGTGATCATGGATATGGTGAACTACCGTTGGTTGTAAGAATAATTGACGAGCAAAAATGCGCAGACATCTGGTTCTCTGAACTCTAATTGCAGTTTTCAGCAAAGAGATGGATTTGGAGTTGGGGGAAAACACATACTTATCCCATGTTGTTATCTCGGAGAAAACTGGCAGAGTTCAATGTTCATCACCCTGAAGCAGCATATCTAAGGCATTGAAATAAATTACCGGTCTTTCTGGGAAGGGTGCTACCTCATTCAGTGGTCAGAAAATAATGAGTTGGTGTAGCCTTAAACAAAGAATCAGAGCAGTGAAAATCCGAGGTAGTTATGTTACTTCTGTGATGTCTAAAGTGTGTTTTCTGGTCTATAAATTAGGAAATTGGAGATGAAAGTCAGAAATTGCAGTTGTTGGTAAGATTGAAAACCTTCCCATCGGATGAGCAATTGTAAGTGGATTAAATTGTAATTGGAATATTCAGGGGAGAAAGACTGAAAACGTAGAACCTGTTGCCATTGGAAAGTAAGAATTATTAGATTTCTTAGAGGGCAGGACCAGAAGAGATGTCTCGTCGGTTGCCATGGGAGGCAAATGAAATGTCCTGAGAGATTTTTCAATCGTTACTGACCACAGATAAGCTTTGGAGCCCATGTGATCCAAAGCAAAATTGGGGTCGTATTAGGAGGTTGAGGGTCTGGGTGGGAGTTTGGTTTTGTGATTGGGAGTACTTGCTGGAAAGGCTGTGTTTGTTTTCCTCTGAGTGGAGAAGGCTGAAAAGGGGACTGATAACAAAGGTATATAAATAAATGAAGGACATTAAACGTGGTAGATCGTAGGAAACATGTCTTCTTAATAGAGACATTTAAAACTGGAGGACATAGGTTCAGTGTAAGGAGCAATAGGTTTACAAGGGATTTGAGAAATAACTTTATCACCCATAGAGTCATTGGAATCTGGATGTGAGGGAGGCTGGTATTCAGACAACATTTAATATCTAGACTAGTGCTTGAATTATGAAGGCTATGGACCTAATGCAGGTAAATGGATGTTCATAGATATGTATTTAATGGTTGGCATTGACATGGTGGGCCAAGGGCCTGCTTCTGTCTCTCATTGATCACAGAAAAGTTAAGGGTCCTCTAAAGGGGCTTGTCAGGGTGGATATATGAGAATCTAGGGGCAATGTCACTGTTTAATATTAAGGACCCACCCTGTTGACACAGAAAGGAGTTGTTGAGTCATTGGAAATCTCCTCTTTAAAGGACAGATGAAGCAGAAGCTTTTTATGGTAGGTTTAGATGATACTTGGTGAGAGTGAAAGCTTAGTGCAGGTAGATGAAAATATGGAATTGTAGTTATGGTCAGATCAGTTAGGACTGAGCAAACTTGAGGGACCATGCCATCACCTCCTCCCAAAATCAAAATGCTGGAAACACTCAACAGGTCAGGATGCATCATTAGAAAGAAATATAGTTGATGTATCAGGGCTTAAGGTCTTTTATCAGAACCACTGCTCCTTGTTCATATGTTCATAAATCTGACAAAAAAGAGAGTGAATTGAGCTGGATTTTCTTGATTAGTTCTTGATTGGAATAAGGCATGGAAATGGTGGAAAATGCAACAGCAATATTTGTTGCAGTTTGTCCAAACTAAGCACCCACCTCAGTCCTAAGGAAATGTCCTTGACATTTATGGGTGCAAATGTCAAGATTCATAGTTGTCAGCTGCATAATTTCACCATGTGGGCTCGGTTCTTGCCTTTGCTGCCTGTATGGAGAGGTTGGCCTTGCAGTAGGGAAAAGAACAGCAGAAGAACTGGCAAGTGACATCTGACCCACTTCATTGACTCCTCTATCATGTTCAGTTCAGTTCAGTTTTGGTTTATTGTCACGTGTACCGAGGTACAGTGAAAAGCTTTTGTTGCTTGCTAACCAGTCAGCGGAAAGACAGTACGTGATTACAATTGAGCCATTCACAGTATTTAGATACATGATAAGGGAATAACGTTTAGTGCTAGGTAAAGCCAGCAAAGTCCAATCAAAGATAGTCCGAGGGTCACCAGAGGTGGTGTCATGATAGTAGCTCCCCATATTCCAACAGTCCCTCATCTTGACTTCCCTGTTGCTGGTCATCACAGCCTCAGGCTCGGAAGATTAAAACCACCATAAAATAAATATAACACACTAAATTTACAAAGGAAATCACGTCAAACTGCACACAGAACAAATTATCGTTGTGCATATCTGTACGTTTTTACCTCTCTTAGCATTTCTCAATGCTATCCTTGCTGGAGTCTGCCAGCGATTTGTGTAGGAAGGAACTGCAGATGCTGGTTTAAACCGAAGATAGACACAAAAAGCTGGAATAACTCAGCGGGACAGGCAGCATCTCTGGAGAGAAGGAATGGGTGATGTTTCGGGCAAGACAGGAAGCTAGGAAGCAGTTACACCAGGCCAATTAACCTACAAACCTGTACGACCTAGGACTGTGGGAGGAAACTGAAGATCTCAGAGAATGCCCACAGGTACAAACTCCGTACAGACAAGCTGTTTTCCTTGAAGTTACAAGAGTTCCCTGATAGGCCTGCCAAGGCACCAAGTATTTCAATGCACGCACCTTTCAACCTCCTTCTGTAGGATGTCACTCTTGTATTTGTCCCAGGCCAGTGAGTGTTTGAGAACACTTACGTACCAGCATTCACTGTACCACAATGCATCTTCCCTATGGGAGTTGCAGCCTGATATTTATTGCCGCTAGCCTCTCATGAAATTTGATCTCCTACTCGATAACCCAGCAAACAGAATATTGGACACAAGAAAATGCAGATACTAGTTTACAAAATGAGACACAAAGTGCCAGAGTAACTTAGCAGATCATGCAGAATCCCTGAAGAACATAGATAGGGATCATTCTTCAGACTGATTGTTTTGGGAGGAAGGAAGAAAGCCGGAAGAGACAAGTGCAGAACAAAGCCTGGCAGAGGGGTGGAGAAAAGTCAGGGATGGGAAGAGGACAAAAGGCCATGAGTGAGAAGAAGCATGAAATATGAATCCAGAGAAAGGAATATAAGTGATGGAGGGGGGAAGGGTTGGTGTTTGTTAGTTACCTAAAATTGGAGAATTCAATGATCGATGCACTGGGTTGTAACTGCAGATGCTCGTTTACACCGAAGGTAGACACAAAATGCTGGAGTAACTCAACGGGTCAGGCAGCATCTCTGGAAAAAAAGAAGTGTCTCGACCAGAAACATCACTTTTTCCTTTTCTCCAGAGATGCTGCCTGATCCACGGAGTTACTCCAGCATGTTGTGTCCACCCACTGGGTTGTAGTGGAATATGAGGTGCTCATTCCTATAGTTCGCATATGGCCTCACTCTGGCAATGGAGGAGGCTGGGACAGAAAGGATGGTAGGGAAATGGGAAGTGAAGTTAAAAGAATGTTAGAATTGGTTATGCTTATTTATCTTGCAATAAGTTGACAACATGAATTTGTTGAGCCACCTGTATTGGTAGCAATGGATGTTATATCGGTGTGTAATATTTTCCTGTCTCTTTTTCATGAGCTAGCCAATTTTATCTTAGAATCAAGTGTTTACAATACAGAAATGGGACTTTCAGCCCAGTGCATTTATGCTGACCGTCATGCGCACCTATAATAATCCCACTTGCCTGCATTAATTCCCTGTTCCTCGATGTCCTGCTCATTCAAGTGCCTGTCCGGAAGTCTCTTAAATGTCATTACTGTTCCTGCTTCCACCACCTCTGCCAGCTTATTCCATACACTTCCTACTCTCTGTGTGAAAAATCTACCCTTTGCCAATTAAACCTTTGCCCTCTAGATTTAGATCCCTCCACTCTGGGGAAACAGACTCTGACTATCTACCTTGTTCAGGGTAATAATTTAATAACACTCATATTTTTAAGATCATGTCAATCATGCCCATCGTGTTACTTTTCAACAACTTCTGCTTTATGAAAAACTCATCTAGTCTATCCAATCTCCCGCAATAACTCAAGCCCTGAAATCTAGATGATATTCATGCAAATCTTTTCTGTGTCCATCTTTTATGTCCACATGGATTTTCTTTGACAAACCTCATAGAACAAAAGGAATTGCTTTGGGTAATTGTCTATTACATACACAATGTATTTGTTTCTAAGGCTGAGTTCCTCAACCAAGAGCAAAAGGAACTATAAAGTATTAACAGAGTATAGATGTTAAAAAAGAACAGATGTGTTGTTTGGCAAAATAATCCTTTCATTAAATGCATTTTTTTTTGTTCCTGCATGACTCATTGTCTTGTTTTCTTCTTAAATCAGGGTGAATGGGAAATTGGTAGCTCTGAAGGTTATCAGACTGCAGGAGGAGGAAGGAACCCCTTTCACAGCAATCAGAGAAGGTACAATTTTACTGTTATCCATTGTTTTTCTGGGGGAGATAGTACATAAAATGCCAGACAAGCTAATTATGTACTTGTGTGCTGTTTAGTTCGGCAATTAAAGTATATACAGCCTCATCTGTTATGGAAGTTGAAAATAAGAGAGGTGATTAAAGGCATTTAAAAAATATATCAGCAATTAGAATATTTCAGGTTGTAATAGCTGTGCAATTAACTTAAAGCTGGGTTCTGTTACTGATGGTGCAGATGCTTGGAAAAGAAAGAAACACATTTAACTAATCTCAACTAATCCAAATAGAGGACATTGAATGTGACAAGGAACAAATAATTTTGAGATTTATATCTTTGGTGTTCATTAATCTTCGACTCTGCACTTGTGGAGAGGAATCATTCCAACATTTATGTAGCTCAACAAGCTCTGTTCCTCTGCATTTCTGCAAGTGAGGGGTGCTTGTAGCAGTTAAAGAAATGACCTTGTCCATATGATTTAGGATGGGGTGAACATCCTCTGCAGTCAAAACCTGGAGTACCTGCTTTAATGCACTTCAACAGTGGAGTAGTTACGCCATAGTTCTTTGGCCCTGGTTTCAGAATCCCAATGCTAAAACCCCTGTCCCACTTAGGTGATTTTTTCGGCGACTAAAGGCGACTAGGCTGTCGCCACATGGTCATAGGGTGACGCCTGCATGGTCGTGAGTAGTCTCCTCATGTCGCCTAAAGAGTCGTAACGTTTTTCTGGTCGCCGCTGGATTTTGAAATGTTCAAAACATTTTGGCGACTGTGGGCTTAACATAGCTTGTCTCCTCCTGTCGTAGGTGCTGTCGTAGGTTGTCGCCGGTTGTGGCCAGGTGACCTTGGTTGTCGCCGGGTGCTGACTTTGGTGAATTCCATTGGTGACTACCTACGTCAACCTACGTTAACCGGCGACCGGTACCGGCGACTGAATTGTCTTCAGTTGTCGCCGACAGGGTCGTTGCTTGTTGTAGCTTGTCGCCGGTGGACGTAGGTTGACTTTGGTTGTCGTAGATTGTTGCCTGTGTGATGATAGGTTGTCATAGGTGTGGTCGTAGGTGGACATCCTAGGTGGACATCGCCAGTTGTCAGTAGATTACCATATCTTGACTTCGACTAGGTGGTAGGTTGTCGTGGACATTGTCGTAGGGGGGGGGGGGGGTCCAGTCGCCGCTTTTTCGGCATCCTGCTATGACTGTGACATTCGCCGGCAGTCGTCGAAAAAATCGGCTAAGTGGGACAGGCCCTCAACTGGTCCAGTTAGACAGGCAATATAATTAAAAGGCCAAAAGGAAGAAATTACAAAGTGAGCATGAATAAACACGAGAGTGAACCAGGAGTGACAACAGTGACACATAGCATTTAGTGTACGTGATTGTAATATACAGCACATGGGAATAAAGGTAGGTGTGCACATCACGGTAAAAGTTGAACTGATTCAGAATAGATTTTGAAGAAGTCTGAAGATTTTGGTAGGTTCAATAGTCTGTAGTGCAAATTCATTATCCCCTTTTGCAGTTTAATGAAATCAATCAAGGTGGTGCAGCGATCGAGTTGCTGCCTTACAGCGAATGCTGCGCCGGAGACCCCGGTTCGCTCCTGACTACAGGTGCTCTCTTTATGGAGTTTGTATGTTCTCCCCATGATCTGCGTGGGTTTTCTCCGAGATCTTCGGTTTCCTCCCACACTCCAAAGACGTACAGGGTTGTAGGTTAATTGACTTGGTAAATGTAAATAAATTGTCCCTCGTGGTGTAGGATAATGTTAATGTGCGGGGATCGCTGGTCGGTGCGGACCCGGTGGGCCAAAGGGCCTGTTTCCGCGCTGTATCTCCAAACTAAACTAAACTAAATTGGGTCACACTGAGGAAACAAGTTAACCTTCTTCAAACAAAATCAAATTTTCAGTAATTACATTCAAACAGCATCCACAGCGATATGATTCTCCCTGAAGGACGACTATTCCACCATTTCCATCACCATTCCAAGAAATAACCAAGGTTCTTCGTGTCCAGTAATTGGTGATTTAATTTTTATTTTCCATGATGACAGCAATTTATTTACCAAAAAATGTTTGGTAAACAATTTCTCTGTTATAAATGTAGCTGTTATGAATTTTATACCAACACTTCTAAAATATTTCCTGCTTGATATTTCCTTCATATTTACTTGATGAAAAATAGTAGTTTAAACAAAAAAATAACATTAAAATATTTGTAATCTGTTAAGATTAATGTAAATCATCTTTTCTGGGGGTTTAAGGAAAGGATATAATTAAGAAAGGAAAAAGATACAGTTAAGATTTGAGTGTTATTGATCCAAGACTTGATCCAAGTACATGGGTGTCCCAATGGTTCACAATCACCGTCTAAGTGCCTTGCTTCAGGGGCGTTACTTGCCTTGATCACCAATACCAAGTACAGAAAACATAGAAACATAGAAAATAGGTGCAGGAAGAGGCCATTCAGCCCTTCGAGTCAGCACCGCCATTCATTGTGAACATGGCTGATCGTCCCCAATCAATAACCCGTGCCTGCCTTCTCCCCATATCCCTTGATTCCACTAGCCCCTAGAGCTCTATCTAAATCTCTTAAATCCATCCAGTGATTTGGCCTCCACTGCCCTCTGTGGCAGGGAATTCCACAAATTCACAACTCTGGGTGAAAATGTTTTTTCTCACCTCAGTCTTAAATGGCCTCCCCTTTATTCTAAGACGGTGGCCCCTGGCTCTGGACTCGCCCAACATTGGGAACATTTTTCCTGCATCTAGCTTGTCCAGTCCTTTTATAATGTTATATGTTTCTATAAGATCCCCCCCTAATCCTTCTAAACTCCAGTGAATACAAGCCTAGTCTTTTCAATCTTTCCTCATATGACAGTCCCACCATCCCAGGGATCAAGGGAGGGATTGTCCTGTATTAGAGGTCAGGGAGCAAGTGGACTTTGATAAACATGTTGTACATTGGTTATTTCATACTAACCAACTGTAGTGCTCTATTAGGTGTGATAGAATTGGAGGGACCAGCGGGGGAGGTGTTGCATTGCTTGTCAGAGAGGATATTACAGCAGTGCTTTGGCAGGATAGATTAGAGGGCTCATCTAGGGAGGCTATTTGGGTGGAACTGAGAAGTGGGAACGGTGTAGCAACACTTTTAGGGGTGTATTATAGACCGCCAAATGGGGAGCGTGAATTGGAAGAGCAAATATGTAAGGACATAGCAGATATTAGTAGTAAGCACAAGGTAGTGATTGTGGGAGATTTCAATTTTCCAAAAATAGACTGGGAAACACATTCTGTAAATGGGCTGGATGGTTTGGAGTTTGTAAAATGTGTGCAGGATAGTTTTTTGCAGCAGTACATAGAGGTATCGACCAGAGAAGGGGCAGTGCTGGACCTCCTGTTAGGAAATGAGGCAGGTCAGGTGACGGAGGTATGCGTTGGTGAGCACTTCGGGACCAGTGATCACAATACCATTAGTTTCAATATAATTATGGAGAGAGTCAGAACTGGACCTAGGGTAGAGATTTTTGATTGGAGAAAGGCTAACTTTGAGGGAATGCGTAAGGATTTTAAAGGAGTGAATTGGGACACTTTGTTTCATGGGAAGGATGTAGAAGAGAAATGGAGGACATTTTAAGGGGAAATTGTAAGAGTACAGAATCTTTATGTCCCTGTTAGGTTGAAAGGAAATAGTAAAAATTGGAAAGAGCCATGGTTTTCAAGGAAAATTGGACACTTGTTTCGAAAAAAGAGAGATATCTACAATAATTATAGGAGGCATGGAGTAAATGAGGTGCTAGAGGAGTATAAAGAATGTAAAAAGAATCTTAAGAAAGAAATTAGGAAGGCTAAAAGAAGATATGAGGTTGCTTTGGCAAGAAAGGTGAAAGTAAACCCAAAGGGTTTCTACAGCTATATTAATAGCAAAAGGATAACGAGGGATAAAATTGGACCATTAGAGAACCAGAATGGACAGCTATCTGCAGAGCCAAAAGAGATGGGGGAGATATTGAACAATTTCTTTTTTTTTCTGTATTCACCAAGGAGAAGGATATTGAACTCGGTGAGTTAAGGGGAAAGAGTAGAGTAGCTATGGAAACTATGAGATTCAAAGAGGAGGAAGTACTGACACTTTTGAAAAATATAAAAGTGGATAAGTCTCCAGGTCCTGACAGGATATTCCCTAGGACATTGAGGGAAGTTAGTGTAGAAATAGCAGGAGCTATGACAGAAATATTTCAAATGTCATTAGAAACGGGAATAGTGCCGGAGGATTGGCGTACTGTGCATGTTGTTCCATTGTTTAAAAAGGGTTCAAAGAATAAACCTAGCAATTATAGACCTATTAGTTTGACGTCAGTGGTGGGCAAATTAATGGAAAGGATACTTAGAGATAATATATATAAGCATCTGGATAAACAGGGTCTGATCAGGAACAGTCAACATGGATTTGTGCCTGGAAGGTCATGTTTGACAAACCTTCTTGAATTTTTTGAAGCGGTAACTAGGGAAATTGATGAGGGTAAAGCAGTGGATGTTGTCTCTATGGATTTCAGTAAGGCCTTTGACAAGGTTCCCCATGGAAGGTTGGTTCAGAAGGTTCAATCTTTGGGTGTTAATGGCGGAGTAGCAAGATGGATTCAACAGTGGCTGAATGGGAGATGTCAGAGAGTAATGGTGGATGGCTGTTTGTCAAGTTGGAAGCCGGTGACCAGTGGGGTGCCTCAGGGATCTGTGTTGGGTCCACTGTTGTTTGTCATGTACATCAATGATCTGGATAATGGGGTGGAAAATTGGATAAGTAATTATGCAGATGATACTAAGATAGGTGGTGTTGTGGATAATGAAGTAGATTTTCAAAGTCTACAGAGAGATTTGGGCCATTTGGAAAAGTGGGCTGAAAGATGGCAGATGGAGTTTAATGCTGATAAGTGTGAAGTGCTACATCTTGGCAGGACAAATCAAAATAGGACGTACATGGTAAATGGTAGGGAATTGAGGAATGCTGTGGAACAGAGGGATCTAGGAATAACTGTGCATAGTTCCCTGAAGGTGGAATCGCATGTAGATAGGATGGTAAAGAAAGCCTTTGGTGTGCTGGCCTTTATAAATCAGAGCATTGAATATATGAGTAGGGAAGTAATGTTAAAATTGTACAAGGCATTGGTAAGACCAATTCTGGAGTATGGTGTACAATTTTGGTCGCCTAGTTATAGGAAGGATGTCAACAAAATAGAGAGAGTACAGAGGAGATTTACTAGAATGTTGCCAGGGTTCCAGCAACTATGTTACAGAGAAAGGTTGAACAAGTTAGGTCTTTATTCTTTGGAGCGCAGAAGGTTAAGGGGGGACTTGATTGAGGTCTTTAAAATGATGAAAGGGATAGACAGAGTTGACGTGGATACGTTTTTCCCATTGAGGGTAGGGAAGATTCAAACAAGAGGGCATGACATGAGAATTAAGGGACAGAGGTTTCGGGGTAACGTGAGGGGGAACTTCTTTACTCAGAGGGTGGTGGCTGTGTGGAATCAGCTTCCAGCTGAAGTGGTGGAGGCAGGATCGATTTTAACATTTAAGAGTAAAGTGGATAGGTATATGGACGTGAAGGGAATGGAGGGGTATGGTCTGAGTGCAGGTAGATGGGACTAGGGGAAAACAAATGGTCGGCACGGACTGGAAGGGCCGAGAGGGCCTGTTTCCGTGCTGTAATTGTTATATGGTTATATGGTTATATTAGTAGATGCAAGCAAAACATTAAAACAAATTATTAATTAACAAGTGCAAATTTGACAAAAACATTTCAAAGTGGGTCAAAGACTAGAACTAGAAGTTTGTTTAAGAAGGAACTGCAGATGCTGGAAAATCGAAGGTAGACAAAAATGCTGGAGAAACTCAGCAGGCGAGGCAGCATCTATGGAGCGAAAGAAATGGGCAACGTTTCGGGTCGAAACCCTTCCTCAGACTTAATAGAACTTGAAACTTGATTTATGATGTACAATAGACTTCAATTTTCTTGGCTTTTAGCATGTATCCTGATGCTTCTCTTTGCCCCTTTTTTGCCATGTTTTTTAAAGGAAACTCGATAAATAATAGTAGTTTAAACAAAAAAATAACAAATAAAAATATTTGTAATCTGTTAAGATGAATGTAAATCATCTTTTCTGGGGGTTTAAGGAAAGGATATAATTAAGAAAGGAAGAAGATACAGTTAAGATTTGAATATTATTGATCCAAGACTTGATAGTAGTACATGGGTGTCCCAATGGTTCAAACAAATCGGAGGTCATCAAATTGATAAAATTGGTTGATTTGCTAAGCTATTGCATTTGACTGACTTTGTTCTTTTGTAATTAAGTTATTGATTATTGATTTGATGATGTAAATTATTAAGGCTACCACTCCATCCATGTATTGATAATCTCTGATATTTGAAAGGTTCTGCTCGCGAAAGTATATCCTATGGTCTATCGCACAATACTTTCATACTCAGTCGATATGCTTGTGTCACTGGAAGTCAACCTGCAGACTGGACGTACAACTTGAGATCATTGATAAAAAAAACACACTGCAATACACATTTCCAGCTGAAGGCAGGAGATGTTGGTATTGGAGATTTAAATCTTGCCTACTTTAAGCACACACAAAGCATTTTGTACCATTTTGTTTGCACCAGCAACTGATAGAAGTGTGCTAACATCAAAAAAGGAAAAAAAATCCAAATAATGGAACGACCTTAGTAATCTTTCATTGGGTCCTTAATACTGTAATAAAGCCAGTCATACGCACAACATGGTGCACATGTTTATCAAAGTCCACTCACAGTATACATCAGCGTGGTGTTAAAGCAAGCTTAACAGCTGCTCAGACTAACTGTACGAACTGAATTCTGATAATATAAACTGCGTAGTAGGCGGAGCTTCTACTAATGTAGCATTACAATTGGTTAGTATGAAATAACCAATCTACATCTTTCCTTGTAGAAATTAAATGAAGCACAACTAAAATGCGAGACAATAAGCATAAATACATTAATACGTGGTGGCTAAATAATACAGTATCCAAAAAGCTAATAATACATACAGGGACGTATAGATGGTTACATGAGATCTCCATATCTAAGGGGTGGCCATAAATCCGCATCTCCTCCTTTCGCCGGGGAAGCAACAGGCGAAGTGACCGGGGATGGTACGGGGACCCGCAGAGTATAGGCGGCTAAGCTGGTGAGCAGGGCGCCGAACGCTGTGGAGAGGCTGCAGGGGGCACTGTCAGTGGTTGATCTGCAGCAACTGGGCGCGAGGGATCAGTCAGCCCGGCAGTGGGAGGGTACATCAAACGTGTGGGTATGGAGCTGCAGGACGTGGTTCCTTCACAGGAAGGAGATGTTGACGGTTGCGCCTGTAAAGGCCTCCGTCCGTGCCTGTCAGGTAAGAGCGCGGGTCTTTGGCAGGGCCGTGAATGTGACCCAAATGGCCATAGCCGTTGTCGCTCTGAAGGTGAACAACTTACAAATTAATACAAATTGTAATATAAATACAAATTGCCTTTATTGTCATTCAAACAGGCAGAGGTTTGAATGAAATTTCATTCCCTGCAGTCATAACAATAAAATAAACATAAACACACAATTGGTACAGTTTCACACAAACATCCATCACAGTGAATCTCCAAACACCTCCTCACTGTGATGGAAGGCAAAAGTCTTATCTCTTCCCTGTTCTTTATTCTCCTCCCACGTCGAGGTGATCGAGGCTCCTGATGTTAAAGCCCCCGGCGTGCATTGTTAAGTCCCGTGGCTGATTAAGCTGCACCGGGCGATGTAAGGCCCTGCGACGGGCCGATTCAAACCCCTCAATTCGGGGCGGGCGAATTTGCCATTGCGGGAGCAATTAGAAACATATAAAATTATAAAAGGACTGGACAAGCTCGATGCAGGAAAAAATGTTCCCAATGTGGGTCGAGTCCAGAACCAGGGGCCACAGTCTTAGAATAAAGGGGACGTCATTTAAGACTGAGGTGAGAAAGAACTTTTTCACCCAGAGAGTTGTGAATTTATGGAATTCCCTGCCATAGAGGGCAGTGGAGGCCAAGTCACTGGATGGATTTAAGAGAGAGTTAGATAGAGCTCTAGGGGCTAGTGGAGTCAAAGGATATATGGGGAGAAGGCAGACACGGGTTATTGATAGGGGACGATCAGTCATGATCACAATGAATGGCGATGCTGGCTCGAAGGGCCGAATGGCCTCCTCCTGCACCTATTTTCTATGTTTCTATATGAGCTCTCGGAAATCGGTCTCCCACCAGGGACCCGCGAGCTCCCGATTTTACTTTCCACAGGGCTGCGGCCGAGGCCTCGGAAGCTCCTCAGTCGGGTCGCCGCCGTCGTGTTACCTCAGCCTCCACGCCAGCCAGCTACGCGAGGTAAGGCCTCTGAGGCGCTGCCAGCTCTGCGATGGTAAGGCCTCCGAGGCGCCACAGTCGGGTCGCCGCCGCCACGCCGCCACAGCACACGTTCCAGCCAGCTCTGCGATGGTAAGGCCTCCGAGGCTTCACGATGTTAGGCCCCAGCAAACGGAGACACGACAAGGAAAAGGTCGTGTCTCCGTACAAGGAAGAGATTAAAAAGTTCAAAATTTCCCCCAGCCCCATATACACAACTAAAAATACACCGAAAACATACACTAAACAGACGGGAAAAAAAGGGAAAAAGACAGACTGACTGCAGGTGAACCACAGCCACAAGGCACCACCACACCTGTCCACTGCATCACGTTTCATTCTGGACAATGGGAGGAGAACGGACCTGTGGCTGCAACAGCTGCTGGAGTATGGGCAGGGCAGCACGGGTTTGACGAGACATCAGTCGTCGGGCTGAAGCTCCCAGTATGGGAATGCGGGCAATGTTCCTTAAATTGAGCAGGTCCAGGTAGCAAGTTGTGAATATTCCATTAATAGTTTTGTGCTCTGGACAGCCCATTCTGCGAGTCCGTTGGACTGTGGAAATTCAGGGTTGCTAGTGATATGTCGAAAATTCCTTCGTTGAGCGAAGTTTCTGAAGTGCTGGCTGGTGAACTGACTGCCTTTGTCAGATAGGATAGGGGAACTGTGCACGGAGAAGTAGCGTGACAACTTCTGGATCTGATGTGATGTCTTGGAGTAGGTCAATTTCGAACCATACGAATACGAGTCGACGAGAACCAGGTAGTGTTTTCCATGCCATTTGAATTTGTCGGTGGCGACCATTTGAATTTGTCGGTGGCGACCATGGACCCTGGCAGAGGAGGAACCGGGTGCGAGAGCAAAGGTTGTTTCTGTTGGTGTGGCGCTAGGCTGTTGCAGATAGCGCAGACTTCGACCTTTTCTCGTATATACATTTCTCGGTCATACCAGGCCAGTAAAACATGCTCTCCGCCTGTTGTAAGGTTGCCTCTACACCGGGGTGGACCGTGTGGATGGCATCGTAGTATGTGTCCCGAAGAACGGCTGGGATGACTGCTTTGTGACCCCTTGATTATAATCCTATCCTGTAGCACCAATTCGTCTCGAACTAGGTAGTATGGGCGAATCGCAAGTGCAATTTTGTTTTATTTATCCGGCCAGCCATGCCGGATGACTGCGGACAGCAATTGTAGAGTCTCGTCAGCAGCCTTGTGCTCTGCCAGGCTGCTTAGGCATTCAGTGGGAACATACAAAGCCTTCATAACTGAGAACTGGTCCTGTTCCGAGGGCTGTTGTTCGCTGGTTTTGCATGGGGCCCTTGATAGCGTGTCAGCTATGTGCATGTCCTTGCAGTTTATGTAGACTATGGTGAAATGGAAACGCTGCAGCTGCATCATCATCCGTTACAGGCGAGCCGGGAGCGGCGTGGATGGGTTTGTTTAAGATTGTGACCAATGGCTGGTGGTCTGTTTCCATAGTCACAGATTTTCCAAAAATAGTCCTTTAATTTTGTGCAGGCAAAAACCATGGCAAGTAACTCCTTTTCGATTTGGGCGTAACGTTGTTCAGTATCAATCAGGGTGCGGGAGGCGTATGCAACAGGCCTGTGGTCCCCATCGGTAGAGGTTTGTAGGCAAGCAGCGCCAAGTCTGTATTGGGACGCATCGCATGTGAGTGTCCCAGGAAAGCTAAGTAGGCGAGGGTGGGAGCACTGGTCAGCTGCAACTTGAGGATCTTGAAATCTCTTTGGTGCTGTGAATACCAGGACCAGGCAGTGTCTTAGTGTGTCAGTTCCAGCAGGAGGGCAGATATATCGCTGAGGTTGTGAAGGAATTTTCCCAGGTAATTGACCATTCCAAGGAATCTCTGTAAACTCGTAACATCAGTAGGAATTGGCATCTCGTTGATGGCTGCAGCCGTGGATGGATCCAGACTGAAATCATCACTGGCGAAAACATGTCCGACATAGTCAACCTCTGTGACCGGAAATTTGCATTTCAGCGGGTTGAGCTTGAGATGAATGTCTTTAGCACGGTCTAGTACTCTTTTTAGATTGGCGTCATGTACAGCCATGTCGTGTCTGGCAACGAGAATGTGGTCGACAATGATGGCGCACGGATACCCCGCAAACAATTGCTCCATTGTACGCTGGAAAACCTCGCCGGCAGAGTTGATGCTGAAGTGCATTCTCAGTAATTTGTAAAGGGTGAAGGGGGTGCCGAACGTGGTGAGGTTGGACGAGTCAGGGTCCAGCGAGATCTGCCAAAACAAACATTTGGCATCCAATAGACAATAGACAATAGGTGCAGAAGTAGGCCATTTGGCTCTTCGAGCCAGCACCGCCATTCAATGTGATCATGGCTGATCATCCCCAATCAGTACCCCGTTCCTGCCTTCTTCCCATATCCCCCAACTCCACTATTTTTAAGAGCCCTATCTAGCTCTCTCTTGAAAGCATCCAGAGAACCTGCCTCCACCGCCCTCTGAAGCAGAGAATTCCACAGAATCATCACTCTCTGTGAGAAAAAGAATTTCCGCGTCTCCGTTCTAAATGACTTACTCCTTATTCTTAAACTGTGGCCCCTGGTTCTGGACTCCCCCAACATTGGGAACATGTTTTCTGCATCTAGTGTGTCCAAGCCCTTAACAATCTTATATGTTTCAATGTGATGTGGCTGTGGCAGCTTTTACAGTCCGGAGTCACCTTCAAGAGGGAAGTGATTCAAAGAGTTTGTGGCCAGGGTGAGAGGGGTCAGAGATGATCTTACCCGCTCGCTTCCTGGCCCTTGCAGTGTACAGTTTGTCAATGGAGGGAAGGTTGCAGCCAATAACCTTCTCAGCTGATCAGACAATTCGCTGCAGCCTCCGGATGTCGTGCTTGGTGGCTGAGCCAAACCAGACCATGATGGAGAAGGTGAGGACAGACTCTACTATGGCCGTTTAGAATTGGACCATCATTGCCTGTGGCAGATTGTGCTTCCTCAGTTGCCGCAGGAAGTACATCCTCTGTTGTGCCTTTTTGACTGTGGAGTCGATGGTGGCCCCCCATTTACGGTCCTTGGAGATTATGTGGTTGCAGTATAGATTCACCAAAATGTTGTCTTGATTGGAAAATATTGGTGGAGAGATTGGATATAGTCAGTCTTTTTCAGAGATGATAATGTCAAATACTAGAGTGCATAGGTTTAAAGTGAGGGGAAGCGTTTAAAGGCGATTTATGAGACTGGTTCTCCTGGCTGCATGTTCTAGGTTGGAACAGTGGCAGAAGCAGATATATAGCAATGTTTAAAAATGAATTTGGACAGACAAAGGTAGAAACAGGGGAGGGAACGAGAATAAACACGTATAGGCAGATGTGCAGTTTAAATTGGCATCATGGTCGATACATATCTTGTACTGAACGCTGTTTTTCACTGCTGTATTGTTTTATGTATAGACAATAGACAATAGGCGCAGGAGTAGGCCCTTTGAGCCAGCACCGCCATTCAATGTGATCATGGCTGATCATCTCCAATCAGTACCCCGTTCCTGCCTGCACCCGATATCCCCTGACCCCGCTATCTGTAAGAGCCCTATCTGGCTCTCTCTTGAAAGTATCCAGGGAACTGGCCTCCACCGCCCTAGATAGAGATGGCCTCCACCACTGAGGTAGAGAATTCCACAGACTCACAACTCTTTGTGTGTGAAAAAGTGTTTCCTCATCTCCGTTCTAAATGGCTTACCCCTTATTCTTAAACTGTGGCCCCTAGTTCTGGATCCCCCAACATCGGGAACATGTTCCCTGCCTCTAACGTGTCCAATCCCTTAATAATCTTATATGTTGCAATAAGATCCCCTCTTATCCTTCTAAATTCCAGAGTGTACAAGCCCAGCTGCTCCATTCTCTAAGCATATGACAGCCCCGCCATCCCAGGAATTAACTTTGTGAACCTACGCTGCTCTCCCTCAATAGCAAGAATGTCCTTCCTCAAATTAGGGGACCAAAACTGCACACAATACTCCAGGTGTGGTCTCACTAGGGCCCTATACAACTGCAGAAGGACCTCTTTGCTCCTTTATTCAACTCCTCTTGTTATGAAGGCCAACATGCCATTCGCTTTCTTCACTGCTTGATGTACCTGCATACTTCCTTTCATTAACTGATGAACAAGAACCCCCAGATCCCGTTGTACTTCCCCTTTTCCCAACTTGACACCATTTAGATAGTAATCTGCCTTCCTGATTTTGCTACCAAAGTGGATAACCTCACATTTATTCACATTAAACTGCATCTGCCATGATCTGTCCACTCACCCAACCTCATTCCTCACCAACAGAGCTACCCCACTCCCTCTGCCCACCTGTCTGTCTTTTCAATAGGAAGTATACCCTTGAATATTCAGTTCCCAGCCCTGGCCCTCTTGCAGCCATGTCTCTATAATTCCCACAACATCATACTTGCCAGTTTCCAACTGAGCCACAAGCTCGTCCACTTTATTTCTTATATTTCACGCATTCATATACAATACTTTGACCTCGGTATTCACCTCCCCTCTCGCACCGCTCGCAATTGGCCCTGACCTTACTCTCTTATCCCTTCTCGAACTTTCCTTTCCATTAATTCGGGAGTCTTTTGTAACTTTTCCTGTACTCACTTCCTCTTCAACTCCATCTTTATACTCCCAATTTGTCAATCACTCCCCCCCACTATTTAGTTTAAACCCATGTTGAAAAATTAGCGGCGACTAGAATGAAGTTGCCATGGAGATTAGCAAGAATTCTCGAGCCGAAGGTGCGTCGCAAGGCAGTGGTAGTGGGTTGCCAAGAGGTCGAAGGTTCTCGTAGGTTGGAGTCGGTGCTGACCGGTGAATTTCATTAGCTCATTGGGAGAAAAAAAAGGTAAGCAGTAGTTTTCAGAACCAAGGAACCGACCGGTAATGTTAAATGGCCGCCGAACTTCGCAGCAGTTTATCTCTGGCTTCTTAAAAGTTGTCTCTACTCGTTCTCCCCCCTTCTCCCTCCTTCTCCCCCCTTCACCCCCCTCCCCCCCCCCCCCCCTCCTCTTTTAAAGGACTTACCATACACTGTGCTTTAGCTGTCTTAATTACAGCGACAACCTTCCTGTTCATCGCGGTGCATGTCTGTACCACCTTGGCTTTGCACCGTGGAAATTTTTTAGACAGCGCTCCCCCGCTTGCCCTGGCTGCCGCCTTGCGATGTGTGCGTGCGTGCGTGTGTGCGTGTGTGTGTGTGTGTGTGTATCCACTCTGACAGTTGACATTCAAGTTCCCATTTTTTCAGGCGACTGCCGGCAACTTGACTAAGTGGGACAGGCCCATAAGGAAGAAGACTGAAAAACAGGTCTTCTAGGGTGGTTATCTCTGGATTGCTTCCAGTACCTCGTGCTAGTGAGGACAGGAACAGGGAGATAGGGGATCTGAATGTGTGGCTGAGGGGTTGGAGCAGGGAACAAGGATTTAGATTTATAGACCACTGTGATCTCTTCTGGGGTAGGGGTGACCTGTACAAAAGGGACGGGTTACACCTTACCTGAAGGGGGACCGATGTTCTGGCAGGCAGACATAATGAGGCTGCGAATAGTTCCCAAAATGTAGGAACTCCTCACGACCATAGTAGGCAACTCCTCGGCAACCACCCACGGACATGTGGTGACTGCATAGTCTCCTGCAGTCACCTAAGTGGGACAGGCCCACAACTCTCTGAACTCGCGTTGCAGAACCTCCTTCCTCGTCTTCCCGATGTCGTTTGTGCCTACGCGTACTACAAGATACATCTAGCAGATCAAGGGCGGATATTTTCTTGTAATATTCCATGTCCCAAATTAAAAGGGATCAAGCATACAAAGTACAAGGAGATTAAATTCAAACAAGATTCACATGCATAAAACACATCAAAATGCCAATAAATAAAAGAAGAATATTAGGCGTACATGTAGACAACACTATTTGCAAGTTGCAAGGGATTAATTTACTTGGGTTACCATTCGTATATCATCCATTCCTAGTACAAATTACGGGGCAATATTCAAATTCTGCTGCTCTCTTCGCATGACTGCTCCACCATTGGTAAAAGCAGTTATTGTAATGATAACGGCATCTCACGTTTTGAATTTTGGTTGAGTGTGCATGAAACTGAAACATCTTGAAACTTGAGCCACTGATGGCTGTTAGTTCCCAATAGAACCATTGGTTATTGGTCTGCTCCATTTGATTCAATCGGCCAACAACCACCGATGTAACAACCAGTATTCAGTCACACCGATAGCTCTAAGGCAGTGGGCAGGTACTATAGACATGCACGATAGACGCTCCCGCCCACACGAGTCTCGGGCAGATGGGGCTCATCAGCCTGGGAAGGCAGTCCATCTAGGAGAGGGAAAACTCTGATTTAAAACCTCCACTGCCTTGTGGCCATATCCAGTCATGGAAAAGGCTCCAGGAGTAAACCTCAAGAAAAATCCAGAGTCAAAGTCCCTAAGGCAGTTTGTTGTTGTCTACAATCTCGCTCTGGCAGCTCCTGCGATGGCGCTGGTGCCAAACTGTAACGGCCCTGCTGTTCCTTGTGATCGATCGGTGCTGCATGGGCAACAGCCTGTCCTCCATATGACATCGCCCAGGCTTGCATCCGACTACAAAACACCTGCAAACCTACACCTATAACCTGGAGAGGACATTCAGCTTTGCCTGCAGCATCGACACAACACAGGGAGCAACAGTTACCGGTTATGTCATCGCTAGATTGGCATAAAGCGAGGTGCCGGGGGTTGTTCCCAATGGTGGGAGGGATTTTCGGATATCACTGGACAGCTACCGCCCCTCTCAAGCTGGGCAGCCCCCGGCCAATAAGGTGCTGTCCCGCCACGGTGGGTGCACGGGGATTAGGAACCATCCGAACAGCAGATCGCAACCTTCGCACCTACCGACAGAAAACACATCAAAAGAGACCAGCTCTAAAACTGGGAACTTGGAATGTCCGGACAATGATGACCGGCCTCTCTGAAAACCTGCAGGACGGGCTGAAGATACTCAATGTAGACATAGCCACCCTTCAGGAAACAAGGCTGGCAGACTCCGGCACAATGAAGGCAGAAGGAGTACACGTTTTACTGGCAGGGGAAGGACTCTGACAAGCCCAGAGAGCACGGAATGGACTTTGTAGTAAGGAACAGCCTGCTATATATGGTGGAACCAGGTGGTAATGGCTCAGAGCGACTCCTGACTCTCCGCCTCAACACCACCGCAGGCCTTGCCAGCGTGTATGTCCCGACACTGTCCTCCACATCAGACACAAAGGACGAGTTCTATGAGAACCTCTCATCCATCATCAGCAGCATCCCCAGCAAAGAAGAACTTGTTCTCCTGGGCGACTTCAACGCCAGAGTGGGCGCAGACCACGAATCGTGGTCTTCCTGCCTTGGGCAGTTTGGTTGTGGGCAAAATGAATGATAACGGAGAGCGACTGCTTGAGCTGTGCACTTACCATGACCTGTGCATCGCTTACTCATACTTCCAGACAAAGCCCCAGCACAAGGTTTCCCGGAGACACCCACGCTCAAAGCATTGGCATCAACTGGATCTGATCCTAATCAGATGTGCCGCCATCAAGAACATTCTCCACACACGCTCCTACCACAGTGTGGACTGCGACACAGACCATTCCTTGGTGTGTTGCAAGATCAGGCTGCAACCAAAGAGGTTTTACCGTACCAAGAAGCAGGGGAACCCCCGCATCGATGTCAGCACGATGCCCCATCCAGACCTCGTGCAACAGTTTGCTGTCGCTTTTGAGAGAGAACTTGGTACCTCGTGTCCTGGAGACTCTGCAACAGAGAAGTGGGAAATTCTGCGGGGACACCATGCATCGCACAGCCTTGGCTAGCTTTGGGAAGAAGACCTCGAAGACACATGACTGGTTTGAGGACAAGTCGACCGAGATGACTCCCATCATCGAAGCCAAGCGCGCCGAGTACAAGCGGTCAGCTAACGAGAAGAACCTGTAGATCCTCAGGGCTGCCAGGAGCAAGGTTCAGCAGACTGCCAGGCATTGCGCCAATGACTCTGGACACAGCTTAGTGAGGACATCTAGATGGCCGCCATAACAGGGAACACCAGGGGAATGTATGATGGCATTAAGAAGGCACTAGGACCAGTCCAGAGCAAGACAGCCCCCCTCAAATTCTCCACTGGGTAAGTAATCACAGGCGAAAGCCAGCAGATGGAGAGATGGGTGGAACACTACTCCGACCTCTGCTCGAGAGAGAACACTGTGTCCCCCTCAGCCCTTGATGCCATCGAGTGCCTGCCGACCATGGATGAGTTAGACGGAGAGCCGACGGTAGAAGAGCTCAGCAAGGCCATTGACAGCCTGGCCTCAGGCAAGGCCCCAGGCAGCGATGGGATTCCTCCTGACCTGATCAAGCATTGCAAGACTACCTTACTGCTTCCTTTGAATGAAGTCCTCTGCCAGTGCTGGCAAGAAGGAGCTGTACCGCAGGACATGAGGGATGCCACGAACATTACCCTCTACAAGAACAAGGGCGAGAGAAGTGACTGCAACAACTACAGAGGCATCTCTCTCCTCAACATCGTCGGCAAGGTCTTTGCTCGGGTCATCTTGATCTGCCTGCAGAAGCTGGCAGAACGTGGTTACCCAGTCACAGTGCAGTTTCCGAGCTGGAAGGTCAACAGTAGACATGGTTTTCTCCCTTCGCCAGCTTCAGGAGAAGTGCAGAGAACAGCGGATGCCCCTGTACGTTGCTTTCATTGACCTCACCAAGGCGTACAACCTCGTCAGCAGAGATGGCTTATTTAAGGCTCTGCCAAAGATCGGCTGCACACCAAAACTGCAGAGCATGATAGAATCCTTCCACATCAACACGAAGGGGACAGTGCAGTTCAATGGCAGCTTCTCGGAGCCCTTCGACATCCGCAGTGGTGTCAAACAAGGCTGCGTCCTTGCACCCACACTCTTCGGGATTTTCTTCGCTCTGCTCCTGAAACATGCCTTCGGCACCGCAACAGAGGGGATCTACCTGCGTACTAGATCAGATGGCAGACCTTCAACCTCACCCGCCTCAGAGCCAAGACAAAAGTACTTGAAGCTCTCATCAGAGACATGCTGTTTGCCGAAGATGCTGCAGTTGTGTCCCACACCCAGCAGGAACTACAGTCACTGATGGACCGCTTCTATCGGGCAGGCAAGGACTTTGAGCTGACCATCATCCAGAAGAAGATGAACGTCCTGAGGCAGGATACAGAGGCGCCGCCTGTCATCACCATCGCCGACTACGAACTCGATGCCGTCCATCAGTTCACGTACCTCGGCTCCACCATCACCGACAACCTCTCCTTGGACACAGAGATTGATAAGAGGATCGGGAAGGCAGCTACAACTCTCGCTCGCCTCACAACTCGAGTGTGGACCAACCCAAAGCTGACGGTGAAGACAAAGATAGCAGTCTACAACACCTGTGTCAACAGCACGCTGCTGTATGGCAGTGAGACATGGACTACATATGCCAGACAGGAGAGAAGACTCAACACCTTCCACCTGAGAAGCATCCGCTGTATCCTGGGCATATCCTGGCAAGACAGAGTGTCCAACGCCGAGATCCTGTCTCGCGCTGGCCTTCCCAGTATGTACACTCTACTCAGGCAGCGCAGACTGTGGTGGCTGGGCCATGTCCACCGCATGGAGGATGGCCGTATTCCAAAAGACATCCTCTATGGAGAGCTGACATCTGGGAGGAGAACCATCGGCCGCCCCCAGCTACGTTACAAGGATGTCTGCAAGAGAGATATGAAGGCGCTCGACATCAATGTGGAGTCCCTGGAGAGCCTTGCAGCTGACCGCACGAGGTGGAGAGGTACCCTGAACCAACATCTCAAAACAGGGGAAGAGAAACTGTTGAACTCAGCGGCAGACAAGCGGGCACGCAGAAAGGAGCGCAACAGCTTCAACACACCAGAGACCGCACACAAATGTGACCTTTGCAACAGAGACTGTCATTCCTGCATTGGTCTCTTCAGCCACAAGCGATGCTGCTCTAGTCAACCACTAGGATGCACCACCCATGGTCAGTCATGACCGAGGGGGGGGGGCTACAAAGAGTTGTTTTATGGTCAACTTTACTTCTCGCAACCCTTTATTCCAGGTTTAGTTAATTACTTGAATTGAAGACTGCTGCACTGAAGTCAGATATGGAGATGAGGCAATGTTAGATCAGAGAAGAAAATTAAAAAAAAAGAAAATGCTGGAAGAACTCAGCAGGATATCAACTCAGATTCAAGGGACAGATACTCCCTTGATTTGAAGAATTAGTGCTTAAGCATTTCTAAACATGCCTTTCTACAAACAAGTGCATGTGTTCAAATCTAAGCAGTTTTTGCTGTCTGCAAGATATTTTACAACCAATAATGTATTTTTGTGGTTTTACAAATACATGGTGTAGATAACTTTTATTAAAAAATTCAGATACAGTGAATGAATTAACATGCAATATTAAAGTTGAAAATTTCAGAGCTGAGCAAAAATAGTGCTACTAAATAACCACCATAAATAACCACCATAAATTTCAGAAGTTTGATTTACAACTTTATCTCAAGACAAAAAAACGTGAGCTGCCTCCCAAAGTGAACAAATGTGTTTGCAGAACATTTGACAAAATAATATCCAGCCAAAACTGAGAAAAAATCAACAATATGCTTCATATGTTAAAACTATAATCAAAATTTCATGTGAGCCTTTTGAATTAATAATTTAATTCTAAATGAAATTAGACCTTCTCAGCAAATTCTGGTGATTATTTTTTTTCTCTGTCTTTAATTTTCATCATTACTGACAAATGGCATTTTAGTAACTAATTCTATTCTGCCAACAACTAATTAAGAAACAGATGAAAGTATAATGGAATGCCATTAGTCAACAGTCTAATTTGGAGAATCATGCATGGCTTGATCATTTCTGGCAGTGATGCATCAAAAATTAAGATTTCATTATTGACTACACTCTCACAGAACATGTAGTGTTCACAATATAAACATCCTGCAGATAGACACAAAATGCTGGAATTACAGCTGAAGTAACTCAATCCTCCCACTTCCCAGTTCTCCGACCAGTCTGAATGTCTCTCTGATTACATTATATCCCTGCTTTATTGTCACCTTCTCCTAGCTAACAGTGGTCTATTCTACATTTTCCTTGATCTGCATCTCTTTTGATCTTTACACTTCCTTATCCCTGTAACTCCCTCTCCACTGATGCTCAGTCTGAAGAAGGGTCTCGACCCAAAACATTAATCATTCCTTCTCTCCAGAGATGCTGCTTGTCCCGCTGTTACTCCACCATTTTGTGTCTATCTTTGGTGTAAGCCAGCATCTGCAGTTCCTTCCTACACATAAACATAAACCAGCTCCCCATATCTTTAAGAGCCCTATCTAGCTCTCTCATGAAAGCATCCAGAGAAACTGCCTCCACCGCCCTCTGAGGCAGAGAATTCCACAGACACATTCCTCATCTCTGTTCTTAATGGCTTACTCCTTATTATTACGTCAGCGAGTGTCTTTTTCACACAGAGAGTTGTGAGTGTGCAATTCTCTGCCTCACAGGGTGGTGGAGGTTCTCTGGATACTTTCAAGAGAGAGCTAGATAAGGCTCTTAAAGATAGTGGAGTCAGGGGATATAGGGAGAAGGCAGGAACGGGGTACCGATTGTGGATGATCAGCCATGATCACATTGAATGGCAGTGCTGGCTTGAAGGTCTACTCCTGCATTGTGCAAGTGGCAAGATGGGACTAGGTGTAGTCCAGACAATTGTGGGATCTGGTGGGCTTGTAGTAGAAATCAGTTGATAGTCTGTCCCCTCTGAATTATGTTTAAAAGGCATTTAGACAGATACTTAGATGGGGCAGTCATAGATGGGCCAATTGCTACTAGGATTTGTGTAAATAAACATCACAATGGGCATGGACAAGATGGGCTCAAAATGTCTGTCTCCGTGCTGTTCTACATATCTATAAGGCCAAGGATGAGATAATGCTGACAACAAGATGAGGTAAATGTGCTGGCTTGTACCATTCTATCTTGCGCGACGTGGGTGGCTGTCCTGTGATGGTCCTGTGTCCTTCGTGCTCATTGAAGTTTTTCATGGTAGTTGCACTTTAGAAATATTTTGGACATCTACCTATTCCCTTGTGTGGTGAACAATTATCAAGCACATCATCTGTGAAGGTCTTGATTTGAGCCATCAATGACGGTATGAAATGAAGGGAAATTCATAGAAGGGCAAAGTTGTGTGAGTGAGTCATAGAGTGATACAGTGTGGAAACAGGCCCTTCGGCCCAACCTGACCACACAGGCCAACATGTCCCAGCTACACAAGTCACATCTGCCTGCGCCTGGTCCAGATCCCTCCAAACCTGTCCTATCCATGCACCTGTCCAACAGCTTCTTAAACGGTGGGATTCGTACCACCCTCAACTACCTCCTCTGGCACCTTTTGACATATAACCACTTTTGTAACAAGGGGAACTTAATAATCAACATGCACATTAATAGTCCCATAAGCAACAGTCAGATAAATTGTCCTTTGATAATGTTTTGTCCAGAAAGTGTTTGGAAATCTCTGGTGTAAAGTACAAAATATAGATTGTACCTTATACAGCATCATTCGGTATGGTATGGGTTTACTAATGGCATGTGTATCGAGGTAATTAAAAATTGTTAAACAGATTGTATTATACACAAGTACAATCAGGCCATCAACGGGTTTTGGGCAAGATACTTAGATGGGACAGTCATGGATGCAATTTGATTATTGTAAACAAGCATCACAATTGGAGTGGACAAGATGGCTGAAAATGACTGTTTCCGTGCTTTTCAATGCAAAGAGAAAAATACCAGAGTGCAGAATATAGTTTTCAGCATTATAGCATTACTGTTGCAGTGAAAATGTCCAGCATCCACAATAAATGTAGGATGACATATCGGGCCTACATTAGGGTAGAATAGTTCAGTAATTTGAGAGCAGAGAAGAGGAAATGACCAGCGTGATAAAGATCCTTGATTATGTTGGGTGCATTCTAGTACTTCAAAGAAGTATAGATGGAGTCGAAGGTCGGGAGTCTGGTCTATGTAATGGACTAGGCTAATTCCACCGCTCTGCAATTTCTTGTGGTTTTGGCAGAGCTGTTATCAAACCATGCTTTGAGGCAACACAACAGTATGCTCTCTGTTGGTGCATCAGGAAGAGTTGGTAAGACTTGTTGGAGACATCCAGTCTCCTGGAGAAATTGATGCATTGGTGTGTTTTTGTTTGGCTTCAACTTAAATGTGGTTGGTCCAAAGCAGATCTTTGGTGATATTTAACCTTCAAACTTGAAGCTCTCGACCAAGGTTGTTATTCTCTTACACAATTCTTGCACAAGTGTGCACAGAAACTCTCTAAAATGAAATTTAAAAAATTGATGTACAAACAAATAAATGCCAAATGAATCAGGTTCTTGAATATTCAAAATTATTGCGATACATTGGATGCTAATGTAAAGATTTGTTCTGGCAATCCGCTGCTTCATATTAATCTCAAAATCTGCCAGTGTTGCATTTGTGATGTGGAGTGTTTATTTTTGGTTGTTTTAAGGGATGTTTTCATGGAGGTATTGATGCGGTAAATCAGCAGAAATTGCTGCTGCTGTTGGGATGGTTGATAAGATGTAGATTTTACACAATTAGCAAAACAAAAATCTTAATAGTTAATCTGTGCAGCATGCCTGGAGGTGAACTACAATACTTGAAAGTGCAGTGAAACCAGATTCCACGATAGGTTTCAAAAGTGATTTTATGCACTTAAGGGCCTGTCCCACGTGGGCGACATTTGCGCGTCACGCAGATGGCGCACAAAGATTTTGTACATCCCAAAATCCTGGGGTGCCATGCGCAACCCTACCTACGCGACGTCGTGACGCGTAAATGATGTTGCTTAAATGACGCGCAAGTGACGTCCAGGCCCTTTACTTTCTTTTGTTTGCCATCTTTCTTTTTAGATGCATGGAATAATTAATGCATCGTCTTTGCTATTGTCATCTTTGAGAATTGAAGTGGCTGAAGCATTGTAATCTTTGTTGAAAACGCTTTATAGAAATCCATCTCTTGTTCCTGGAGACAATCTAAAAAATGAGAGGAAAAGATCTTGATAACAATTTTCTAAAGGTTGTGCAAGAATATTAAGTGGAAATGAACCAATGATAAGGGCTGAGCTTCAGGTTAAAAAAAGTATTCTGGAAAACTATCATTATCTGTCAATTGATTTAGGCTTTGGAGATACAGTGTGGAATCAGACCCTTATGCCCACCGAGTCCACAATCATCAGGAATCACCCAGTACACTCGCACTAGGGACAATTTACAGTTTTAACAAAGTCAATTAAACTACAAATGTCTTTGGAAACTGGAGCACCTGGAGTCACAGAGAGTGACTCAAGCGGTCACAGAGAGAGTGCACAAATTCCGTACAGACAGCACCCGTAGTCCGGTTCGAACCCGGGTCTCTACCGTTGCGCTATTGTGCCGCCCGATTTTAAAAAGGAAATGGTAACACATTTTACAAGTATGTGGAATTTAGAGTGTATCTGTTTAATAATAGTAGTCAATTTTAATTCAGATTTAGATTATGTTATTGACATGTACCCAGGGTGCATTACGTTGTTAGTATGATACTCACAGTGTACATGATAATGACAGATACAATAATAAATGCAATGACAATACAGCAGAATGATGCAAAGATTGTGCTGCGATCTGAAGTAGTGCAATAAAAATACTGATTGGAATGATGGAATAACCAAATAAGTAAATACATGGCAACACCTTTGGGAAGGGGGTGTGGAAAGAGGCGATCAAATTAGGAATCTGATTGTAGCAAGGAAAATGCTGTTCTTAAGTTAGGCGTCTGGACTTTCAAGCTCCTGCTTCTTCTCTCAGAGGCAGAAGAGAAAAAATGGAATAGCCAAGGTGGCAGGTGACATGCCACCATTTTCCATCATAACTTTCACAGGGTTCAAATATGCAGTTCCTAATGTACAAATGTGTCTGGCCATAGAAAATATCCATTAGAATTATTTTGTTTTACAAATGGGGATAGGGCAGCAGTAAAGAAGACAAAACTATCCAAAGCATATTCTAGGAATGGATTCCTGATCTTCCAATCTACCTCATTGCAGCCTTGCAATTTTTTCATCAGCACTTTCTTTATAGCTGTAACACTAAATTCTGCAATCTGCTTTTGTCTTTCACACTACCGGATGTACTTATGTACAGCATGATTTACCTGGGTAGCACATCCAACCATTTTTTTCCCGTGCCTCTGTGGAAACATCACCTATCTGAACCTGAAGAAGAGTCCAGAACCAAAACACCATCTGTCCATGTTCTCCAAATGTGCTGCGTGACCTGCTGAATTCTTCCAACACCTTTCTCCTATCCAAAAAAATGTTTTCAAAAGCGTTGACTGATTTTTTTGTTTCTCTCTAGTAGGATTTTTCTAGAACTCAAAATTTTAATAACCAAAACTATTGAGTTTTAATCAATGATTTTTGATTTATTTCATGATTTTTGTATTACAATGCAGTGGGGAGATTTGTTGAATTTTGAATAGAGTTAGGATGCATATTTATGTATATTGGAAATTTGTTTGTCACAGATGAGTATCTTGCTTAATGCTTGAGATACTTTACTGGGAAGCGGGAACTTTGAAGGGGACCATAAATTTGCATTGTGCATAGTGAGGTGCATTGCAGACTGTGTCACAGTGCTGGGAACTGATGCAAGCTTCTATCTAACCGCTGCTGTGTCAATAAGCTTTTGCTCTCACAACACCTGTGGAAAAGCTGCCTATGAGAGCTGGCCATGGCTGAGCTGGAGCAATGAATTACTGCTGTTCAGCACTGAAACGTGGGACTCAGGGCTACACCCTGGCCGACAGGATCAGTTCAGCCATTACTAAGAACTGGCAGGCCGGATCCATACGTTGACATGCTGCCCATATTTTACAATCTCTATCCTCACCTCCTGTTAGATGTTGTGGAAGCTGTTGTCCCCCTCTATTTATTTGGCTACAGGGTTCTCTCTTGCCCAGCCAGAGATTTTGCTATGGTAACAAGCTCAAAGCTGGTTGCTGGCCTTTGAGCTTGGCAACTAAACAAGGAGAAGCTTGCATCACATCCAGCGGAAGGCAATGAGAGAGGTGGTATGATCCAGGTGGTCTGTCAATATGTGATGCAGGTGCTCCCAGTCTCCAGCAATGCCCTTGTTCACCGTGCCAGCCATGGTGTAGCCCTGAGCCCATTGTCTCTACACTGAGCAGCCAGATTGCTCATCTTGGCACATCCAACACCACAGGCAGCCTCTCTGCAAAAAAAAACCATCGCTGAGAGTGGCGGCAGTGGCAGGGCTGCCAACTCTCACACATTGAGCGTCAGACTCACGCATTTCGCCAAATTCTCACGCTCCCACGCTGATCACAAATTTTTCACGCTCTGTCGAGAGAAATTCTGTGACCAACAAGAATGTCAAAACTCATATCAGCTGCATGGGCCACGGGTGTTGGAGAGCCGGGGCTGAGGGAGGGATGGAAGCTGAAGCAGCGGCGGGGGCAGATGCAGATGGCGAGCCAGGGCTGGCGAGTGTTTGCCGGGCTGACGAGTGTTTGCCGGGCTGGCGAGTGTTTTCCGGGCTGGCGAGTCGCTCGCTGCAGCTCCGGCCATGGAGCAGCCTCAGTGCAAGAGTCCCGGGCCGTTGGAGGCGTCGGAAGCGTTGCGCCGCTGCTGTGAGAGTCTCTGTGCTGAATTCGCCCTGGTGACCGGCATGGACCAGGCTGCAGCTCGGTGCATCCTAGTGGACAACCAGTGGCTGCTGGAAGTAGGTACCAAGCACTGGGTAGAAACGGTGGAAGATAGTGGCCTTCAAATGGGGGTGGTTGGATAAAGCATCCTGCTTGCCTGCTAGATTTTCACTTACTGTAACTGCAGGAAAAATGTTCCCGATGTTGGGGGGTTCAGAACCTGGGGTCACAGTTTAAGAATAAAGGGTAGGCCAGTTAGGACTGAGATGAGGACCAATTTTCTTCACCCAGAGAGTTGTGAATCTGTGGAATTCTCTGCCACAAAAGGCAGTGGAGGCCAATTCACTGGATGTTTTCATGAGAGAGTTACATTTAGCTCTTGGGGCTAGCAAAATCAAGGGACATGGAGAAAAAAACAGGAAAGAGGTACTGATTTTAGATGAACAGCCATGATCATATTGAATGGCAGTGCTGGCTCGAAGGGCTGAAAGGTCTATTCCTGCACCTATTTTCTATGCTTGAGTATATGGCAGGATAACTCAACCACTTGATTTTGATGCATTCATGCATGGTGGAGGTATAATGTAGTCATAGATTGATACAGTGTGAAAACAGGCCCTTGTGCAACAGGCAACTTGCCCACACCCGCCAACATGTCCCAGCTACACTACCTGTTTTTTGTCCATATCCCTCCAAACCTGTCCTATCCAGGTATCAGTCTAACTGTTTCTTAAATGTTGGGAGAGTCCCTGCCTCAACTACCTCCTCTGGCAGCTTGTTCCATACACCCACCACCCTTTGTGTGGAAAAAGTTACTCCTTAAAAAGTTACCTCATAAAAATACTTCAAACAAAAAACATTGAAATCATACTTCTACAATGCACTAAAACATGATTTTAATACATCAAATTTCAAAAACACCCTACCGTGGGAGGGGAGGCACCCCCCTCACACACCCTCCCCCCCATTCAGTCGCTCCACTCCCTCGCTGGGGACTAGCAAGGAGGGTGGTTATGTATTATGAATAGTGAGAAACGAATAAATTTGGTCAATGATAATACGAGAATAATAGATTTGAAAATAAATGGTTATGTTAAAGTGTTAGTTTTTTATGTGTTAGCTATTCTGCTCCCTGCATAAAAATGGTTCCAGTGCCCAGCGCCTGGATGGGGAAGGTAGGAGGAAACTACAGGTGGCACAGGAACAGAGCATTTTGCCTACAATGTCTGTCAAACATGATGCCAAAATAAACTACTTTCATTTGCCTGTACATGATCTATATGCTTCTATTCCCTGCCGATCAAAAACCTCTTAAATTACAATATTGTGTCTGCCTCCACCACCATCTCTGATAGTGCATTCCAAGCACCCAACCCCCACCATATAAAGAAAAACGTGCCCCATACATCGCCTTTAATGTTTCTCCCTCTCATCTTAAAGCTAGGCCCTCGAGGCTTTGGTGATTCCACCAATGGAAAATGAGTCTAGCTATCTATGCTGCCTTTGCCTCTTATATTTTTTTTATATAACTGTAAGTCTCCCTTCAACCTCTGGTGCTCCAGAGAAAACAATCTAAGTCTGTCCAACCTTGTCTTGTAGTTAATACTCTGTAATCCAGGCATCATTCTGGTAAACCTCTTCTGCACCTTCTCCGATGCCTCCAATTCTTTCTGTTTTGGGGTGACCGGAACTGCAAGCAATACTCCAAATGCAGGCCAAACCAGTCCCATAAAGCTGCATCATGGCTTCCTGATTCTTATGCACAATGACCCGACCAATGAAGATAAGCATATTGTAAGCCTTCTTTACCACTCTACCTACTTGCGCTGCCTCTTTCAGGGAGTTGTGGACTTGGACTCTAAGATCTGTCTCTACATCAATGCTGCTGAGGGTCTTGCCATTAATCGTATATTCACTCCATACATTCCAAAGTGCATTGCCAATTAAAGTCCATCTGCCATTCCCTGCCCATTTCTCTAGCTGATCTATATTCCACTGTGTAATTTGGCAGCCTTCTTCACAGTCTGCGATTCCAGCATTCTTGGTGCCATCTGCAAACTTACTAACTGACCCATCTGCATTTATATCTAATATATATATATATATCTCACAGAGGTCCCAATACAGATCTCCAGCTATCCTTCCACCACAACCCACTGTCCTCTATCAGTAAGTTAGTTCTGAATCCATATGACCAATCCCATGCATCTTAATCTTTGTCATATGTTACTAAAATCCTTGTAGACAGCAAATAAGGCCCTACCCTCATCATTCATTTTTGTCACCTCCTCAAAAAACTCGATCAGATTAGTAAATCAATTTTTATTTGGTTCACCGTGTGACATCTGCTTGGGGCAAGAGTAGGGAATTACCTAATTCATGTAGAAAATGAGGAAGAAAGAGTCTGATGAGGGGTCCCGACATGAAATGTCGCCTATCCATTTTCTCTGGAGACGCTGCCTGACCCGTTGAATTACTCCAGCATTTTGTGTCTATCTTTGGTCTAAACCAGCATTTGCAGTTCCTTTTATTACATAAGGAAGAAAAGTTGCGAGTGAGCATTTGTGGGTCAGCTCTGCATTTTTCCTCATCCACATTGTCAGCGCACTTTGACACAAATAGGTTAATGACTTTCCCTATAGACACAAAATGCTGAGGTAACTCAGCGGGACAGGCAGCATCTCTATATAGAAGGAATGGGTGATGTTTTGGGTCGAGACCCTCCATCAGACCTGAACTTCCCTAATTCCCCTGCAGATTTTGTTTAAATTGCATAACATTACATTTTTACGGATTATCAATCTTTTCCAATCATTCAAAATCTGAGCACAAATGGCTTTGTTTATTGCTGATCCCCCATTGTCCTTGAAAGGCAGGTGCGGAGGTGATGATTGAGTTGATGCAATCAGTTATTATTGTTTCTCTGGAAGTTTAATGCATCAGATTGAATCACAAGGTCATTATGAAGAACAACAAAATTACCCACGACTGGTCAGTACTCAGTCTGGGTACACACGACAGATTTCCTTCCCTAGGAAAAATGTTTTTACAAGAATACAGTAATCATTGGTATCTTTGTTATTCCAGATTTATTTAATTAACCCAATTTAAGTTCCCCAGCTGTTGTCGTGAGATTTGAACGTGTCTCCAGATCATTAATTCAGCCCCCTGGATCACAATTCCAGAAGCATAACCACTAATTAACTGTGCCCTTGAGTAAATTGCTTTATATCATTGAAATACTGGACTATAGGCTGATTATTTATGGCCTTGAAGAGGAATTAGTCATAATGTATTTGGATTGAATTTAATGGTACAATTGTTTTTGAAGAATATATTTTATTCCCAAGTTAGATACAACAAGCTAGAGTAATTCAGTGGGTCAGATAGCATCTCTGGAGAAAAGGAATAGGTGACGTTTAGGGTCGAGACACTTCTTCAGACAGAGTAAGGGGAAAGGGAAACGAGAGATATAGATGGTGATGTAGAAGTGTTTGGTACGGGTAGGCAATTTAAAGGTATTATAAAGGAATATAGCCTCACAAAAGTTCTACAGTGCAGTCGTGTTCAGCACAAACATTGTGGGCCAAATGGCCCTTTCATGTGCTGGTACTGTTTTATGTTCTAGTACACTATTTCATGTTCAAGGAATGTATGCAGTTGCTCCCTCGGTTACAACAGCTCTCTGTTCCTAGGAGCTATTCGTAATCTGTTTGTAACAGTGTAGTTAAACCAGGGTAATTAATTAAGTGTTCAGGTATTGCCACGAACTGTGTTTCGCACATGGCAGAAGATGCCTGTAGCCCCACAATGTGCAGGCCAGGACCTTCTGAATGTGCCGATACTTACGAAGAATGTGGTTTACTTTAGTCATAGAGTTACACAGCACGGATAAAGGTCATAAGGCCAAACATCCATGTCGACCAAGTTATCTAACTGACTTAGTCCCATTTACCTATGTCTGGCCCATTTCCTTCCAAACCTTTCTCCCAAATACTGGTTCCGGTTATGTACAGGCTGTACAAAAGACAGGCATATATAATCTGGGGAGAACTTGCATCGGGAATTTGGGTGTGAATCTGTTCACTTTACAGAATGGTCCATTTTTAACTTTTGTAAGATCATCAGAGAATGCTATGTTTATCAATTCCATTTCTGTACATAAGGTGAAGCCCTGCCAGATCTCAAATTTGTAAAAGTGGACTAAAATGAAATTAACTTTCTTAATGTTTTGTTCTGTTTTGTTATTTTCTTCTAAGTATGTAACATCTAACCATGCCATGTAAACACTATGGTATACGGTGTACGCACAATGCCACTTAGTTTATGCACAGATTGACCAGCGATTACTTCATATTTTCCAATTGGAAATCTTGAATTCAATGTTAGCTGTCATCTACGTCTAGCTCAGAACTGATAAATTAGGCAATTAATTACAATGATAGGCAGCTGGAAGATTCATAATTCACATGGGATGATCTGGAAGAATTCACCTCTGCAACTGGGGAACTGGGAGGGGAGGGGGAATGTGTTCTCTTTAAGATATATGACAACATAATGGCATATTGTGAACTCAAATGAAATTCCCTTCTGTTTATGCGCATAAATCAGGATAATATCAAAACAGAAGCAGTTTATTCATCATTCAAATTATGAATAATGATTCATAATTTCAAGAGAGAGCTCTTAGGGCTAAAGGAATCGAGAGATATGGGGAGAAAGCCGGAACGGGGTACTGATTTTGGATGATCAGCCATGATCATATTGAATGGTGGTGCTGGCTCAAAAGACCTACTCCTGCACCTATTTTCTAAGTTTCTAGGGCATTATTCATGTCAAATTACATGAATTTCTTTCGATACTATTTTGTGCATTTGCACTGTTTATTTCAATGGAAAAGTTGTGAAAATTATGTAAGACCATATAGTTTAAATAGACACAAAGTGTTGGAGTAACTCAGTGGGTCAGGCAGTATCTCTGGAGTATATGGATACGTGATGTTTTGTCATCAGTCTGAAGAAGGGTCCCGACCCAAAATATCTCCAGAGATGCGGCCTGACCCACGGAGTTACCCCGGCACTTTGTATTTTTTCTTATCATATGGTTAAAATCTTTTAACCAGTTCAGTTATTGTTATTACATTAATTGATGGATTTGATTTGCCTAATTGATTGTTTGGGCCAAGTCAAACAGTCTGAAAGTTTTCCCTTCTTTCCTTTGCAGCTTCTTTGCTGAAAGGGTTGAAACATGCGAACATAGTGCTGCTTCATGACATCATTCATACAAAGGAAACCTTGACTCTTGTGTTTGAATATGTGGTAAGTACTTTCCTCCTTTTAAAAGCAGCTGGCTGCCGATGGAACTGTTTGGATTATAATTAACATGCAATTAAATCTATGAATGATTTTACCTTCAATGCAATCAATCTTTGTCACAGTCAAAGTATGTTTTCCTTGTGTCTGTACACATCATAAGTGCAGACCACATCGTCTGGGGCTGGCCTGAAAGGCTAACGGAGTTAAAACATTGACCGGTGGTAGATGAGTGTATCAGTAACCTGAAATTGCTTTTTTTATGAATCAATTTAACCAGTTTGATTTTTAGTTGTGCTTCAAATCAGAAATTGGGTTTTTATTTGGAATAAAAATCAACTAAAGAAAATCAATTCAATTTTTTATTTTTGGATTGGTTTGCCAATGTGTAGATTTAATTCCGACTGATTACCACCAAAATATTCAACTATGTTGCCTTATGCAGCATTTTGCTTTTTTTTTCCAAGCGGTCCTGTCATTAAAATGCTCATTTAAAAAAAAGTTCAATGAACAATTCTAATGTTTTTTTTTTGAATCATTAGTTGTAATTCAGTCATTTTAAGTTATAAAAGAACATAGGAGATTAGTGGGCAAAATTAGGGCACATGGTATTGGGGGTAGGGTGCTGACATGGATAGAAAATTGGTTGGCAGACAGGAAACAAAGAGTAGGGATTAACGGGTCCCATTCAGAATGCAGGCAGTGACTAGTGGGGTACTGCAAGGCTTGGTGCTGGGACCGCAGATATTTACAATATACATTAATGGTTTAGATGAAGGGATTCAAAGTAACACTCGCAAATTTGCATATGACACAAATCTGGGCGGCAGTGTGAACTGTGCGGAGGATGCTATGAGAATGCAGGATGACTTGGGTAGGTTGGGTGAGTGGGCAGATGCATGGCAGATGCAGTTTAATGTGGATACATGTGAGGTTATCTACTTTGGTAGCAAAATCAGGAAGGCAGATTATTATCTAAATGGTGTCAAGTTGAAAAAGGGGAAGTACAATGGGATCTGGGGGTCATTGTTCATTAGTCAATGAAAGTAAGCATGCAGGTACAGCAGGCAGTGAAGAAAGCGAATGGCATGTTGGCCTTCATACCAAGAGGAGTTGAGTATAGGAGCAAAGAAGTCCTTCTGCAGTTGTATAGGGCCCTAGTGAGACCACACCTGGAGTATTGTGTGCAGTTTTGGTCCCCTAATTTGAGGAAGGACATTCTTGCTATTGAGGGAATGCAGCGTAGGTTTACAAGGCTAATTCCCGGGATGGCGGGACTGTCATATGCTGAGAGAATAGAGCGGCTGGACTTGTATCCTCTGGAATTTAGAAGGATGGAGGATATCATATTGAAACATATAAGATTATTAAGGGTTTGGACATGTTAGAGGCAGGGAACATGTTCCCGATGTTGGGGGAGTCCAGAACCAGGGGTCACTGTTTTAAGAAAAGGGGTAAGCCATTTAGAACGGAGACGAGGAAACACTTTTTCTCACAGAGAGTTGTGAGTCTGTGGAATTCTCTGCCTCGGAGAGCGATGGAGGTCGGTTCTCTGGATACCTTCAAGAGAGAGCTAGATAGGGCTCTTAAAGATAGCGGAATCAGGGGATATGGGGAGAAGGCAGGAACGGGGTACTGATTGGGGATGATCAGCCATGATCACATTGAATGGCGGTGCTGGCTCAAAGGGCCGAATGGCCTACTCCTGCACCTATTGTCTAGCGAAATAACTTGCTATGATATTTTGCTCTCATTCTGCTATGATATTTGTGGTTTGATACTGGTTTCTGGAGATGTGACAAGTAAAATGGATGAAGGGGAGCCAGTGGATGTAGTGTATCTAGAGTTTCAGAAAGCCTTTGATAAGGTACCGCACAGGAGACTGGTGATTAAAATTAGAACACATTGTATTGGGGGTAGGGTGTTGACATGGATAGAAAATTGGTTGGCAGACAGGAAGCAAAGAGTAGGAGTGAGCGGGTCCTTTTCAGAATGGCAGGCAGTGACGAGTGCCGCAAGGCTCCGTGTTGGGGCCGCAACTGTTTACCATATTTATTAATGATTTGGAAGAGGGAATTAGTAGCAACACTAGCAAGTTTGCAGATGACACAAAGCTGGGTGGCAGTGTGAACTGTGAAGAGGATGTTAGGAGGTTGCACGGTGACCTGGACAGGGTGAGTGAGTGGGCAGATGCGTGGCAGATGCAGTATAATATAGATAAATGTGAGGTTATCCACTTTGGCGGCAAAAACAAGGTGGCAGATTATTATCTCAATTGGGTTAGGCTAGGTAAGGGGAGGTGCAGGTGCAGACCTGGGTGTCCTTGTACACCAGTCACTGAAAGTTGGCTTACAGGTACAGCAGGCAGTGAAGAAAGCTAATGGAATGTTGGCCTTCATATCAAGAGGATTTCAGTACAGGAGTAAAGAGGTTCTTCTGCAGTTGTACAGGGCTCTGGTCGTGCTACAGTTTTATTCTCCTAATTTGAGGAAGGACCATCTTTGTGATTGAGGCAGTGCAGCGTAGGTTCACAAGATTAATCACTGGGATGGCAGGACTGTCGTATAAGGAAAGATTGAAAAGACTTGGCTTGTATTCACTGGCGTTTAGAAGGATGAGGGGGATCTTATAGAAACATATACAATTATAAAAAGACTGGACAAGCTAGATGCAGGAAAAATGTTCCCAATGTTGGGGGAGTCCAGAACCAGGGGCCACAGTCTTAGAATAAAGGGAGGTCATTTATGACTGAGGTGATAAAAAACGTTTTCACTCTGAGAGTTGTGAATTTGTGGAATTCCCTGCCACAGAGGGCAGTGGAGACTGGATGGATGGATTTAAGAGAAAGTTAGATAGAGCTCTAGGGGTGAGTTGAATCAAGGGATATGAGGAGAAGGCAGGCACGGGTTATTGATTGGGGACGATCAGCCATGATAACAATGAATGGCGGTGCTGGCTTGAAGAGCCGAATGGCCTCCTCCTGCACCTATTTTCGATGTTTCTATGTTTCTATCTATTCATGGAGATATAGTCCTGTGACTATAAACAAAATACATATTTCCTTTTTCCTTGTTCTGCTATACTGGTAGGCGGTTGTGTTTGAATTTGGACCTGAAGATTGATGTTGAAAGGAATACACCTGAAGAGCATTGCAGGTGTTGAACAAAAATGTGCAGTAATAAGCTTGTTGTTTCTTAGTTTGTTAGTTTTTAACCACTGCTTGAGCTTCAGTTGGGGCCCCGCCAGTCGGCACCCTCTAGGAGTATGTTCCTAAGGCCAGTGGGTGATGTATAATGCTTTCCAGCTCATGTTTCATGTCAGTTTGTTGGATTGATGCAGCCACTGTACTATTATGTTTTCAGAACAAAATGTGATGTTTCCTTCAGGCAATGCTCTGTCATGTAGTAAATAGCATCTAATTATTTACATGAAAAGTGACTGACCCATTCATTTACTATTTTATGTTACTTGAAAAGCTGACTTATTTCTGTGTTATATTTTTGTTTGCTTTAATGCTGCTTCATTCTTATTATTGTATATATACTGTTGAGCATGTAGTGATATCTGTTTGGGGATTTTAACATTCTGATTAAAAATAGATATTCAAGGGTTACCCTGTCATTTTCTTGTTAAATTATGATAGTAGCAACGTGTGCAGGTTTAAAATATTAATGCACCTAAGAGGTGCATTAAATCAAACAAAATTTGACATTGGGCCAGATATTAGGACAATTTTAGAGATTTTTAAACAGTATCTTAAGAAGAGAAGGTAGACAAAAATGCTGGAGAAACTCAGCGGGTGAGGCAGCATTTATGGGGCGAAGGAAATAGGCAGCGTTTGGGGTCTGAAGAAGGGTTTCAACCCGAAAGGGTCCGACAGGGTCTGAAGAAGGGTTTCGACCCGAAACGTTGCCCATTTCCTTCGCTCCATAGATGCTGCCTCACCCGCAGTGTTTCTCCAGCATTTTTGTCTCCCTTTGATTTTCCAGCATCTGAAATTCCTTCTTAAAAAGAGAAACAAGTTTGTGGTCACATTTTATTTTCCGACTGAGCCTTGAGCTAAGCACTTTGGTCAGTATTGGAGTGATTAGACAAGCAAATCACGGAGATGCTACAAGATGAGAAAATAAGATTTTTTTAAAGTGAGAAATTGTCAGAATGGGAACTAGTGAAACTAAGTGTGCATGGGATAATTATGAATTAGATGGTGCATCTTGGAATATTGGCATGGTGTTTCCGAAGAGCTTCAGTTAATGGTGTGATGGAATGAAGGAGGCTCCCAGGAAAAGCTGAATCTGCTTGTTATGTTATGACTTTGAGGTTTAATAAATAAATGTTACCAAACATTGTGAATAAGGGAATAAAATTATCCCATTATGAATTTTTGTACTGTTAAAATAGAATCATCAGTTATACAAACATAGGTTAAGAAAAACCATTAAGATTAAGGTAAGTATAGTAAAAATGTAATTGTGTTTTGGTATATATAAGACAAAACACCCTTGACTCTCTCTTGACTCAAGATTCTAAATCATTGGAATACATTATGGATCTGTAGGATATGAAATTAGGAACAATGTAGCAAGACCATTAAAATCACTAAGATTTTTTTCCCCTTTCTAATTCAATGCACGTTAACTAGTTCTGGTTTTATTTGACTGCAGCAAGTCATTGATCATCTTACGATAAACAGTAACTTTTAATTGAACTTTTCATCACAATGGATTTTTCTGAAAAATATTCTCTCATTAATATTATTTGAGTACATTAGGTGCATAAAACACATTGTTTTTCGTTAATGTGTGCTCCTTATGGGTGCTGCTTTAATTCTTTGCATTCCATCTGATCTCTATTCACTGTACTCACCTTCACTGTTGCTCATTTCTTTAATTACCCACCATGCTCTCACTGTTCCAGTTCTGATAGAGGATCATTCACCAGGCATTTTTTAATTTCTTATCTGATCCCACCTGGCCTGCTGAGTGTTTTCTGGCTATTTTAAAAATTGATTAAGCTTGTCCTGTCACTATATATTATTTTACAGAGGTGTTTGTGGGGTGCGGGGAGGATGGGAAGGGAGGTGAGGGAAATGACAGATAGACACATATTAACCACACTGAAGAAGGGTCTCAACCCGAAGCATCACCCATTCCTTCTCTCCAGAGATGCTGCCTGACCGCTGAGTTAGACTACTTTTGTGCCTACCTTTTTCTATTAACGACACCCAGATTCCATCACTCAAACAAATTAAGAGCAATTTACAACAACCAACTGAGCCACTAATCCGCACGTCCTTGGGATGTGTGTGCAAACTGGAGCACCTGGGAAAATCCAGGGATAAAATGCCAATTGCACACTGACAATATCCGAGATCGGGTTTGAACCTGCATCACTGGAACTCAGACAATGGCTCTACCAGTTTCAGTGCATTCAGAAAGTATTCAGACCCCTTCGCTTTTCCACATTTTGTTCCATTACAGCCTTATTTTAATTTAAAAATGGATTACAATTAAAAAAAAAAATCATCAATCTACACCAAATACCCCAGAAAGAAGCGAAAATAGGTGTTTATAGTTTTTTGCAAAGTAATTAAAAATAAATAACTGAAATGTCACATTTACATAATTATTCAGACCTTTTGCTACGACACTCACAATTGAGCTTGGGTTCATCCTGTTTTCATTGATTATCCTTGATGTTTGTACAACTTGATTGGAGTCTACCAGAGGTAAATTATTTGGAAAGGCACACACCTGTCTATATAAAGTCCCACAGATGACAGTGCATGTCAGAGCAAAAACCAAGCCATGAAGTAATTGTCCGTAGACCTCTGAGACAGGATTGTGTTGAGACACAGATCTGGGGAAGGGTATAAAACAATTTCTGCAGCATTGCAGGTCCCGAAGAGCACAGTGGCCTCCGTCGCTCTTAAATGGAAGAGATGGCTGCCCGGCCAAACTGAGCAATTGGGGGAGAAGGGCCTTGGTCAGGAAGGTGACCGAGAACCCGATGGTCACTCTGACAGAGCTCCAGAAAGAGGAGAAACCTCCAGAAGGACAACTATATCTGCAGCACTTCACCAACCAGGCCTTTATGGTAGAGTGACCAGATGGAAGCCACTCCTCAGTAATAGGCACATGACAGCCCGCTTGGAGTTTGCCAAAAGGCATGAGAAACAAGATTCTCTGGTCTGATGAAACCAAGATTGAACTCCTTGGCCTGAATGCCAAGCGACATGTCTGGAAGAAACTAGGCACCGCACATCATCTGGCCAATACCATACCTTACGGTGAAGTATGGTGGTGGCGGCATCATGCTGTGGGGATGTTTTCCAGCAGCAGGAACTGGGGGATTAGTCAGGATCGAGGGAAAGATGAACAGAGCAAAGTACAGAGAGATTCTTGATGAAAACCTGCGCCAGAGTGTTCTGGATCTCAGACTGGGGCAGAGGTTCACTTTCCGACAGGACAACGATCCGAAGCATGCAACGCAGGAGTGGCTTTGTGACAAGTCTGTGAATGTCCTTGAGTGGCCCAGCCAGAGCCTGGACTTGAACCCGATCGAACATTTCTGAAAATAGCTGTGCATCGACTCTCCCCATCCAACCTAACAGAGTTTGAGAGGATCTGCAGAGAAGAATGGGAGAAATTACTCAAATACAGGTGTGCCAAGCTTGTAGCATCATACCCAAGAAGACTTAAGGCTGTAATCGCTATCAAAGGTACCTCGAGTACTGAGTAAAGGGTCTGAATACTTATGTAAATATGATATTTCAGTTATTTATTTTTAATTACTTTGCAAACATTTCTGAACACCTGTTTTTACTTTTTTATTATGGGGTATTGTGTGTAGATTGATGATAAAAAAATAATTTAATCCATTTTAGAATAAGGCTGTAACGTAACAAAATGTGGAAAAAGTGAAGGGATCTGAATACTTTCTGAATTTCCTGTATACCACTCTGTTACCCACATTCCGATAATGCCTTGCTGCATTTAAACAAACAGTATGATGAGCTAGTGTTTGTTGGTGGTGTTGTATCTTGATGGCTTTGTGTAAACAAACTGGAAGATGCTTCAATTGCCCCAAACCCACAAACACCTCTGTACAACAATATATGGAGCTGGAAGATCAACCATTAGGACTATTTAATGCAATGGCTCCTCTCAACAGACTCTAGTATTTCCACAAACATCACAGCAAGCCAAAGGTAATCAACTACACAACACTGTATTTAGATGCAACAGGGTTTAAACTAAATAGTGGGGGGGGGGGGAGGAGGAGACAAATTGGAAATACAAGGATGGAGTTAAAGGGAAAGAGAGTGCAGGAAAAGTTAAGAAAGACAGCAGAATTAATGGGACTGAAAGCTCATGAAGGGATAGGAGCGTATGACCAAGTGAAATAGGAATCGTGGTGAGTAATGGATTAAAAGTATTATATATGAATGCACAAAGTATAAGAAGTAAAGTGGATGAGCTTGAGACTCAGTTAGAGATTGGGAGATATGACATTGTGGGGATTACAGAGACATGGCTGCCGGAGGATCGGGACTGGGAATTGAATATCCAGGGTTATATGTCCTATAGAAAGGACAGACAGGTGGGCAGAGGAGGTGGGGTAGCTCTGTTGGTGAGGGATGAAATTCCGTCCCTTGTGAGGGGTGAGATAGAGACTGACGATGTAGAGTCGCTGTGGATAGAATTGAGGAATTGTAAAGGTAAGAAGACACTAATGGGAGTTATCTATAGGCCCCCCAAACAGTAGCCTGGATATAGGGTGCAAGTTGCAGCAGGAGTTAAAATTCGCATGTAACAAAGGTAATGCCACTGTGGTTATGGGAGATTTCAATATACAAGTAGATTGGGAAAATCAGGTTGGTTCTGGACCCCAAGAACGGGAGTTCGTAGAATGCCTCCAAGATGGATTCAGGGCAGCTTGTACTGGAGCCTACCAGAGAGAAGTCAATTCTGGATTTAGCATTGTCCAATGAACCAGATTTAATAAGGGAACTCAAGGTAAAGGAACCATTAGGAGGTAGCGACCATAATATGATTAGTTTTAATCTGCCATTTGAGAGGGAGACGGTTAAATCAGAAGTGTCAATGTTGCAGTTGAACAAAGGGGACTATGAAGGCATGGGAGAGGAGCTGGCCGAGGTCAACTAGAAAAGGATCCTCTCAGGGTTGATGGTGGAAGATCAATGGCAGGTATTTCTGGGCATAATCATTTCATTCCAAAGAGGAAGAAAGATTCTAAGGGGAGTAAGAGGCAATTCTGGCTGATAAGGGAAGTTGGGGAGCAATAAAACAAAAAGCAAAGGTGCATAACATAGCAAAGAGTAGCGGGAAGCCAGAGGATTAGGAAACTTTCAAAGGACAACAAAAGGTAACAAAAAGGGCAATACGGGGTGAAAAGATGAAGTACGAGGGTAAGCTGGTCAAAGATATGAAGAAGGAAAGTAAAAGCTTCTTTAGGTATGTTAAGAGAAAAAGATTAGTAAATCTTTGGGTGTGGGTTCCTAGAAGGCAGAAACGGGTGAAATTATTATGGGGAACAAGAAAATAGCAGAAGAGTTGAACAGGTACTTTGGTTCTGTCTTCATTAAGGAAGACACAAACAATCTTCCAGATGTACTAGAAGACAGAGGATCTAGCGAGAACAGAGGAACTGAAAGAAATTTGCATTAGGCGAGGCATAGTGTTGGGTAGACTGATGGGACTGAAGGCTGATAAATCCCCAGGGCCTGATGGTCTGCATCCCAGGGTACTCAAGGAGGTGGCTCTAGAAATTGTGGGCGCATGGGATTCATTTTCATATGTTCTACAGATTCAGGATCAGTTCTTGTGGATTGGAGGGTAGCGAATGTTATCCCACTTTTCAAGAAAGGAGCGAGAGAGAAAACGTGGAATAATAGACCAATTAGCTAGACATCGGTGGTGGGGAAGATGCTGGAGTCAATTACTAAAGAAGCAATAATGCCACATTTGGATAACGGTGAAAGGATTGGTCCAAGTCAGCATGGATTTATGAAGGGGAAATCCTGCTTGACTAATCTTCCGGAATTTTTTGAGGATGTGCCAAGTAAAATGGATGAAGGAGAGCCAGTGGTTGTAGTGTATCTCGACTTTCAGACAGCCTTTGATAAGGTCCCACATAGGAGATTAGTGGGCAAAGTTAGAGCACATGGTATTGGGGGTACGGTATTGACATGGCAGACAATTGGTTGGCAGACAGGAAACAAAGAGTAGGAATAAATGGGTCCCTGTCAGAATGGCAGGCAGTGGCGAGTGGAATGCCGCAAGGCTCGGTGCTGGAGCTGCAACTATTTACAATATATATTAATGATTTAGATGATGGGATTAAAAGTAACACTAGCAAATTTGCAGATGACACAAAGCTGGGTGGCAGTGTGAACTGCGAAGAACACGCTAGGAGATTGCAGGGTGACTTGCAAAAGTTTTTTATCGATATGTGAAGCGCAAAAGATTAGTTAAAACAAATGTAGGTCCCTTGCAGTTCAAACGGGTGAATTGATCAGGGAACAAGGACATGGCAGATCAATTGAATAACTACTTTAGTTCTGTCTTCACTAAGGAAGACATAAATAATTTGCCGGAAATAGCAGGGGATCGCGGGTCAAATGAGATGGAGGAAATGAGTGAAATCCCGGTTAGCCGGAAAGTGGTGTTGGGTAAATTGAATGGTAAAGGCCGATAAATCCCCATGGCCAGATATAGGCTGCATCCCAGAGTACTTAAGGAAGTAGCCCCAGAAATAGCAGATGCCTTAGTGATAATTTTTCAAAACTATTTAGATTCTGGAGTAGTTCCTGAGGATTGGAGGGTAGCTAATGTAACCCCACTTTTTAAAAAGGGAGGGAGAGATAAAACGGGGAATTACAGACCAGTTAGTCTAACATCGGTAGTGGGGAAACTGCTAGAGTCAGTTATTAAAGATGGGATAGCAGCGCATTTGGAAAGTGGTGAAATCATTGGACAGCATGGATTTACGAAGGGTAAATCAAGTCTGACGAATCTTATTGAATTTTTTGAGGATGTAACTAGTAGAGTGGATAAGGGAGAAGCAGTGGATGTGTTGTATCTGGACTTTCAGAAGGCTTTCGACAAGGTCCCACACAAGAGATTGGTATACAAACTTAAAGCACATGGTATTGGTGGTTCAGTATTGATGTGGATAAAGAACTGGCTGGCAGACAGGAAGCAAAGGTAGGTGTGAACGGGTCCTTTTCAGGATGGCAGACAGTGACTAGTGGGATGCCGCAAGGCTCAGTGCTGGGACCCCAGCTATTTACAATTTACATTAATGATTTGGACGAGGGAATTAAATGCAACATCTCGAAGTTTGCGGATGACACGAACTGGGAGGCAGTGTTAGCTGACAGGAGGATGCTAGGAGCGCAGGATGACTTGGATAGACAGTGGGCAAATGCATGGCAGATGCAGTATAATGTGGATAAATGTGAGGTTATCCACTTTGGTGGCAAAAACAGGAAGGTAGACTATTATTTGAATGGTGACCGATTAGGAAAAGGGGAGATGCAGCGAGACCTGGGTGTCATGGTACACCCAGTCATTGAAAGTGGCATGCGGTGCAGCAGCTGTGAAGAAAGCGAATGGTATGTTGGCATTCATAGCAAAAGGAATTGAGTACAAGAACAAGGTTTACTGCTAGGGGGTGAAGCCACACCTGGAGGCGTACGGATTTGGTCTCCTAATCTGAGGAAAGACACATAGAGGGGAATACGGAGAAGGTTCACAGACTGATTCCTGGGATACGACTTCCATATGAAAGAAAGACTGGATAAACTTGGCTTGTACTCCACTGGAATTTAGAAGATTTAGGGTGATTCATAGAGACTTACAAAATTGTTAAAGGGTTGGACAGGCTAGATGCAGGAAGATTGTTTCCCGATGTTGGGGAAATCCAGGACAAGGGGTCACAGTTTAAGGTAAGGGGGAAGTCTTTTAGGACCGAAATGAGAAAATCGTTTTTCACACAGAGAGTGGTGAATCTGTGAATTCTCTGCCACAGAAGGTAGTTGAGGCCAGTTCGTTGGCCATATTTAAAGGGAGTTGGATTGTGGCCCTTGTGCGGATCACGGGATACTGAGTTGGATGATCAGCATGATCATATTGAATGGCGGTGCAGGCTCGAAGGGCCAAATGGCCCTGCTCCTGCACTAATTTCTATGTTTCTTGAACAGGTTGAGTGAGTGGGCAGATGCATGGCAGCTGCAGTATAATGTAGATAAATGCGAGGTTTTGCACTTTGGCGGCAAGAACAAGGAGGTAGATTATTATATCAAAGGTGTCAGATTAGGAAATTGGGAAATGCAACAAGACCTGGGTGCCCATGTACACCAGTCACTGAAAGTAAACACAGCAGGCAGTGAAGAAAGCTAATGGCATGTTGGCCTACATAATGAGATGATTTGAGTATAGGAGTAAAGAGATGCTTTTGCAGTTGTACAGGGTCCCTGGTAAGACCACATCTGGAGTATTGTGTGGAGTTTGGTTTTGGTGAGGAAGGACATCCTTACTATTGAGACAGTACAGCGTAGGTTCACAACGTTACCCCTGGGATGGCGTGTCATATGAGGAACAATTGGAAAGACTAGGCTAGTGTTCACTGCAAATTTGAAGGATGAGAGGATATCTTATAGAAACATATAAAATATAAAATTATAAAAGGACCGGACAAGCTAGGTGCAGGAAAAATGGTCCCAATGTTGGGGGAAACCATAACCAGGGGCCACAGTCTAAGTATATATTTTAAAACTGAGATGAGAAAAAACTTTTTCAGCCAGAGTTGCATATTTGTGGAATTCTCTGCCACAGAAGGCAGTGGAGGCCAATTTTACTGGATGAATTTAAAAGCGAGTTAGATAGAGCTCTAGGTGCTAGCGGAATCAAGGGAATAGGGGGAGAAGGCAGGCACGGATTACTGATTGTGGATGATCACAATGAACGGTGGTGCTGGCTTGAAGGGCCAAATGGCCTCCTCGTGCACCTATTTTCTATGTAAAGACAGCATTACAACATAACTAAAACATTTCCCTTTCATTACAAGGTTACATATATACAAAAATAAAAGATCTTTACACATGTTTACATATGTTACAAAAGTTACATATATACTCATTTGCAAATGTATAGGCCTCATGTTGGTCCATTTCACTGTAATCTTTTACTCTAGGACCATGGATTTTGCCTGGAAGGTCTCAGTTGTGATTGCTATATGGATTTCAGTAAGGCCTTTGACAAGGTTTTGAAGGTTCAATCTTTTTAGTCAGTCGTTACAAGGGCTGTTGTTTGGATACTGATCGAAAATTGGATAATTAATGATACTAAGATATGTAGATTTTCAAAGTCTTTTTCTGAGCTACATCTGCAGGGATGTTGCCTTGGTGTGCTGGCGTATAAACAAGCTACAAGGCTGCAATTTTGGTCAATCAACTCATCTAGAAATGTTGCCAAACTATGTTACAGAGAAAGGTTGAACAAGGTCTTTATCTTTGGCCACCACAGCTGTCTGTAGTAATGAATCCCACAGATTCACCACCCTCTGGCTAAAGAAATTCCTCCTAATGATACGTCCTTTTATTCTGAGGCTGTGCCCTCTGGTTCTGGACTCTCATTTTACTAGAACCATCCTTTCCACTTCCACTCTATATTGGCCTTTCAAGGCATTTTAGTATCTGGTAGGTTTCAATGAGATCCCGCTCATCCTTCTAAATCCCTGCAAGTGCGGCCCAGAGCCTTCAAAAGCTCCTTGTATATGAACCCAATCATTCTTGTAAACCTCCTCTGGAACCTCTCCAAAACCAGTTCATTTTTTTCTTACATATGGGGCCCAAACTGTGCACAATATTCCAAATGTGGCCACATGGCTAGTTGATCACTATAATTTTTGACAACTTTCTTCTTTGTCTACAAACCAGCTACTTTAGTATCATCTGCATACTTAGTAACTATGTCTTGCACATTCTCATCCACATCATTTAAATAAACAATGAACAACAATGAGCCCAGCACTGATCCCTGTAGCACACTACTAGCCACTGGTCTTCAGCCCAAAGAACAACCTTCCACCATCCTGCTTCCTCCCATCAAGCCAATTATATATCTGAAGAAGGGTCTCAATCCAAACATCACCTATTCCTTTTTCCAGAGATACTCTGACCTGCTGAGTTGCTCCAGCTTTTTGTGTCTATCTTCTATATCCAGCTCGGTCTCCAATCTAACCACCCAAGCCAGCCCACTGTTTACTTTTCTACTTTCCATATAGACAATGTCCACTGCCCTGCCTTCATCAACCATCTTGTTTATGTCCTCAAAACTCTAACAGAGTTATGATACATGTTTTCCCATGCCCAAATCCATGTTGACCATTTCTTATCAGTTCTTGTTTTTCCAAATACTAGCAGATCATGTCCCTCAGAATCCCCACCACCAGCCTATAATACCTTGGCTTGTCCTTGCTCTTCTTTTAAAATAATGGTATATCAACCACCCTCCCATCTTCTTGAATTTCACCTGTGGTTAAGGATGAAGCGAATGACTCTGCAAGGACCTTGACAATTTCTTCCCTAAGCTCCTACAACGTGCAAGGATGCACCTGGTCAGGCCAAGGGGCTTTATCCATCTTAATGCACTTTAAGACTGACAAGACCTCCTCTTTGGCAATTTGTATATGGTCCAAGACATCCCAATTAATTTGCCTCAATTCTTCAGCTTCTATGATCTTCACAGGAAAACTGATGACAAATGTTCATTAATATTCACACATTTTTAAGGGAAGCTGTTCTATCCGTGGCACCATTGTAATATTACCATGTTGGGATCGCGTGGTATTTTCCATTTTCCTTTACCTTGTCTGCCATTTCCATCTCATGCCCTCTTGGTCTTCTGATTTATCTCTTAAGTGCATTCCTACACTCATGTATTGAGAGATTTTCTTGATCCTGTGCCTAAACCTGAAGTATGCCTCAATTATCCCGATCAGACCCTCAATATTTTGTGGCAGTCTTGCTCTTCATCTGAACAGGATTGTGCTTTCCCTATTGCACTTTTAATAGCCTCCCACTTGCTATTATTAGCACATTAGCACTGGGACTAATCCAGAGATTACTGCCTTTGAGGTCCTGCTTTTTAACCTCTTTCTAACTCCTTATCTTCACTCGGCAGAACCTCAGCCTTTTCTCTACCTATGTTAATGGTGTCAATGTGCACAACTATTCTAGCTGCTCCCCCTCCCCCTTGAGAATGTCCTGTAGCCGCTCTGAAGCATCCTTTACCCTGATGCCCAGGAGACAACTCACTATTCCAGATCTCATTTGCGGCCACATAATCTCCCGTCCGTCCTCCTATCCATTTAATCTCCAATCACTATTGCTTTGTCTGACTCCACCTATCCTTGCTGAGCCTGAGGAGTTAGTCACTGTGCTGCTTTGAAGTCATTTAGTCAACCTCCCCCCCCACCGAGCCCAGCATTATATAAAGGCACACCCAATACTAAGGGGGCTGGTCACATGAGAACACTACATTGTCTGTCTGCCCTCTCTACCTTTTCTGGTGGTCACCAAACTACCTGGAGACTGCAGCTTTGGTGTGACCATGACACTAAACCTTGTATCTATTAAAGCCCTGTCTCACTGTACGAGTTCCTTCAAGAGTTCTCCCAAGTTTGCCCTGATTCGAACTCGGAGATTTACGGTAATGGCCACTCGTAACTACTCGGGGCTCTCTCGTGGAGTTTTTTCAACGTTGAAAAATCTTCACGAGTCTTCCAGAGCTTACCGCTTTTCCCGAGTACCTGCCGCTAGCGATACGAGCCGCTAAGAGACGTCCCCGAGGCCCGACGTACCTATTACGTACATTCTACGTGCTTACCACGAGTTTGATTTTTTTTTAACTCGGGAGAGCTCTTGAATGAACTCATACAGTGGGACAGGGCTATAATGCTCTCAGCACCCCGAATGTTCCTGAGTGCATCCAGCTCCAGTTCCATTTCCTTGAGGCAGCCAAGGAAATGAAGCTGGACATACTTCCCACAAGTGTAGTCACCGGGGACAGTGAAAGTTTCCGTAAACGTCCAAATCCCAAGGTGTACACCACTCCCCTAATTGCCATCCAGATTCCACTGTCTGAAGAATAAAGTTGAACGATCTTATCTGTTCTTATCTATAACTCTGCTCAGCCTCATTGCTGAAACTTCACAAGGCAAAGTCTTAGTACTTATTACTCAAACACTACACTTGCGCTCACACATGGCCATTCTTGCAATGACCACTCCACAGTGGCTGTACCACTAAAGTCTGACTCCCTTTTACTCTGATGCTACCAAGCTCTGACCTTAATAGCTGTTTTTCAAATATCCCACACTCCTCTTACATAGAAACATAGAAAATAGGTGCAGGAGGAGACCATTCGGCCCCTCGAGACAGCACCGCCATTCATTGTGATCATGGCTGATCGTCCGCTATCAATAATCCGTGCCTGCCTTCTCCCCATATCCCTTGACTCCACTAGCACCTAGAGCTCTATCCAACTCTCTCTCTTAAACCCATCCAGTGATTTGGTCTCCACTGCCCTCTGCGGCAGGGAATTCCATAAATTCACAACTCTCTGGGTAAAAAGTTTTTTCTCACCTCAGTCTTAAATGACATCCCCTTTATTCTAAGACTGTGGCCCCTTGTTCTGGACTCGCCAAACATTGGGAACATTTTTCCTGCATCAAGCTTGTCCAGTCCTTTTATAATTTTATATGTTTCTATAAGATTCCCCCTCAGCCTTCTAAACTCCAGTGAATACAAGCCTAGTCTTTTCAATCTTCCCTCATATGACAGTCCCGCCATCCCAGGGATCAATCTCGTGAACTTACGCTGCACTGCCTCAATCACAAGGATGTCTTTCCTCAAATTAGGAGAGCAAAACTGTACACAATACTCCAGATGTGGTCTCACCAGAGCCCTATACAACTGCAGAAGAACCTCTTTACTCCTGTACTGAAATCCTCTTGTTATGAAGGCCAACATTCCATTAGCTTTCTTCACTGCCTGCTGTACCTGCACTCCAACTTTCAGTGACTGATGTACAAGGACACCCAGGTCTCACTGCACCTCCCCCTTACCTAACCTAACCCCATTGAGATAATAATCAGCCCGCTTGTTTTTGCCGCCAAAGTGGATCACCTTACATTTATCTATATTATACTGCATCTGCCACGCATCTGCCCACTCACTCAACCTGTCCAGATCCCCCTGCAACCTCCTAACATCCTCTTCACAGTTCACACTGCCACCCGGCTTTGTGCCATCCGCAAACTTGCTAGTGTTGCTCCTAATTCCCTCTTCCAAATCATTAATATATATGGTAAACAGTGCGGCCCCAACACCGAGCCTCGCCGCACTCCACTCGCCACTGCCTGCCATTCTGAAAAGGACCCGTTCACTCCTACTCTTGCTTCCGGTCTGCCAACCAATTTTCTATCCATGTGAACACCCTACCACCAACACCATGTGCTCTAATTTTAGTCACCAGTCTCCCGTGCGGTACCTTATCAAAGGCTTTCTGAAAGTCTAGATACACTACATCCACTGGCACCCCATCATCCATTTTACTTGTCACATCCTCAGAAAAATCCAGAAGATTAGTCAAGCATGATTTCCCTTTCATAAATCCATGTTGACTTGGACACATCCTTTTACTGCTAACCAAATACTCCATTATTACCTCTTTAATAATTGACTCCAGCATCTTTCCCACCACCGAAGTCAGGCTAACTGGTCTGTAATTCCCCGTTTTCTCTTTCGCTCCTTTCTTGAAAAGTGGGATAACATTAGCTATCCTCTAATCCACAGGAATTGATCCTGAATCTATTGAACATTGGAAAATGATCACCAATGCGTCCACTATTTCTATTTCTAGAGCCACCTCCCTGAGGATCCTGGGATGGAGACCATCAGGCCCAGGGGATTTATCATCCTTCAGTCCCATTAGCCAATACTATTTCTTGCCTAATGAAAATTTATTTCAGTTCCTCTACCCCCTTAGATCTTCTGTCCTCCAGTACATCTGGGAGATTGTTTGTGTCCTCCTTAGTGAAGACAGATCCGAAGTACCTGTTCAACTCTTCTGCCATTTCCTTGTTGCCCATAATTATTTCACCCGTGTCTGCCTTCAAGGGACCCGCATTTGACTTTGCTACTCTTTTTCCCTTAACATATCTAAAGAAGATTTTACTGTCCTTTATATTCCTGGCCAGCTTCCCCTCATACTTCATCTTTTCAGCTCGTATTGCCCATTTTGTTTCCTTCTGTTGTCCCATGAAAGTTTCCCAATCCTCTGGCTTCCGGCTACTCTTTGCCGTGTTATACATCTTAGTTTTAGTCTCTTTGGTAATTATCAAGCCTTACCTTGACCAATGACTCAGTTTGTCATCAATTTTTGTATCTTAGTTCTTTCTGTTTTTGGATCTCAAGAGAATTGGCAACCAGGTCAGCATTACACTGTGTTCACATTATGCTGGATGTGGACAAGGATCTAATTGACTTCAATGTTCTGTGGGAATCATTGACTAGGTCTGCATTTTGCATCAGAATCATATCCAGACAGGGATTCCATATTTACATTTTCATTTTACAACAGAGGTGGTGGAAATTTGGACAATCAAGTCTCTGCTGGCTCTGAGTATTCCCCATTCCCCCACTTATTTCCCTTTCAAACTATTCTCTTTTACATGCCCATCAACACTCCTTAATTTCCCAGTCACAATCCAAACTACAGGAAATTAAAAACTGCCAATTATCCTGGCAGCAAATCTTTGAGTTGTGGGAGGAAATTGGAGGATGTGGAGGAAACTTGTAGTCACTGTGAGAACATGTTGCGGGGGTCAGGATTGGCATCGGGTTGCTCAAGCTGTGAGGCAGCAGTCTAATATGAATAAAATCTGGTCAGGAGGCTGGGACAGGAATAGTAATTTAAAACATTTAACAGCCTGTCGTCTGACAACAGCTCGTGTAGCTCATGAGAATTCAGATCAAAACTTCTGAAAATGCAGTAAGTATCTCTTGAGTGGCCTGCCTAGACGCAATTTAATCTGTGATGTTTACACTTCAGGATGCACCATCTGATGGGTTCCAAAGATTGGGAAGACAGCAGAAGGACGCGAGTCCACTTCAGGGGTTCTGTGCCACATCTTGTGATGTGGGGTTTTAGAGTAGATTGGATCATGACCCATCATCTCATTTTTAAGAATCTATGGCTATCCTTAGTATTCCTGGCCCTGCGTTCATGACGTTGTTAGAAATCTGGCATCCTGTATTGTTATCATACATGACCACCTATTTTACTTTTGGGTGCCTGCAATCTTCTGCAATGTGGGAAATTACAGTCAAACTGCCCTTGACTACATGCTTAGACATGCAACGTAAACCTGCAATCTGCAAGTCCACCAAATGAGCCAAACGCTAGAAGTACCAAACTGCTGGACTTGGAACTCTTCCCTTCATCCACCCCCACATTGCTCACAGACCACACACTAGGCTGGATCTTCAACCGCATGACATATAGACCACAATCAGTAAGGACAGGCACCATAACATCCCCCACAATGATTCTCTACACTGGTGCAAACAAGTTTTGCTCTGTGCCCAATTGTAAGGTTGCAGATGATATGAACATAGTGGGCCGGATCTCACACAGTGATGAGAAGATAGTACAAGAAGGAGACAGAGAGCTTGCAAGCATGGTTTCAAGACAACAACCGCTCCACAAATGTCAGAAAATCAAAGGAGCCGGTCATCAACTTTAGGAAGCCGCGTGGATAATGCCCCATTCTCTATCAATGGTGCAGAAGTGGAAATGAAAAGGCAGCCAGCATCATCAAAGACCTGTACCACCCTGGCCATGTTCTTGTTTCACTCCTGCCATCAGGAAGAAGGTGCAGGAGTTTGAAGCCCATAACCTCCGTGTTCAAGAACCACTTCTTTCCAAAGGCCGTAACACTCTTGAATACTACAAACACCAACCAAACAATCCAGTGCAAACATGGACTGCAGGGTTTCGTATTGCATTGAATTTGTATTGATTTTTTTGGCATCAGCTTGTACACAGTCCACTTATGCTCAAACCCTCGTCAGGAGATACGAGGGCAGGCGTGTAACGTCATGGGCTAGAGGGAGTGTCCTGGTACTTAAGGTCATCTCACCTCGAGACCTTAGGCAAGTCAACCGGTAGCTGAGCCCGAGTGAATAACCTCGCTCAGCTACAGCAACGCAGTAATATAGTTAGCGCACCAACCTAACGCGTCACCACTGAATAAACAACTGTTTGAACCGGCCTGACGTCTCACCTTTATTCACCATGTTTGGTGCCGCTACAGTTTATTGCCTTTTCTATGAGTACTATGTTACAGACCCGTTATACAAGTAATCATTTTATTGTTCCATTTTCGGTACATGACAATTAATCATTCTTGACTCTTGCTGATCAACATCTTCAAATTCGTACGTGTAAATATGTCCAACAATTTGTCCTTATCCACCACATTGGTACCATGGCCAAGAAAGCATACCAATGCCTCTACTTCCTCAGAAGTCTAAGGAAACTTGGCATGTCTCTAATGACTCTTACTAATTTCTACAGATACATCATAAAAAGAATCCTATTGGGATGCATCACAACTTGGTTTGGCAATTGCTTTGCAAAAGACTGCAGGAAATTGCTGAGAGTTGTGGATGTAGCCCAGTCCTTCATGTTGCTTTGGGAAAGCAGCCAACCTAATCAACAGCCCTGGTCATTCCCTCTTCTACCCTCTCCCATGGTGCAGAATATGCAGTACAAAAAAAATTGAAAGCTGTACCACGAGATTCAGAAACAGCTTCTCCCCCGCTGTTGTAGGTTAATTGAGTCAACTAAGGATGTAATCCTGATCTCCCAACGTACTTCATTGCAGCCCTTTCACTTTTCTATCTGCTCTTTCTCTGTAGCTGCTCTACACTACCTTTTTGGTTTGCATTAGCTGTTGTACTTGTCTAAGGTTTCATTTTACTCGTATATGGTATTCTATGACTGGATAGCATACAAACCATACAATTTTTTCACTGCCAACAAAACAATATTAATACTGAATTAACTGAAATTTATTGCAATAATACTGAATTAATACTAAAATTTATTGCAATAATGTAAACTACATGGAAACTTACTTTGCATTTTAGTTTGAAGATCCATGCTGAGTTACTGTACTCTTTGCCAAGGCCTTTAAAATCATTGGGTGCATGGTATCTTCCAGCGAAGAATTGGATGTATGTGATGCTGACTTGTTCCCTTGGTGTAATCACTGAGCCGCCACAATTGACTGAAATCTTTGAGATTGCTGGAAGATGTCAAATTTACTGTAATGAGAAAGGAACTTTTTTGGTGGGCTGTAAATATTATGCTCTCTTGGGTGGATCCATTGAAGTTTGCGGGGCTGATTGAATTATTGAAGAACAAATATTTTGTCATTGAATTACTCTTTTAATAATTTTGATGCATTCATTGCTTCAGGCAGTTTCCTTTTGCTTGTTTTCTGTGTACTTTTTTTCTTGTTGGAATTGTTAACGTGATGGTTGTCAAAATACAAAAATGGAATAAATTCCCATTGTTCGCAACTGTCAGCTCCAAGTTCAGTCTGAATGCAGAACCTTCCAACCTCAATTCATCAACCCCATTCTCATCTGAGTAGCAGGAAATGTGAAAGCTGTCTGGCACTGAGCCAAATATAAAACAAAGGTTGTTTTACTGGCCCTTTAATGATATGTGCTCCAGCCTTGCATGCACAAAACCAACGAAAGCCGTTATTATTATACAGCCGCTTGTTTTGCAGACGTATTGAAGGCAAATTCAGCAGCTCTAAACAGATCTCTCTATTCTTATTGTAATATTGGAAATTCTTCCATTAAAACATATAAAAGCATTGGTTGAAGCAATACAAATTAAGTGTCTGTTAGTACTGAATTCTGGGCAATTTTGAGGAATTGTTTGACAACTTTAAAGGAATTTAGTTGAGTTTAGAGATAAAGTGGGGAAACAGGTTCTTCAGCCCACTGAGTCCATGCCGACCTGCAATCTTCGTTACACTAGCACACACTACAAGTTTTTTTTTCCATAGCCAATTAACCTACAAACCTGCATGCCTTTGGAGGGTGGGACGAAAACGGAGCACGGTCCGTTTTCGTCCCACCCTCCAAAAATCCACACGGTCACGGGGACAACATACGAACTTTGTCTATTGACGGTACCTATAGTCAGGATCAAACTTGGGTCTCTGGCGCGGCAAGGCAGCAACTCTACTGCTGCACCACCGAGCTGTAGTCAAACTTATTTTCCATTGGCACAATTATAAAAGTCAATATTTGTAACTTTCCTATCCAACTAATGCCTCAGAAGGGTTCAAAGTACTCCTGTTTCTCATCAATACAGTGTGCAAAAGGAATATACTTCAGAGAAAACAGGAAGCAAAATCTAAATAAAAATACAGGTTAAACAGGAGTTTATTAAAATATTTAACCTCAATTTAAAGTTTGTTTTACTTTTTAGGAGTTCCTTTCAACAGTGCAAACCATTCAATTTGAAGATTGGTAGGGGACTTGTTTATGCATTAAATATGCATTGTGAATTCCTCTTTTCTTTTTCTTTGTTTCCTTGTCTTCCTCTTGCAGCTGGTACTGGAAAATCAGGGGCTGATAACAATGAGCTGCCACTTTACTATTAATTTAAAAAAAAGGAAAATGATGAAAATACTCAGCAGCCAGGCATTGGAGAAGAAAGAAGTGAGTTAACAGAATGGTGGATAGAGGCGGGTGCAATTATAATTATTAAAAGATATTTGGACGGGTACATGGATGGGAAAAGTTTTGAGGAATATGGGCCAAACACAGGCGAAAGGGACTTGCTCACATTGACATTTTGTCGGCATGAATAAGTTGGGTCCCAGGGCCTGTTTCTGAGCTGTATAATTCTGACTCAGTAACTAAGTTGGACTGTGCCCTTCCCAAGTATCAGCACTTTCAGAAGGTCCCAGTCTGTACATTGAAATACAAAATTACTTAGGTCAAAAGAGAGTTGGATAGAGGTCTTAGGGCTAGCAGAATCAAGGGGTATGGGGAGAAGTCAGGAACGGGGTACTGATTGTGGATGATCAACCATGATCACATTGAATGGCGGTGCTGGCTCAAAGGGCTGAATGTCCTACCCCTGCACCTATTGTCTATATATCAGCCATGATTGAATGGCAGAGTAGACTCGATGGGCCGAATGGCCTAATTCTACTCCTATAACATGAACTAGGTGAGACCCATTTAACCTCATTCTGCCCCTGGTAATGCACAGACAGTTCTGAATACTTCTGAAGTTGAAAGGATAATTGAAGGATATATCTTTTTTTCTTACATTCATGTTATAAAATTAAGAGAGGCTCGGGTAGAATAGGCAGTCAGAACCTTTTTTCCAATGTGGAACTCTTCAATCGTTTTCTCTTGCACCTATCAAAAACCCTGAAGAATCTGGAGAGGGGACACAACCCGAAATGTCACCTATCCATGTTCTCCAAAGATGCTGTCTAACCTGCTGAGCTATTCCAGGACTTTGTCTTTTTTTGTAAGCCAGCATCTGCAGTCCCTTGTGTCGCCGTGTGATAACAATAAATATATAATGAACATAATACAAACAATTATAAATAATACTAAGTAACCAGACCATATGAGAGCAAACCATAGTATCTTGGACAAACTGCTACAATTGGGAAGACGGTACAGGAGCATGAGAATGAATACCTCCAGGTTAAAGAACAGCTTCTTCCCATCAATCTCTTGACCACACTGTTCAATCTCAGCAACAATGAGCTTTATGTAAGTGAAGCTGCATACTTCGGTTTTCACTATTATAGTCTGGTTACCAAGTATTGCTGATAAGTTAGTTTCTGTAGTCCAAGTGATACGGCATGGAAACAGGCCCTTTGGCCCACCAAATCCATATCAACCACCTGTTCACACTGATTTTACGTTATTTCTCTTTTGCATCCATTCCCTACACGTCAGGGACAGCCCTGCTGGCAGTCTGTTCGTTTTTCATCTTTTTGTTATTTTTAGTGTCTGTTAAAAATTTGTTTTAATGTACTTCAGTTTGTTTTATGTGGGGGGAGGATCTGGGGGAAACTTTTTTTCAAGTTCTTACCTTCCCGGAGATGTGATCATTTTTCGGATCACATTCTCCGGGCTCTGCGGCCTACCATTAATGGAGTTGGAAGCCTCCTCGGACTGTCTTGAGCTCCACCGCAGGGCGCGGACCTAACATCGGAGCTGATCCCTTGCCTGGGATCGCTCCCGCCGCGGCCTGCGAACTTACCATCAAGTGCTCGCAGTCTCAGGAGAGGCTAGTCGGGAGCTTCAATGCCGCGGAAGGCTCGACCAGACCCGTCGCGAGGTTTGATCGCCCGGCACGGGGGAGCTGACAACCCCCCGATGCAGGAGCTGAACGCCTCAACGCGGAGGGCCCGAACGCCGCCAGCTACGGGAGTCAAGACCATCCCGTCAACGGAGGGCTTGAGGCCCCCGACCGAGGAAGAACAAAAGGAAGAGACTTGAATTTTATTTCACTTTCCATCACAGTGAGGAATGTGTAGGAGTTGTAATGTCTTCCTTAAGACCTTGTTGTGACTAGCACAATGAATACACGTCCGACATCTTGTAGGAAAAGTTTAATCTGCAAAGACTTAAACTTCCAGAAGGTCACTTGACCTCAGTCACGAGGCACAGGTACATTTGCCAGCTTCTGCTTTTGGCCTCAAGGTGCACTGGCATTTACATTACATATTGCATTACATATACATCACAAATTCCATTCTGATACAGTCAATGATAGTACATTACAAATACATCACAGGAGTCACTGTGGTGGATGTTCATGTTAAAATGTGTTTTTGAGTCTGTTGCTTTTAATTGTATGACTGACCTGGCCAGTGAAATTCCTATGTTGCAAAACATACTTGGCGAATAAAATCGGATTCTGATTCTGATTCTGATCACAGGGAGAATATGCAAACTCTACACAGCACCCGAGGTTAGATTAGAACCTGGGTCTATAGCTGCGTGGCAGCAGTTCTACCAGCTGTGCCACTGTTTTGCTACTGTATTGTTGATTATTGTATATTTATTTTGTTTTGTTATTTTGCCTGCAAAGCTGCAGAGGTGAAAAAAATAATTGCTCCATTCCCAGTGCTTGACTTAATTATTGTTCTCCCTCCTGTTCTCCAACTCATCATTACCCGTTATTCGTCTAACAGTGGACAACACATTTAAAGCTGGTGTTAGGGCTCTGTCTGGCCACATAGTCATGGATATTGAGAGAGTGGAGCAGGGGACTGAGCACACAGCCTTGTGGTGCTTCTGAGTTGATGGTCAACGAGGAGAAAGTGTTGTTGCCAATTCATACTGATTATGGTCTGCTGATAGGGAAGTTGAGCAGAGACCCAGTTCCCTGAGCTTAATAATAATCTGAGGGGATAATTGTGTTGAACACTGAGCTGCAGTTGATGAACAATAACCTGATATTTTCTTATTGTCCAAGTTTTCCAGTGCAAAGTGGAGAGCCAGTAAGACTGCATCTGCTGTGGAAGTATTGTGGCAGTAAGTAAATTGCAGTGGGTCCAAGTCCTTAATAAAGTAGGAGTTGATATGCATTATAACCGACCTCACAAAATACGTAATCGCAATGGATGTTGGTGCCAATTGCCCATAGTCATTGCAGCGTGTCACCTTTATGGGTGAGGAGATAGCGGCTCTTCCTGTTGTGCCACCAATATGGGTGTCAGAGGTCATAGGGAGAAGGCAAGAGAATGGGGTTGAGAGGGAAGGATAGTTCAGCCATGATTGATGAGCTGAATGGCAAAATTCTGCTTCTATAACTGATGAAAAAACCTTTTTTGGGTACTGTCCTTTTAAAGCATAGAAACATAGAAACATAGAAAATAGGTGCAGGAGTAGGCCATTCAGCCCTTCGAGCCTGCATCGCCATTCAATATGATCATGGCTGATCATCCAATTCAGTATCCTGTACCTGCCTTCTCTCCATACCCCCTGACGCCCTTTAGCCACAAGGGCCACATCTAACTCCCTCTTAATTATAGCCAATGAACTGGCCTCAACTACCTTCTGTGGCAGAGAATTCCACAGATTCACCACTCTATGTGAAAAATGATTTTCTCATCTCAGTCCTAAAAGACTTCCCCCTTATCCTTAAACTGTGCCCCTTGTTCTGGACTTCCCCAATATCGGGAACAATCTTCCTGCATCTAGCCTGTCCAACCCCTTAAGAATTTTGTAAGTCTCTATAAGATCCCCCCTCAATCTTCTAAATACCAGCGAGTACAAGCCGAGTCTATCCAGTCATTCTTCATATGGAAATCCTGCCATCCCAGGAATCAGTCTGGTGAACCTTCTCTGTACTCCCTCTATAGCAAGAATGTCTTTCCTCAGATTAGGAGACCAAAACTGTACGCAATATTCCAGGTGTGGCCTCACCAAGACCCTGTACAACTGCAGTAGAACCTCCCTGCTCTTATATTCAAATCCTTTTGCTATGAATGCCAACATACCATTAGCTTTCTTCACTGCTTGCTGCACCTGCATGCCTACTTTCAATGACTGGTGTACCATGACACCCAGGTCTCATTGCATCTCCCCTTTTCCTAATCGGCCACCATTCAGATAATAGTCTACTTTCCTGTTTTTGCCACCAAAGTGGATAACCTCACATTTATCCACATTATACTGCATCTGCCATGCATTTGCCCACTCGCCCAACCGATCCAAGTCACCTTGCAGCCTCCTAGCATCCTCCTCACAGCTAACACTGCCCCCCAGCTTCGTGTCATCCACAAACTTGGAGATGTTGCATTCAATTCAGATCATTAATATATATTGTAAATAGCTGGGGTCCCAGCACTGAGCCTTGCGGTACCCCACTATTCACTGCCTGCCATTCTGAAAATGACCCGTTTACTCCTACTCTTTGATTCCTGTCTGCCAGCCAGTTCTCTATCCACATCAATACAGAATCCCCAATACCGTGTGCTTTAAGTTTGTATACTAATCTCTTATGTGGGACCTTGTCGAAAGCCTTCTGAAAGTCCAGATATAACACGTCCACAGGTTCTCCCTTATCCACTCTACTAGTTAAATCCTCGAAAAATTCTATAAGATTCATTAGACATGATTTACCTTTCATAAATCCATGCTGACTTTGTCCAATGATTTCACCACTTTCCAAATGTGCTGCTATCCCATCTTTAATAACTGACTCTAGCATTTTCCCCACTACCGATGTTAGACTAACTGGTCTGTAATTCCCCGTTTTCTCTCTCCCTCCCTTTTTAAAAAGTGGGGTTACATTAGCAGTTGACAGGCAATGGTTCCCGGTAAGGAATAAGAGGTCCAGTGGAGATATGAGACATTCCTCGTCTCAGCACAACACTGCTTGAGATGAATCACTGTTGAGGTTATGCGATGACTAGCAGAACACGTTCTGGGCGTGGAGGGTCAACTACAAGTATTTTGTCATTCTGTTGTTGGCACCATTCTATGTCATGCCCTTTATTAGAAACCTGACATCGCTGCTATTTTTCATGCCAGTGTCTGTGGAGAGGCTGGATAACACAAATTACATCCTGTGGAGCTTTATGCCCCATTGAATGCTTCCATTCTTGTGGTCTAAACTTCAGCCAGACAGTTTTTTTGAGTATGTCCATGCCTATGTGCTAATGAAAGAAAATTGGAAATTGGAGCTAAAGTAATTATTTCATTTGCAAAGTATTCATTTGAGATTGTTGTTGAATTTTGCTCTTGAATGCAGCATGGAGCCTTCTTTCCTTACAAATTAAATGTTAATCATCTTTCACAACAATTAAATCTTATGGTTAAATGACATGTCACTGACTGTCTGGTGTTGACAAAGAAGAATGACCTCTCTAGTGTGATACTGAGTTAGCTCATGCCTATGACATTTTAGTCAAGAATGAGTTAGTCCCTTAGGAGAAATTTTGTCAGGAGAAATGCAGGCAGAAATAGGATTCAAATTCAGATTAATGTTTTAATCCGTTTTCATCAATGCTACATATCCAAGACCTAGCTATTTAAGTTAAATGGATTATCACCTATATATAATAATAAATGTCTGAAATAAACAAATAATTGAAGATAAACACACATTTTGCTGCTGTGGTGAACCTTTTGGAGCGGTCTGCTAGTTAGGGAGTAAAATAAAGTAGAACAGTGACTGAAACTGATGGGGCATTAATGATCTGTGCATTTTAATGGAAGAAAATCTAAAGCAGGAAAAAAAACTGCAACATTCTCGGCTTTCATTGAGACTGTTGCCATGAAGTCATTGCCAGAAGCCAAATAGCACTTCTTGGTTTTATCGAAAGTGCATTTCATATTACTGTCTTCATGATGGGAATGAGGTTGGAAGGTTCTGTAGCCCATTGGGAAGCTTCAGGCTGTTCACCCACTTGAACCTTGTAAGTGGTAGTTATACAGAATTATAGGCAACTGGATTGAAAGTACTTTACTCAGACGTTGGACAGGAAGTGATTTAGATTTGATTCTGTTGTGAAAATGGCATTTAATATGTGCATCCCATGATTTTGTGACTGTATTTAAAAAAAAAAGTTCTGTAAAGAGAGCAGTGAAAATGAACCAGGCAGTAAAGTAACCTAGAGAACACATTCTGAATGAAAGTCACATTGGAGCACAATACACCTGTGGCATTCTAAGGGACACAGTTGTTCTTTTCTGTGAAATGCTAGATTTTTTTGGCTGCGGCATTACTTTGCCCATTGCAAAGCAATCTGCCTGCATATTTAGCATCCTAATGATTTCACACTCCATTTAATCTAACATTTAAAATATCGTACTCATTTTAAATCGGTTTACGTTGGCATATTTTTGTGAATAGAAATATATTCTGGGTAAACCTTGAAAAACAGTGTTGCCATTTAGAAGCAACCTGCCTCTTTTAAAATTAAGGTGAATTGTTATTGTACTGAGCTCATGTCAATGGGCACATTATAAGTAGAACACAATGTGCTGGAGTATCTCAGTGGCTCAACATTTAAAGGCAGACATTTTGAATGCTGCAGGGATTCCGTGATACACCGTGATAGAGTAGATATAATCACTGCTGGGTCAGATAATTTGTCTTAAAGCTCTAAAAATGCATCTGAGAATGGATATATCACCTTTGATTTCAACTAATTCTGCTGCACCACGTCCTCCACTCGCATCTGGAGCTTCTGGTGCCCTGACTGATGGCTGATCCGCCAGAGTTTGTCGTATGATGGAGATTGCTGTGGTGATTGCATCCTCCCGTGATCCACCAACTCAATACTTGAAAGTCACCATGACACATGGCCTAGATTCCTGGAAATGATATTATGGTAAGCTTCAATCAACTGTATATCATCTTGTCTGCTTCACAAAATCGGTGTGGTATTTGAAGCTATTATTCAACTCGTCTAAATCACTTGATATAAATAAAGCAGCTATAAATTTGGTCAAAAGTGCTGGTGCTTTTCTGAGGGATCAGTTGATGTGATAGTGACCACTGCTGAATGGCTGCCCCTCTCTGGGTAATTTGAAGGATTGGGATACCAACTCACCTGCCCCATCAGGCACCTTCTGACCTATCTCTGAAATTCAGTCATAGTGCACAAAAACAAACCCTTGAGACCAAGATGCCCTGAGTATACTAGTCCCACCTGCCTTCATTTGGCCTCTATCCCTCTAAACCTCCCCTATCATAAGTAATAGGAGCAGAATTAAGCCTACACGTCTACTCTGCCATTCAATCATGGCTGATCTCTCCCTCCTAACCCCATTATCCTGCCTTCTCCCCATAACCACTGGCACCTATCCATGTGCCTATCCAAATGTCATTTAAATGATGTTGCAGTACATGACTCAACTACCTTCTTAGTTTTAGTTTAGTTTAGAGATACAGCATGGAAACAGGCCCATCGGCCCGCAGAATCTGTGCCGACCAGTGATCCCCGCACACTAACGATATCCTACACACACAATTTACAACTATACCAAGCTAATGAACCTACAAACCTGTACATCTTTGGAGTGTGTGAGGAAACCAAAGTTCTCGGAGAAAACCCACGCAGGTCACAGGGAGAACGTACAAACTCCGTACAGACAAGTACCCGTAATCGGGATTGAACCCGGGTCTCTGGCGCTGTAAAGGGCCTGTCCCACTATACGAGTTTAGCCAAGAGCTCTCCCAAGTTAAAAAAAAAAATCACACGTGTGGTAAGTACGTAGAATGTACGTAGCGGGTACGTCAGGGCTCGGGACGTCTCTTAGCGCCTCGTAACGCTAACGGCAGGTACTCGGGAAACGCAGTAAGCTTGTGAAGTTTTTTCAACCTGTACCTACGAGCGTTATTACCGTAATTCTCCGAGTTCGAATCAGGGGAAACGCGGGTTAATTCTTGAATTACCTCATATAGTGGGACAGGCCCTCAAGGTAGTAGTACTACCGCTGCGCCAATTCCATATATTCTCCTCTCTGTTTCATCCATCTCATCTTAGTTTCAGGCCAACATCTTACTTTGAGGCAGGGGCTTGGATGTTTGCATTGTGACTGCATGTGTTTCCTGTGGATGCTCCAGATTCCTCCCACATCCTAAGAAGTTGTTGGTAGGTTAATTAGCCACTATAGAATTATGGTAAAATGTGGGGGAATTTATGGTCATGTGGGGAGAATTTAAAAAGTGATATTAGTGTAAAAATGGCACTTGATGGGCAGCACATATTCAGTAGATTACTTTCTATATCTCATACTCTATGACCTCCTCAATCAAAATCTTAGTTTGATCATTACACAGGATGAAAATCATTTCTGGAACATTAACCTGATGTTAGGGCGGCACAACGGTTTGTATAGCTGCGGCTAGTATAGCTGCTGCCTCAAAGCACCAGAGTTTGATCCTGACCTCAAGTGCTGTCTATACGGAGTATGTATGTTCACGCATGGGTTTCCTTCTGGTGCTGTGGTTTCCTGCCACATCCCAAAGACATGCGGGTTTGTTGGTTAACTGGCCTCAACAAATGACTCCTAGTAGCAATGTTACAAAATTTTGAGATTTAAAAAATCATGTCTGCAATTTATCTCATCAGATAAAGCATAAAAAAATTAATTTGACACCTAATTCACTTTCATATCTTCAGTATTAAAAAAGTTATGGTCATTTTCATACTCGGAAATTAGCATCTTGTTCCCTGTTGCTTTTCCATTGACTTAACACAAAAGCTGTGATCATGGACAGTCAAAAACCCATAACTTTCTTAAAAATTAACAGAACTGAATGAAAATTTCAGTTATTATAGATTGAAGCACTCTGAAACAAATGTAAAACATCTTACTTGGATGACCTGAAATTAAAGCATATAATTAGTTAATTACCTAATTGTAGCTAATTACAAAATTGACCGTTGTAACGGAAATAGTAATAAACACCCAGACTGCCTTGAAAATTCAAAAATGTGATATTCTCAAGATCAGAACTTTAATATTCTTGTATAATATGCTGTAAGTCCGTAACAGATAGGTAAATAAATTACTATTTCTAGCAATAGACCAAGTCTTTATGGAGAAGATCAGTTGCCAGCTGGTACATTGGCATATCATAATCAGTAGCATCATCATAATCCTCAGATTCTAATCAATAAGCAACTCTGAACACCTTGTTTTTCCTCAACTTTTCAATTTTGGCATTGTAAACTATGTTTTTGCTCTTCAAACCACGCATGACATGCCTTTCTGCCCACTACTTTCCCATTAAGAATGTCCTGTAGATTCCATTTCTTAAGAAAAGGATAATTTTTTTAAATAGCCAAAGTATCCAAATAACAAACTAATCCCATTCACACAAGAATTCGCAATATAACATGATTTTTAAATCTCATTGTCGTGAATTTATATCCCAGATGGAAGGAATTTAATGTTTAATTCCCATAAATTAATCCAGAAACATCCTCTCAAAATATAATCAAAATTATTGTTTTTGCAAAATACATGTGACTCAAACTGTTGTGAATATTTAGTTTAAAAATAATGATAATGGAGAGAGAATAACACAAAATATAGACAATTTGGACGGCTTATGGCATGATTGTGCAAAAAAAAGGGCATTTTAATCATCTTGATTCTGGAACGTGATCGATTGGAACGTTGCGGTTGTGGTGAATTTGAACCCCATATCAGTAGGAAAAACACTGCCAGTTCGTATGGGGCCCAAATCACATTTTCGCAACGTAAAATTAGATTAAAGCCATCCCAAGTAGCAAGATTATATGTAAAATACACGACTTACCTGGCTAATTGTAAAGGTTATTGAAAAACATGGACTATTGTGGACAGTTCGGCCTCCTTGTTGAGAGGTGGAAGAATCTATTGTTGATTGGATCTTGTTATGACAGCTGCTTTAACAATTGCCAAATGTGTGCAGAAAGCCATGATGCAAATCAGTGTTCACTTATTCGGAATCAATTTGGAAATTGATATACAGTGCCTTCAGAAAGTATTCAGACCCCTTCACTTTTTCCACATTTTGTTATGTTACAGCCTTATACTAAAATTGATTAAATTATATTTTTTAAATCATCAATCTACACACAATACCACATAGTAAAACAGTGAAATCAACTGTTTAGAAATTTTTGCAAAGTAATTAAAAAGAAATAACTGAAATATCATTTACAGAAATATTCAGACCCTTTACTCAGTACTTTGTTGAGGCATCTTTGGCAGCGATTACAGCCTCAAGTCTTCTTGGGTATGATGCTACAAGCTTGGCACACTTGTATTTGGATAATTTCTCCCATTCTTCTGTGCAGATCCTCTCAAGCTCTATCAGGTTGGATGGGGAGCGTTGATGCACAGCTATTTTCAGGTCCCGCCAGAGACGTTCGATCGGGTTCGAGTTCAGGTTCTGGCTGGGCAACTCAAGGACATTCACAGACTTGTCACAAAGCCACTCCTGCATTGTCTTGGCTGTGTGCTTAGGGTCGTTGTACTGTTGGAAGGTAAACCAGTCCAAGGTCCAGAACGCTCTGGAGCAGGTTTTCATCAAGGATCTCTGTACTTTGCTCCATTCATCTTCCCCTTGATCCCAGTTCCTGACGCTGAAAAACACCCCCACAGCATGATGCTGCCACCGCCATTCTTCACCGTAAGTATGGTATTTAAACAAATGTAGGTCCCTTGCAGTCAGAAACTGGTGAATTGATCATGGGGAACAAGGACATAGCAGACCAATTGAATAACTACTTTGGTTCTGTCTTCACAAAGGAAGACATAAATAATCTGCTGGAAATAGCAGGGGACGGGGGGTCAAATGAGATGGAGGAACTGAGTGAAATCCAGGTTAGCTGGGAAGTGGTGTTAGGTAAATTGAATGGATTTAAGGCCGATAAATCCCCAGGGCCAGATAGGCTGCATCCCAGAGTACTTAAGGAAGTAGCCCCAGAAATAGTGGATGCATTAGTGATAATTTTTCAAAAATTGGAAATTTTTCCAATTGAGGATTGGAGGGTAGCTAATGTAACCCCACTTTTTAAAAAGGGAGGGAGAGAGAAAACGGGGAATTGCAGACCAATTAGTCTAACATCGGTAGTGGGGAAAATGCTAGAGTCAGTTATTGAAGATGGGATAGCAGCACATTTGGAAAGCGGTGAAATCATTGGACAAAGTCAGCATGGATTTATGAAAGGTAAATCATGTCTGACGAATCTTATAGAATTTTTCGAGGATGTAACTAGTTGAGTGGATAAGGGAGAAGCAGTGGATGTGTTATATCTGGACTTTCAGAAGGCTTTCAACAAGGTCCCACATAAGAGATTAGCGTAAGAACGTAATGCACACGGTATTGGAGGTTCAGTATTGATGTGGATAGAGAACTGGCTGGTAGACAGGAAGCAAAGAGTAGGAGTAAACGGGTCATTTTCAGAGTGGCAGGCAGTGACTAGTGGGTTACCGCAAGGCTCAGTGCTGGGACTCCAGCTATTTGCAATATATATTAATGATCTGGATGAGGGAATTGAATGCAACATCTCCAAGTTTGCGGATGACACGAAGCTGGGGGGCAGTTAGCTGTGAGGAGGATGCTAGGATGCTGCACGGTGACTTGGATAGGCTGGTTGAGTGGGCAACTGCATGGCAGATGCAGTATAATGTGGATAAATGTGAGGTTATCCACTTTGGTGGCAAAAACAGGAAAGTAGACTATTATCTGAATGGTGGCCGATTAGGAAAAGGGGAGATGCAATGAGACCTGGGTGTCATGGTACACTAGTCATTGAAAGTAGGCATGCAGGTGCAGCAGGCTGTGAAGAAAGCGAATGGTATGTTGGCATTCATAGCAAAAGGATTTGAGTACAAGAGCAGGGAGGTTCTACTGCAGTTGTACAGGGTCTTGGTGAGGCCACACCTGGAGTATTGCGTACAGTTTTGGTCTCCTAATCTGAGGAAAGACATTCTTGCCATAGAGGGAGTACAGAGAAGGTTCACCAGACTGATTCCTGGGATGGCACGACTTCCATATGAAGAAAGACTGGATAGACTTGGCTTGTACTCACTGGAATTTAGAAGATTGAGGGGTGATCTCATAGAGGCTTACAAAATTCTTAAGGGGTTGGACAGGCTAGATGCAGGAAGATTGTTCCCGATGTTGGGGAACTCCAGAACAAGGGGTCACAGTTTAAGGATAAGGGGGGAAGTCTTTTAGGACTGAGATGAGAAGATATTTTTTCACACAGAGAGTGGTGAGTCTGTGGAATTCTCTGCCACAGAAGGTAGTTGAGGCCAGTTCATTGGCTATATTTAAGAGGGAGTTAGATGTGCCCCTTGTGGCTAAATGGATCAGGGGGTATGGAGAGAAGGCAGGTACAGGATACTGAGTTGGATGATCAGCCATGATCATATTGAATGGCGGTGCAGGCTCGAAGGGCCGAATGGCCTACTCCTGCACCTATTTTCTATGATTCTATGTTTATTGGCGGTGCCTGGTTTCCTCCAGATGTGACACTTGACATTCAGGCCAAAGAGTTCAATCTTGGTTTCATCAGACCAGAGAATCTTGTTTTTCATGCCTTTTGGCAAACTCCAAGCGGGTTGTCATGTGCCTTTTACTGAAGTGGCGGGTCCGCCAGGTCACTTTGCCATAAAGACTTGATTGGTGGAGTGCTGCAGATATAGAACCTTCTGGAAGGTTCTCCCATCTCCACAGACGAACTCTGGAGCTCTGTCAGAGTGACCGTCGGGTTCTTGGTCACCTCTCTGACCAAGGCCCTTCTACCCTGATTCTCAGTTTGGCCGAGTGGCCAGCTCTATGAAGAGCCCTGGTGGTTCCTAAGTTCTTCCATTTTAGAATGACTGAGGCCACTGTGTTCTTCAGGGCCTGAAATGCTGCAGAAATTGTCTTACACACTTCCCCAGATCTGTGTCTCGACACAATTCTGCCTCGGAGGTCTACGGGTAATTCCTTCATGCCCTGGTTTTTGCTCTGACATGCACTGTCAACTGTGGGATCTTATATAGACTGGTGTGTGCCTTTCCAAATTGTAAATGACCTCCTGACTCCGTACGTGATTCAAATACATAGAAACATTCGGCCCTTCGAGCCTGCACTGCCATTCAATATTATCATGGCTGATCATCCAACTCAGTATCCTGTACCTGCCTTCTCTCCATAACCCCTAATCCCTTCAGCCACAAGGGCCACATCCAACGCCCTCTTAAATATGGCCAACGAACTGGCCTCAACTACCTTCTGTGGCAGAGAATTCCACAGATTCACTACACTGTGTGTGAAAAACGATTTTCTCATCTCGGTCCTAAAAGACTTCCCCCTTATCCTTAAACTGTGACCCCTTGTCCTGGACTTCCCCAACATCGGGAACAATCTTCCTGCATCTAGCCTGTCCAACCCCTTAAGAATTTTGTAAGTATCGATGAGATCACCCCTCAATGTTCTAAATTCCAGCGAGTACAAGCCGAGTCTATCCAGTCTTTCTTCATATGGAAGTCGTGCCATCCCAGGAATCAGTCTGTTGAACCTTCTCTGTACTCCCTCTATGACAAGAATGTCTTTCCTCAGATTAGGAGACCAAAACTGCACGCAATACTCCAGGTGTGGCCTCACCAAGACCCTGTACAACTGCAGTAGAACCTCCCTGCTCTTGTACGCAAATCCTTTTGCTATGAATGCCAACATACCATTAGCTTTCTTCACAGCCTGCTGCACCTGCGTGCCTTTCAATGACTGGTGTACCATGACACCCAGGTCTCATTGCATCTCCCCTTTTCCTAATCGGCACCATTTAGATGATAGTCTACTTTCCTGTTTTTGCCACCAAAGTGGATAACCTCACATTTATCCACATTACACTGCATCTGCCATGCATTTGCCCACTCGCCCAACCGATCCAAGTCACCTTGCAGTCTCCTAGCATCCTCCTCACAGCTAACACTGCCCCCCAGCTTCGTGTCATCCGCAAACTTGGAGATGTTGCATTCAATTCCCTCATTCAGATCATTAACATATATTTTGTAAATAGCTGGGGTTCCAGCACTGAGCCTTGCGGCACCCCACTAGTCACTGTCTGCCATCCTGAAAAGGACCCGTTCACTCCTACTCTTTGCTTCCTGTCTGCCAGCCAGTTCTCTATCCACGTGCCAGCCAGTTCTCTATCCACAGATACATCTTTAATCAGCACTGAAACTTATGAGCATGAAGGATGATTTGTTGTCAGTACATCCTGGCTGCTCCAACTCTCCGTGTTGGGAAACAAGTGTTAGTAAATATTACAGTGGGGTGGAGTTAGAGATGCTAGCTGGTGTGTGATTGGTTAACATGCAACATCAATCTACATCCTTCCCCCTAAAGATTAAGTGTGGAAGGGCACCCATGCCATGGAATTAAACTTACTCGCCATATCTGTCTGGTGGTCTACTAACGCGGCCCGAGCGCGTGAGGCCCCGTGGTTAGTGGAGATCGGGGGACATGGAGGGATGCAAGGCATGTGGGGACGGGTGGGAGACATTGCAAAAGGCGGCTGGAACTGGAGCGGTGGAGCATAGGGACCAGCAGGCGGTGGTCGAGGCTCCCTCACAGCAAGCAGGTGTTGTCGGCTTCTCCGGTGCACCGCTCCCTCACAGTCTACCAGGTAAGACCGTGGCTCGTCAGTCAGGTTGACGACAGTGCCCAGACGGGAATGTCCAGTTGAAGTTCGTAGGCGGACGACCCGGCCTGGCAGTAGAGGCTTGAGTGGTCTGCTGGAACTGTCGTATGACCGTTTCTGGATGTCTTGCTTCTCTTGGAGACATTTCTGGATAGTGGCAGGATTCAGTACCTGAGGGACCAGTTGCTGTTATGCGATGGGTACTGGAGGCCTAGTCAGTCTCGACATCAGTCGCTGTGCCGGCGATCGCAGGGTTCCGTCCCTGGCAACATTTCTGAGATTCAGGAGATCGAGATAAACGTCTGACTTTGAAACCTGCGCTCGCTCCAACAAGTGTTTGGCGCTTCTGACAGCGCGTTCAGCAAATCCATTAGTCTGTGGATACTCGGGACTGCTCGTGACGTGCTGGAAGTTCCATCGGTCTGCGAAAAGCTTGAACATGTGGCTGGTGAACTGCCGACCGTTGTCGGTTCTCAGGCTGACGGGAGCGCCAAAGGTAGAGAAGTGTCTTTTCAGCTTCTGGATGACCATCTCCGATGTGAGGGAGGTCAGTTGGTCTAGTTCAAACCAATTAGAAAAGGAGTCGATTAGAACGAGGTAGTGCTTTCCGCACCATTTGAAAATGTCCGCCGCCAGCGATGTCCAGGGCAGAGCTGGTGGAGGTTGTTGCAGAAGGGGCTGCCGCTGCTGATGAGGCGCAAGACTGTTGCAAGCGGGGCAGGAGGCTACACGGTCCCTGATGTAGCTGGCCATTCCCGGCCAGTTGAACAGGCTACGCTGTGTGCGTCTTTGAAGTTTACATCTCGTAGCGATGAGGGTATCACCACCTTGTGACCCTTGACGACAACCCCATCCTGAACTGCCAGTTCATCACGAACCAGGAAGAAAGGCTGCACATCTGTGGGCGTGTTGGATTGTCTGTCTGGCCAGCCTGTTTTGATGATGGAAGAGAGGATTTGAAGGGTATCGTCAGTGGCGGTGTGCGCGGCCAGGATGCGCAGTTGCTTACTGGAGACGAAATCGACACCGAGGACCGTGAAATTTTCCTGTTCATAGGGATGTTGTTCGCGAGATGCCCAAGGTGCACGGGAGAGAGTGTCAGCGACGTACATGTCCTTACCCTTAGTGTAGGTAATAGAGAAATCGTACCCCTGCAGCTGCATCATCATACGCTGCAAACGAGCTGGCGCAGCGTGGATGGGCTTGTTCAGGATTGTCACCAGTGGTTGGTGGTCCATCTCGACCGTGAAGGTGTTGCCAAAGATGAAATTTGGAGCAAGCAAAGACGACGGCCAACAGTTCCTTTTCGATTTACGCGTAGTGCTGCTCCGTGTCGGTCATGGTGCGAGAGGCATACGAGACAGGTAGTAGAGTGCCCTCGGCAGATGGTTGCAAGCAGGCTGCGCCGAGCCCGAATTTCAAAGCGTCGTAGGTGATCGTCACCGGACGTTTCAGGTAAAAAAAAAAAATCAGGGTTGGTGCACTGGTCAGTTTGGCCTTTAAAACATCAAAAGCAATCTGCTGTTGCTGAGACCATGACCTTGCTGTGTCCTTTTTGGTCAGCTCCCGCAGTGTGGAACTTAGTTCACTGAGGTTCGATATGAACTTGCCAAGATAGTTTACCATGCCCAGAAAATGCTGCAGGCCTTTCACGTCTGTGGGGGCAGGCATTTCTGTGATGGCAGTAGCTTTCTTTGGATCGGTTTTGAGATCATCAGGAGTGAAGATGTGGCCGACGTAGGAAACCTCTGGAACCCGGAACTTGCACTTGTCAGGATTGAGCTTGAGGTTGATCTTGCGTGCGTGATCCAAGATGAGCCTGAGATTGTGGTCGTGCTCCGTTGCATCTTTGCCATATACTAGGATATCATCGACAATTATGGCACAAGGTAGGTCCTCGAATAATAGCTCCATAGTTCTTTGGAAGACTTCACTGGCAGAGTTGATTCCGAATGGCATTGTCAGAAACTTGTATCTGCTGATTGGGGTGGCAAATGTGCTGAGGTTTGATGACTCCTTGTCCAGCGGTATCTGCCAGAAAGAGTTCTTTGCATCGTGGACAGAAAATAGGGTGGCCGTTCCGACCTTTGCTGCAACATCCTCGACAGTCTTCATGGGATGGTGTGGGTGCTTAATGGCAGTGTTCAGTTCTTTTGGGTTGATGCACAAGCGGATTTCATTTTTTCCCTTCTTGACTGTGGCAATCATGGTTGAGACCCAGTCGGTGGGGTCGCTGACTGCTTCAATTATGCCTGTGGAGGCCATGTCCTTCAGCGCAGAGTGAACCCTGTCAGTCATGGCAAATGACAATCGGTGTGGAGGTAGGATGACGGGTGTCACTTCGGGGTCAATAATAATCTTGTAAGTCACGGGCAACTTGCCCAGGTTGTTGTCAAAAAGATCAGGGAATTCACTCAGTGGGTGCAGGGAAATTTGCAGCTTGTGGACCGTTTTGTCAAAGGAGATCAGCCCCAGTTCCTGACAGGCCCGGTTGCCAAGCAGAGTAACTGAATTAAAGTTCAAGACATAGAAGGTCAAATTCCTCGTGGTTTTTTTCAGCACACATTTTCAAGTTGGTTTTGCCCAGAGGCACCAGCACTTCCCCTCCAAAAGCATGTAGAGTGGATTTGTCCTTGATCAGTGGTTCTTATCTTGTTGAAGAGGTTGATTGACATTGTGTTTACTTTTGCACCAGTATCTAATTTCGCACCAAAATGAACGTTGTTTACAGTTACTGTCACGGTCGGATCATCGTTCTTAGCAGCAGCAAGCTGTAACGAGTAAACAGTCGGGTCCTCTTGTGAGTTAATTGGACTCTGTTCGGGGGCAGATTCGAGCTGGAATTGAGGAGTGAGATTGTTGCTGTCTCGTTGCAAGAAATTGAGATTAGACCTGAAGCTAGGTGAATTCTTCCCACGGGCCCGACTTGCAGCCCGACATGCAGAGGCAAAGTGATTTAACTTTTTGCAGTAATTGCATGCTTTACCAAAAGTGGGGCAAGCTGATTGTCTCCTGTGTCAGTAGTTGCAATTTGGGCATTTCTTCTGAGGATCGCCAAGAGCGGCCTGACTAGCTTGGGTAATAAATCGCCTGTTATCTGTGTTGGTTCGCTGCCTAGTGAGGCCCGTCAGATTGATGGTTTTGGTTTCGTGCGAACTGTCTATAGGGTCGATGAATTCTGCTGTCCTGTATGCGTGCGCTGCTTCATCAAATGTTAAATCTGGCCGTCTCAGAAGCTCTGATCTGAGCTTTAGGTCTCTAATGCCATTCAGTAAAATATCCCTTGTTAACTGATCAGTCAGCTGATTGACCGGCATATTTTGGAATCGGCTGCGCTGGGCTAAATACATTAAGTCTGAGATAAACGAGTCTACTCGTTCACCAGGGAGTTGACGGCGAGAGAAAAACCTAGCCCTGTCCAAAATGTGATTTGAGGGCAGGTCACAGATCTGGCTAAATTTACGCATCAGAACATTGGGGTCGTCAGGAGATTCAGCTGGGGTTATTACCTGGTCGTTGGCATCGCGGACTGCCAGAGCATAACGGAATGTTCTGGATCACCGAAGGGCATCTGGGCCCGCAAGGTTGAGTAGGAGAGAGGCCTTGACACCATCAGGTTCATTTCGGTGTGCAATGTTCGTGTAGTGTCGGTAATCAATTTCAAACGTGGCCCAGCGTTCGCTGACATCCGCATCAAAGACGACAGGGTCAGGCTTTCGACAGAAAGAGGCCATCATAAAACAAAATAAAAACTCACAAAAGGGTGAAACAAAAAACCGTTATACAGAAGGAGTGGATCAGATCACTTCTGACGCCATGTAAATGACCTCCTGACTCAGTACGTGATTCAAATACATCTTTAATCAGCACTGAAACTTAACAGCATGAAGGATGATTAGTTGTCAGTACATCCTGGCTGCTCCAACTGTCCGTGCTGGGAAACAAGTGTTAGTATATGTATTACAGTGGGGTGGAGTTAGAGATGCTGGCTGGTGTGTGATTGGTTAACATGCAACATCAATCTACACAAATCATGTCCAATCAATTTAATTTACCACTGGTGGACTCTAATTAAGATGTAGAAACATCTCAAGGATAATCAGGATGAACCCAAGCTCAATTTTTAGTGTCATAGCAAGGGGTCTGAATACTTATGTAAATGTGATATTTCAATTATTTCGTTTTAATTACTTTGCAAAAATTTCTAAACATTCTGAACAACTTTTCATCTTCTTCATTCTGGGCTATTGTGTGCAGATTGATGATAAAAAAAAATAATTTAATCAATTTTAAAATAAGGCACTAATGTAACAAAATGTTGAAAAAGTGAAGGCATCTGAATATTTGCTGAATGCACTGTACATAGCTCTGGGAGTCAATTCCTAATAACCTGTGAAAAAGCTGAAACAATGTGTATAGGCCAACATGAGCACACACAGCTTCCTTGTGATGTGAGCATATCACACTGCCAGGAGCTTGGTATGTGGATTGGCAGAAGACATAGAAACATGTTGCAAACTCACCTGATGTTGAATTAATATTTTATTTAAGGAGTTAAACCCAAAGATCCTGTAGCGAGCAAGATAGCCCACTCGACGAAAAAAATGTAGTACGGTCATGGGCAGATTCATGGGTAATCTTCGGCTCCATTTCCGTAACCGGCTTCTGTCTCCGCACCAAAGATCCCATAGCGGAACAAAGATACTAGTGCGGAGACAGAAGCCGGTTACGGAAACATCCTTGTAAAAATCAAACATCTTTGGTAAAAAACTTCTCCTCATTTTCTTTCTGCCTCTCTGCCACAATAAAAAGCATAAAGATGCCTACCACAGCGTGTGGGAAGTCTGGCCTGGATCAGCACAGCTGGGGGGCCATGGTAACGTTGCGGGGAGGTTTGCAATGTATTTTTATGTATTGTTGTCCCTTGTCTGGGCCTTGAGTCCGAAATAAAGTTTATCATTATATATAAAAATCTGGAGAGATACAGTGGCTTGCAAAAGTATTCATACCCCTTGACCTTTTCCACATTTTGTCACGTTACAACCACAAACATAAATGTATTTTATTGGGATTGTATGTGATAGACCAACACAAAGTGGCGCATAATTGTGAAGTGAAAGAAAAATGATACATGGTTTTCAAATTTTTTTACAAATAAAAAACTGAAGAATTAGGCGAGTTACCATAGAGGATGGACATTCTTATAATTGGATTTTGCTCACATGGAAATATCTATCTTCTTATTACAACACCCATATGGTTGGTAAAATAATGTCTTCCATTGTAGAATCTCAAGTCATATGATCACACTTGTGAGCAAAACCTTCCTGATATTAGTCCTAAACAGGGCGACTGCTGGTTTGAGATCTGCTTATTTTTGTCCTGTGCTTGTAGTTTAATTTAAAATAGTTTTCCAAATTTATTTCCAGCTCTGGGGTTTCTATGGTCATCATGGGTGCTTACTTTATAAGCTCCAAATCACAACTTTTCTGTGTTTTCTCCAGGGCTGGGGACCTTTACACTCCTTCCAGTGAGTGAGTGTTTCCCTTTTTTTTTAAATGCTTTTCCTGGTGAAAAATTAATCATGTCCGTGTAAACTTTCCTGAAAGGTAATAGCCCAGCAACATTTTGGACAACTTATCAATGTGCTATGCCAGTAGTAAGATTAATTGATAACCTTCATAACCTTTAAAAGGCACGTATGTATAATATATGCCAAAAAAATGTGGTGATTAAGATTATTAATAATATGTGCCTTTTACATTTACCAAAATCTTACTGGATTTCTTTTTTTAAAGGCAACAGAATGTTTTTTACATTTTCAATAACATAGCAGTTTAGCAAACAAATTGCATGTAATGAGCTCTCTTATATTAACTTCTGACATGTAATCATGGAAGTAATAGAAGCAATAGACTTCACTAATTAATATATTTTAATGATTTTATTGTGCATGTCATGCATATTAAATTATTGAATAGTAAAATGCTATTTGCTCTATGATGACTAATAATAATAATAATAATAATATATTTTAATGTCATTGCACATAGGTGCAATGAGATTTGGTATGCAGCTTCCATCCAATGTCATAACTTAAAGAAGTAATACAATTTAGATAAAAATTAGATACCCCGAGAAACATGATTTGTAAAAAAGAACAGTTAAACAGTCCAAAGTGCAAATAGGTCTGTGCCGGGTCGATGTGCGACGTGACCATCCGAGGGAGACAGTTCATGGGGGTGGGGGGCACTCAGCAGGGCCAGTTCAGAGCAGCTATAGCTCTGGGGATTTAGCTGTTCCTGAGTCTGGAGGCATAGAAGGCCTTGTAACGTCTGCCGGAAGGAAGGAGATCGAACAGACTATTACAAGGGTGTGAGGAGTCTTTGTTGATGCTGACGGCCTTCCTGAGGCACCGTGTGTGGTAGATGCCCTCCAAGGCTGGTAGCGGTGTCCCAATAATCTGTTGCGCTCTGTGGATGACGCGCTGAAGAGCTCTCCTCTCCACCTCCGTGTAGCTGAGATACCACACAGAGATGCCATATGTTAGTATGCTCTCTGCGGTGCAGCGGTAGAAGCTTGTCAGCAGCTGTTGGGGCAGACCAGCCTTTTTCAATGTTCTCAGAAAGAACAGTCGTTGCTGTGCCTTCTTGACCAGCGCAGCGGTATTGGTGAACCATGTGAGGTCCTCTGAGATGTGTGTGCCCAGAAACCTAGAGCTGGACACTCTCTCCACACTGTCCCCGTTGATAGATTGGGGCGTATTCCTCCTGAAGTTAATAATCATTATTCATTTTAAGAAATGTATCATCAAGTCACATCACAATCACTACTGCCTGAAAAATTCAGCAATCTGTGTGTGTGTGAGGGGACGCGGGGGAAATATTTTTTTTAATTTTGCTTCAGTTCGGATTTAACCATGAAACCATTAAACAAAAATTAATTTGAACTATTGTATTTGTGAAAGATTTCATGTCTGTGTTGGACGTTAAAAAAAAAAGTGAAAAAAAATGCTGCAGATTGTAGAATTCCAAAATAAAAACAGTCAACCAGTATTTATGGAAGGAGAAACAGATAATGTTTCAAGTCAAACAATCAGGAAAGTGACTAAATGATTTTGAATTTGGAAAGAAGGTAGGGATTGGGATTAAAAAGAGACATAAAGTATCTTTCCCAACCTGAAATGTCACCTATCCATGTTCTCCCAAGACGCTGCGCGACTCTCTGTTATCTTCTTTGTGTACCAGCATCTGCAGTTCCTTGCATCTCAGGTATTGGTATTGGTGCATTATTGTCATGTACCAAGATATAATGAAAACTATGTTTGCGTGCTGTGCCGTTGTCATACAATACATGAGGAGGATCAAGCAATACACAACCACAACTGGTAGTGCAAGGAGAAACATACCAGAGTGCAAACAGACTGTTAAAGTATGTGGAGGAAGGAACTGCAGATGCTGGTTTAAACCGAAGATAAACACAAAATGCTGGAGTAACTCTGCGGGACAAGCAGCATCTCTGGATTGAAGGAATGGGTGACGTTTCGGGTCAAGATCCTTCTTCAGACGTCTATAGTGTCTATAGATGCTATATGTCTATAGTGTTAAAGTGTTCCAATTACAGAGAAACGCGCAGATAAGTGGAGGGATGGATAGAACAAAGGGAATGACTGTTCGTATGAGGCCAAAGTTAAGATTACTCTATCTTCTTAGCTGTCTGGTTGATAGATTAAAGTGGGAAGTTAGTAAATGGAAGAGAAATGGAAGAGAACAAACAAATTGTAGAGGCTGTGAAATGCAGATCAGAGTTGTTGCTAAAACCTGAAACCAAAATAGTAATGCTGAAATTGCCCAGCAGATTGGCTGATGTCAGTTCAGAGAGAATAAAACTGGATGTTTTGGATGGAAAACCAGTTCTGATGCAGACAGAAAAAGCAAATGATCTGATCTTTTTGAATTTGTCTTTGAGTTTCACATGAAAAACAATAAATTATAATAAAGAGTGATTTAATTAAATTCATTAAAATGAGCTCAGTCTGAAGAAGGGCCTCGACCCGAAATGTCACCTATTCCTTTTCTGCAGAGATGCTGTCTGACCAGCTGAGTTACTCCAGCTTTTTAGAGACATAGAAAATAGGTGCAGGAGTATGCCATTTGGCCCTTCGAGCCAGCACTGCCATTCAGTACCCTGTTCCTGCTTTCTCCCCATATCCCTTGATTCCATATCTTCGGTTTAAACCAGCATTTACAGTTTATTCCTGCACAAAATAAAAGTGAAAATGTGTAACCCTATTTGCATGGAGAAAATCCAGTGTTTATTAATCACATATGAAGTTGAATATAGTTCAGTTGTATTCCAACTGCGTACATGGAAATTAATGCTACATTAGGGAACTCCAAAACAAATCAAATTACTTTAACTTCAGGGCTTACACTTCCCAAATATTTCTTTGCCAGTTAAATTTGATTTTATAGTTAGGCAAATTGACTACTGCAAATGTCTCCTATTATGCCAATGAGTGGTGAAATCTGGGGGGGGGGGGGGGTCCTATATTAATGTTGTCCGATATCACGAGACTCCAGGATGGTGCATTGCCTTCCTGATGCTGGGGTCAAGATACAAGATACATTTATTTGTCACATGTGCCAGTTGGCACAGTGAAATGTGTGATCACCATACAGCCATACAATAAAAATAAAGAATACAACACACGATAGAGTTCAACATAAAACATCCCCACCCAGCAGAATCAAAAGTTTCCCACTGTGAGGGGAGGCACCAAAGTCAGTCATCTTCCTCTAATGTTCCTGATGTTCACCCGTGGTCAGGGCCTCCCGTGCCCTCCGCTGTCGCCGCTCCGGTATGTTCAGGCCTATAGGCAGAGGCTGCCTTCAATGGACTGTAGGCAGAGGCTGCCTTCAATGCGGCGCCCCTAGTGGTCAAGACTATCTCTGAGCGTTCACAAGGCAAACTAAGAGGGAAGAGTGAGCAGCCAAAGGTTATGGTCCATATTACCACTGATGACATGCATGCAAAGGAAGATGAGGTCCTGCAAAGAGAATTTAGGGAGCTAGGAGCTAGGTTAAAAAAAACCAGGGCATTGTGTAGGCAGAAGGGACTGGTTTAATTTGTTATCCATAGAGACATTGGAGGGCCTATTCCTATGTTATACTGTTCTATGTCCCAGAAGGAAATGGGGTAGAGCGCAAGTTTCAGATTAAATATATCCATTGTGGGAGCTTTGGCCGACAATCCTCTCTTCATTCTGGAAGGCCAAAGGACTGGGGATCTGCAAACATCATGCTACTCCTTTAAAAGAGAAGAGGAGATAAACCAAGTAATTAGAAAGCTGTTAGTTAACTTTGGCAATGGAAAACATATTGGAACCCATTCTGAGAAAAGCTATAAAGCTTCATTCAGATTCAGATTAGTTTATTGTCATATTCATCATATGCCATGAAATTCTTTGTTTCCATGGAGCTCATGGAGTACACAGTATATATAGTAGAGCAACATGCAAAGCCTCACCATTCTTTTGCACCATTTCTGTTCATTTAAAATGTCGGCAATTAATAAGGGACTATCAGAGAAATATTTCTTAAAGAAAGAACATATCTGAGTAACTTGATTGAATGTTTTGAGAAGGAGACTTGGAGAGTTAATTGGGTCTGTGTATTTGACATAGTCTACATGGATTTTAGTAAAGCTATTGATAAGCTCTCACCTGACAGGCAGGCCAAATTGTAACTATCTATCAGATTCAAGGAAGAGTGGCAAATTGGATCCAAAATTAGCTCAGTGGTAGGAAACAAAGGTTAATAGTAGTTGAATACAGGAATAGAAGGCCATTGCTATTGGAGTTCCATATGGGTCAGTACTCAGTCCCTTGCTTTGTGTAATGTACATTAGCCATTCAGATTTGACTTTGGGTTGGTTGTGTGAACTGCTTTAGACTACAGGAATGTATAGGTGAGCTGTCTGAACAAATGAAGAAGGCAAAAAATTTTGCGAAAAGTTTAGGTGGAAATTAGGATTAGATTAGGTTCACCATAGCTTGAGTACTGCACGCATTCCTTGTCAGATTACAGGGAAGATATAATTGCAGGATACTGAGATGTTTAAATTTATGATTGACCCAGATACATTAAAAAGGAAGGACCAATTTTCGTTAAAAGATAAGCCAGAAACCATAGAGCTTAGATGGAAGGATTAGAGGGAAGACAAGGAAATTGTTTTTCACGCAGAAAGGCGGTCTTGAATTCTATGGAAAGGATGATGGAGACGCAAATATTCAAGACATGTTCTTGAGTAACCGTGACCTGCAGGGTTATGAAGCTGATGTTGCATGGTAACATTGATAGCTCCCCCCCCCCCCCCCCCCCCCCCCCCCCCCCCCCCCCCCCACCAAGTGTCATGTTTATGGATTTTTATGTTACAGTTGTTTTTACTATAGTTATCCTGGGAAAGATTTTAATCAAAACTGTGGATCAATTAATGAGGCTATAAATCTCTATTATGTTGAGGGAATTCTGCAGCCATTTCTGGATACACACATGTACAAAAGCCATTTGCGATGCTCTGACTGACGCTCCACAGGTTGTGCTGCTGCAGTGTTTTTTGGTGTAATTGCCAGCCAGTGAATTAGAACGTTATTATATCTACCTGGAAATGTTGTACATTTATTGAATGAGTTGTAATTACGCTTTAATCAATAACCTGACTGTAACCTCATTTCTTTATAAATTTAAAGAAACAAGGAACAAGACGCTGGTTTACCAAAAAAACACAAAGTGCTGGAATAACCACAGTAAATGGCTTTCCATTGCAGGGCATCTGAGATGTCCACTATCATTAGTAAACGTAGTTCCCCCACTGCTGTCATAGATGGAACCGCTCACCTCATGTCTCCTCATTGTGTTGGGTTACTCCAGCCATCAATGTCTTTTTTTTTCCTTTATATGCAAATGTTTTAAATGCCAATAGTGTAACTTCCATACTAATATCAGGTGCGTACACCAGGGCACATGTAAATGTTGTGTATAATATGTAGAATTATGGAACTTGACGCTTTGTCTGTAATTGTTGCATTAAGGCATTCCATTTATATGAGGTAGATAAGGTGGTTGAAAAGGCTTTTGACACATTGGCCTTCATCAGTTAGAGTATTGATTATAGAAGTTGGGAGTCATGTTGCAGTTGTATAAGATGTTGGTGAGACCAGATTTAGAGTATTGTGGTCAGTTCTGGGCACCATGTTATTGGAAAGATGTGGTCAAGCTGGAAAGGGTACAGAGAAGATTTACCAGGATTTTGCCAGGACTAGAGTATCTGAGCTATAGGGAGGTTGAGTATGCTGGGACTCTATTCCTTGGAGCACAGGAGGATGAGGGGTGATCTTATAGAGGTGCATAAAATCACGAGAGGAATAGATCGGGTAGATGCGCAAAGTCTCTTGCGCAGAGTAGGTGAATCGAGAACCAGAAGACTTGGGTTTAAGGTGAAGGGAATAAGATTTACTAGGAATCTGAGGGTTAACTTTTTCACACAAAAGGGTGGTGGGTGTATGGAACAAGCTGCCAGAGGTAGTTGAGGCTGGGACTATCCCAACGTTTAAGAAACAGTTAGACAGGTACGTGGATAGGACAAGCTTGGTGGGATATGGACCAAGCGCAGGCAGGTGGGACACGTGGAGCTGAGACATGTTGGCCAGTGTAGGCAAGTTGGACCGAAGGGCTTGTTTCCACATTGCATCACTCTATGACTCTATTTCCAAAAAAATAATCATTTTCAGAATTTAATTCTGTGGTGTACAAGGAAGGCTTGTAGATTCAGCTTCAGGATTTTAGAAAGGTGTACACATGCTGAAAATGTGTATATGCTGATGTGTGTTTCTATATATATATATATATATATATATATATATCCAATGTAACCATAGAGGCTCAAAATTAGTCAAATAATTATGCCAAATCACATGTAACCTAAGTTGAATGTGCTAAGTTATCAAAACCTGATACGTGTAAAATAATTGCCCTATCTTCTCTTCATTGTCTAGCATACGGATTTATGCCAATACATGGATAAACATCCAGGAGGGCTTCTTCCAGATAATGTGAAGGTAAGAAACGTACTACTTAACGGGCCAGGACCCATGACAATCTTATACTAAAGGTTTGTTCCAGCTGGGATATGGCTCCAAAGATATACTATGTGATCCAGGAACTAGTCCAGATGACCATTAAATCATTTGCACAACTTGGCAGTGTGTGGTGGATTACTTCACACCGGTATCAAATCCACATGCTGTTTGAACAATGGTAATTGGATAGTGATAGGGATTGAGAGTTTTTTTTTCTCATATCCCTTGGATACTGTGATCTATTGAGTTCACATACTTTCAGTGGGATCAGTTAATGAGGTACGTAGTAACATTTTAACTGAGATTTTAGGCCATTTGGTAAATCGTCTTTGATTTGAACGATGGTCAGTTTTAGCTCATCTATGAAATTAAGTTATTTAGCGTCATACAGTGTGGGAACAGGCCCCTCGGCCCAACTAGCCCACAGCGACCAACATGTCCCATATACACGTCCCACCTGGCTGCGTTTAGCCTATATCCCTCCAAACCTGTCCTATCCATGTACCTGTCCAAATGTTTCTTAAACTTTGAGATAGTACCTCCTCTGGCAGTTTGTTCCATACACCCACCACACTTAGTGTGAAAAAATGTCCCCGCAGGTTCCTATTAAATCTTTCTCCCCCATCGCCTTAAACCTATGTCCTCTGCTTCTCAATTCCCCCGCGATTTTGTTCATGTTTGGACAAAGATTCGAGTGAGCGATGGAACTGATTTGGTCCTGGCAAAATTAAAGCTAAGCATCAGTGAGCAGGTGAGTAAGTGTTATGTGATTGCACTGTCAACAACACCTTTCTTCAGTTTACTGGAAGTGGCAGGAAGGGTGGTAAATAGCTGGATTATATTTGTCTTTGTTTTAATGCACAGAATGTACACTGGATTATTTTTAATTGCAGTTTGGTGAAAAGAAACAAGGGTAGGACTTGCTCTTTAAATAGCAGGGCCTTTGGGAGTGTTGCAGAACAGAGGCCTGCGGGTGGAAGTACATAGGCCAAAGGAACCTATTCCTCTTCTTAATTTGTATTTTGTATTTGTGTTTGTATTTTCTCATACACTCCGCACTATACCCCAGTTCCTGGCTTCTGGTCCACAATATTCCCGTTAAAATTGTATGGTTTACAGAACGTAAGAGAACAATTGAGAATGCAGTTGCAATTGATACCGGGCTATCAGAAGTGTTTCTTATATTATACGAGTATCCAGCATGAGTAGATGGAGGGGAAATTAGAAAGAAAAAAACTACAGCAGTGTGATTATTGTCCATTATTGGCTTCATGTTGGGATACGGGTGTCATAGGTTATCGGGAGAAGGCAGGAGAATGGGGTTAGGAGGGAGAGATAGATCTGCCATGATTGAATGGCGGAGTAGACTTGATGGGCTGAAAGGCCTAATTCTGCTCTTATCACTTATTATCTTTTGATGTTCCTTTTCTAAAGATGAAGCCTACAATTTTAAGCATTTTCCTCTGGCAAGCAGCAGCTGTTGAGATAATCTGGGGAAATCTACGGATGTTTGTCATTTGTGTGCTTTCCATGGGACGTTCCAAGACCAGTTCTACATTGACTTGTATTTTTGTTTGCTAAGGATAGTGGATGCCTCAAGGGAGGCAGATTTGCTGATAGAGCTGCCAAAGATTCATCTTCATGTGACTTGAGTGATTGGTTATGACTGTCACACATGAACAAATATAATATTAGAATGTGACAGCTGGGCAGAAGGGAACCTGTTACTGATGACATTTGTTCATCTTCATATTCCATTTCATTGACTGAGGCTGAAATGCGATTTAAAAATATTTAAATGGCCCCAGTAATGCATGCATGATTCTTTTTATAATGTGGAGAAAATTGCGGTGTAATTTTTTGTTTTTGCTGCAATGACAAGAGTTGAATTGATGCAAGTATTTCCCGGAAATAATGCAGTGTTTGCTCACAGATTTGCGCAGGTACATGGGTGAGATGGGTCCATGTCAAACCCTAGCTCGTTGTAATGTTCTTTCTATCTCTATGCAAATTAATGTTTAGTTTAGCTGCATGGTTGCGCGTTTCTTGACAGCACAACATTTCAGTTTTTATTTATTTTTATTTTTGTAATTATTTTTATTAGAAGCAATTGTACAAGAATAAAACATTCGGCATGTAAAATTATACAATTATTGTACAGCAATTTTGACCTTTTAACCTGAAAATGAAGGAAAAGAAGAGAGAAAGAAGAAGAGAGAGACAAAGTGAAAAGTGAAAAAATAGAACCCCTAGACTACCACAAAGTAGTGTGGCCAAAGAGTGAATAAAGATATAAGAGAGGAAAAGAAAAAAAGAAGCAAAAAAAGAAAGGGAAAAAAAGAAAAAAGTGGAGATATACCTGCCCCATTTCAGTTCAAATACAGGCTGGAGATATGTGGAGAGAAAAGAAATCAAGATTCAGAAGGAAGCTCAGAGTCATCGAGTAATACATCATGGAAACAGGCCAGTCAGCCCAGCTCTTCCATGCCAAGCATGATGCCCCATCTAACAGTCCCATTTGCCTGCATTTGGCCATTTATCTTCAAAGCATTTCCAACCATGTACCTAATATGTACCTGTCCAGGTGTGTTTTAAATGTTGTTGTTGTACCTGCCTCAACTCTCCTCTGGCAGCTCATACACACACATTCACATGTGCACGAGCATGCGCACATCCCAGGGTACTTAAGGAAGTGGCTCTAGAAATCATGGATGCATTGGTGATAATTTTCCAATGTTCCATAGACTCAGGATCAAGGCCCTGTGGATTGGAGGGTAGCTAATGTTATCCCACTTTTTAAGAAAGGCGGGAGAGAGAAAACAGGGAATTAAAGACCAGTTAGACTGACATCGGTGGTGGAGAAGATGCTGGAGTCAATTATAAAAGATGAAATAGCCGCACATTAGGATAGCAGTAAGAGGATCAGTTCGAGTCAGCATGGATTTACAAAGGGGAAATCATGCTTGACTAATCTTCTGGAAATTTTAGAAGATGTTACTAGAGAAATGGACAAAGGAGAGCCAGTGGATGTAGTGTACCTGGACTTTCAGAAAGCATTTGATAAGGTCCCACATAGGAGATTAGTGGGCAACATTAGGGCATATGGTATTGGGGGTAGAGTGCTGACATGGATAGAAAATTGGTTGGCAGACAGGAAACAAAGAGTAGGAATTAACAGGTCCCTTTCAGAATGGCAGGCAGTGACTAGTGGGGTACCGCAAGGCTCGGTGCTGGGACCGCAGCTATTTACAATATATATCAATGATTTGGATGAAGGGTTCAAAGTAACATTAGCAAATTTGCAGATGACACAAAGCTGGGTGGCAGTGTGAACTGTGAGGAGGATGCTATGAGAATGTAGGGTGACTTGGACAGGTTGGGGGAGTGGGCGGATGCATGGCAGATGAAGTTTAATGTGAATAAATGTGAGGTTATCCACTTTGGTATCAAAAACAGGAAGGCAGATTACTATCTAAATGGCGGCAAGTTGGGAAAAGGGGAAGTACAACGGGATCTGGGGGTTCTTGTTCATCAGTCTATGAAAGTAAGCATGCAGGTACAGCAGGCAGTGAAGAAAGCGAATGGCATGTTGGCCTTTATTACAAGAGGAATTGAATATAGGAGCAAAGAGGTCCTTCTGCAGTTGTACAGAGCCCCAATGAGACCTCACCAGGAGTATTGTGTGCAGTTTTGGTCCCCTAATTTGAGGAACGACATTCTTGCTATTGAGGGAGTGCAGTGTAGGTTTACAAGGTTAATTCCCGGGATGGCAGGACTGCCATATGCTGAGAGAATGGAGCGCCTGGGCTTGTACACTCTGGAGTTTAGAAGGATGAGAGGGGATCTTATTGAAACATATAAGATTGTTAAGGGTTTGGACACGCTAGAGGCAGGAAACATGTTCCTGATGTTGGGGGAGTCCAGAATAAGGGGCCACAGTTTAATAATAAGGGGTAAGCGATTTAGAACGGAGATGAGGAAACACTTTTTCTCACAGAGAGTTGTGAGTCTGTGGAATTCTCTGCCTCAGATGGAAGTGGATGCCGGTTCTCTGGATGCTTTCAAGATTGAGCTAGATAGGACTCTTAAAGATAGCGGAGTCACGGGATATGTGGAGAAGGCAGGAACGGGGTACTGATTGTGGATGATCAGCCATGATCACATTGAATGGCGGTACTGGCTCAAAGGGCCGATTGGCCTACTGCACCTATTGTCTATTGTCACATGTGTGTGTGTCTGTGGCTGTGTGTGTGTGTATATATGTGTATGTGCATGTATTTGTTTGTATGTGCATATATATATATATTTCAGGTATATAGAGGTTGGTGTGGCGGCTGATGTAAAATTTGTGATGGGAGCAGATATCAGCTATTGGGCAGAACAAAGGGGAAAATGCTGCAGCACCACTTTGGAAAGAGCCATCGTATTGGCCAGGCTTTGTAAGCAAAGATACAAATAAACCTCTCCCCTTTACTAAGTTCTGCCTAGCCAACAGGTATTAAATCTTTGGAAATCAGTATCCAAAAGGATGAAAGTGATTCTGTTGATGAATATATTTGTCGGAGACGGATAATTCTTTTAGAAATTAAGGGATTGATGGATATGGGGTTGATGCAGGAAAATGACACTGAAGTGAAAGATTGTGTCAAATAGTGAAGAAGGCACAATGGGCTAAAGGTCCTACTCGTGCATTTATTTCTTATTTTCTGATGTTATGTTGAATTTATAAATTTGTAGTCATGGTATTTATTTCCATTCCTGTTATCTTTTCCCTAACATTTTCAATGCATCTTTATTATTTGTGCAAGAATCGTTCATTTCTTTGGAGAATAAGTACGACGAAAAATCTCTGAGACACCCATTCAATCTCATCGTTCAATCCTTGATGAGGAAAGGACATCCTTTCCTCATGTCTGTTAAATGTCATTTATTGGTTAAACATGATGATATATTCTGCATTGTTCAATATCTTCCTCAGGTGTGACTTTCATCTAAAAAGGATGGGATATTAAAAAAATAAATAGTAAAAATTGAAATAGCAATAAGAGATAGCAAATGATGCATGGCGCTTGGAAGGTGGTTATGTGCAAGCATATAATAGAAAAGTGGTTACTGGCATTTATAATGCACAAGTTTTTGAATGGCAGGTGTAGAAACCATGGAGAAGATTAATTTTACATTGCCACAATGTCTATGATAATAAAGTACATTTTCCATTGGTTTAATATGGAACAGATGGAAGGCAAAAATGTAACTGTAATCAGACTTCTAAAAAATTATTTTCAAAATAACTTTTTCATAGATTAAGCTTCTGTTCATATTTTTAATTATTAGAACTGTGGCAAAATGGTTCACAATTACAATGATTTTGTTTCTCCACAAAATATTATTTTCTACTGTGGCGAATTATGGTGATGGAGTTATCAAATATATGCAGGTTGGAGATTGACGGGCATTTAAACTACAAGGAAGTGTACGGGCATTGGAAGACAGTAAAGTGGTGTTGAGACCATGATTGGATGTGCCATGATCTTATCGATGGTGAAACAGGTCTGAGGCGCAGTCTAGCCAACTCCAGTTTGTTTATTTTTTTATTTAATTGCATAATAGTCAGGCGAACTCTGAAGTATATCTGCAGAATTTGGGCATTTATTTTTTTAAAGATTGTTCGATCATATTTCGTAAATATCTTGAAAAACATTTGGCATTCCATCTGAACATACAAACTTCATACATAGAGAAAACATGACCTATTGGGGAACGTTTGCGCCCAGGAGAGATACAAAAGGCACAAAATGCTCGCATCTGCAGCAAAAAATCAAACTAATGGAGAAACTCCAGTAGTTTTGTTTAGTTTAGAAATACAGTGCGGAAACAGGCCCTTCGGCCCACTGAGTCCACACCGACCAGCAATCCCTGCACATTATCTTACAGACACTAGGGACAATTTACACTTATACCAAGCCAATTAACCTACAAACCTGTTTGTCTTTGGAGTATGGGAGGAAACTGAAGATCTCGGAGAAAACCCATGTGGTCGCGAGGAGAACATACAAACCAAACAGACCGCACCCGTAGTCGGGATCGAACCCGGGTCTCTGGCACTGCAAGTGCTGTAAGGCAGCAACTCCACCGCTGCACCACCGTGCCCTTAAGTAGTCAAGCAGCATCTATGGAGTCATTGGACTGGTTGCCATTTTAGGTCGAGACTCTATATCAGGAATAAGATGATAAAGGGAATGACAATGCAGTTAATATTGTTAAGAAATTTGCAGATGATGACGAAATTAGTGGTATTGTGGCTAGTGAGGAAGGATATCGAAATTTACAATAGGATCTAGGTCCTAAATTCTGACAAGCATGATGTCTTGCACTGTGTTATGTCAAACCAGGCCAAAGCTTACACATAATGATAGAACCCTGATGAGTGTTGTTGAACCAAGAGATCTAGGAGTGCAGGTGCGTAAGAAAGAACTGCAGATGCTGGTTTAAATCAAAGGTAGACACAAAATGGTGGAGTAACTCAGCGAGACAGGCAACATCTCTGGAGAGAAGGAATGGGTGACGTTTTGTGTCAAGACCTGGGTCCGAAGAAGAGTCTCAACCCGAAACATCAACCATTCCTTCTCTCCAGAGATGCCGCCTGCCCCGCTGAGTTGCTCCAGCATTTTGTGTCTACCTAGGCGTGCAAGTGTATGGCTCTCTGAAAATGGCAATTCAGGGAAACACAATGGTGAACAACACGTTTGGCATGCTTGCCTTCATCAGTCAGGTCATTGGGTACAGTGCATAACTGTGAGGAAAGGTGGTAGATGTGGGTACAATTTTAACATTTACACATGGGTAGGAAGGATTTGGAGGGATATGGGCCATGTGCAGGCATGTGGGACTTGCTTGGTTAGATGACTTGATTGGCATGAATACGTTGGACTGAAGGGCCTGTTACCATGCTGCAGTGTTCTTTGCCTCTCTGCAGCGAGCTCTTCCTTAATTAAATTTATCGGCTCCCAGCCTCTGTGTCTTACTGTGTCTACATATCCCTCCAAATCCTTCCTACCCATGTGTAAATGTTAAAATTGTACCCACATCTACCACCTTTCCTCACAGTTATGCACTGTACCCAATGACCTGACTGATGAAGGCAAGCATGCCAAACGTGTTTTTCACCATTTTCCTACTCACCGGCCTTTTTTTGTATGCATCTGGTCTACCTATTGACCGCCAGACTCTGTTCTCCACTACCTGGCTCCATCTGCCCACCGTCCCCCACATCAACTCTTTCTACCTACCTGTCCCGTTGCAACTCTTTGTCCTGGTTATCTTCCTTCTACACCCTCAGTCCAAATGCTGGGTTTTGACCTGAAACATCCCTTTCTCTCCACAATTGCTGCTTGAACCACCAGCATTATGTCTTCCTCCAGCATTATATTTTTTTGCTGTTTTGAACATCACTGTGCCACTGGTGCACATTAATACATCAAATGATGCAGTGATCTAGATAACAAAGTGTTGGGAGATTTTTTTTGTCGATGATGTTGTTTGCCATGTCACAGAGATTGAAAGGAAATGTTGATTATCATCATGGAAGCAGCTGCAGTGATAGTGATATAAATCTATCTTTGTGAAGTAACCCAATGCTTATTGATTAACTGCTCTGAAAAAGTTGCTTGGATAAAGGACAAAAAATCTGGAAAGTAGGATAAATTGTTTGGGCTAATTAGTTTGCTTCACCTTTTAAAATCTTTGTCAAGCATTTCACAAGCAATTTTGAATTTTCTCTTGATCTGCTATCTGGCCGACTTTGCTCTATTGACTTCTGAAACTAAAATTGGTCCATTTATTTTTGAAATGTTCATTTTGCAGCTGTTGTGGTGGCTTTGTACAAAGTTAGCAGGAGTGAATCACGTTAATGTATTTTTATACATTATCCTTTTTTCAGTTAGGTGTGTACAAAAGGTAAATTTTATCATTTTCAATCAAGGCTTAAAAAAATAGGTGTTCTGCTTTTACAATTTTCCAAGGATAACCTTATAAGTTGCACTATATTAATCTGTTGTCTTCTTACTCTTTTGTTAAAAGCACTCTTTTAACAACTATACTTGCAAATGGGTTTGTTTAAATTTCTGATGTTACCACTCGCAGAGTTGAAATGCTGAGTGATGACCATTATTTCCGCCTGGAGCAGACGTGGGAGAAGGTGGAGGTGGTGGGGAGACACCAAATCTGAAAGCCCATTATAATTGATGTCTGCAGGTGTTGAACAAATGTCATTGTCCTTTCAAGATATTGTTTGATTGCCTTAGAGACTGGCGGAAGTCTGCAGAAATGTATTCTGACTGTACGGGAGAGACTTTTCTCTTTTATTGATTTTTCCAGGTCTATGTGTGACTGCACCATGTTTAAATGATATGGGCATGATAGACTAAATTATCACCATGCAGAAAGAAAAGGTTTACATTTATATCATATCCTTCATGTCTTTTCAGGAACTGAAAACACTTTAAGGCCAATTAAGATTTTTTTGATTTATCACTTCTGTTGGACCGGGGGCAACATAGCTTCCAATTCTATACAACAAGGTCTTAAACTGCAATGTGAATGGTTGGTGAATCAAATCAACCAGGACTCCAGGGATCACTTTCTTGCTCTTCAGAATAAAGCTTTAAAATCTTCTGCCACCACTTTTAAGAGGCAGTTTGGCCTTGATGCAAGGTCTTGTGTGAACGACAAATTTTTGACAATGTAGTTTTCTCTCATTACCACATTGGACGGTCAGCTTAGTCATTGTGCTCAAACCTTTGGACCAAGACATCAACTCAGAACTCAGTTATTTAAACCATAAGAACATTATCAATGGAGCCATGGCTAAGGCATAGTAAATGAACCTGCATAATAATCTAAGTCAGAGAATAGTGATTTTTAACACAGTTAGGAGATGGGGGATACACCAGATGGACTAGTCTGGACTGGAATACTTTGGTTATGAGGTGATAATTTGATAGGCTGGGCTTGAGTAAAGGAGATGACCTGATAAAGAGGGATACATTTGATAGGGGTAGATAGCCAGAATCGTGTTCCTGTTGAAGGGATGCCAAAAATAATAGGGCATAGCTTTAAATGAGAGGGAGGAATATCAAGGGGGATCTGAGGGGAATGCTGTGCATAAGGTTTGTTGAGATCTGGAACATGCAGTGTTCTGGTGGAGACAGTAACAATGAACAAAGTTTAAAAGGAATTTCGATAGGCACCTGAATAGATGAGGCATAACAGAATGGAGACCTAATGTGGGCAAATGGGATTCCCATAAATTTGGCATGGACGTGATGGGCCGAAGATCCTGTTTCTGTGCTGTACTATTCGAACTTCATAATGTTCACTGGAAGATAATGAAATCTGTGACCTCTAAAATGATGGTCAATGAATGGTGGCATTCTGTTGTGTACAAGGCCAGAATCAAAAAGTAGTGAAAAGATAGATGTCTATGAACAAAGGAGCCAGTGCTATGAATATGAGTAAGAATTTCAAATGATACAACTATTATTAAGATGGATTTGCTAAAACATATTTTTTGGAAAAATAATCTGAAATTCAAAGTTTGTGTACCCAAACAGCTAAATCTGACTTGACGTATGAACATTGCAAAACATATTTTAATGTTTTAGAAAAACAATTGTGACTGACATGTTGAAATCCCACAGTTTGGATCGCACAGTTTTCATATCTGTGATGCCAGAAGACATCCATGGTGGTTTGAAGTACAAAATAAACATTCAATATGTGGAGTGGCCAGTAGATCAGACACTATTTGAGGAGGGGGAAATAAACTCTCATTAGAACAGCCGGAGAAAGGTTCTCCAACCCGAAGCATTTTCTATCCATTTCCCTCCACAGATGCTGCCTGACTCGCTGAGATAAGTAAGTATGTTTATTGGCCAAGTATTCACATACAAGGAATTTGCCTTGGTGCTCCACCCACAAGTATCAACATGACATACAGTGACAGTTACTAATGACTCAGAAAACACTAAATCCACCAGCAAATTGCTTTAACTAAAAAGGAGAAACTTCATGAAAGTTCCAAATGTGTTTAAGTGTGAGTGAAACTGCAGGCCTGGAGAGCATTGAGATGGAGTGATTTGTTGCTTTTGGAGAGAGCAGTCCAGAGAATTCAATGGTTCAATTATTTATTTATTGTCAGGTGTACGAACATACAGTGAATTACTTGTTCTGCATGCTCTCCGTAAAATCACACCATACATGAGTTCAATAGATCCTCTTCTGGAACAGCATACAAAGAGTCACCACATTCTTTCAACTTCCAAGTCTCTGAAATGTCCGATCTAGGCCTGCAATTCGCATATATCTCATGTAAGGCAAGGTGTCCTGGTGATTCTGCATGGCTTCAAACAAGGATGTTAGGATATGATGAAAACAATGATTCAAAAAATGCTGAGTAGCTTAAACAAATAATGTAATGAGGGATAGATCTGAAATTGAAATGGTAAACATTGGGTTATAGAGTTATCAAGTGTCTTACAGCCTGGAAACAGGCCCTTCTATACTATGTCTGCTTTTGGCCCATATCCTTCTAAACCTTCTACATGTCTGCTTTTGGCCCATATCCTTCTAAACCTTCTACATGTCTGCTTTTGGCCCATATCCTTCTAAACCTGTTCTACCCGTGTACCTGTCTAAATATTTCTTAAACGTTGCAATAGCAGCTGCAATTACCTCCTCTGGCAACTTGTTCCAGACACCTACCACCCTTTGTGTGATAAAATTACCCCTCAGGTTCCTTATTAAATCTTTCCCCTTCACCTTAAAGCTATGTCCTCTCCTTCTCTATTTCCATCCATTGGGCAAGTGACTCTGATCATCTGCCTGATCCATTCTTCTCATGATTTTGTGCAGCTATAAAAAATCACCCCTCATCCTCCTGCGCTCCAAGGAATAGAGTCCTATGCCTGCTCAACCTTGAACACAATACTGTAAACCGGCCTCACCAACGTCTTGTACAACTGCAACATGACCTCCCAACTTCGAAACTCAATGTTCCGACTGATGAAGGCCAATGTGCCAAAAGCCTTTTTGACCACTCTATCTACCTATGATGCCACTTTCAACAAACTGAACCCATACTCATGGATCCTTCTGCTCTACAACACTGCCCAGAGCCCTGCCATTCACTGTGTATGTTCTGCCAATGTTAGTGCCAATGTTAGTGCTCCCAAAATGCAACACCCCACATTTCTCTGTATTAAATTCCATCAACCATTCCTCATCCCACCTGCCCAACCGATCAATATCCTGCTGCAATTTTTGACAACCATCTTCACTATCGACAATACCAGCCACTTTTGTGTCATCTGTAAAATTGTTAACCATGCCATGTACGTTTTCATCCAAACCATTGATATAGATGACAAACAGCAATGGGCCCAGCACCGAACCCTGAGGCACACCACTAGTCTCGGGCCTCCAGTCCGAGAAGCAACCTTCCACCGTCACCATCAGCTTCCTTCCATGAAGCCTGTTTTCTATCCATTCAGCTACCTCTCCTTGAATCCCATGGGATCTAACAGCTGACCATGTGGAGCCTTGTTGAATGTCATGTGCACAATGTCTAAAGCTCTGCCTTCATCGATCTTTTTGGTCACATCCTCAAAATCAGATTTGTGAGATGACCTCCCATGTACAAAACCATGCTGACTATCCCTAAGCACCCTTTGTCCATCTAAGTGCTTGTATATCCTATCCCTCAGAATGATCTCCAGTAGCTAGCCAACCACATATGTTAAACTCATTGGCCTGTAGTTCCCAGCCTTTTCTCTGCAGCCCTTCTTGAATAGAGGTACAACATTTGCCTCCCTCCAGTCTTCCGGCACCTTGTCTGTATTTAATGATCTCATAAATCTCAGCGAGGGCTCCTTCAATTTCCTTTCTAGCTTCCCACAGTGTCCTCGGATATATCTGATGAGGCCCGGGAGATGTGTTCATCTTCATAGCGTCAGGACCTTTCAGCACCTCGGCATCAGTAATTCTGACTGTTCTCAAGCCACTTACAGTGACTACCCCAAGGTCCCCCGTCCTGCTGTCTTTCTGCATGGTAAATACAGAGGAGAAATACTCATTGAGGACCTTGCCCATCTCTTTTTGCTCCACACAGCATTGACTGCTTTAATTCCTGAGGGGTCCCGCTCTCTAGTTACCCCTTTTCCCTTTATGTGCTTACTAGACTAAGTGAGACTCATGTGGGCCAAATGGATTCTTGGGGTGGCAGCTCAGTCCTTCAAGCCTGATGTGCTGGCAGCTCACTCACAGCTGGTGGGCTGGCAGTTGACTCACGGCTATTCCTTGAAATTCTTTTCAAAGCAGGGTGCAAGGCCACCAAATTCGAATGCTTTTTCATACCATTTCAAGCAGGGTGCAAGGCCACCGAATTCAAGTGCAGTTTCCGACCACTTCAAGCAGGGTGCAAGGCCACCAAATTCAAGTGCAGTTTCATACAACTTCAAGCATGGTGCAAGGCCACCAAATTCAAATGCAATTTCATACCATTTCATGCAGGGTGAAACCACCATAAAGCCACCATAAAACCACACAAAACACCACACTCACAGTTCAGTAGACATTCAGTGTGTTCAGTTGATTCACAGCTCAGTCGTGACCTCACTCTCCCCCATCATGCAGAGACTGAGCCACACCCACACTTCCGTGTTTTATAATCCCCCCCCCCTGGCAAAGGTGTGGCCTTCATGGCATGATTGGCAGGAGAGAGATTCTCAACATTTTTAAACACTAATAACACTTTTATTTTTCATTGATGGGAACAATCCTCTGCACCTGATGAGCGGAGGGGGACTGAGTAAGATAGCCAAAAAGTGGTAGCATTTTATCCAAAATCAATATACATTGCAAACAGGAAATTGTCAAGTTTAGACCACCAACCAGTTGCATTGCTTTTACTTCAACCCTAACCGCCACCAACCATTTGCAGTGCTTTTACTTCAACCCAAACCCCTACCAACCATTTGAAGTGCTTTTACTTCAACCCAAACCCCCACCAACCATTTGCAGTGCTTTTACTTCAACCCAACCCCCCCCCCCCCCCCCCCCCCCCCCCCCCCCCCAACCGTTTGCAGTGCTTTTACTTCAAACCAACCACATTTTCATTTTCAAACCACTTTAAGGGCACTCAATGTCAGTAAAGCCACACTCACAGTTTAGTAGACATGTGTTCAGTGTTATTCACAGCTCAGACTGAGAGACGTGACCCTCTCACTTCCCCCATCTTGCAGAGACTGACTGAGGCACAACATTTCTGGGTTTTATAATCTCTCCCCCCTCCCACCAGCAGGGGCAGCAGTGAGAATCTCAACATTTTTAAAACATAATAACTCTTTTATTTTTCATCGATGGGAAAAATCCTCTTGTCCTGCGCAGCGGAGGGGGACTCCGAGACCGATGGCCAAAAATCACAGGCATAAGTGGCAGCGTTTTTTCTAAAATCATGAAACAGAAAAACAAGAAGTGGTCAAGATCAGACTTTTAGTAATATGGATAAAATCTCTTGAGATTATACATAATGCTATCTTCCAGAGTTATCTCCTGCCTCTTTTAGCCCTTCTGATTTCCTTTTTTAGCTTACCCCTTAGTTCCCGAAACTCCTCCAGGAATACACTTGATTCCAGCTGCCTAACACTGCCCATGCCTCCTTCTTACTTTTGACCAAAGCCTTAGTTCCCCTCGTCATTCAGGCTTCCTTACATTTGCCTGCCTTGCCCTTCACTCTAACAAGGACATGCATGTCCTGAACTTTTGTCAGCATGTTGAATAAGTTACTGGAATAGTTCACTAAGGAAAGAAAAGTGGCCGCAGAAGACAAGCCTGTTTCCGCGCTGTCTGCCTCTGACTCTAAATTGGGAATGTCAGCTTTCTCTTTGTGGTTTTACAAGTCCTCTTAAGTAACATGGTACTATTATGAGTTATCTAAAATATCTGAAATCAATTCCATGCTTGAGGTTATTTAAACCTCCCGCCCCCTGAGAGTGATCCTTAGTTGATTGTTGTCTTTCTCCAGGTGTTAAGTTGCGGAACACCTTCAATTTTCATTTACAACAAAAAACAGATGCACACGGGACTAAGAGCTTAGAATAGTAATCATTCCAGAAGCAGCAAGAATTAAAACATCAATTAAAATTGCTTTTGAATATTGACCATATTTTTCAAGTGAATGACATGAAAGGTATAATTTGATCAGCAACACGGTGGCACAGCAGTAGAGTTGCTGCTTTACAGCGCCAGAGACCCGAGTTCGATCCTGATTTTGCGTACTGTCTGTATGGCGTTTGTACGTTCCCCCCTGCATGGGTTTTCTCTGGGATCTTTGGTTTCCTCCCACACTCCAAAGGCGTAGAGGTTTGTAGGCTAATTGGTTTGGTAAATGTTGTAAATTGTCCCTTATGTGTGTAGGATAGTGTTAGTGTGCGAGGATCGCTGATCAGCACAGACTCGGTGGGCCAAAGGGCCTGTTTCTGCACTGCATCTCTAAACTAAATTTGAGAGCTGATATAAACAGGCACTACTCTTCTCAGTTTGAGGTTTAAAAAAAAACCTGCTGTTCAAGACTGCAAATTGCCTTTTTGCTTCTGTGCAGAGTGCTTAGCTCCACTGCCTTCTGAGCTGAACAACTTTGATGCGAAGTTATATCTGACCAAGCATGATTCCAGTCTATTTTGGATTTTATTTGTTTCTTGAATGGCCTTTCCAGACACTTTTTGAAGCTGTCATTTTATAAATGGAATGCATTCATTTTTGTCTTGACACCATTGATGTACAGAGGGATCTGACGCCAACTCCATAGTCCCCCGAAAGTAGCAATACAAATAAACAGAGTGGTAAAGCAGGTGAATGGTATGCTTGCCTTCGTTGGTTGGACATTGAGTATTAGAGATTGGAAATCATGTTGCAGCTTTGTAAAAGTAGCTACATGGAGAATCTGGACACACTTGCATTGTATTCTCTGGAGCGCCAGAGGGTGATGGTAAACCTGATAGATGTTCTGAAAAATTTGAGAGGTATGAATAGGGTAAACAGTCAGAACCTTTGTCCCAAGGTGTCAAAGACTAACGCACATAGGTTGAAGGTGAGAGGGCGAAGGTTTAAAGGAGATGTGTTGCAGGGCGTATTTTTTACTCGGAGCGGTGAGAGGCTGGAATATGCTGCTAGTGTGGTGGTGGGAGCATATACCATGGTGATATTTAAGAGACTTTTAGATAGGCACTTGAATGCCAGGGGATGGAGTGATACGGATCACATGCAGGCAGAATGGATTTGTCAATTGACATAATGTTCAACATAGTTATTGGGAGCCAAAAGGTCCATTCCTCTGCAGTAGTTTCTAAGTTCTATAAGAACAAATTCAAAAGCATATCAAAGTATTCTATTAAAATTTGCTTAATATGGTAAAATTGCAGAAATATCCATTAATATTTCATTGTTTGAATCTTTTGTAAAATTGCCATGTTATTTTTACTTAAGCTATTTTTAGCACTTTCGTGAGTTAAACATTTATGAAACTCAAGGGCTTGATTTTCATGTGGGCAATGCTGCCTTTGATTCAATGCTGTTCTTGCTCCAGTGCCTTTTAAATTAGATAAAACAATAAATGTGAAGGGGATCATCCAGGAGCACAAATGTCAAGGCCTGGAACAGGGAAAAGCTGCCATTTCAGTGAGGCAACTTAAAAAAAAAACATATTAATAAGTGCAGGAAGGAACTGCAGATGCTGGTTTAAACCGAAGATAGACACAAAATGCCGGAGTAACTCAGAGGGACAGGCAGCATCTCTGTCTGAAGAAGGGTCTGAACCTGAAACGTCACCCATTCGTTCTCTCCAGAGATGCTGCCTGTCCTGCTGAGTCACTCCAGCATTTTGTGTCTACCCTATTCATATGATTTGCAAATGTATAGGAGTACATTCATATTCTGCTATTTAGAGTACTAGATGGGTTATTCAAATAAGATTCTGTGATTCACGTTGTTACGTATAACATTTTTTCTTTTGCATGCTTTCCAAAGAGCCTGTGAATTTATTTCATGGGTTACAACACCTCATTATGTGAAAGGAAGGCTTTAACCTGTGGCCTTTTTCCATAGATTCTTTGTGGAGGCTGCCCCAAGTTTCAGTATATCCTCGGTCATGTAGTTCTGGCCTTACAATGTGCCAGTCGACAACGTTCACTGGAATTTAGAAGTGTGAGAGGGGATCATAGATATATATAAAATTCTTAAGGGATTGAACAGGCTAGATGCAGGAAAAATGCTCCCTATGTTGTGGGGGTCCAGAACCAGGGGTCACAGTTTAAGAATAGGGGGTAGACCATTTAGGACTGAGATGAGGAAAAACATTTTTACCCAGAGAGTTGTGAATCTGTGGAATTCTGCCACAGAAGGCAGGGGAGGCCAATTCACTGGAGGTTTTAAAGAGAGTTAGATTTAGCTCTTAGGGCTAATGGAATCTTGGGATATGGGGAAAAAGAAGGAACGGGGTACTGATTTTGGATGAACAGCCATGATCATATTGAATGGCGGTGCTGGCTCGGGCCGAATGGCCTACACCTATTTTCTATGTTTCTAACATTGCGTTTCGTACAGCTCTTTACACTAGAAGGCTAGCAGCTTTTCACCAAGCTGATGATCTACCTGTAGCAGTTGACATGCATCTCGGTGTGTAATTCTAGAAGCTGTCCATATTAGAGTCCTGAATTGCACAAGAGTTTGCAATGAACCTCCTTTATGTCATTGCTCTTCCTTTGCAAGCACGCATTCCAAAAGAGGATGAATGACCTTGTCCCAATGCAACAACGTTGGGGATACAGTATATTGTAGTGCTCAGTATTATGCTGTATAAAGAATTTGATAGCAAGTGACTTTCTCATTGCCTCCAAAATCAAAGTCTTGGCATTCTGGTGATGAGGCATTCTGGATATAGTATTGACATTGGCCTTGGGACGAGCAACAACCATGGTCTTTCTTTGCAGTCTTCACAGACACTCTGGAGAGATTAGTTCAAGTTCAAGTGAGTTTATTGTCATGTGTCCCTAATAGGTCAATGAAATTCTTGCTTTGCTTCAGCACAACAGAACATAGTAGGCACTGACTACAAAAACAGATCATTGTGTTCATATACCATTATATAAATATATACACACATGAATAAATAAACTGATAAAGTGCAAATAACAGATAATGGGTTATTAATGTTCAGAGTTTTGTCCGAGCCAGGTTTAATAGCCTGATGGCTGTGGGGAAGTAGCTATTCCTGAACCTGGTCGTTGCAGTCTTCAGGCTTCTACCTGAAGGTAGCAGGGAAATGAGTGTGTGGCCAGGACGCTGTGGGTCTTTGATGATACTGCCAACCTTTTTGAGGCAATGACTGTGATAGATCCCCTCGATGGAAGGAAGGTCAGAGCCGATGATGGACTGGGCAGTGCCTACTACTTTTTGTAGTTTATTCCGCTCCAGCGCGCTCAAGTTGCCGAACCAAGTCACGATGCAACCGGTCAGCATGCTCTCTACTGTGCACCTGAAGTTAGAGAGAGTCCTCCTTGACAAACTGACTCTCCGTAATCTTCTCAGGAAGTAGAGGCGCTGATGAGCTTTCTTGATAATTGCATCAGTGTTCTCGGACCACGAAAGATCTTCAGAGATGTGCACGCCCAGGAATTTGAAGTTCTTGACCCTTTCAACCATCGACCCGTTGATATAAACGGGACTGTGGGTCCCCATCCTACTCCTTCCAAAGTCCACAACCAGTTCCTTGGTTTTGCTGGTGTTGAGGGCCAGGTTATTGTGCTGGCACCATATGGACAGTTGCTCGATCTCTCTTCTGTACTCCGACCTATCCCCATCAGTGATACATCCCACAACAGTGGTGTCGTCAGCGAACTTGATGATGGATGATTACTGTTTCATTGCCATGCAGGTTCCTTTGGCACACATTTCTCTGAGGGACCAGTGGTAAGGTACAATCCTGCTGATTAGATCATAAGTGCTAGGAGCAGGATTAAGCCATTCGGCCTGTCGTCTACTCCGCCATTCAATCATGACTGATCTATCTCTCCCTCCTAACCCAGTTTTCCTGCCTTCTCCCCATAACCCCTGACACCTGTACTAATCAAGAATCTATCTATCTCTGCTTTAAACATATCTATTGACTTGGCCTCCACAGCCTTCTGTGGCAAAGAATTCCACAGATTCACCACCCTTTGACTAAAGAAATTCCTTCTCATCTTCTTCCTAAAGGAATGTCCTTTAATTCTGAGGCTATGACCTCTTGTCCTAGACTCTCCCACCAGTGGAAGCATCCTCTCCAAATCCACTCCACCCAAGGCTTTCACTATTCGGTACATTTCAATGAGGTCCCCCCTCATACTTCTAAACTCTAGCGAGTACAGGCCCAGTGCTGTCAAACGCTCATCATAATTTAACCCATACATTCCTGGAATCATTCTTGTATACCTCCTCTGGAGCCTCTCCAGGCCCAGCACATCCTTCCTCAGATATGGTGCCCAAAATTGCTCACAATACTCCAAATGCGGCCTGACCAGCAACTTATACAGCCTCAGCATTACATCCCTGTTTTTTTTTAATTCCATCCCTCTTGAAATAAATGAATTACAACTTTCAGCAGCAATTTGTCCAGATGCATCATTTGTAATACTGTGGTCAATAAGGTTCTCTGTACATCGTGACACTTGGTGTCCATTGTCTATGTACAGCTTGATGCAACCTCAGAACTCTATTTAAATAAGTGGCAGGAAGACGCAGACTGCGATGTGCTTGGGATGGCACCAGATAGCAATTAGAAGCTGAATGTCCAGCTATTTGATCACGGGAGCTACCAAGACATCATAGATATAGGTGGGACATAGAGAGAACCTTTGGTAGGAGGGGTGCGCAATCTTGCCTGAAGGCTTCTATATGAAGACTGGATTAGCTGTCATACTTTTGAATATTAGTCTCCTGTCTGTCTTTTGTGCAAAACTCCATAGTAGCCTGATTTGTACCTGTAAAAATATAACCATCTCTGCTTTGTGGGAATGAGTTCTGGTTATCTGATCCCAGCATTCTCCTGCCCACAGGGATAGCAAATATCAATATCTTTGTTTCAGTTGTACAGAAGGCCTTTTCTGTTTAAATACCGTTAATTATCTTTCTCCTTGCTTAAATATTCTTTAGCTAGAAGATTGATGGATTGCTATCTTGTCACCTAGTTATAGCCTGTGCCTTCTCATTGTGTGCATTCAATGGGTTGAGAACTGATAGAATTCTATATATCTGTTGGATTCAGATCAATCTTACATAGAGATTTCAATACATAATTACAATGACTGATGACAAACTAGTGCTAAATTTGTATTAGATATTTTTGGATTATCCACAACTTAATATTTCATCATGTCCAATTCAGAGTAATCTTATGTTTTAACTTTTCAGGATTAATTTTGTTAAATAATAAATGAACTTTATAATGCAATTTGGAATTAGAATATATTTGACCCATATAAATACACATTTAGTAGCTTGTGTGTTTCTGTTATTTATGGTTCCTTTATTGCCTGGAGCTCTAAGAGTTGCACTATGCTATGAGCCCACATTATGACTGGAACATTTGGCAGATGGGGCATATAATGAAATGGCGGAGTGGGTGCTGGAATGGAACAACCTTTTTCCCTGATGCAGTTGATATGCTAATTGGGCTTCATAGCAGTTAAACAAATTTCTATTTTTCATTCACAGGCCAGGGAGCAAGCAGGTGTATTACCCGTAAATGAATGTTATGCCAAATTAAGGGCCTCTTTTACAGATGGTGGAGAGAGAAGATTAGAAAATGAGATTCTCATTGGGTGGTACAAATACTGTTAGAATTAAATGGCATTTCATTTCCACATTTCTTTAAACCATGAGATTGTCTGCAGTCTTTCCTGCCTCCCTCTCTACGTTAAGTCATTTAATTACAACTTTTGGGATATTTGCTTTTGCTAAATTTACTCAGCTAATTTATTCATTACTAATTTTTTTAATACTGATATGTGGTTTTCAAATGCCTTTTTGCACTTGAATAATCTGACACGATTTTGTTCTTGTGCATTGATTAAAATTGATTATATTTTTAATTACATGACATCAGAAGTAGAAACAAAAACAATTCTGAAAATTGAAACTTCAGATTTATAGTTTGTAGCTGGCTGCTGGCATAGTAGTAAAAAATAGTTTCCAGCACAGCTTTATTTATGTTGGCGTCAACTGTAGGTGCTGGACATGGCTATCGGTTACAAATTCAGGTAAAAGATCTGAATGTATTAATAAATATTTGCACTGCATGCTGCTCAGCTAATTCTGCAGTTCCTTCCACTTGACAGCGAGATGTGTCAGGAAGTAAATGTAATAAAGTGAAGATTTTCTCATTTAAATGCAGATCATAGTTATGAAAGGGCTTAAAAGTATAAATATGATTGTTTTTACATAGAGTAAAAGAGTAATGCAGCATCGAAACAAGCCCTCTGGCCCAACTTGCCCATGCCAACCAACAGTCTCCATCTACATTAGGTCATAAGGAATAGTAGAATTAGGTCATTTGGCCCATCAAATCTACTCCGCCATTCAATCATGGCTGATCTATTGCTCCCTCTTAGTGCCATTCTCCAGTCTTCTTCCCATAACCTCTGACACCTGTACTAACCAGAATCTATCTATCTCTGCCTTAAAAAATATCCACTGACTTGGCCTCCACAGACTTCTGTGGCAAAGAATTCCGCATATTCATCATCTCTCACAGAAGAAATTCCTTTTCATCTCCTTCCCAAAGGAACCAAATATTCCAAATATCCATGTCTTTCACTATTCTGTATTTTCAATGAGGTCCCCACTCATTCTTCTAAACTCCAATGAGTACAGGCCTAGTTTTTGCCAACAGACGCTCATCATAGGTTAACCTTCTCATTACTGGGATCATTCTTGTAAACCTCCTCCGGACCCTCTCCAGAGCCAGCATATCCTTCCTCAGATATGGTGCCCAAAATTGCTCACAATATTCCAAATGCGGCCTTGCCAGCACCTTAAAGAGCCTCAACATTACATCCCTGCTTCTGTACACAAGCCCTCTTGAAATAAAGGCTAGCTCTAGTTTAGTCCCACCTGCCTGAGACTCTAGTTTCACCTACCAGTGCTTGACCAATATCCTTTCCTTCTCTCCTTCCCATTTCCCCTGACTCTCAGTCTAAAGAAGGGTCTCGACCCGAAACATCACTTATTTGTTTCTCCAGAGATGGTGCCTGACCCACTGAGCTACTCCAGTATTTTGTGTCTTCCTTTTAACTCTATCCTATCCATGTACCTATTCAAATGTGCTTAAACATTGTGATAGTACCTGTCTCAACTACCTCTTCTGGTAGCTCATTCCAGATACCCACCACACTTAGGTGTAAACATGTTGTCCCTTGGGTTCCTATTAAATCTCTCCCCTCTCACCCTTAAGGGCCTGTCCCACCAGCATGCAACTCCATGCAATGAGCGTGACCTATCGTGGTCGCTTGAGCCGTCCGGCGTCGCGGGGCCGGTCCCACTTCGATCGCCGGAGCCATGCAGAATTGTGCGGAGTTCGTCCCGACATCGCGCGGGGCTCCGAAAAACTGACCATGTTCAAAAATTCCGCGCGGCAACGGCTTGTCGGCTTGCAGTCGCCTCGACGCATTACACACCGCCTCGACGTCATGCCTCCGTGACCTTCTCTGTAGGTGCCTCCGTGCCCCTCTCTGTGTGTGGCTCCATGGCCCTCTCTGTGTGTGCCTCTGTGCCCTCTCTGTGTGTCCCTCTCTGTGCGTCCCTCTCTGTCCTGGCTAACGTACCTTTCAGACTTCGCTCCAAGTTCGCCTCACTTCCCGCCGCGTCGCGCCACTCACCCCACCTCCGCGCGGCCCCCACTGCCGGTTTGGTCGCGCTCTTCGCATGCAGGCGCATGCTGTTGGGAACGGCCCTGTACAGGGATCACCCGACCTCCGTGCGGACCCCGCTGCCGGTTTGGTCTCGCTCACCGCATGGAGTCGGATGCTGGTAGGACAGGCCCTTTAATCTGTAACCTCTGTTCTTGATTCTCCTACTCTGGGTAAATGACTGTGCATATACCCTATCTATACACCACTATGAGATTACCCCTCATCCTCCTGTACTCCAAGGATTAAAGTCCTAGCCCACTCTTCCTCTCCCTAGAGCTCATGTCTTTGAGTCCTGGTAACATTCTCGTAAATCTTTTCTACACCCTTTCCAGCTTGACGCCTTACCTATAGTAGGGTGACCAAAACTGAACACAATATTCCAAATGTGGTCTCACCAATGTCTTGTACAACTATAACAGACTCTCAGTCTGAAGAAATGCCTTGATCCGAAACTCTCCTATTCCTTTTCTCCAGAGATGCTGCCTGACCGCTGAGCTTCTCCAGTATTTATTGTCTATCTTCGGTGTAAACCAGCATCTGCAGCTACTTACTACGCATATAACATAACATTGCAACTTCTATACTCAATATAGCGACAAAGTGCCGGAACTTGCTCAATGGGTCAAGCGGCATCTTTGGAGAAAATATTGTGATGGTACCTGCCTCTACTACCTCTTCTGGCAGCTCGCTTCTAATACCCACCACCCAGTTTAAAAAAAGGTTTTCCCTTGGGTCTGAAGAAGGGTTCTGACCCACAACGTCACCTATCCTTTTCCTGCAGATATTCTACCTATCCCGATGAGTTAATCCAGCATTTTGTTTCGATATTTGATATAAACCAGCTTTGTTCTTTGTTTCTGCACTCAATACAATGGCCAATGTGCCGAAAACCTTCTTGACCACCTTTGATGGCAATTTCAAGCAGCTATGCACTCCTGGATCTCTTGGCTCTAAAACACTCCCCAGAGCCCTAACATTCACTGTGTAGGTCCTGTCCTGGTTAGACCACAAAATGTAACACCTCACACATATCTGTATTAAACTCCATTAAACTCAGTCCACTTGCCCAACCTATCAAGATCCGGCTGCAATTTTTGAAACCATCTTCACTATTTACAATACCACCCACTTTAGTGTCATCAGTAAACTTACTAATAATGCCTTTTATATTCCTATATAGTTGCCAAACAGCAATGGGCCCAGCACCAAACCTTGAGATTTATCACAGGTCTCCTGTCCGATTAACAACCTTCCACTATCACCTTCTGCTTCCTTCCAATAAGCCAATTTTCTATCCAGTCAGCTAGCCCTCCTTGGATCCCATGTAATCTAACTTTCCAGGCCAGCCTACCATGTGGAACCTTGTCAAATGCCTTGCTGAAATCCATATTTACAACATCTACAGCTCTGCCCTCATCAACCTTTTTGGTTACATCTTCAAAAAAACTCAATCAGATTCCTCACGTATAAAACCATATTGATCATCCCTAATCATTCTCTGTTTATCTAAATGAATGTATATTTTATTCCTCAGGATACACTACAGTAACTTTCCACGGATGTTAGACTCACTAACCTAGATTTCCCAGGCTTTTCCTTGCAGTCCTTAAATAGAGGTATTTGCCACCCTCCACTCTTCCGGCATCTCATCCATATTTAATGATGACTCATAATTCTCAGTCAGCTCACCTGCAATTACCTCTCTAGTTTCCCACAGTGACCTCAGATATATCCAATCAGGCCTAGGATATTTGTCTTTCTTCCTATTCATTAGGACCTTCAACACCTCCTCGAACATTATACTGAGTGCCATCAAGACACTTCCTTGTAAAGCTTCAAGTTCCCCAGTCCCCATATCTTTCTCCATGGTAAAAACAGAGGAGAATACTCATTGAAGAGCTTCCCCATGTCCTGTGGCTCCACACAGAGATGACCACTTTGATTCCTAATGGGCCTGCCCCACTTACGCAACTTTTTCGGCAACATGTTGAAAATTCAGCAGCGACCAGAAAGGCGCCTCGACTCTTTGGGCGACTGAGGAGACCACTCACGACCATACAGGCGACACCCTGGCGACATGTCACGGGGTGAAGCCTGTATGGTCGTGAGTAGTCGCCCAAAGAGTCGTACCTTGTTCTGGTCGCCGCTGGATTTTCAACACGTTGAAATTTTATGGCGACCTGCAACGACCTATGACAGGTGCCGGCAGTCACCGAAAAAGTTGCGTTAGTGGGACAGGCCAATAAGTTCCACAAGATCGATGAAGACTGGAGACAGGTACAATTTTTCCAAAGTTGCTGCAAAATCTCCTACTCTCCATCAATTTCCATTTGCTGCCTTAAGATGAAACATTTGAAGATGAACATGAAACATTTCTATTTACTGCCTAAATTTCTGAGTGTACATACAGGTATGTGCTAACTTTTCATTTGTGAGAGCAACCATGTTTCTCTGGACACTGACAATTAGAAGTCTTCAGACGTTAGAAATCTGAAATAAAAACAGAACATGCTCGTGAGGTATCATTCTGTGGTGAAAGAAATTACATTATCTTTTCAGGTTGATCTTTCATCAGAACTTGGAGTTTTTATATAATATTTTGCTTTCTACTCTTCCGATCCAATTAGGTAACCATACTCTATCTGGCCCATTCAGGAATCTGACTTGGCATTTGACCAAACTGAACAGATGCCTACATTAACAATGGTGAACGGAGGACAATTATCTGCACGGTGGAGATTTATTGAAATAACAATCTTTAATAGGAGAGAAGAAGTGGTATTGACAAGGTTGGCTATGTCCAAGTCAGTTTCAATGCACATTATTGTATAATTTAACTTCAAGGGAAATGTGAGGCATATGTTACAGGTAAATTGTTTGGGCAAATAATATTGCTTCAATCAGCATTTCCTCAACATTTAAGAAACATTTCGACAGGACGGGTTTAGAGGGATACGCGCCAAACGCAGGCAGGTGAGACTAATGTAGATGGGACATGTTAATCGGTGTGGGCAAGTTGGGCTGAGGGGCCTGTTTCCATGCTGTATAACTTTGTGATAAGGTAAACTATCTTGTGCCTAATAGAAGGTGGATAGGTTGCAATCTAAGGCTTCTGGGTATGGATGACTTTTTACGAAGGTCTTGAATCCTTGGAGATGTGCAAAACTAAAAATTGTCTGCCGTACTCTTTTCTTTTAATCAAAGTAACTGTCCCTTGAGATTTTCATTTTTCATTAGTCAGAGATGTACAAACACACCTTGAGAAGTTTAATTAGTATTTGAAATACCAGTTCTCATGAGACTTTTGCATGTCAGGTTTACGATCAAAGAACTCTGTAGCAAGTATAAAGCGCACATGATCTTTTTCAGACTCTTCAATTGTTTTTACATTATTTTGTGAAGATAATCTAGAGTCTTATGGGAGCAGAACTTGGGAAGAAGCACAATGCCAGAATCGTTGGTCTAATACCGGTATAGAATCCCACACCTCTGCTAAGTGCCTGTCTTGGATCACAAGATACTTGCCCAATACATCCATTTAACAGAGCTGAAGCTGGCCAGATGAATTTATGAAATGGACCATTGCAACTAATAGGCTTGAAGTCTGATTTTCAGCCAAATTAGCCAAATGCAAATAACTGACACCACTGGATCTAAATTTGGAACTATATACTGGCAGGTATATAGCCTGATCTGCAGGGTGGTATGTGAGAGGTTCCATATTTATATTGTGAAATTGGATTGATAATTGACATTTCCACTTGCCATATTACAGTTTGAAATACCAACACATAATGTGGTTGGGTTAGATTAACCTGGTTTTCTTCCTAACAACTTATTAAAGGGAAAGTAACTTGAGTGACTGATGGAAGTGATTTCCTTTTTTTTCTAAATACTACATGTTCTGTAATAATTCAGAACCTTTTGTAATAATGTACCCATGAACCTGCATGAATTCCAGAGTCAAGAGTGTTTTATTGTCATATGTCCCGAAATGGAACAAATACGTTTTTACTTACAGTGGCACAACACGTGTACACATAGTACTCTGTAAATACCATAATAATACCATTGAAAAGATTTATATATCAAAAAACAATTCTTCCCAAGTCTATGTTCAGAGAATAGTTGGAGGGTGTAGCATTTAATAGCCTGATGGTTGTTGTGAAGAAGCTGTTCCTGATCCTGGACGGAACCTGGACATTAGAGTTTTTAGGTTCCTTGCCTTCTTCCCGATGGCAGGAGTGAAATGAAAAAGTGGCCAGTGTGGTGCGTTTCCCTGATGCTGATGCCTTTTTAGGATAGCGACTCCTATAGATCCCTATGATGGTGGGGAGGTCAATACTTGTGATGACTGGGCAGTGTTCTCTCCTTTTATTGCATTTCTCCTTTTATTGCCGAACTAGGCTGTAATGCAACTAGTCAATATGCCCTCTACAGGACACGTGTAGAAGTTCAAGGAAGTATTCAATTACATACCACATCTCCTCAATCTTCTGAGGAAGTCTGAAGAAGGGTTTCGGCCCGAAACGTTGCATATCTCCTTCGCTCCTTAGATGCTGCTGCACCCGCTGAGTTTCTCCAGCCTTTTGTGTACCTCCTCAGGTTTGATTGCATCAGTGCGCTGGGACCAGGACAGATCTTCAGAGATATGCACATCCATGAATTTGTAGTTTTTGACGTTCTCCACCATTGTCCCATCGATAAAGACAGGTTTGTGGATCCTGGGACTTCCACTCCTAAAGTCAACAATCAGTTTGTGGTTTTACTGACATTGACAGCAAGGTTGTTGTTCAGGCACCATTCGGTCATTCGATCAATCTCCTTCCTATACTCTGACTCGTCATCATCTGCAACTCATCCGATAATGATGGTGTTGTTGGCAAATTTGAAAATGGAGTTGGAGCTGTGTCTGGCTGTGCAGTCATGGGTATAGAGTGAGTAGAGCAGGGGGCTGAGCACACAGGCTTGAGGTGCTCCTGTGCTGATGGTATCAAGTTGGAAATGTTGCTGCCAATTCGTACTGATTGTGTTCTGTTGCTGAGGAGGTTGAGTGTATTCTGTGCACTGTTCTGTGAATGCAGAACAGTGAGAATGGGACCAGGGGACACTGAATGACACAAAAGGTGATTCAGTGATTGGCCTGGCAGAGGGAGAACGGTGAATGCTTATTTATCACAGTTAATCTTTCTGGGAGAATTGTAAATAAAAGGAGATTAATGAGGATAAAGCAACACATTTGCTGGAAATTTGAAATAAAATTGGGCTTTGCTTGAACAGTGTAGAAGGGCAAAGAGTGAGACTAGGGGGTACACAAAAGGCTGGAGAAACTCAGCGGGTGCAGCAGCATCTAAGGAGCGAAGGAGATAGGCGAAGTTTCGGGTCGAGACCCTTCTTCAGAGTGAGACTAGATCTTTCAATTGCCTGTCAACTTTAATTTTCCACCCCGGTCCAACACTGATCTCTGTCCTTGGCATCTTACACAGTTCCAGATAAGCCCAATGCAATTCAAGGAACAGTCTTCCAGTCAGGCACATTAGAACCTCCATGACTTGAAATTGACTTCAATAACAATAGATAAGCAGCGACCCAAAACATCATACATCTGAGTCTGAAGAAGCGTCCCGACCCAAAATGCCACCTACCCATGTTCTCCAGAGATGCTGACTGACCTGTTGAGTTACTCCAGCATTTTTTTGTAAACCAGCATCTACAGTTCTTTGTTTCTATAGATAACAAGCCTTTTGAGTATTTTTCACTTTGGATAGTTGGTCAGCATCATTTTTTCTCATGGTGGGGGTATCAAAAATGAGAGAGCATAAGTTTTAGGTGAGAAGCAGGTGCTATAAGTGGATTTGAGGGGCAAGTTTTATTTATAAACAGTGATTGGTATCTGGAACTTGCTGCTAGAGGAAGAGGTGTAATCAAATGCAACCATTGTGTTTAAGAGACATCTAGATAGGCATTTAGGTAAGCAAGATGTAAAAGAAAATGTGTCTAATGTGGGGAAGTGGGATAATGTTGATGCGTGAAAAGATAGGTGGGTAAAAGGGCCCATTTCTTTGCTGTACAACTCCATGATTAAAACTGGACTGCTCTGGTCAAAGTTCATCCATCCGTAACTTGAAATTAGTTGTTCTCATTCCACAGATGCTGCCTGACCTGCTGCCCGGCCTGACCTCCAGCATTCTTTTGTTTCGTATTTCCAGCACCCACTGTGTTCTCCAACGAACAGTTCCAACCTCGTTTTCTTTTCCCCTCTCTGTTCTCATGCATCTCCTTCTGTTCACACCTTCTCCAGACAAAATAGCTGCTGTTACCAAGTCACTACCATCTTCTTTAAGCTGCCATAACTCTACTGCGTCAATCCATGTCTATCAGACTCCAAATCATCATTGACATTCCTTTTGTTCTGTCCATGCCCCCTGCATTGTATAATAGATTGATTTCTCACCAATCAACTTGCAATACTAGCCCTCTCTGTCTCTGCCTAGATGGTGCCTGATCTGCTGGGTATTTTTATGATTCAACCCTAATCAGTGCACTAATGTAGTTTACCAACTCTTGGACCATTGAGGCTAGAGATGTCTATTCACTACTTTTTAATCGATACAATTTAATAATTCAAATGAGTTTTTCAATGAGCTGTACAAACATGTACCAATTTACTTTCTAAATACCATTTCCTCGAGGTTTTTGATTTTTTTTTAGCAAGGGAAAATAAGCCGTTCTATGGAAATGAAAGAAGCTGCGAAAATGGTAGAAATCTGAAATAAAATGGAAAACGCTGGGAACACTCAGCAGGATACTCAGCGTCTGTTCAAACGAAAACAGTTAATGGGTCAGGTCTGGGGCAAACAATAACTATCTTTTCCACTGGTGGTGCCTGGCATGTTGGGTTTTTCCTTTTTACTTCAGTGAAGATCTGAAACGTTTGTGACTTGGGCAGGAGGCGGTCGGTTGAATGTGAGAAAAATTAGGGCCGAAGAAGGGGGTGGAGACTTTATATGTCATGCAGCCCAAACCATCACACAAACCAACCTCCCTCCCATTGACTCCATTTATACCTCACACTACCTCGGCAAGGCCACTAACATAATCAAGGAAGAGTCGCACCCTGGCCACTCCCTCTTCTCCCCTCTCTCACGGGCAAAAGGTACAGAAGTATTAAAACGCACACCTCCAGATTCAGGGTCAATTGTTATCAGGCAACTAAATCATCCTAGCAACAACTAGAGAGCAGTACTGAGCTACTATGTACCTAATTAGAGGCCCTTGGATAACCTTTGATTGGACTTTACTGGACTTTATCTTGCACCAAGTTATTTACATTATTTCCTTTATCATGTATCTGTCGATGGCCCAATTGTATTCATGTATTGCAGTGATTAGTGGGGTGTCGCAAGGCTCTGTGCTGGGACTCCAGTTATTTGCAATATATATTAACGATTTAGACAAAGGAATTAAATGTAACATCTCCAAGTTTGCGGATGACACAAAGCTGGGTGGCAGTATGAGCTGCGAGGAGGATGCTATGAGGTTGAACGGTGATTTGGATAGGTCGGGTGAGTGGGCAGATGCATGTCCGGTGCAGTATAAAGTGGATAAATGTGAGGTTGTCCCACTTTGGTGGCAAGAACAAGAAGGCAGATTATTATCTGAATGGTGTCAGATTAGGAAAAGGGGTGGTGCAACAAGACCTGGGTGTCCTTGCACATCAGTCACTGAAAGGAAGCATGTAGGTGCAGCAGACCGTGAATAAGTAAATGGCATGTGGGCCTTCATAGCGAGAGGATTTGAGAATAGCAATAAGGAGGTCCTACTGCAGTTGTACAGGGCCCTGGTGAGACCACACCTGGAGTATAATGTGCAGTTTTGGTCTCCTAGTTTGAGGAAGGACATTGTTGCTATTGAGGGAGTGCAGTGTAGGTTCACCAGGTTCATTCCCGGGATGGCAGAACTGACATATGATGAAAGAATGGATCGACTGAGCTTATGTTCACTGGAATTTAGAAGGATGAGAGGGGATCTTATAGAAACATATAAAATTCTTAAGGGATTGGACAGGCTACATGCAGGAAAAATGTTCCCGATGTTGGGGGAGTCCAGAACCAGGGGTCACAGTTTAAGAATAAGGGGTAGGCCATTTAGGACTGAGATGAGGAAAAGCATTTTTACACAGTGTGTTGTGAATCTGTGGAATTCTCTGCCGCAGAAGGGCGTGGAGAACACTGGATGTATTCACTAGAGAGTTGGATACAGCTCTTAGGGCTAATGGAATTATGGGATATGGGGAGAAAGCAGGAACGGGGTACTGATTCTGGCTGATCAGCCATGAATGGTGGTGCTGGCTCAAAGGGCCGAACGGCCTACTCCTGCACCTATTTTCTATGTTTCCGTTGACTGGTTAGCATGCAACAAAAGCCTTTCATGTGACAATAAACTAAACTCAAAATCATTGAAATAAGGTTTCTTGTGCAATTACCAGAAAGGGTTCCCAGTTCGCCTGGTTTCTAATGCTACAATTGGGCGCATTTAGCTTCCAAGTTGTTACAATTACTTACACTCTTGTATGCAAAGATGACCATGAATACAAAAATATCCACCTTAAGTGATTTATGATACATTTTGTTCAAATTTACACAAATCAATCAATTTACCAATTCAAAGATGTCCCTTGCTAGGGTAATAATTTATTCTAAAAAAGACACAAAGTGATGGAGTAACTCAACAGGTCAGGTAGCATCTCTGGAGAACATGGATAGGTGATGTTTTGGGTTGAGAACTTTCCTCAGACCCTTCTGATGAAGAATCCTGACCTGAAATGTCACCTTTCCATGTCCTCCAGAGATGCTGCCCGACCTGTTGAGTTAATCCAGCACTTTGTGTCTTTTTTTGTAAACCAGCATCTAATTGATTTTTATTTTTTCCTTTGTTACATTTCTAATATGTTTTGTAAAAGAGTGAACGCTTGCCTGTAAAGTACAATTAAAATAGTATCCATGTCAAGTATTGTCATTGCAATGCATTACCAGTGAATTTGAAGGCAATGCCCAATAAACCTGGTTAGGATGGATGATGGTATCGCAAATACCTTCAGCAGCTGCATCATCTACTGCATGCACACCCACTTGTTTATCCGCCACTGACAACCATCTGTCCTGACTCTTTAACAGGATGAAGTGGGTAACAAAGTAACTGCAAATATTCCTCAGGCTGAATGCTAATTACTGTAATGACTGTAGATCAGTCTCTTTAAATTAGCAGTTATACATTTTTATGTTTGTATGGGATAAACCTTGTTTGAGATTCCTTTGGATACAGCATGGACGATTTAGCAATAAAGCTTTTCTACCATTATCTCTGCACCTGCATAATAGGAGGGCATCAGTAAATAAGGATAAGGATCTTGATATTTAAATGTTTTGTTACTGAGCAACTGTATATCTGTCTCGAGAAACAGTTATCTCTATTTCTAAACTAGCAGGGATAAATTGGTAGTTTGTGTTGTCAAGGTAACGGGTACAAACGTTTGTGATCTTAGTATCTCTTAACCTTAGCACATTCCTCTCCCAGCTGACTTTTTGGGCATGGAATAAGAAATGATGTGCATTGGAGGGGTGACAATAGAGTGCAGGCATGAGATTTCTCCGTGGATCCGCAGATTTCCGTGGATTTTGAAATTCGGGAAGGCATCGCCGCCGCCGCGAGGCTTTGCCACTGAGGCCCCATCGTCGCATGGCTTCACCGCTGCCGCTGCCTCACCGCTGTGACGCCCCACTTCATGCCTCCGTGGTGCCGACTCTGGCTCCAGTCACGGGCACCGTTGGCTGCTTCGTCCGACCCGGGCGTCAACTCGCGAGGCCTCGGCAGGGGTTCTAAGTGGCGATCCAGGAGACATCGAGACCGCGGGGCCTCGATAAAGGCCTCTGGCCACGTTCCCAGTCCACAGCCGCGGCCCTTCCGGATGCCTTCTGGCCGCGCGGGCCGTCAGGAGCCTTCTGGCTGCGCAATACAATGCATTTCCAACTTGGACTCACTATTGAGTCATTACTTAATAATCACTGGCTTTGCAAAATCTGGCATCAGAAAATGTCCAGCAATCAAAAGAAGATAAAAGATTATTCGCTTATTTTTCTTTTTTAAGATAATTTGACCATAGATTAAAAAAAAAGAAGTTTTTATTTTAAATTTTGGGGACTGTTATTTTCACATAATGTCTTAAATTCCAGGTTGAGATGTTAATATTTTGTCCACTGTAATTAATTTGACTGAGTAGCTATGTAGTACAATATGATCACTTTTGAAGTAGTTGGATCATCATTCTCGTGTAATATAAAATACTTTCAATATGACTTGAGTGTAAACAAGCAAGGAGTTGGTGTCATTTTAAGGTATGATTATCACAAATTTTCTGTGTAAATTAAGAAGTGACAAGCAAGTAAAATGTGTTATTTTAAGGTACAAAAAAAAATATGACAGTATAAATTAAGGGTAAACAGGCAAGAAAACAATTTCAAGGTACAATTATCAAAAAAATTCTGCATAAAGGAGGCACTGCCCCCTTTTACCCCGCCACCTTGGAACCCTACCAGGGGGCATTCTGGACCCCATCTATCTTCTCCTTTTTTCATTTTTTTCCTGTCTCATGCCTGAGAATGAGGTGGGTGTGGGGGGGGGGGGGGGGGGGCATAAAAGGTTTGTATTTGTGAAGGAAGGAACTGCAGATGCTGGTTTAAACCAAAGATAGACACAAAAAGCTGGAGTATCTCAGCGGGTCAGGCAGCATCTCTGGAGAGAAGGGTGTTTCGGGTCGAGACCCTTCTTCCGACTGAAGAATACAAAGATCACTAACGTTCAGACTGAAGAAGGGTCCGACCCGAAGCGTCACCCATTCCTGCTCTCCAGAGATACTGCCTGTCCCACTGAGTTACTCCAGCTTTTTGTGTCGATTAAAGATTTGTATTTATTTTTTGTTGGTCACAACCTCAAGATATCAAAAAGATTTACAGCTGATTGAGCACTTTTGAACGGTCATTATTTTTATAACATCGGAAAATTGGCAGTCGATTTATAAACAACGAATTACAATTGGAATGCTGAGTCGAAAATATTTTTAAAGTTATTTTCCATGAGTAGATGGGACGGCATGGAACAAGTTCTTGACCTGATGGCCAAAAAGGGCTGTGTGATGCAACAGTTGATATGATGGAAATCTGGAGTGATCTTTCACAAGTGGTTGATAGTCTTGTCTGCAAATCCAGCAGATAAATATTGTTTCTCTAACTTCAAGTAACCTCTGCATTCTTTCCCTCTCCTCCCTCCCTCACCCTAGTCAGTCGTTCCACTGTTTGCAACCCTGTATCTCTACGTCTGAAGAAGGGTCTCGACCTGAAACGTCACCTGTTTCCTTCGCTCCATAGATGCTGCCTCACCCGCAGAGTTTCTCCAGCATCTACCCATAATATAATTTAGTGCACTTTCAAATGCAATTGATTTCTCAATATTTGCAGTTTTGAAAAGTTAGCCTTCCTGGTGTCCTTGTGTTTCTAGGCTTGCAGTTGTAATATGTCCATACAAGCACGAGCTGCTGTGTAGCATATTTGATAAAGTTAATTGGGTGTAATATTTAATTTCATTCTAAAGGGCCTTTCCCACTATGGCGACCTTATTGGTGAGTTTAGGAGACTGTCATGGTCTTGTTGAATCGCCGAAAAGTTGGCATCCTTCGACTATGTAGAAGACCTCCTAGGACTATGTAGAAGACCTCCTACGACTATGTAGAAGACCTCCTACGACCTCCTTCAACTATGTAGAAGACTAGTTCAAACTATCTACGACCTAATTGCTGATGCTCTCGGGAAAATTGGACACCCAATAGTGGAGACTGAAGGGCCTGTCCCACTGTGGCGACCTAATTTGCAAGTTTAGAAGAGTTTGCGCTCACCACAAACTCGCAGCATGGTCGACACGTGGTCCTAGGAGGTCACTGTCGCTGTCCCACTGCGGGGACCTAATCCGCGAGTTCTGGCGAGTTTGCCCTCAACATACTCGCAGTATGGTTGACACGAGGTCCTAGGAGGTCTTTGTAACTCCCCTTTATGCTCGAGAGTAGTCCCCGTGTACTCGAGGCCTCAGCTACGTCGCGATGTATTTTTCAACATGTTGAAAAATGCCTGCAGGTAAAAAAAGGTTGCCATGGAAAAAAATATACTTTTTTTTACTCGTAGGTTTAGTCAAAGTAGGTCATAGTAGGTCGGCATGTTAGTCGTAGGTAATCGAGGGTAGTCGAAGGTAATCAAAGATAGTCGAAGGTAATCGCAGATAGTCTTCATCATAGTCGAAGGGAGGTCGAAGGAGGTCGTCTTCACTCTCCACTATTCGGTGTCCAATTTCCCCGAAGCTAGTCGAAGCGAGTCTTCAACATGACATTTTTTCAAACTCTTCTAAACTAGCCAATTGGGTTGCCGCAGTGGGACAGCCCCTTAACTGTCCTTCATGCTCGAGAGAAATTTCCGCATACTCGGGGCCTCAGTTTGGTCGAGAATTTTTTTTTATTATGCTAATACATTTTCCGCGAGTAAAGATTGGTCGGCATGGTTCTTTTGTGCGGTGGTAGTGGGGTCGCCATGTAGTTATAGGTAGTCGAGGTAGCCGTAGGCAATCTCCTTTGCTGACCGGGCATTTTAATTCGCTCATTGGGAGAAATAAATGTAACTACGAGTTTTCACAACCAAGGAAAACCGACCGGTAGTGTTAAATGCCCGCTGAACTTTATTAAAAGTTGTCTGGCTTCTTAAAAGTTCTCTCCCCCCCCTTCACTCTCCCCCCCCTTCTATACCCCCCTTCTCTCCCCCCGCCTTCTCTCCCCCCCTTCTCTCCCCCTCTTCTCTCCCCTCCCCTTCTCTCCCCCCCCTTCTCCCTCCCCGTTCTCCCCCCTTCTCCCTCCCCCCCCGCTCATTCCCCCCCCCACTCCCCGTTCTTTTAAAGGACTTACTGTACACTGAGCCAGCCGTCTTTTACCTTCCTGTTCATCGCGGGTATCACCTTGGCTTTGCACTGTGTGAATTTCAGAGAGCGCCCCCGCTTTCCCTGGCCCCCGCCTTTGCGATGTGTATGTGTGTGTGTGTATGCTGACGGTCGATCCAGCTCGCAGTTTCATCGCTGACGGTCGATCCAGCTCGCGGTTTTTCAGGCGAGTGCCCCCGAGCTTCAAGGTCGAAGACAGTTGCTGGAAAGTCTTGTCAGTGGGACTGGCCCTTGAAGACGACCACCTTCAACTTCAGACGACTACACCGAAAACAAACTACGACAAGCTACGACTGACTACAGCTCAAATGATTACCTGAAAAAACGATGTAATGTTTACCATGTTTATTTCACTATAAAATGGCTTGCAGGGTTTGATCAAACTTGCATTTGATCAGAAAAAGCTGTGAACGAACATTGAGTGAATGCGGTGTTAGCCGATTCCAACAAGTCACCCATTCCTTCTCTCCAGAGATGCTGCCCGACCCGTTGAGTTCCTCCAGCATTTTGTGTCTACCAACAAGTTATTTCATTAGCCAGAAGTTCACAAAAAGACCGATGCTTCCAACATCCATAAATTAAGCTTAACATACACACTATTTCAAGCAGTGTATTTGCACCTTAAATCTATTAAATATTATTTGTACTAGATCGCAAAATACCAACACGGACTCAAGTTCAAGACCTTTAAACATAAAATGAAAAACAAAACGTGGAAACGAAATGCAGTTTTCAAAAATGTTCCGAGACTTTCTGATTTGCTTCCGTGGGACAAATCGAATAATTGTTTGCTCCATCGAGAGTTCCAACTAAAATAACTATTTTAGTGACAAACATGGTATTTTTAACTAATTATCTGGTGATTGTTTGAACTGTACCTGGGTACGGAGAGAGTTTGCTCCAAGTTGCAGGAATTTGGCAAATGCTAGGCAGAGTCTGTGTGTACAGCGTGTAGTCAGGGGGACAGTAACACGGGTCGTTTCACGTGGCTACACCGCTACCTGTAAACATCAACCCAGGCCGATCTTATACCTGGACAAGGTGTTGCCCGCCCAGGCCAGCCGTTACTATCCAGGATGCGGTATCAGGTTGTTTCAAACCACAAAGGTTGGCACGGCAAGCAGGATGCTCCCCCGCCTCTTCCCCGAGTTGGTGCTCAGCTTGAACAACACACGTTTGAGGCAGTCAGCTGTGGCTTCTTGCTTAGAAATGGTGTCAAAGATTATGGGGAGAAGGCAGGAGAATGTGATTGAGGGGGAGGGGGAAAAAATAGATCAGCTATGATCGAATGGCAGGCCGACTCGATGGGGCGAATGGTCCAATTCTGATCCTGTTCCACGTTTTATGGGTCCAATTTGTGTGCCATTCAGCCCACTTTTCCAAATGGCCCAAATCTCTCTGAGACTTTGTAGTATCATCTGATTCAAATGCTTGAACAAACCACCGGGGCTGTGATCCAATTTATTGCCTTTGGAAATAGGAAATTAAACTGAGACTTCAAGGCATATTGGTCCTTAATTCATCATTAAAATGACACACCATTTTTGTTTGCCTTGCTGCGAACAAATGGCGTTTCCTTCATTATTATACGACAATAACCACCTAGCACCTCATTATCTCTCATTTTTCGAAACTCCAATTTCCTTTGGAACCTAACAGGGACATAAAGATTCTGTACTCTTACAATTTCCCCTTTAAATGTCCTCCAAATACACGCCTTTGTTGTTCTTCATTTGCTGCTCGTTAATGCAGTGACTGACATTTCCCCGCTAATATACAGCTTGGTCATTATATTGGCGATAGACTGGTGATTACGTGGAATAAAATATCGAATATTGACTTACTAAATTGATTAGATAGAAAATGAACGGACAAAATGAATAGGTGGGCATAAAATGGATATGCAGCACCATTAAAGCGCAAAAGATGTTACATAGATTGCATTCTTATTTATGGCAGTTATTGCAATTGCATTGGAACAGCAACTACAATTTAAAATACTTTGAAGATAAACACAAAATGCTGGAGTAACTCAGTGGGTGAGGCATCATCTCTGGAGAAAAATAATAGGTGACGGTTCAGATTGAGACCCATCGTCTTTAAAGTGACACAAAAGGCGCAAAATAAGCCATCTTTCAGTTCTGGTCTCTTGTACATCCTGATTTTAATTACCATGGGATTTCATCTGCCAAGTCCCTGCACTCCTGAAGTTCATCCCTAATTCTCTTCAACTTTCACTTGAAGAACTCTCCTAAAAGGTGTTTGACACAGCTTTTGGCCATCGGGCCAAATGAGTCCTTGTATTGGCTTGGTATCAAATTTGATTTGGCAAGTGTTCCCTCACGTTCGCTAGGATATTCAGTCTGTTAAACTCTCCATGCCAATGCAACTTTGACCTTTTAGGCTTAAAGCCATTTTAAAACTCTTTAGACATTTAAAAAAAGCCTAACAATGACGTGAAGGTTTGGTGTTCATTATTTCCGCTTTACCCTGAAACACCAAAGCTAATCTACAACTCTTAAGTATCGATAATACTTTTACGAAAGTATTTTCACTCCGCACTTGCAAATTAGTTCGGCATTTAATTAAAAAAAATCTTTACAAACCTAATACTATCTACGACTATCTTGACTACCTACGATTACCTACGATAACCTACGATAACATGCCGACCTACTACGACCTACTTCGATTAAACCTACGACTAAAAAAGTCGCGATTTTTTCCATGCATGTTAAAAATGTTTCCGCAACCAAACTGAGGCTGCGAGTAGTAACCACTATGTGGGAACTCCTCTCGACCATGAAGGAGACTTACCAGAGACTACCTACGACCATGTGTCGACCATGATGCGAGCTTGTGGCGAGCACAGAGTCTCCTAAACTCGCCAATAAGGTCACCCTAGTGGGACAGGCCATTTACTTTCTTTAATATTGTAACAGATCTGTTAATTTGTAGCTACAAGAATGGGCTATTGTGCGACTAGCTGAAGTTTGGAGAAGCAGTTTGTGTTTCCATGATTTATTTAGAGCATGGTGATGTTTTAATATAAATCATAGGCTTTCATGTGGTTGGAAAGGAATTTTCAAATTTATTCAAACTGTTTCAAATTACATGCTGGATGAACAACAATGCTGTATGTAATCCGTCTGATTATTTGTGGCTGCAACATTTCAGAGATCAGTATAAGAACCACTTAACTATGTCTCTCGAAAGCACAAAATGTATTACAAACTGAACCAAATCTGATGAAGACATTTCCTACAATTTGCCAAATTATTTGTATTCTTTACAATTCGGTCCTCTTAAAATACTGAAATGTGTCCAGCAATGTTCTGGAATTTGTGGAATAATAACATAATTTTAAACAAAAGATTAATAGGCAAATAAGAAAGCAAAAGCATTTTCCTTGCCAAAGTGAGCCCTTTTTTGCCATTTAGTTCACGTGGCAATCATCACGATTAACTGGATGGTAAATAAAAGATATAAATACCCCGAAGAAAGAAAGGGACCCATTTTGAAAGAAGCAAGCATTTAATTTTGTGTAGGAAGGAACTGCAGATGCTGGTTTAAACCGGTTTGACAAAAAAAGCTGAACTCAGCAGGTCAGACAGCATCTCCAGGACATACAGCATTCAACTGTTTTTGATTTGAGAATCATGGGAAAACGATGCAATTTTGTTTTGAGGGAATAGAGGTTATGAACGTACTGCCCGGAGTCTTTCGTTTAGTTTAATTTTGAGATACAGTGTGGAAACCATGCTGACCAGCAACCGCCCCGCACTCTAACACCATCCTTCACACGCACAAGGAAAACTTTACAATTTAGAAACTTACAAACCTGCACATCTTTGGAGTGTGGGAGGAGACCGATGCACCCGGAGAAAACCCACGCAGATCAGAGGGAGAACGTACAGACAGCACCCGCGGGTCAGGATCGAACCCGGGTCTCTGGCGCTGTAAGGCAGCAACTCTACCGCTGTGTCACCATACTGTGGTGAAGTCAGATACGATACTGGCATTTAAGAGGTTTTTAGATAGGCACATAGATATGGATTACTCCAATCCCTGCATATCCATTCAGGCAGAGATCAGTTTAATCATGTCTGGCGCGTTCATTGTTGGCCAATGGGCTATCTCCTGTGTTGTACTGTTCTATGTTGTAAGTTATATGTACTATGAGAATTGGACGTTCCTGCATGCTCTTTGTTTAATCAGACAGTCTGTTGGCTACTCACAATAAATGTTCACTCTTAAGGGGCTGTCCCACTGCGGCAACCTAATCTGCGAGTTTGGAAGAGTTTGCCCTCGACTCAAACTCGCCACGCGGGCCTAGGAAGTCCTATGAGGTCACTGGAAAATTCCTTCATGCTCAAGGGAAGTTCCCACACACTCGCGGCCTCAGTTTGGTCGATGAAAATTTTTCAGCATTTGAAAAATTTTCCAAAAGTAAAAATTGGTCGGCATGGTTCTTTTGAACTCGTAGTGCAGTGGAGTAGGGTAGCTATGTAGTTATAAGCAGTCGAGGGCAGCCTTAGGCAATGTCCTTCTCTGACCAGGCATTTCAATTGGCTCATTGGAGTTTTCAGGACCAAGGGAAACCGACCGGTAATGTAAAATGCCCGCTAAACTATATTATAAGTTGTTTGGCTTCTTAAAAGTGTCTCCAATCCTTCTCCCCGCACCCCCCCCACCCACCTTCCCTCGCCTTCCCTCCTCTTCTCCCCCTTCTCTCCCCCCTTCTCTCCCCTCCCTCCCCTTCTCTCCCCTTCTCTCACCCCCCCCCCCCCCCTTGCACTCTCTAAAGGACTTACCATATACTGTTCAGCCATCATTTACCTTCCTGTTCATCGTGGGTGTGAATTTCAGACAGTGCTCCCCCGCTTTCCCTGGTTCCCGCCCTTGCGATGTGTGTGTGCGCGGTCGGTCAATCCAGCTCGCGGTTTCACCGCTGACGGTCGATCCAGCTCGAGGTTTTTCAGGCGAGTGCCCTCGACCTTGAAGGCCGAAGACAGTCGCTGAAAGGTCGCATCAGTGGGACAGGCCCTTTATAGTAATCCAGGGTGATGATCAGTCAGCACACATGTCAAATGAAGAAAAAAAGAATAAAACTGAAGGTTTAATGGAAAACCTTTTTCTAATGTATGATAACTACATCAACTGCTATGAAGTGATTTGAATTTAAACATTTGACATCAATATTTTTGAACATGTATCATTATTCAATTGAATGATGAAGATTTCTGATGATCTTGACATTTTGTGCCTTATTGCTAAGTATCCTTTTCTTGCCTTTTAGCTCTTTCTGTTTCAGCTGCTGCGGGGTCTCTCCTACATTCATCAGCAATACATCTTGCACCGAGACTTAAAGCCTCAGAACCTGCTGATCAGTGATACTGGAGAACTGAAACTGGCAGATTTTGGTAAGTAATTACATTTTGCCAATGGGAGACAAATAAGATGACAGTTACTGTCAGATGATTAAATTAAAAAATAAATACATTGCTGTGTGCTTTGCTACGTGTACTGAAAGCAGAGTACTGTGTATAGTTCATATAATATAATCACAGGAACAAAAGAATAGTCCTTGCAAGGAAAGAGAAGCTATGTACCTAATGCTGCATATCAGGAACATAACATAAGAGGTTTCAAAAAATGTTGCGATTGTTTTCTATGGAAGAGTATTATAGCTGGATCTCCACTGATCCAGCTTGCAAAAGCTTGCAATTTACCTGCTTTTAGATTACGCTCTATCATAGTCATAGATTAATATAGTGTGGAAACATGGCCTTCGGCCCAACTCGCCCACACCGGCCAACAATGTCCCGGCTGCCCTAATCCCACTTGCCAGCGCTTGGTCCATAACCCTCCAAATCTGTCCTATCCATGTACCTGTCCAACTGTTTCTTAAACGATCGGATAGTCCGAGCCTCAACTACCTCCTCTGGCAGCTTGTTCCATACATCCACCACCCTCTGTGTGAAAAAGTTACCTCTCGGATTCCTATTAAATCTTTTCCTCTTCACCTTCAACCAAGGCTCCCGCAATTTCCATTCTAGTATCCTGCAATGTCCTCGGATATATCTGATCAGGACCCGGAGATTTGTCTACCTTCAAACATGACAGTACCTTTAGTAATTCCTCAATGGTAACCCTGACTGCTCTCATGAGACTTCCAGTAACTGGTCCAAGTTCCTCCGACCTACGGTCTTTCTCCTCGGTAAATACCAGGGACGTGTGGGTCAGGGGAGGCAGAGCCTCACCTGTCATACTCCCAATGAAACTAGCTCTTAAGAAAGGTAAAGAAAAATAATAATAAAATAAAATAAATGTAAAGATTTTTCCACTGATCTGTGTTATAAATGTCATTTCTATATGAATCTAATCATTTTTTGTAGTCAAAATCGCCAAATACAGGGAGAGATGAGGTGAGGAAGCGACGAGCTGAGCCTCCCCTCTGATTGCACAACCCCTCATAAACTTAATGGAGCGCGGACAATAAGCGTGTGCCTGTTACTATCTCTATGTATGTCACCAATGTAATGTTTGTAGATCCCTTCATTACATGTCATTACCTTCCATAGTCCAGGTAGCTTATTTCACATATAAATATATTAAATTTAGGCTCGCTGGTCTTTTCATAAAACTGCAATAAAAAAGCACCAGGGGAGGCAGCGATCACGTCTGCCTCACAAGGGGACGTGTCTTGAGCCCAGTGGATGAAGAGCGAGCGTCTTGACGCTGCCTCGCTCTCCCTCCACGTTAGCTAGCGTCAGCAGCGGTGGCGCAGACTGGTAGGTTGATTCGTTGATTTGTAGCGGCCGATTCGGAGGCTCTGGGCCGCTGAGGGCTCCCAATTGGGCCCCACGCTGGAGTAATGTACTCTCGGCTCGGGACCCCGGCATCCACTCCCGCCGCCGGCCCTCTCCCTCCCTTCTCCCCTTCCCTTCCCTCCCTCCCTCCCTCCTCTTCTTCCCTCCACTCCTTCCCTCCCTCCTTCTTCTCTCTCTTTTCCCTTCTCTCCTTCCCTCCTTTCTCTCCTTCCCTCCCTCCCTTCTTTCTCTACTTCCCTCCCTCCCTTCTCTCCTTCCTCTCTTCTCTCCCTCCCTCCCTTCTCTCCTTTCCTCCCAGACACATCACGCACAGACAACTAACACACACACAACTAAGTTAGGATGGGGTAGAAGCCAGTGCCTCCCCAGCCATTGACCTCACCGCACGTCACTGGTAAAAACAGACGAGAAATACTTATTGAGGACCTTGCCCATCTCCTGTGGCTCCACACAGAGGTGACCGCTTTTATTCCTGAGAGGAACCACACTCTCTCTAGTTACCCTTTTCCCCCTAATGTATTTATAAAATCTTTTGGGATTGTCCTTAATGCTACTCACCAGGCCTGGCCCCCTTTTGCCCTTCTGATCTTCTTTTTTAGTTTACTCCTTAGTACATAGAAACATAGAAATTAGGTGCAGGAGCAGGCCATTCGGCCCTTCAAGCCTGCACCGCCATTCAATATGATCATGGCTGATCATCCAACTCAGTATCCTGTACCTGCCTTCTCTCCTTACCCCCTGATCCCTTCAGCCACAAGGGCCACATCCAACTCCCTCTTAAATATGGCCAACGAACTGGCCTCAATTACCTTCTGTGGCAGAGAATTCCACAGATTCACCACTCTCTGTGTGAAAAACAATTTTCTCATCTCGGTCCTAAAAGACTTCCCCCTTATCCTTAAAAACATAAATTTAACATTTATAATGTACCCGAAACTCCTCCAGGGATGCACTTGATCTCAGCTGTCTATACCTGTCCCATGCGTCCTTTTTATGCTTAACCAATGCCTCTATATCCCTCGTCAGCCAAGCTTCCTTACATTTGCCTGCTTCACATTTCACTCTAACGGGGATGTATGTACACATCCATTTCTTCAGAACACTTTTATAAACATCTCACTTGGCCAATGTTCCTTTCCCCTCAAATAACCTGCACCAGTCAACTTGAGTGAGACCTTCTCTCATCCCCTCAAAGTTGGCCTTACCCCAGTTGAGCATTTTAACACGTGGACCCTCTCCGTCCCGATCCATAACTATCTTAAACCTAATCGAACTGTGGTCACTGGTCCCAAAAGGTTCCTCCACACACACTTCATTAACTTGCCCTTCCCAATTTCGCAATACTAGATCCAGCATTGCCCTCTCACGTGTGGGGGCCTCCACATACTGCTTAAGAAAACTTTCCTGAACACTGTTGAGGAATTGCATCCCATCTAAACCCTTCACTCTATGATTTTCCCAGTCTATATTGGGAAAGTTAAAATCCCCTACTACAACAACCTTATTTGACCTGCAGCTGTCTGCAATCTCCTGGCACATTTCCTCTTCTTATTCCCGTTGACTATTCGGGGGTCTGTAGTACACCCCCAACAAGGTGATCATCCCTTTCTTGTTCCTCAGCTCCACCCATATGGCTCACTAGACGAACCATCCGTAATGTCACCTATGAACACAGCCGTGACATCCTCCTTAACCAACCATGCAACCCCCCGTCCTCTTTTTCCCTCACACCTGTCTCTCTTGAAGCTCCTGTACCCCGGATCATTGAGCTGCCAGTCTTGCCTCTCCCTTAACCAGGTTTCAGTCATGGCTACAATGTCCCAGTCGCTCGTACCTATCCACGCCCCAAGCTCATCTGCCTTACCCGTCAAATCCCTTGCAATAAACTACGTGCTGTTTAAACCAACCCTCCTTCCTCGTTCTCCGTTTTTTTTGCCTATCCTGTCCCTTGACCTTTCCCACACCACCCTCCATATCAACTTCTAGCCTCTCCTGTGCCTCTGTCCTGCACGAGATCCCACCCCCCTGCCAATCTAGTTTAAACTGTCTTTTAGTGTGGTTTGTAATGCCCTTATCCCCAGGGGGGTTACCCCAATGCAGGATGTCACTGAGCACCTGGTCTCCACTGACTCCAGAAAGGTTACAGCAGCCTGGTTCCCTATCCTCTGAACTGGTTCTGCAGCCACTGAGATCAAATGTCTTTGACATTTAGAAATCCTATGGGCCACAGTGTCCCTTTTAGACTCAAAGCAGCTCAATGTTCTAAATGGCCTGTCCCAAAAAAGATTTTTGTGGCAGCTCTGTGGTCAGTTCACAACATAAGCAGGAGTGGTCGATCTTTATGTTGTTTATGAATTGAATTTGTATTCATCTCTTTTTGAGTTTCTTTTGTTTTACCAAGTAAGAGTTGAACATTTACTGAGAAAATCTTGGGAAATAATTGACAGTTTCAGTATTAATTCATTGTTTGAAGCTACCGTGATCATCGGCTGTGTTTACTGTGTGCGTGGTATGAAATTATGGTTTGCAGAACTACAATCTTTGTGATACTAATTGGTAAATTGCAGAGAGTGGGATAGGCATTTGATGACCTCGTAGAACTTTCTCTTCAGTTGACTGAGTAATAATTGAATTGTATTTGCCTTTGTGGATTATCACATTTGCGTTATGTTCTAAAGGTGTTGCAATATTTCAAAACAGTAATACACGATGCAATGTGTGGGAGAAAACCATCTCCATTTCCATCTCCCTGTCTGCCTGAAAATGTTATTTTCCACTATAAAAAGACACAAAATGCTGGAGAAACTCAGGGGGTCAGGTAGCATCTCTGGAGAGATGTGGGGGGTGAGAGGAGGGGCAATGGGCGGATACAGGTGAGAGGGGATGGGGGGGGGGGTGGTGTGGTAGGCAGATGGTTGGATAAAGGCTGCCTGAGGTGCTGAGTTACTCTACCAGTTTCTGTCTTTATTTGGAGTGTAGGGCAAGGGAGGTAGGAGTAAGGCACCTGGATGATGAGAGAAATTGAAGCTCTGGTCAGGAAAAGGAAGAAGGAGTGGGTCAGGTAAAGGCAGCTGAGATGACGTGTATCCCTGGAGGAGTTTAGAGTACTAAGAAACCAAATTGATCATCTAAATGTGGAAAGATAGATGATTCAGCACATTCATATTCAGACTACCCTCTGTGTGAAAAAGCTGACCATCAGTTTACTATTAAAACGGTCCCACGCATCCACCACCTGTGTAACAAGTCTTGCCCTGCATATCTCATTTAAACTTTGCCCCTCCCTCCTGAAAACTACACCCTCCTATCTTTGACATTTCCACTCTGGAAATAGGTTCTGACCATCTCGCCAATCCATGCTTCTAATAATTTTTTATACTTTCACGTTTCCCCTCAACCTTCAAGGCTCCAGCAAAAAAACAATCCCAAGTATGTCCAACCTCTTCTAACGAAAAGTTTTAATCAAGGCAACATTCTGGTAAACCTCTTCTGCACTCTCGCCAAAACCTCCACATCATTCCTCCAAACAGTGAATGTATGCTGTGTACTTCAGATAAGGATGATACGAATAAGAGACTGCTCAGGGAAGGCGATGCATATTAAATAACTGTGCTTTTTTTTAGCGTGCTATAAGAAATTACATCATTCGGAATTAATAACACGGAGTAATGTAAATTAATATTTGCTTTGAAATTTTCCGCCACAGATAAAAATCTAAACCAATATACTCAACAGGCTGGATTGTGTTGGCTACTTTTGGCAGTTCTGATTGAAACTGGCAGTGTTCATCCATTGAAACCACAATAGTATAGAGATTTTCTTGCCTTTGCTGTCAAGATGTGGAAGTTTACAATTTATTGTTGGATGTGGATGGTTGCATCTGTCAACCCATTCTGCCATTGGTCTTTATGTCCTGTGTCGCTAGAATTCCTTGCCCATGATCCATTATCCCTTTGATCTTAAGTAAAGAATTGAAGCAACAGGAAAATTTAAGCAGATTGCCTTTTTCTTTTGGTTTATATCGTTTTACGGGTATTTTTTTTACTTTGTGGTTAATTTTTACTTTTAAAACATTATTTTACAGTTTTTGAAGGTGTAACAGTGTATTAATTACAGCAGCGCAGTAGGTGTTGTTTACATGGACATTAGTAAGGCCTTTGACTAGGTCCCACACGGGGGATGGGTTTAATCCAGGGTGTTGGCAAATTTACCGTATTTCCCTGCAATGAAGACGCACCTGCTTCGAAGACACACCTGCTTCGAAGACACACCTGCGACGAAGACGCACCCCCATTTTGAGTTGCTAAATTTTGAAAAAAAGCTGGCGGGACAGAATTTCTCATGCTCAAAGAAAAAAATAAAATTAAAAATAAAGAAACTAACAATTCAATTTGCCCAAGACTTCCAGATCTCTTCCATTCTGAATGACTGAATGGGTGGGGGGTGGAGGGTGACGGCAGGTGGAGAGATGATGGGAAAAACGGGAGCACACCGGGACAAGTTGAATCAGTTGTGATCTTATTGAATGACAATACGAATAATAAGGGATCAATGGAGGTTACTCGCGCTGATGCAGGAGTAAGCTCCACCGCCCGCTGCCCTGTTATCCATCGCCCGCTGACCCACTCTGCTCTATGATCTTTGCTCTTGAGCTGGTCTCCTCACTGTCTGGTCTCCAAGCCAGGTCAAAAGTAGGGATAACGAGAGTTTCAAAACTAGTACCAACTGCTTTTGTGCATGTCTGTTGACTAGGCAGCAGCATTCTTATTCTCTCTGTTATTCTCACTTGACCTATAACCGCCACACAACTCCAAAGCATGTCCCCATGCAAATTTACATTGAAAGACACGGACCAGGCAGTGAATGCCAAGCAGTGTCACCCAGCGCAGCAAGTGAGGCCATGTCATGCTCCTGGCGGCAGTCGGAATTTAAGGATTTTCGGGAAGCGGCTGACATGAGCGAGGCCGGCGAGTGGCAGGAGAGAGGTATTCAGATGGAAAGCACTGCCAGAGGTGAGCGGGGAACTGAGGCCAGTTGCCATGATATCCGGATCCATGATGTCCGGATCCCAATGCTCAGCGCTTCGTGTTTCGGAGTTGGCTAATGTTATTGATTTGTAATTAGCCTGATTTGTAATTAGTTGACAAAGCCTTAATTTATTCATTTGGAATATCCAGGGGGATGGATAAATGTAATATTAAAATGACTTGCAAGGTGGCAGTCTGTCTGTCACAACTTACAGCCTCGATAATCCATTATTTCCTTGCAGGGCCCGGGACTAGCTGTAGTTCCCAGGTCGCCTGCCCAGGGACTGGCTGTAGCGCCCAGGTCGCCTGTCCCAGGACTGGCTGTAGTTCCCAGGTTGCCTGCGAGCCCCCGGGACCGATTGTAGCGCCCAGGCCACCTGCGAGCCCCGGGACTAGCTGCAGTTCTGCTGTCCGGTCCCGGCGGCTGCTCGCAGCCACCCGAGCTACTGAGTGAGTTGCTGGCATGATCCCCAACCTCCTCCTTTTCAACGCTCCAGCCCTCCCCGCAACTTTACCCCTAGCCGTGCTGACCAGAGCCAGACTCCCCTCACGCTGTGGAGGGAACTCCTCACCCCCCAGTAGTGCTGTCCTTTTACAGCCGCTGTACTGAGGCTTAGCCAAGTCAATCTTTCTTGGCTAATAATCTAACCTTAGGCCTCCAAGACACAGGTAAATTTTAGGGCCTTATTTTAGGATAAAAAATAGCGTCTTCATTGCCGGGAAATACGGTATTTTGGTAATAGGATGATGGTAGATGGGTGGTTTTACAACTAGATGCCCATGACTGGTGATCTTTCACAGATATAGATGCTGGACCGTTGGTGTTTATAATGTATGTGAATGATGGTGATGTGGTTGCAGGTTGTATGATCAGTAAGTTTGCCGATGACATGAAGATGTTGACAATGTGGAGGATAGTTTTAGGCTACAGATTGATATCTATGTGTTGTTGAAATGGGATGAGAAATGGCAGACGGAGATGAATACTGTTGAATGTGAGGTCATGCATTTTGCTAGTACTGAGGAGGCACGGGCAAACACTATGAATGGCAAAGTCTTGGAGAGTATCGAGGTGCAGAGGAACGTGGTATATAAGTCCAAGGGTGGCAGTGCAGGTAAATATTGGGGTTAAGAGGGCAATAGGGATACTGGCCTTCGTTAATCGAGGCACTGAATAAAAATCAGGGTTAAAATGCTCCAATCTTGCAAAAGCATTGTTCAGACCTGAGCTGGAGGGACTATGCACAGTACTGGTCACCACAGCATAGGAAAGATGCAATAGCTCTTGGTGGGGGGGGGTGCATGGTTTATTCACCAGTAATTTGCACCGGATTGAATGTTTTATTTATATGGGTAGATTAGAGAGAATGTTTTCCCAGGAGTGGAGGAGGTTAAGAGGGGACATGATTGAGATATATAAAGTAATAAGGGTAAAGATAGGGTAACGACAGCAAGAAATGTTTCCTCTTAGTCGCAATGAATAAAAACTCGAGAGATATCAGGGAGAATTTCCTTGCGTACCAAGAATACACTGTTGGCGAGAGGCATAGAAGCAGAGTTGCTAACAGCATTTGAGAGATGTCTGGATAAGCAGGAAATACCTTAGCATAGAAGGCTACAGGCCAAGTGCTGGAGGATGGAATTGATATTGATGGGTAACTTCTGTTTGATGTGGATGTGCTGGGCTGTATGTGCTGTTTACATGCTGAGGGACTCTCTATGACTCCATAATATTTGAACGATTTACTCCATTTTTGTTCAGTATTTGGGGCAGAACAGTGGTGTGATGAATAGAGCCTCAGCCTCAGGCAGCCAGAGACTTGGGTTTAACTCTGACCTCTGGTGCTGTTCATGTTCAAGTTTGCACATCCTCCCAGTGACTGCATGGATTTACAGCTGCACCAGAGATTCCTAGCACATCCCAAAGACATGGGTTGATAGGTTAATTGGCTGTTGTAAATTGATTACCTGTGAATGAGTGAGTGGAAAAATCTGTACGAAGTTAATGAGAATGTGGGCAGAACAAAAGTAGGATTAATATAGCATTAGTGTCATTGGGTGGTTGATGGTTGGCTTGATAGGGTGGGCCAAAGGATGTATTTCCAAGATACATGACTGATCCTGTAACTCTATGACTTTAAAGAAAATTACAACAATCAATTATAATTTTACAGCTGATTAAGCTGTGCCTTCAGCTTCTTTGTCAATTTGAAGTAATTTCAAGGGGATTCTCCATATTATTTTGCTTGAAACTCAGTTGTTGCACGGTAAAGTTGCTGCCTTGCAGCACCAGAGACCGGGGATTGATCCTGACTACTGACGCTGTCTGTACAGTGTTTGCACCGCAAGCGTTTTCCCCGGGTGCTCTGGTTTCCTCTCACACACCGATGATGTACAGGTTTGCAGGTTAATTGGGTTTGTTAAAGAATGTAAATTGGCCCGAGTATGTAGGATAGTGCTAGTGCGGATTGCTGGTCGGTTCGGACCTAATGAGCCAAAGGGTCTGTTTCCGCGTTATATCTCTAAACTAAACTAAAAACAAAGTTTCATGCTAGACATCGGGGCACCCCAGGGCAGCACCATGGAGGCTCTGCATTGAGAAAAGCTCAAGGAGGGCATGAGGGAACATGGGTGGTGATTTCTGGAGGGGGAATGGGAAAACTAGGCCAGCAAGGTCTATCCCGTTGCAGAAAAGATATTGTGTTCCTGCAATGGATTTTGCAGCAGTTAGCTTGTTAGGAAGTAAGAAAGAAACTCAAAACAATGTTTGACCTGTAAATATTTCACTAACCTCTCATGTATGCCTTTATCACATACAATGCTGGTGGCATATACTGTCGTCTGAGGTTTTGGTTTGGAGCAATAATTTATTTTCCCCCAAAAAGATGCAAAGTGCTGGAGTAACTCAGTCGATCAGGCAGCATTTCTGGAGAACGTGGATATGTGAAGAAGGCTACCGACCAGAAAATACACACACTAAAAATGTTTTTAAAGATTAAGAGACCTTTGCCAAGTATGTTTTGCAACATATGAGGAATTTAATTTGCCAAGTCTGTCGCACAAATAAAAAGCAATGGAGCGCACAAAACAAATTTTAACATAAACATCCATCACAATGACCCCTCCACATTTTTCACTGTGATGGAAGGCGAAAAAAGTTCAATCTCTTCCCTTTGCTCTCCCGCGGTCGGGGGCCTCGAGCCCTCCATTGACGGGATGATCTTGACTCCAGTAGCCAGTGGCGGGCCTTCCGAGTCGAGGCGATCAGCTCCTGCATCGGGGGGGGGGGGGGGGGGGGATGTCAGCTCCCCCATGCCGGATGATCGAACCCCGCGTCGAGGCTGGCTGAACGTTGAAGCTCCCGACACCCACGGCCTCTCCCGAGACTGCGAGTTTCCAATGTAAAGTCCGCAGGCCACGGTTGGAGTGATCCCAGGCAAGTGATCGACTCTGATGTAAGTCCACGACCCGTGGTGGGGCCCAATGTCAGTCCGAGGAGGCCTCCAGCTCCATCTATGGTAGGCCACAGAGCAACCGGAGAATGCAATCTGAAAATTAATCGCATCTCCGGCGAGGTAAGAAACTGAAAAAAAAGTTTCCCCCGACCCCTCCCCCCACCGAAAACAAACCGGAAAACATTTACACAAACGTTTAACACACACTAACAAATTTTTAAAAGACGAAAAATCTAACAGACTGTTGGCGGGGCTGCCAGTCGTGCAGTACCGCTGGTGGTATTTCACCACATAATTGTAGTCATACAGCACTAATGACAGAAGTGGGCATTGGAAGCACTGTGAATTATGTGAACATAGTCTCAGGAGTTGTAGGCTGGGATTAAAGTAAAAAGCAATCAATTGATATTTATTTTTTAATTTGAAAGTGGGTGTGAGTGTCTTTATGAAGAGTTGGCAATATTTTTTTTGTTTGCATCTGCTTAGTATGATTTTAAATGATATCAAAATACATAACCTGTGAGATTATTTGCACATTTTAAGATGATATCTTGTTTGCATCATTATAAACAAATTCAGAAATTCTGTAGATTTCAGATAATATTTATCTTGATCACTTTTCAGTAATTTTCCTTAATGCAATATATCCAGAAATGTATTTTAAACTGATGTGAAAGCCCAGCTCCATAACATCTACAAATTAAAATTATTCCAAATTTGAGGCAGATAAATATTTGCAGAGGGCATTGTTCATATATATGATAATATCTTCCAAAAGCAATAATAATACACACAAATTTGAATTGTATATTTCATTAGGCATATGACTAAATTCCATGTTCTTTATTATTAATGTTGTGATAAATAGAAGTATATTGTCCTCCGAGTGCTTAGAATGAAGTTATCTTGATGCAGTGCAATTATACCAAATAAGTAGTGCACTCAAATTTGGCCTCATTTGCAATCTCTACTATTTCCCTGTAGATTTGAGATTAATGGTTGCATGTTGTGTTTTATTGATACGGTTTAGTCATGGAATGCTGCCGAGAAGTTCAGCCATGTAGTTCTGTATATTTCAAAGCAGCTCAGTTGGAAAATACATACTCTGAAGCTTCTCCTTTCCAATTCTATCTAATATACTTGAGTTTGAACTGATTGTATCCATGTATGGTATATCTGATCTGTTTGGACAGCATGCAAAACAAAGCTTTTCACTAAGCCTCGGTACTTGTGACAACAATAAGCCCAAACCTGAAATGTCTTCTTTACCATTTCCAGGATATTTTAGGTATCTCTGGATAAGTATTGTGTATTTCAAAGCATGAATTGGTGCCAGCATACTAAATGTGATTTTCTTTTTACATCAAATGCTTATCTGATTATATTATTACCCATTTCCCCATACAAGTGTTGCTGTGAAAACTAATGCATGTTGTCCAAGGAATACCTGTCGTTGGGCATTCCTGGTTAACTAGGGTTTTAATACACAGTGCTAAGTTTGGACCCCACAAAGTTAAACCCTTATTCTGTCACATCATCATCAATTCCGCTCGTTACCAATCATTATCCCACCGCAGTGACCAATCTCATGCCCTGATTGCGATCTTCACTCCCCCACTTTTCAAATCACCAACCACCATTCTGACAATCATCAAAAACCCAACTCTTCTGTCTCAACCAGTTTCCAGTGGACAAGCCCTTCCCCAACCAGCTGTCTGTGATTTTACTGGCTGTTGTGCCAGCTAGTTCATATTGTAGCTGCTGGATCATCTTGAAGTGACACCTGACAATAGCAAGTATTGGACAAGGGAAGTGCTTGCTGCAGCAATTGCTGGATCTTTCTGGCATCCTATCCTTCTGCTAAATCATAGGCTTAGCCACTAACCACAAGTTCTGAATCATTAATTAATTTGAATTTTCACATGTTTTTTTTCTTTTTAATACTTAAGAAATACTTATAGAGAAATAACTATGCTTCCATGTTTGACATAAACTAATATATGTGCATTCTCTAAATATTAGTAATACTTATGCAATTACAGAATAAAACCTGAGATTATTAAGCAGTTATTTCAGTCTTGTGATTATGTTCCTACGTAGCAGTCCCTTCTCTTACTTTTCTAATATTACAAGGAAATTAAAGTTTATGAAGTTAACTATATCTAAGAAATACAGAACGGACACCAGTTCAGTCTGGTTTAGTTTAAACTAAACTAAATTAAACATGTGTCCATTCAGTATTATTTTGATATAGCAAACTTAGTAAACAATAATTTCCTTCAGATCCTGTATGTCAAATGTTTGCTTTTTGCAAGAAGTTGATGAACTGAGGAAAATGTACACCATGTGTTTTGTCCAAATGGCTATTGTGTTGGTATGCAGCGTGACCAAATTGATGTCAGTCTCGATCAACTGGATTGTTGCACATCCATTTTAACTTATGTCGAATGTAACACATTGAAGATTATTTGAGGCAGTCCATTGGAAATCAGAATGACTAGATTCGACCTTCACTTTGAGAACACCCTTGAATCATTTCAATCTATTCATCTGAAGGACTGTATTCAAAATAGACTGAACACTTTCTGTCGAGCAGAATAAAATCGTATCAGCAGTGAATGCAAGAGAATTTGAGATATAGAAGAGGTGAGCTGGTTGAGTTACCAGGAAAGACAGATGGGGCCAGTTGCCTATTATAGTACAGGCCTGGAGCATGTACCAGTAATCATGGATATAGATTAGATTGAATTGATCCATTTGAGGGACCATATATCAGAAAGAATCACAGTACTGGGCAATAAAGAGGGAACCAGGAGCCACTCTTGCTTTAAGGTGGATTGGCCCTGTCCAAACATTACTGTCAGATGGGCATGGCTGGTCCAAAGAAATCAATAGCTGACATACTGGTAAAGTTGAGTTATGGGCCACAGCTCCAAGGAAATAGTTAGGGACAAAGAGGGATTGATGCACAACATATTAGTGCCTCAAACACTGCAAGAAATTGTAGCCAAGGGTAGGATTGGAATGAATGCAGGCAGTTCTCTCTGCATGTTGACCAAAATACAGATAATGAAGCATTAGCACCATTGCATGTAGAACTTGCAGACTATTGAAAGAGAAATGTGAAACTTGGTTTAAAAGTAGAAATACATAATTAATGAAAGAACATCCTGATAGGATGTAAGCCAGTTGCCTGGCTGATGCAGGCAGAGATTGCAAATTAATAGGATTAAGAAAAGATTGAGCAATTATAGAACCAAGGGTGGTGTTGAATGGGAACCTATCCCCGAGGTGGGTCTTACTACATATTTAAATTGTTCAATAATGTGGAATGGTAATCACAATCATTCAAGTAATATAAAATGCAGTTGCAACATTAACCACCATATTTGTAGTAATTGGACAACACTAGTTATTGCCAATTACATTTTATGAAATAATTCATTGTGTTATTATTGAAGTGTGTGGTGCATACTGGGAATCAAAGAATATTAATCCTCTAAAATCTGAATTATTTTTTGCGCTATTTCCAATATATATATATATATATATATATATATATATATATATATATATATATATATAATCTTTTCTATTTTCTATTATATGTTGTACAATTTTACCTCTCCTGGGGTAAGGTGAGAAGGCAGAAACGGGGTACTGATTGTTGATGATCACAGTGAATGGCGGCGCTGGCTCGAAGGGCCGAATGGCCTACTGTACCTATTGTCTATTGACATCCTACATACGGTTTTTGTTTTGTACAATCCTGTTTTTAGTCTTCCTTCTTCCTCCCAGGATAGTCTGATAATTGTCACATTGAGCCATGTGGTCTACATATTTTTGATGGTAGCAGGAAAAGGATGTGTTACTTTGAACTGAAGGTTCATTAATTCAAACAAAGTTCACCTTGAATTTCATACAGTGGTTTGGATCTGTCAGAATGTAGGAAACAGTTTGAGCCTTCCAAATGGTTTACCACTATCAATATCTGTAAGTGATTAATACAATGTAATCTGCTATGCCGAGCTCCTAATTTTATGATAAACTGCATGGTTTGTAACAGGTACAACAATTATGTTAAACAAGGTCTGAAAGGAACACCTATATTTATATAACAGGTACATTATTTCATGACCTCTTGGTGAGGCCTGAAAATCTGCACTTCAGGGCTGTCACATCAATTTTCAACTGTTTCAATCTAATCTGAAGTATTTCACCATTATGCAGTAATCATCTAAAGAAGAAAGACCAGAATTTGCAAATCAAAGCAGCGAGCCGATAAAGCAATTTACCTACAAATCTATAGCGCTATATATCAAATTGGCGTGACTTTTTCAAAACAGGAACTATCTTCAGTGTTTTAAAACTCTTTTATTACCCTGTGCAATGATAGCATCTCAAATTTTGATTTTTTTGCTGTTAAATATTTCCGGTTGGAAGAAGCACAGATGGTATTTTGCATATTGTGTAAATTTAAAAAAAAATGGAACTGGAGTAATAATTCAGCCCATCAAGACTGCTCTGCCAAGTAATGAGATAATGGTTAGTTAGCTTGCATCCATGACACTGTCTTCACATTCTTTCACCCTCTTACTTGCCCTTAAAAATAGAGAGTTTAGCAAATGATAAGCAAGACTGTGAAAGATTTATAACTGCACTGAAACTTTAGTGAAAAGGCCAGGCAGATGGAAGATAGAATTAAATAGAGCAAAGTAAGGTCAGATCTTAAGGGAGAAAAAATCCCAATTCAAAGACAGTGAAGAATGAGGAAAAGCACTGAATTTGATATCTAAGTAGATGATTCACCAAAATGACAAGTCATGTTATAGAAAAGTATTCAAAAAGACCAAAATATGTTTTTGTTTTATAAACATAGGTATTGATTGCTGGAGCAAGGAAGTACGTTGTTTGTGAAAGCAATGGTTAAATTATGATTTGAGTTTCATAAACAATTTTGACCTTTCAATTATAACAAGGAATTAAGATCACCGAGAGAATTTGGCATGCACTCAGTTGATTGCCTTCATGAATGAAAAATTGTAGCAATGAAGAAGGAATTGAGCTATTGAGCAGGAAAGAAGCTTAAACAAAAGTATACAGTGATGATTATGTTATGAAGGGCAGAGGAAAAGATTCTCATCTGACAGAGATTCCTTAATTTGAACTTGCCAGTTAGAGTGGATGGGTGGAGATGGTGGTGGGAGAGAGTGAAGGGGGAGGGTTTTTAAAATGTTAGAGTTTAGAGAAACAGTGTGGAAATTGGCCCTTTGGTCCTCCGATACTGCACTGGCCAGCGATTCCTGCACATTAACAGTATACTACACAGAAGGGACAATTTACAATTATGCCAAGCCAATTAACCTACAAGCTTGTATGTCTTTGGAGTGTTGGAGGAAACGGTTCCCAGAGAAAACCTACTTGGGTCATGGGGAGAACGTACAGACTTTGTACAGACAGCACCTCAATGTCAGCAAGACAAAGTAGTGATTATCGATCTCAGGAAGCATGGTTAATTACATGCCCCAATCAGCATCAATGGTACTGATGGTACCGATTTAAGCAGTGGAGATGGTTGAGAGCTATGTTCAATATTACCAACGATCTGTTATGGACCAACCATATTGAATTGACAGCCAATAAGACAGACCAACGCCTCTGCTTCCTCAGAAACGGAGGAAATTCAGTAAGTCTCCAAAGACTCCTACAAACTTCTACAGATGCACCATAGAAAGCATACTTTCTGTTGGGCAACTGTCAGGTTGCATCTCAGCTTAATCTGACAACAGACTACAACAAATTACAGAGAGTTGTGGATGCATCCTAGTCCATCACACAAACCAGACTCCCCACCATTGACTCCATCTACACTTCACACTGCTATGGAAAAACAGCCAACATGATGGGAGACTTGTTCCACTTCAATTAATCCTTCTCCTCCCTGCTCCCATGAGGCAGGAGATGCAGAAACTTGAAAGCGCACTCCATCAGAACCAGTAACAGCTTCTTTTAGTTTAGTTTAGTTTAGAGATACAGGGTGGAAACAGGCCCTTCAGCCCACCGAGTCCGCACCGATCAGCGATCCCCGCACATTAACACTATTCTACACACACTGGGGAAAATATACACATACACCAAGCCAATTAACCTACATACCTGTACGTCTTTGGGGTGTGGGAGAAAACCAAAGATCTCAGAGAAAACCCACGCGGTCATGGGGAGAACGTTACAAACTCCGTACAGCCAGCACCCGTAGTCGGGAATGATCCTGGGTCTCAAGCGCTGTAATGCAGCAACTCTACCGCTGCACCACTGTGGCTGCCCTTCCCATCTCTTCCCATCTGTTATGATTCTGAATGGTCCATCCATAATCTAGGGCACCTTCTGATTCACCTGTACCCATTTCCAGACATTAGTCTTTGTCTCTGGAACTGTACCCATTGTACTTGAGTTTGGCTTGATTGCATCTGTGTTTAACGGGTAGCAAGCGAAACAAAGCTTTTCCAATGTACCTTGATACACATGACAATAATAAACATAGACCTAAACTCTAGCTTATTTAGTTGTTCCATTATTGTACTTTTTTACACCATAAACACCATAATTACACCACATTGACTGACACAGTGGCACAGCGTGGGTGACACAGTGGTAGAGTTGCTGCCGGACGGCGCCAGAGACCTGGTTTCGATCCTGACCACGGTGGTGTCTATACGGAGTTTGTACATTCTCCCTGTGACCGCATGGATTTTCTCCGGGTCCCCTGGCTTCCTCCCACACTCCAAAGACGTACAGGTTTGTAGCTTCATTGGCTTCTGTAAATTTTAATTGTCCTTAGAGTGAAGGATAGTGCTAGTGTATGGGGTGATCGCTACTCGGCGCAGACTCGGTTGGCCGAAGGGCCGACATCAGTGCTGCATCTCCAAAGTCTAAAGTCATAATCTTGCCCCTTCCTGCTGCTTTGCACCCATCATTGTATTTTTTGTATTTGTCAGAATTAGTGATATAATGTGCGTGATTGAAATTGTCTTTATAAATTTGTTAAGGTTTATTTTTTTTAGAAATATAGCATATCCACTTTCACAACTCATTCAAATGTTCCTTTCTGAAGATAGATTATTATCCGAGAAGACTTGCCTTGCCCTGATTATAGTGTAGTTATGTGACATTTTATCCTCAAGCAGCTCCTATTTATCTTAAATGTCATTTCCACTGATTATAGTCTTCTCATCATTTTGAAAAATTAAATGTCTCCCTTCCATTTTCTAATGTTAATAGCGAGTGATATGAAGCCCTGCTGAATTCTATCTTCCATGAATTCCCATATCTATCAAAGAAACAATGTTAAGAGAGACCTTGAAAATGATATGCCTTAGCCCGATTACAGCAGGAAGGCATGGAAGCTAAATATCAAGGAAGTATTCTTGGGGGGGAGGGGGGGGTGGGGGGGGGGGGGGGTGAACGGGAAGGTGAGAGACCTGTAAGCCAGGACAAATCTTTGATACTGGGTCCTACAACATGCTGAAATCTGGTGGGAAATTAATCTATGTTATGCCATACATGTTCATCCATAAATATTCAATTCTATCACAAAAGTGCCAAAAAAATACCTTACGATATAATATTGTGCTGTCAAAAAGGGATTTGATAAATCAAGGTGCACAGTGAATGACTGTAATAGTAAAGATAAATAGGAGGTTTTATTTTGCTGAGAACCAAGACTGGATATGCCTGTGATGATCAATGGACAGACTGACCAATTTGATAGTTTAATTGACTGGAAGAAATTATAGTTATGGCACAAATGAATAGCGCAGCTTGCAGCTTTTGTATATTGTTCTTGCACTTTTTTTAGTTCATGTGAACCCTTAAAACAATTTCTAATGTCAGCTAAAGATCTATCTTTTCAACAGATAAAGTGCATTCTCCTGCAGTGTCGTCATGGCAACAATTCATGAATCGGGGTGTGAAGTTACTGCACCTATTGTGCAGAATAATCACATTTTTTGCTCACCTGTGGCCAGGTGTTTTGTTTTGAGTAATAGCTTGTGCTCCACTCTGGGATGTTTGCTTAACTGTACGGACAAAAGGTGTGCGAGATAAAGTCAGCATCAGTATCTATTAATGTTAATACAATTTAAATGTATAAGACCTTACAGCCTGAATTCTCAGATGATTTAAATTAAGAGCACAAAGAGCCATGTTGGAGTCTGGAAATTCTCAAAGCAGGACTGCTATTACTGATTCATTTTTTGACCTTCAGATGCTTTTTGATGTTATATGTCAGCAAGATTTCATATTCTGCAGTTATTGATTATAGTTGTGTGTCCTGGCAATGAACTATTGCCCAAAGGTTACAGAAGTGACTTGCATTAAAAATCTGAAAGAGGAATTGAACACTTTAAGCCTGGTCTGTCACCTGGGTATGAATCATCTGCTCTGAAACTTGGAGAGTGAAAGATGGTGAATCCCTCTCAGAAAGCACTTTCTGCAAAATGGAAATGTTTTGATCCATCCTTTTCCAGGGTGGCACAGTGGCAGACTATTAGAGTTGCTCCCTTACAGTGCCAGAGAGCTGGGCTCGACCTTGACGATGGGTGTGGTCTGTACGGAGTTTCTACGTTCTCCCTATGACCGCGTGGTTTTCTCCAGGTGCTCCAGTTCCCACCCACATTCCAAAGACGTGCAGGTTTGCAGGTTAAATAGCTTCTGAAAATTGCCCCTAGCGTGTAGGAATCAAGACTGGGATAACATGGTACGAGTGTGTGGGTGATCGCTGATCGGCACAGGCTTGGCGGTCTGAAGGGTCTGTTTCCACATTGTATCTCCAAACTAAACTAAAACATCCCAATCAGACTGACACAGACTATGTATACGTGTGAAAATCACTATTTGCACTCTGAATTGGAAAGGTTTGGAAGTTTGGTGCAGATACTATCCTATGGTGAATGGATATTATTGTTTAGAATATTGTTTCGAGTTATGGGTGAGTAATTCAGAAAACATAATGAAAGTGCTCCATAGAATAAGAATTTGGATTTGGGGGTTTTCCAGAGAATATCAATAATAATTGGGAACGAAAAGCTACCTAATTGTTTGAAATTCATACCCTGCACGCTTATGTCATTTCGGAAGGAGACCTGCTCCAGACAAGCATGTCTTTTGCCCAGAGCAGTATACTTTTATACGTCGCCTATCTCCTTCGCTCCTTAGATGCTGCTGCACCCGGTGAGTTTCTCCAGCTTTTTGTGTACCCCAGTATACTTTTAGTTCAGTTTAGTTCAGAGATACAGTGCAGAAACAGGCCCTTCGGCCCATGGAGTCCCACTGGCTAGCGATCCCCTCACATGAGCACAAAAGCCGACACACACTAGGGACAATTTACATTTACACCAAGCATACAAACCTAAGCCAGTTAACTTACAAACCTGTACGTCTTTGGGGTGAGGGAGGAAACCGAACATCTCGGATGAAACCCACGCAGTCACGGGGAGAACGTACAAACTCCGTACAAGCAGCGCCCATAGTCGGGATCGAACCTGGGGAATCCGGCACTGCATGGCAGCAACTGCACCGCTGTGCCACAGTGCCGCCCATGATCTGTAACTACCCATTAAGGATATCTTAAGGAACTCCTGGACCCAGGAGTCAACAGTCCCTTCTACCCAGGAGTGTGGCAGAGAGTTGTGTGAGATCCCACCAGGGCCTTGCCAACTGGATTCAGAGCGCAAACAAGTTCAGTGCCGTAACAAGTTAATATGGGAGTGCGGCTGGGGAGAGAAATAAGGTGTCTGAGCAACAACTGATAGACTATATTCCAGAACAGTGATTTATCTCCAGTCTTTTTGTTTTCCCATTCTTCTAATAACAATACGATACGATATGATAGAACGTTATTTATCCCTGGAGGGAAATTGATCTGCCAACAGTCATAAAAACACAAAATATATGAAACATGATATTAAAGTGATGAATGGAAAGGATTGGGGATGTGCAAAGATTGGGGAGGGGAGTCAGTCTGTCTACCCCACGTCAGAAGGGGAAGGAGTTGTACAGTTTAATAGCCACAGGGAAGAAGGATCTCCCATGGCATTCTGTCCTGTGTCTTGGTGGAATCAGTCTGTTGATGCAGGTACTCCTCAGGTTGACTACTGTGTCATTGGAGGGGGTCAGATGGAGTGTCCAGGATGATCCGCAGTTTGAGGAGCATCCTACCCTCCAAGACCACCTCCCATGAATCCAACTCTGCACCCAGGACGGGGCCAGCCTTCCCGATGAGTTTGTTGATCCTATTGGCACCCGCGGCCTTCGCCCTGCTGCCCCAGCAAACGGCAACGAAGAAAATGGCACTGGCTACCACCGATTGGTAGAACATCTGCAGCATCTTACTGCAGACGTTGAAGGGGTGGAGCCTTCTAAAAAATACAGCCTGCTCTGTCCCTGCTTGTTCAGGGTCTCAGAGTTCCTGGACCAGTCCCGTTTACTGTCCAGGTATTTGTACTCCCTGGTAAACTGCACATCCAGCCCATTGTTGGAGACAGGGGATAGGGGTGTTCCTCTCCTCCTAAAGTCCACCACTAACTCTTTAATGGGGCTAATGAAGGACAGTGACCCTGTTTACTCTTCCTAGGACAATGATTAATTGGCATTGGTAATAATTGTTAAAATTGTAAATTGTCCCTAGTGTGTGTAGGATAGTGTTAGTGTGCAGGGATCGCTGGTCGATGTGGACTTGGTGGGCCGAAAGGCCTGTTTCCATGCTGTGTCTCTAAACTAAAAGTCTAAATGGATTGAGAGGATGTGACTACACCTCCAGGAAGAGGTTGCCTCCTCTCAAAGCAAAGCAAAGCAAAAAGTTAGTTAAGAGTAACTCAGCGGGTCCTTCCTGTACATTCCTTCCTACACATAATGTCCTTTTCAAATCTTTCACATTCAGGACATTTGGAAACTATTGCAACCTTAAATAAATAACATTAAAAATATTTTTTAAAGTAAAGGAAATTAAATAGAAAATTATGCGAAACACTGATCAGAGACAAAAGCAACTTACTTTTCCCTTTTCCCTCGTAACTCCTGGCCTAGAATCCTCGTTGAAAGCATTGGCATCTGCATAATAATTCCCCCAGGATAAAAAGTCCAATGAATTGCTCCTTGGTGGAGAATCGGCAGATGTGTTTGAGTCGGATTAACTTCACCTCTAATGGCTGAATGCCATATCATCCAGCACAATTCTACATAATATAAAGGACATATTTGTAGGTCTGCAAAATTATTATTATGGATCTAATTAATAGACAGTTAATTAGATATTTAATTAATTAATAGGCTAGCACAAAAACAAAGGATATAGTCAATATGTAAATATTTACAAACCTTCATGTCGCCTTCTAAAACTTCATAACATACAAGCGGTATATGTAATAGTAATGAAAGTTAAATATTTCTGAGCCTTGATGACATCAATTGCATTGTGCTTTATAAAATCAAGTTTGTGAATTGCACCTCTGTTATGAATGGACTTTCAGCTGAATTTTCACTATGCCTTTTTACTACAGTGGAATACAATAAACTATTTATTTGATACTACATCCTATTTTTGAGTTACTTTTTGCTGAACATTGTTGCAAATGTTCTCAGAACAATAATATAAGAGCTCTTCATTAATCAATTATTATGATTTCGTGGTTGAGAAACAATTGACAAGTATGAGCTTAGGTTTCAGTACCTGTACAATTTAAATGTAGCATTTTGGATGAACCCTTTTTCAGGGGTGGAGCTGGAAAACATTATTTCCATTTGGGACAGAACTGTCGTCAATGAGAATGCTTTATTAAACTTTTGGGAATATGCTCCAACCTCTTAATTCATGTTTAATTTGAGGCAATGTTTAATTAATTAAAATCCTCTAAGCATATTATAGGACTGCTATGATGGCTAAGCACTGATTAGTCCTGTTTCAGAAGAAATGCCTGGTTTTATATGTAAATGTTAAGAAAAGCAACTCTCTTTGTGAATAACGTTCACTTAGCTCAAATCTGATTTTTGATTTATTTTCAGGACTTGCCCGGGCCAAATCGGTACCCAGCCACACATACTCCAACGAGGTAGTTACCCTTTGGTATAGACCTCCAGATGTCCTCCTGGGCTCCACAGAGTATTCCACCTGCCTCGACATGTGGTAGGTACAGTGCCCTGCACAAGTGTGATCCCTTTACCTGCATTTCTTTCTGCTCTTTGGCTTGGTAGGTTAGCATTAAATTTGACATAATGTCATTGTATAGGCACACATGAAATGGCTCACAGAGATCATGTTTATTCATATGACCAAAACTTTTTTTTTTTTAACATATTACAGACAGATCAGAGAAGAGGATAATTATTCATTATTTCCATTATTATTTGTCTTAACGAGTGTTGATTATTCTAGTTGTTGTGATAGACATTGTCAAAAATGTACTGCTTTCAGCGGCTTTAGGAATTTTGTTTCACTCTTGAATGAGAATTTTCTATAACTGATTTTCTTAACAACTGTAGAAGTAGCAGTTTGGAAGATACTCATCTGAGGTGAACAGTGCATGTCTGAGAGGAGACGAGGGATTTCCTAGATACATGATGGATGTAGTGAGAGAATATTCAAGGCTGGGACACTGGTACATTTCACCAGCTGCTCAAAACTGCAATTAGTGACTGCAGGGAAATGGTGGGACACGACTAGAATATGGCTAGAGGTTATTTTTATACTTCAGTGAGCCCTTCAGAGAATTTAGACAGTAACTAAAGACTAATGTTCCTTAGCTAATGGTGTGTAGATCAATCAATTAGTCTGTAATATTTGCAGACAACTGGTTTTGAAATGAAAGTGGGTAAATAATTACAAGGGTACAGACATGTTACCAATTCCTCCTTTAATGCACTTAGTTATTCTTTAGCACTATTTCTGAGGATAACTGAATTGTGTGCTGTTAAGAACTTTATTACATCTGCTGCATTCTGCCCTAAATAGTAGGAAGTATGGATATGGGTGAAGTAGTGTCAAGTTCAAATGGCCAGATTGTGCCAAAGTTTAGTTTCAGTTTAGTTTATTGTCACGTGTACCAAGGTACAGTGAAATTCTTTTGTTGCGTGCGAACCTGCCAGCAGATAGACAATACATAATTACAATTGAGCCATTCGCAGTGTACAGATACATGATGAGGGAATAACGTTTTGTGCAAGGTAAAGCCAGTAAAGTCCGAACAAATATAGTCTGATTTTTTGCAGCTTGTGTAATGTAAAAAAAGATTAATGTATAAATATTGAATATTTGGCTTATGACCTGAAGGCTGCTTGGTTGCCATTTTCTGTTTAAAGGGCATCTGGTATTTCTTTCTGTTTTCTCAAATGTAAGAAAAAAAAATCATTCTCTTGCTGTGCAGCAGTGCTATGCATTTTACTTTGGAGTCACGTGAGTGACTACGTGAAGAAGCCCCGCCAGGCGCATGCGCGTCATTACGTCCGCGCATGTCGCACTGAACGGGCTGGAGGGCACAGCTCCACCAGCGGTAAGTAGGAACTTCTAAGGTAAGTGTTTTTATAACCTTTACCAAGAAGTATTTCCACTCTGTAAAGCTGGCTCGAGCAGTCAGTAGGAGTGGAGAGTTGGAGCTGTCACTTCGGAAAAGATCCGTCTTAGCGTGGGTCCAGGGATTCACGAATTTGATCGGGTCAGAAGATAAGCATGGCAACGCCGGTTCCGATGCCGGGTGCCGTTTTACCGGCAGCAGTTAAGATAGCGCGCTAATCTTCACCACTAGCTCCATTTACAAAAGGCAGACCAACTGGAATTTTGATTCAGAATGAGCCTGGTCCATCTGTTTATTTTCCAAGGGAACTAAGCAGACTGAGGCTGTTGCTAGCCATGAAAAGGCAAATATAAAGTCACTGACCTGGGTTCTCTGACGACAGTGGTGACTCTTCCCCTGATCGTACAATAATGTGGGGGAGGATGGGAACATGGAGCTGATGCTCCAACCTTTGATTACATAAGGGTCCAAGGGCCAGTGCTGTCCAAGAGGGCTCATACCAAGAACAACATATGGAGGGTTTCCATATATTGGGGTTCCTTCCAGCGCCTTGTTTAGGACTGGAGGATGCCTCCCTACAATATGATTTGGGAGAAGCAGGGCAGGATGCAGCTGACCCTGATGCTGGTGTCCCTGCTTATGTGCAAACACCAGCGCTCACAAGAGCCACGCTCCGGGTGTCTCGGAAATGGCACTGAGTTGCTATTCCGGAGGGGACTGGTGAGGCAATGGAACAATCCCTTGCCAGCAGTATCAATTATTTAGTACTCACCAGCTCCAGCAAGATATGATGCAAGTGACTGCAAACAAATATGAGACACCTGTTTAATGTGCATCTCTGAAAGTGCCCACGGTGATCCAGGCTCTGGGCACCCATGAGTCCTTCTTTGAGGGGACAGGAGGTTCGTTGTCAACACGTCCTCCAACTGGTGGCTGCAGCAATTACTGCATTTGGCACTATGGTCCAAGGGACAATCATTCCTCAAACTCACAACATATATGTTGGGTATTTTATGCAATGCATTTTTCAGGAAATAGCATCAGGGAATATCGCCATCAGGCCACCACTAAACCAAAAATTGCTGCTCTATGTAAGGCGACTAATGTACAAATGCCTGAATTCCTGTTTGGAACGGACCTTGTCATGAAATTTCGTGAAATTAATGATGAGGCCAAAACAATTGGCTTAATGTAGTCAAGCATTTCGAGGTCACCTATTCACAACCCTGGGTTAATACTGAAGATCAGATCCAGTTGCTGGGCTCAGCAGGGGGATGCCAGTGGGGCAACGAGGGTACCCACCGAGACAGACCGGCTACAACCCCAATATGAGCAGACAACAGATTTACAGGTCAACTGTAGAGGTACAGGGACTTTTGTTAATGATAAAGTTCTGGTGGCCAATCTCCTATTGGAGGTTGATTACAAATGTTTTCTAATGAATGGTGCTGTATAACGTATGATATGTTTATACTAAATTCTGTCTCACGTCTACCATTGAGTTTATCTCAGGGATAGATCCACCTCAACAGCACAAGTCTAATAAATGTGGGTGTTTTCTGCTCGAGAGCCTGAACAGGTAAACAAAGGTGATTGCTTTAGTCATCCTCCACAATTGTGTCTAATATTTCCTCAGATCTCAAAAAGATGGGTGTTGTAGAGTAATTCTCATCCTCAATCACTTAAATTCTTCAGTTCAGTTCTCTATAGGAATTTAAACTGGACACCTTTGTTACTGCTAAACAGCTGCTATCACAGGGCTGTTATGTGACAACTGTTGATTTGCAAGATGTGTATTATTCACTGCCAATTCATGCTCATTATCGCAGGTACTTGAAATTTAATTGGATGGGACAGCTGTGGCAATACAAAGCATTGACTCATGGATTAAGTTCAGCACCCAGGCTATTATTAAATTGTGAGGGCCATCATCACATTGTAATGGATTATTTAGTTGATATCTTAATTATCAGCAACACTAAAGAGTCAGCTGAAGAATTGGTTGCAGCAACCAAAAAAAAAAAAAAATGTGCTTAAGTCATTAGGGGTTGCTCCATCCAACTAAGTCCAAGTTACAGCCAACCCAAAATATTGAGTATTTGGGGTTTCTTATTAATTCCATTGCTATAACAGTAACAACCAAGGTTGTCGATGATGTTGATGTCTGTACTTGCCTCCCACAAAAACTTTATCCCTCCATCCGAGAAGTCGCTAAGGTCATTGGGAAATGGGTAGCAGGTTTTCCTGCAGTACATTTCGGGCCTTTGCATTATCAACATTTGCAGAGAGCATGAGAACAAGCACTAAAATTGAATGCAGGCCATTTTGATTGGGTTATGCAGTTACCAACCACAGCTCTCTCAGATTGTTAATGTTAATCAAGCTACAAATAACATTTTGGGTACTAGACCCTTCACTAATCTTCCAGACTGATATCAGCGCTCTCGGATGGGGGGGGGGGGGCTACGGACACCGAGTCTAGCTGTGGGGATAGCTGGCATGAACATGAAGGGTTGATTCGCCACACACACGGGATAAATTATTTCGCATTATTGGGGGCATTTTATGGGTAAAGGCATATTGCTCCTCAATGAAGGATTTACACGTTCAACTCCAGATTGATAACACCACAGCAGTGGCATATATTAATCATATGGGAGGAGCACGATCAGTAACAGTTTAAGGATAATGGGGAAGTCTTTTAGGACCGAGATGAGAAAATCGTTTTTCACACAGAGAGTGGTGAATCTGTGGAATTCTCTGCCACAGAAGGTAGTTGAGGCCAGGTCGTTGGCCATATTTAAGAGGGAGTTTGATGTGGCCCTTGTGGCTAAAGGGATCAGGGGGTATGGAGAGAAGGCAGGTACAGGAATCTGAGTTGGATGATCAGCCATGATCATATTGAATGGCGGTGCAGGCTCGAAGGGCTGAATGGCCTGCTCCTGCACCTAATTTCTATGTTTCTATGTTTCTATGTTTTAACTTGGCTACCGTCATGTGGCATTGGTGTATGTCAAGGCATATCTGCGTTTCAGCCATTTATTTACTACCTATAGACAATGTGGTGGCCGACCATAGGTCACGTACGTTTCATGCCAATATAGAATGGATGTTGAATTCTAAACTTTGTCACACAATTGTCACTCGATTTGGGTTGCCAGACATTGATCTGTTGCATCCAGATTACATCACCAGTTGCCTAAATATGTTTCATGGGAGCCAGATCCAGGTGCAGTTGCCATGGATGCAGTCTCGTTACAATGGGGGCACTAAAATTTTATGCAATTCCTCAATTTTTTCATCCCAAAATGCCTCACCACAATAGAGTGAGACTCCGCCACAGGTGTTTTGGTGGTCCCAGATTGGCCAACACAACCATGGTTCCCATTAGTGCTTCCAATGATGGTTCAGCCATTCATCATGATTCCCAGCTGCAGTAATTTGTTGGTGCATCCGGTTGCAGGAGAAAGTCACCCTTTACATGACCATATTAATTGTTGGTCTGCAGGTTCTGACCAGACAATTCCAAGGACTTGGATGGTCGAACAGGGCCATGGAGGTTCTCATTGCAGGCTGGCGAAATAGCACTCAAAAAACAATATATGGTTCACATAAAGAAATGGGAGATGTTTCTGTGTAAGTCCAATATGTCTTATCATAATGTAACCATATGTGATGTGTTGGAGTTCCTTGCTAAGTTGCATTTTGGTGAGCACCTGAGTTATAGTGCCATTACCAGTGCTCAGAGTGCGTTGTCCTCTTGTTTGGGGCAGTCTTCAGAACAACATCCTATCAAATCTCATCCGTTAGTATCCCGATTTATGAGGAATTTTTAATAAAAACCCTCCGAAACCTCGATATACAGAAATCTGGGATATCAGTCTTGTTCTCACACTGCTTCGGCAATGGGTTCCAATTACTTCATTATCTATGCAGAGATTAACTCTTACTGTGGTTATGCAAATGGCGCTGGTTTCAGCAGAATGTGTACAAACATTACAATTGTTACGAATACCTTGTATGCATTGTCTATCAATGACATTACCTTCTATGTTTATGATTTAATCAAACAAAGCAGGCCAGGTCTGGCTGGAACCAAGCTGACGTTTAAAGCCTATCCTGTTGACCAAATGTTATATGTAGTTAAACACTTAAGCCAATATATTAGGTAACAAGGAGTCTCAGAGGTTCTGAGACAGGACTGCTCATTAGTCACAAAAAGCCATATAAAAGAGTGTCAGCACAAACTATTTCTAGATGGTTGAAACAGGTTCTCAATTATGCTGGAGTCGACAATCATGTCTTTACCTCTCACTCCACCAGGGCGGCATCAATCTCCGCGGCGAAGGCTCAGGACGTGCCGCTAGACCAAATCCTCGAGGCCGCAGGATGGTCTCGAGAAGCAACGTTTTCTCAATTTTCTGACAAACATGTACAGACCGTGCCACGGGTTGGGCATGCTGTTTTGGGTTCCATTTAATTCATTTGCTTTGTTTTCTATCATTGTTTATAATTTCCCCTGAGGCAGAGGGGGTATTCCTGGATTTGTTATTATTAACAATAGTTATTGAATAATTCGAAGCAATGTTCAATATGTTATTTATTCCCTACTGTGTCAACCGAAGCAGATTGTCGAATGGTGTGCATCTACGGCATGAAAATACAGAGCTTTGAAATCTTCACGTAGTCACTCACGTGACTCCGAAGTAAAATAGTAAGATTAAACGAGAACTTACCAGTTCGAAGTTTGATCCTTATTTTATGAGGAGTGACGTTGAGGGATTACGTGCCCTCCCTCATAATCTAAGAGATCATCTGGTAGTTCTAGTCTTCTACGAGCCTTACTATGTTACTTCGGCTATTCGTTTTCTGTGTTTTCACGCCGCTGCTTTGAAGTATGACGCGCATGTGCCTGGCGGGGCTTTTTCACGTAATCCCTCATCGTCACTCCTCATAAAATAAGGATTAAACTTCGAACTGGTAAGTTCTCGTTTAATCTTACTATTACCCACTTCTTTTCAGAATATTTATGTTATTATTATAGTTGATTAACTATGCACATGAGATCCATCAGGCAGGTTGCTTCTGTGCTGAGATCTAGAATAGTTTACAGAAAAGTCCTATGCCATCTATTTGCTGCACTATTGTATCTTACACTGTTATTAACCCATTTCCTCACCTGAGTCCAGACATTAACTTGGAGACATAAGCAACTGCAGATATTGTCATCTGGGTCGAAAAAACAAACTTCTGGATGAAATTGGGGGTCAGACAGGATCAGTGGAGGCAGAGGCGTGGTCAATGTGTTGGGTCAAGGCTTGAAGCAGGATCTTGACTTGGAACGTAATTCATTCCTTTGCCTCCACAGAGGAGGTTTGACCCACTGAGTTCCTACAGCTGCTCATTATTTTCTCCAGACATTAACTTTCTTTGCATAATACAAAACAATACAGAAAAGTATAGATCCGGGATGAGTGACATATTCGCTCAACTGATTTAAGGAAGGGTAACTGCTGTTTTTTATCTTCGTGTAAATAGGTGTTACATAAATATGATCAGGTTTTTAATTTTCTTGCCTGCAATGCCACTTAATGCTGATATCCTAAATTTTCTCTTTCACTGCTCACATATTTACATTAGTTTTGGTTGAGGTCAGCGAATTAAATGTTAAAATCATAGCCATTCAATTCCTTTCACAGTGAACAAACAATTTGCTTTCTGTATCACATTCCTGGATCACCTGGAGTGCAGTTTTTCATCTTTTCTTTTTCGTTGCGTTTGAGGCAACAGAAGTCCGCAGCAGGGTGATGCCATCCGGTTCGACATCCGTAGGTGCCCGCCCTAAAAAGGGCGCATGCTTCGGGTTGGCGCCAAGCTACGGCGCTGCTGCTGTCTCCGTTTGTTGTCGTTCGCCTGACTGAAGTCAGTTGACAGGGCTCACCACGGGGAGGTCGACAACATGAGGTGCAGTTTTTCATCTTTTCTTTTGGGTTGAAAATGGTCAATTATACCACAAACTGATATCAACACAGATTAATTGCCAGACTTATTAAATGAATTAGGAAATACTGATTGTTGTTATCTGATATCTCCACAGACACAAAAAATATTTGTTGGGTATTTGGAAATAGTTGTTTTACAGCAGTTTCGCTCTTGTTTGGTGAAACTTAGCAAATCTGATCACATCCTTTATCAGAATCAAACAACATTGGTTGACCTGTGTCCTAATGGCGACATCCCAAGTAGAGAAATATTGTGTTTCATGCCATTCAAAAGTAGGGATTCTGATTCCATTGAAATATTCTGAAAGTTATTGCGATTTTTTTGGAAAGTAGAACAAATTATTATGGAATTTCTGTTGCTTAATTTAAAATTGTTGACAGTTGTGCATTTGAAGTCTCTAGGCCTGTAGTCACTGGAGTTTAGGATGAGGAGGAATCTCAATGAAACCTACCAAATAATGAAGGGCCAAGACAGAGTGGATGTGGAATGGCTTCCAGTAATGGGAGAGTCTAGAACCAGAGGGCACAAGCTCAAAATAAAAGGATGTACCTTTAGACTGGGGATGAGAAGGAATTACTTTAGCCAGAGGGTGGTAAATTTATGAAATTCATTGCCATGGACAGCTGTGGAGTCCGACATTGGTATTTTTAAAGTGGAGGTTGATAGGTTCTTGATGAGTAATGGTGTCAAAGATTGCGGAAAGAAGGTAGGAGAAAGGGGTTGAGAGAGAAAAATAGATCAGACATCATTGAATGACAGAGCAGACTCGATGAACCAAGTGGACCAATTGTGTCTTGTGTCTTATGGTCTTGACATTGCACGGTAGTATTAGGTGGCAAAAATAAATTAAATAATGTCATGGCTAAGAATCTCTGAGACATATTTAAACTGGTTAAAAATTGTATTGATTTAATGAGATGTGTGGCCGCCTACTTTGTTACTGACAGAATAATAAGTTAATTTAATTAAGTGCCGATTATACAGGTATCTGCCAGGTATTGTTGCCGTATTGTTTGTGTAGAAGCAGGAGCAGTAAAGACATAGGGTTAAAAGTCATTAAAATAAGACAATTCAATTAAATGTGATTAGATTAAGTTGGCTGTTAGAATAATAATCTGAATTTCACATTTGTGCAATTTAGAAAACTAGCACAATGTTCACACAACTTTTTAAAATTGACTGCTGTAAAATGTTGTGACCTTGTAGCTCATGATGTAAGACAATATAAAACAGGATGTGGTATTGCTATTGTCAACTGCATGTTTGTCCAACCTCTCTTCGTCGCTTAGAAAACTGCACTGTATTTTGTGTACTGCTTAGAAAGGATACATTTTCAACCAGTTTGAATATGATTCTAACATCCTCAACCATTACATTATTTAATTTATTTTTGCTCCCCAATACTATCATGCAGTGTCAATTGTCAAAACTAGAGCTGCCTTACACGTCGGGGGAGAAACGCTTTCAAAACTCTCTGGAGGTCCACATTGATTTGTCCAAAAAGAAGTGTAACCTGGTTTATTTCCAGTAATGGTTTGTTGAATATGGGTTATAAGGCCCATTACATCTGGGTTCTCATCCAAATTAATACATTCCTTCCAACTCCCCTGTTTGCATTAACCCTGTTTTCACTTGCCACAGGAATAATTGTTCGGCCTCCTTGGAGAATCAAACAAATGTATAAATGAGGAGCAGGAACAAGTCACTTGGCCCTCCAGGCCTATGCCTCCATGCAATAGGATTATGGCTGATCTGATTGTAATGCTAATTCTATATGCCCTGTAGTCCCAGTAACTTTTCACATACCCATTGTTAAGAACCTAGCTACCTTTAAAATTGCTTCAAGTTTCTGCTCCCACTACCCTTTGAGGAAGAAATACTTTCTCCTTATTTTAAATGGTGACTTCTTAGTTTTGAACAGTGGGTCCTTTGTTTTAATCAAATCCCTTCACACTCTTAAGGGCCTGTCCCACCAGCATGCGACTCCATGCGGTGAGCGTGACCTAACGTGGCCGCTTGAGCTGTCCGGCCTCGCGGGGCCGGTCCCACTTCGATCGCCGGAGCCGTATGGAGTTGTGCGGGGCTGGTCCCGACATCGCGCAGGGCTCTGAAAAACTGACCGTGTTCAAAAATTCCGTGCGGCAATGGCCTGTTGGCCCACAGTCGCCTCGACGCATTACGCACCGCCTCACGTTGTGCCTCCGTGTCCCTCTCTATATGTGCTTCCGTGACCCTCTCTGTGTGCCTCCGTGGCCCTCTCTGTGCGCCTCTCTATATGTGCCTCCATGACCCTCTCTATATGTGCCTCCGTGCCCCTCTCTGTGTGCCTCCATGACCATATCTGTGTGTGCCTCCGTGACCCTCTATATGTGTGCCTCCGTGACCGTCTCTATATATGCCTCCGTGTCCCTCTCTATATGTGCCTCCGTGCCCCTCTCTGTGTGCCTCCATGTTCCTCTCTATATGTGCCTCCGTGACCCTCTATATGTGTGCCTCCATGACCCTCTCTATATGTGCCTCCGTGGCCCTCTCTATATGTGCCTCCGTGCCCCTCTCTGTGTGCCTCCGTGTCCCTCTGTGTGTGTCCCTCTCTGTCCTTGCGAACTTACTGCGGACTTCGCTCCAACTTCGTTCAACTTCGCGCCACGTCGTGCCACTCACCCAACCTCCACGCGGCCCCCGCTGCCGGTTTGGTCGCGCTCGCCGCATGCAGGTGCATGCTGGTGGGACCGGCCCTGTACGGGGATCACCCGACCTCTGCGCGGCCCCCGCTGCCGGTTTGGTCGCGCTCACCGCATGGAGTCGCATGCTGGTGGGACAGGCCCTTTATAAACTCCTGCAGATATAAGCCTACACGGCCCAACATTTCCTCATAAGATAAAGCCGCCTCTAACCTGCTCATCAAATCCTCAGCATATTCCCAGAATAAGGAACTTTTATTTTCATTCCATTTCTACAATTAGGAATTAAGAATTTCCTTAGCTTTCTTAGCAGGAAGAAATTGGACGCATTATTTTTTATCTTTATCCATATTCAACCTTTTCTAAATTATGTTATCTAAATTGACATTTTTTTTAATAAATCCCAATGGAACATCATTTTGACATTACCATCCTTCCCAAACATGCTAAAAACAGTAAACAGCAAACTATCTATATTACCATGTCAAACTATTCAGAAATGTACAAATGCACCAATCTTTTTTTCTTCCTCCTTCACCAGACTGATTCCTGGGATGGCAGGACTTTCATATGAAGAAAGACTGGATAGACTCGGCTTGTACTCGCTAGAATTTAGAAGATTGAGAGGGGCTTTTATAGAAACTTACAAAATTCTTAAGGGGTTGGACAGGCTAGTTGCAGGAAGATTGTTCCCGATGTTGGAGAAGTCCGGAACACGGGTTCACAGTTTAAGGATAAGGGGGAAGTCTTTTAGGACCGAGATGAGAAAAACATGTTTCACACGGAGAGTGGTGAATCTGTGGAATTCTCTGCCACAGAATGTAGTTGAGGCCAGTTCATTGGCTATATTTAAGAGGGAGTTAGATGTGGCCCTTTTGGCTAAAGGGATCAGTGGGTATGGAGAGAAGGCAGGTACAGGATACTGTTGGATGATCAGCCATGATCATATTGAATTGCGGTGCAGGCTCGATGGGCCGAATGGCCTACTCCTGCACCTATTTTCTATGTTTCTATGAATCTGATATTCTATCCCCTATAACCACATTTGACGCTATAAGGGCCTACATATGTTCTTAAACATGTTCACTCTATTTATGGTGGCATGATTAAAAATAAGATAATGTGCAATAAAAATGTTTCCCATTGTTTCCATATTCTTTTAGATAGGGAATCAATGAACTCGGCTTTAGAATATGTGATGTTAATCACATTATTGGAATATCAAGGTTAAAGGAACCATTCCAAATATAACAACCAATGTCTGAAATTGACAAAGTGCAGATTCTGATATTAAATGCTGATTACGATTTATTTTCTCTGTCTCCCATTTAAAATGTGTCTAATGAAAGTAAATGATGTGTATCAATTTGGTCAATAGATCCTTCTTTGTTTGTTGACAACATGGACTCATTCTAACTCTAATAATCCCTTTTGTCCTATGTAACTACTCAAGGGGTTTCATAATGATTTACCCTGTGCATGCTGTTAAGTACAAATTACAATAATGGTTTGCCTATGCATAATGCTAAATACAAATTACAATCATGATTTTTCTTCATGACATTCAATTAAAAAATGCTGAAAATTTGATACGCTTTTATTACTTCTTATACAATGGTGCTATAAGGGAGTACACTTGTAGTTAGTTCCGCTTCTGTTTTACTGTGCCTTTAATTAAAAGCTGTTGCATTATTTAAAACGTCACATTTGGTCTTTTCCTCTTCAATGTACTCGTACTTGACTAATTTAAAGTGAGCTCTTCATCAAATACTTGTTGTCCTCTTTTCCAGGGGTGTGGGTTGCATTTTTGTCGAAATGATTCAAGGAGTCGCTGCATTCCCTGGAATGAAGGATATTCGGGATCAATTGGAGCGAATATTTTTGGTCAGTATGTTTAATCAGAAGATTTTGTGCTCCATTTGCATATTAAGTAAGGGAACTTAGACTTCCCTTAATGGACGAAAAGTCCCCCATTTTCTATGATGCTTCAGGTTCTTAGATACTTAAAACTTTGGTCCAGCCTGATGACATGCCTGGATGGCCATTGGTTTGATACTTATTAGATTCTGCAGGAGGGGCCTCTTAATTTAGATTATGCGTTAGAAATATCATGGTTATTATTTTTAAAATCTTTGTAAGAAATTGTTGCAATAAACAAAATCCATCAATCTCATACAATGAAACAAGATAGTTTTGTTGTTGATTTGCAGCTTGTTTCCTTTCTAGTTTTCAACAAGTGTAGTGACAGTGTAGCATTGTGATGTTGTAGCCATTTCACTTTTATTTAGTTTAACTATGGCAATTTCTTGGCAACCCAAGGGATATGATTAGAGTTAGGTATCTGAATGTCTCTTCCTACTACTCTGTTAGCAAGTTTCCTTTCATTGCCCATCCACTCTTTAGTAAAATTGATTCTATAATCATACCACACACGTTGAATTTCTGAAAGAGCCCCATCCCATATTTTGGGTTTTCTTGGATTTTCTTCTGTTTTGGAAGTGAAGGTTCATTTATGAATGAATGAATGAATGAATGAATGAATAAGTTCATTGGCCAAGTATTCACATACAAGGAATTTGCCTTGGTGCTCCGCCCGCAAGTGACAACATGACATACAGTGACAGTTAGGATTGACACATAAAACATTGAACATTAACAATAAAACATTATTTATTAAACAAGTGAATTAAATAAAATACCAGAGCAACAGGAGGCTACAGATTTTTAGTTATTGAGTAGAGCTATTACTCATGGAAAAAAGCTGTTTTTATGTCTGGCTGTGGCAGCTTTGACAGTCCGGAGTCGCCTTCCAGAGGGAAGTGATTCAAAGAGTTTGTGGCTAGGGTGAGAGGGGTCAGAGGTGATCTTACCCGCTCGCTTCCTGGCCCTTGCAGTGTACAGTTCGTCAGTGGAGGGAAGGTTGCAGCCAATAACCTTCTCAGCTGATCGGACGATTCGCTGCAGCCTCCGGATGTCGTGCTTGGTGGCTGAGCCAAACCAGACCATGATGGAGAAGGTGAGGACAGATTAGCAGGTTAGCAAGGTTAGCAAACAGATGTTACAGCTGATTAAATGTACGACTTTGGCCCCAGAACTGTTTAATAGTAAATACAAGTAACCATCGTTACACTCAAAGTTGTCAAAATTTAAAATCTTTGAAAAGAACAAAATAATCTATGTTACTTTCCATCATTATGCTTTAATTCAACATACTTTTTTGTTTTCATTTTGATTGCCTCTGTTGAATATTGATCATGTTGCACTGCCAAGAAATGGTGTCTTCCCAGCCACCCAACATTATGGTTAACTGCTGATCCATGATGCAAGGGTCCAAATAGGCCACCTGACTTCTTACAACTGCCCTGCTGCTCAAGATGACCATGGCGTATTTACCTTAGGCCTCATATTCCTCTTTTATTCTAGTTTAGAGTTTAATTTAGAGATACAGCATGGAAACAGGCCCTTCGGCCCACTGAGTCCGCGCCGACCAACGATCACACTAGTTCTATCCTACACACTAAGGACAATGTAGAGAAGCCAATTAACCCACAAACCCTTGGAATGTGGGAGGAAACCCACGTGGACATAGAAAGAATGTGCAAACACCATACGGACAGCACCCATAGTCAGGATCAAACCCGGGTCTTTAGCACTGCAAGTACCTCTGTATCACTGTATCGCTATTCTAGTTCTCCATAGCACTCAGTTCTCTCATCTTTGAGGAATTTATAGACATCCTTTAAATGCTCCCCCAATGATGTAGCCTCCATTATCATCCAGAGTACAGAATTTCTGAGATTCACCACTCTCCACATTGGGATTTGTACCCATTTTTAAATCACTGCATCCTCATCTTGTAACTGTATCACCTTATTTAAGACTTTCCCAATAGTGGAAACTTTTCAACATCCACCCTGTCATGCCTTCTTAAGATCACCCCTTATTATTCTAAACTCCAACGAATACTCCAACGTGTACAGAAGTTGGGAGGTCATGTTTTCACCTAGAGTTGTGAATCCCTGGAATTCTCTGGGTGAAAACAGTGGAGGCCAATTCACTGCACTTATGGCTAATGGAATCAAGGGATATGGGGAGGAAGCAGAAATGGGGTAGTGATTTTGGATGATCAGCCATGATCATATTGAATATTGAATGGCAGAGCTGACTCAAAGGGCCGAATGGCCTACTGCTGCACATATTTTCTATGTTTTGATGTTGCAGTTGAATAAGATGTTGGTGAGGCCGTATTTAGAGTATTCTGTTCAGTTCTGGACATCGTCCTAAAGGAAAGATGTTGTCAAGCTGGAAGGGGTACAGAAATGATTTACAAGTATGTTGCCAGGGCTAGAGGATCAGAGCTACAGGGCGAGGTTGAGTAGGTTGGGACTCTATTCTTTAGAGTGTAGGAGAATGAGGGTGATCTTATTGCAGTGTATAAAATCATGAGAGGAATGGGTCGGGTACATACACAGATTCACGTGCCCAGAATAGGTGAATCGAGGACCAGAGGACATGGGTTTAAGGTGAAGGGTAAAAGACTTAATAAGAATCTGAGGGGTCACTTTTTCACACAAAAGGTGGTGAGTGTATGGGACATGCTGCCAGAGGAGGTAGTTGAGGCAGGGCAGGGCTCGAAATTAGCGGTTGCCCGGGTGCCAATGACCACTCAAAGTGCCGCAAATACTGGTTTATACCGAAAGACACAAAAAACTGGAGTAACTCAGCGGGTCAGGCAGCATCTCCGGCGACGGCAACAGTTGTAGCGCGGGGCAAAGATACTAGGGGCGGGTTGACGAAGGTTCGGAGCGAATGACGGGCCTCACACAGCGGCAACAGCGGCAGCAGTGACCGTGGAAGCGGCTCCACCGCCTCCTCCTCCCGCACCCCGCCCGGCAGAAGGAGACCTCCCTCTCCCTCCCTCCTTCCCTCCCTCCCTCCACCCGGCCTCGGCGTGCGAGACTGGTTGTTTTGAAAGCGCCGTTGGTGGATTTGCAGCAGTATCTTTTGATTTGCAGGCAGCGGCCGCTATGGCCCTGATAACGGGCGCTGCCTGCAAACCCACTAACGGCGCTTTCAAAACAACCCCTCTCGCACGCCGAGGCCGGGAGGAGGGAGGGAGAGAGAGAGAGGGATGTCTCCTTCCGCCGGGCGGGCTGAGGAGGAGGCGGTGGAGCCGATGTCGCGGCTGCTGTTGCCGCTGAAGCAGCTGCACCAAAGATCCTATAGCTGCACCGTGGCAAGGAGATCCCAACTGCCTCCCCCTTTGGCGGCGGCACTTTGGTGTTGGACGGGGACGGCCAAGGCAGTGGGGCAATGTCGTCCGAGGAGCGCTGACCTTCCTTCCTCCCCATCTCCTCTGCCCCTTCCCCCCCCCCTCCCTCTCTCTATCTCTCTTGTACGCCCCCCTCCACCCCTCTTATCTTGGGACCTCTCCTCTCCATCCCGCACTGATCCCCATTACCTCCTCTATTCAGTCCTCACTGACATCTCCTGTGTTCCCCTCCCAATCTACCCCCCCCCCAATCTATTCATCACCCTACCCACCACACATTGATTCCCCTGCCACCCCCCTCCCCCATCCCCCATCCATCCTAGACTGGTCCCCCAATTCATTCTGTACTGACCCCCTTCCCACCCATCCTGCACTTCACCCTCCCATTGATACTGCACTGACCCTCCCATACATCCCATACTGACCCACCCTCCATTTACCCTGCACCAATCCCCCCATCCATCCTGTAATGATCATCCTATTCATCTTTTACTGATCCCCCATTTATCCTGTACTGGATACAGCGATCGACACGGTCCTGACCCCCCCCCCCCCCCCCCATTCATAGAAACATAGAAAATAGGTGCAGGAGTAGGCCATTCGGCCCTTCGAGCCTACACCGCCATTCAATATAATCATGGCTGATCATCCAACTCGGTATCCTGTATCTGCCTTCTCTCCATAACCCTTTAGCACAGAGGGCCACATCTAACTTTGTAAATATAGCCCATGAACTGGCCTCAACTACCTTCTGTGGCAGAGAATTCCAGAGACTCACCACTCCTATGAGAAAAAAGTTTTCCTCATCTCGGTCCTAAAGCTTAGACTGTGACCCCTTGTTCTGGACCTCTCCAACATCGGGAACAATCTTCCTGCATCTAACCGATCCAACCCTTAATTTGTAAGTTTCAATAAGATCCCCCCTTAATCTTCTAAATTCTAGCGAGTACAAGCCAAGTCTATCCAGTCTTTCCTCATATGAAAGTCCTGACATCCCAGGAATCAGTCTGGTGAACCTTCTCTGTACCCCCTCTATGGAATGAATGTCTTTTCTCAGATTTGGAGACCAAAACTGTACGCAATACCCCAGGTGTGGTCTCACCAAAACTGCAGTAGAACCTCCCTGCTCCTATACTCAAATCCTTTTGCTATGAATGCTAACATACCATTTTCTTTCTTCACTGCCTGCTGCACCTGCATGCCTACTTTCAATGATTGGTGTACCATGACACCCAGGTCTCGTTGCATCTCCCCTTTTACTAATTTGCCACCATTCAGATAATAGCTACCCTCCTGTTTTTGCAACCAAAGTGGATAACCTCACATTTATCCACATTATACTGCATTTGCCATGCATTTGCCCACTCACCCAGCCTATCCAAGTCACATTGCAGCCTCCTAGCATCCTCCTCACACCTAACACTACCCCTTAGCTTAGTGTCATCTGCAAACTTGGAGATGTTACATTCAATTCCCTCGTCCAAATCATTAATATATATTGTAAATAGCTGGGGTCCCAGTACTGAGCCTTGCGGTCTGCCTGCCATTCTGAAAAGGACCCGTTTACTCCTACCCTTTGCTTCCTGTCTGCCAGCCAGTTCTCTATCCACATCAATAATGAACCCCCAATACCGTGTGCTTTGTATACTAATCTCTTATGTGGGACCTTATCGAAAGCCTTCTGAAGGTCTAGATATAACACATCCACTGGTTCTCCCTTATTCACTCTGCTAGTTACATCCTCGAAAAATTCTATAAGATTCGTCAGACATGATTTACCTTTCGTAAATCCATGCTGATCGAATGTCTCCCCGTGTGATCCTCACTGCTCCAGAATCCACCCACTATTTCTGTGGCTACTTCCTTGAGTAATGCAGACTACCCTGGGGATTTATCCCTTTAATCCATTATTTACCCAACACCACTTCTCTGCTAACCTGGATTTCACTAAGTTCCTCCACCTTATTTGACCCCCGGTCCCCTGCTATTTCCAGCAGATTATTTATGTCTTCCTTAGTGAAGACAGATCCAAAGTAGTTATTCAATTGGTCTGCCATGTCCTTGTTCCCCATGATCAATTCACCTGTTTCTGACTGCAAGGGACCTACATTTGTTTTAACTAATCTCTTTCTCTTCACATATCTATAAAACCTTTTGCAGTCAGTTTTTATGTTCCCTGCCAGTTTTCTTTTATAATCTATTTTCCCTTTCCTAATTAAGCCCTTTGTCCTCCTCTGCTGGACTGAATTTCTCCCAGTCCTCTGGTAGGCTGCTTTTTCTGGCTAATTTGTATGCTTCTACTTTTGTTTTTATACTATCCCTGATTTGCCTTGTTATGGATGCACTACCTTTGCTCATTGATTATTTTGCCAAACTGGGATGAACAATTGTTGTAGTTCATCCATGCAGTCTTTAAATACCTTCCATTGCACATCCACTGTCAACCCTTTAAGAATCACTTGCCAGTCTATCTTGGCCAATTCATTTCTCATACCCTCAAAGTTATCTTTGTTTAAGTTCAGAACCCTTGTTTCTGACTTAATTATGTCACTCTCCATCTTAATGAAGAACTCAACCATATTATGGTCACTCTTGCCCAAGGGGCCACGCACAACAAGACTGCTAACTAACCCTTTCTCATTACTCAATACCCAGTCTAGAATAGCCTGCTCTCTCGTTGGTTCCTCTACATGTTGGTTTAGAAAACTATCCCGCATACATTCCAAGAAATCCTCTTCCTCAGCACCCCTGCCCATTTGATTCACCCAATCTATATGTAGATTGAAGTCACCCATTATAACTGTTTTACCCTTGTTGCACGCATTTCTAATTTCCTGTTTGATACCATCCCCAACTCCACTACTACTGTTAGGTGGCCTGTACACAACTCCCACTAGCGTTTTCTGCCCCTTAGAGTTTCGCAACTCTACCCATACCGATTCCACATCCTCCAAACTAATGTCCTTCTTTTCTATTGTATTAATCTCCTCTCTCACCAGCAACGCTACTCCGCCTCCCTTTCCTTTCTGTCTATCCCTCGTGAATATTGAATATCCCTGGATGTTCAGCTCCTAGCCTTGGTCCCCCTGGAGCCATGTCTCCGTGATCCCAACTATAGAATAGTCATTAATAGCTATCTGCACATTCAACTCGTCCACCTTATTATGAATGCTCCTTGCATTGAGACACAAAGCCTTCAGGCTTTTTTTTACAACACTCTTACTCCTTACACAATTATGTTGACAAGTGGTCCCTTTTGATTTTTGCCGTGGAAACCCACCACCTCTTATTCTCTGTTTATTATTTTTTTCTTCTTTCCCCCCTACATGTTGGGTCTGAGTGCTTCCCTTATCTGCCTCCTGCCTCAGACCCTGTCTACTGGCTTTCTCTATTTGAGTCCCTCCCCCCAACCATTCTAGTTTAAAGTCCCCCCGGTAGCCTTTGCAAATTTCCCTGCCAGGATACTGGTCCCCTCAGGTTCAAATGCAACCCGTCCTTTTTATACAGGTCACTCCTTCCCCAAAAGAGGTTCCATTGTTCCAGAAACTTGAATCCCTGCCCTCTGCACCAGTCCTTCAGTCAGGCATTTATCCTCCACCTTGCTCCATTCTTACTCTCACTGTCGCGTGGCACGGGAAGTAATCCTGAGATTGTTATGTTTGCGGTTCTTTTCCTTAACTCTCTTCCTAACTCCTTAAATTCTCCTTTCAGGATCTCTTTTCTTTTTTTACCTATGTCATTGGTACCAATATGTACCACGACCTCAGGCTCCTCTCCCTCCCTTTTCAGGATATCTTGGACACGTTCAGACACATCCCGGACCCTGGCACCAGGGAGGCAAACTACCATCCAGGTCTCCGGACTGCGTCCACAGAATCGCCAATCTGACCCCCTAACTATAGTGTCCCCTATTACTAATGCCCTCCTCTTCTTTTCCTTACCCTTCTGAGCAACAGGGCCAGTGTTTGTACCGCAGGCCGTCGCATTTGCTACCCCCAGGTAGGGTGACCCCCTAACAGCACTCAAACAGGAGTCATTATTTCCAAGGTGTACAGCCACTGGTGTACTCTCTAGCGCCCGCCTCTGCCCCTTGCTTCTCCTAACCGTGACCCACGTGTCTGCCTCCTGTGGTTTTGGAGTGACTACCTCCCTGTAACTCCTTTCTATGACCTCCTCACTCTCCCTGACCAGACGGAGGTCATCGAGCTGCTGGTCCAGGTTCCTAACACACTCCTTTAGGAGCCCCATCTCGACACACCTGGCGCAGATGTGGACGTATGGAGGGCTACCCGACTCCATGACCTCCCACATCTGACATCCAGAACAGTAAGCTGCCCTGGCACTCATACTTCCCTTACCCTAGATACAACACAAAGTACAATATACAATACAAAATACAAAGTACAGTACACTACAAACTGCTGGAATCTGACTGCCAATCAGCTGCGTACTCAAGTCCACCAATCAGCGGCTTCCTCAAGCCCAGTTAATTGAATAGAACGTTACGGATTTAGTATGTTACGGATTTCGGTCGCTCCTGTACTCCTTCGGTAATTCATCCTGTATTGATTCCCCCCCCCCCCCCATTCATCTTGTGCTGACCCCCCCCATCCATCTTGTACTGATCCCCCCCATTCAAGAAGAATGGGGGGGAACAGTCTGAAGAAGGGTGTCGACCCGAAACCTATTTCCTTAGCTCCATAGATGCTGCCTCACCCGCCGAATTTCTCCAGCATTTTTGTCTACCCCCATTCATCCTGTATCCTGTACTGATCCACCCATTCATCCTGTACTGATCCCCCCATCCATCCCGTACTAATCCCCCATTCAACACCACTGACATCCCCCGTGCTCTCCCCTCACAATTTTACATACTCCAACCAACACGTACTAATTCACCTGCCTCAATCCATCCATTCCACACCGATTGCCTTCTCAACGTCCCCCCCCCCCCCCCCCCCCCCACACCACCATCTATCCACTGATTCACACACCCCCTGACCCTATTGTGCTTCATGGTCTTCAGAGTGAACATAGACTATGTTTGATACAGAATGCAATCAAATGTGTTTTAATTCCCAATGTTATTATTTGTTTTGACACCTTTAAACATATTACCAAAAGAACATTTGCTGCAGTTATGTCCTTTGGCCATCTCTTGTCAGTTAGTGTAATGTTTAACCTGTCAGATGGGTATAGTCAGTTTTAACAGCTATTATCATAAAATGCCTATAGAAATTTCCTTGCAACCGGTATATTTTGTTGTGGATAAATTATGTGGGAAGCCAGAGTGTTTCTGTGCCAATAGCAATAACGACCCATGCTATGGCCATGTCATGGTAATTTTTGGTCCTTCACAGAAAACATGCTTGCATCAATCTGTAGTGTGCATGGTTAAGCATATATGTTACCATGGTCCAGGATTTATTGACACAGATTGATCATATGCTGAATAATCCAACCATATTTTTGTTTGGAAGTGGAAAGAACTAATAGAAATTGCATTAATTGCAATGTATAAAAAGAGTTGAGATATTGTATTATAATTTTGCTGCATGTCATTGTGGTATATATCATGTCTTGATTGGTGAATATGTTTAGTTTGTGAGTTATTTGAAACAGAAATGTTATGTGAGTGTAGACAAAAGTGCTGGAGAAACTCAGCAGATGCGGCAGTTCTTCAGACTGATGGGTTTCAGCCTGAAACGTTGCCTATTTCCTTCGCTCCATGGATGCTGCTGCACCCGCTGAGTTTCTCCAGCACTTTTGTCTACCTTCGATTTTCCAGCATGTGCAGTTCCTTCTTGAACATAATATGTGAATGCTTCATTGAGCATAATTCCGACTGGAAACTACACACTTCGTCCGAGCACATTATCGCACGCATCATGCAAACCGTCTTAAATGGTCACCTAAATTATCATTTGGCAACCTAAAAAGCTGTCAAGGTTGCCCAGCTGGCAACAGGGAAAAGAAGTTAAGCGAGAGCCCTGCAGGGACTATCCCAACATTTAAGAAACAGTTCTAAGTTGCACAGTTTGACAGGTACATGGATAGACATGGAGGGATATGGACCAAACACGGGCAGGTGGTACTAGTGTAGCTAGGATATGTTGGTCAGTGTGGGCAAGTTGGTTTGAATGGCCTGTTTCCATACTGTATCACTCTATGACTCTGTGACTCTCTGAATACAGATTCAGCAAACTGATTTGTCACTTTTATCAACTCCCTATTTCTACCTTTTCTAACACAGTGTTGAATAGTTGGAAAACAGAAGCAGGAGTAGCAGTAAGAGATCTGGAATAGATAGGTTAATCTGCTCTGTAAATGAAGCTTCAATTTCAAGATAGATAGAAACATAGAAAATAGGTGCAGGCATTCGAGCCAGCACCACCATTCAAAATGATCATGGCTGATCCAAAATCAGGACCCCGTTCCTGCTTTCTCACCATATCCCTTGATTCCGTTAGCCCGAAGAGCTATACCTAGTTCTCTCTTGAAAACATCCAGTGAATTGGCCTTCACTGCCTCCTATGACAGTGAATTCCACAGATTCACAACACTCTGCGTGAAAAAGTTTTTCCTCATTTCAGTCCTAAATGGCCTACCGCTTATTCTTAAACTGGACCTCTGGTTCTGGACTCCCCCAACAATGGGAACATTTTTCCTGCATCTAGCCTGTCCAATCCCTTAAGAATTGTATATGTTTCTATAAGATCCCCTCTCATCCTAAATTCAAATGAATATTAGCCCAGTCGATCCATTCTTTCATCATATGTCAGTCCCGCCATCAAGGGAATTAACCTGGTGAACCAACGCTGCATTCCCTCAATAGCAAGAAAATCCTTCCTCAAATTAGGAAACCAAAACTGCACACAATACTCCAGGTGTGGTCTCACCAGGGCCCCGTACAACTGCACTAGGACCTTCTTGCTCCTATACTCAAATCCTCTGCTATGAAGGCCAACATGCCATTTGGTTTCTTCACTGCCTGCTGTACCTGCATGCTTACTTTCAGTGACTGATGTACAAGGACAACCAGGTCTCGTTGCATCTCCTCTTTTCCTAATCTGACACCATTCAGATAATAATCTGCCTTCCTGTTCTTGCCACCAAAGTGGATGACCTCATATTTATCCACATTATACTGCATCTGCCCACTCACCCAACCTATCCGAGCCACCCTGCAGCCTCACAGCATCCTCCACGCAGCTCACTCTGCCATCAAGCTTCGTGTCATCCGCAAACTTGGAGATGTTACATATAATCCTGTATATTTACATTACATTTAATTCTGTATATTTAATATAGTTAATTTTGGCAGAGATAGCCTTTTACCCAGAGTAGGGGAATCAAGAACCAGATGTATATCATCTTGTTACTTATGGGCAGAGCACCAAGGCAAATTCCTTGTATATGAATACGTGCCCAATAAACTTACTTACTTACTTACAATGATTTAAAGTGGGAGGGGAAAGTTTTAATAGGAACCTGAGGGACAACTTTTTTACACAGGGTGGAGGGTATATGGAACGAGCTGCCAGTGGAAGTAGTTGAGGCATGTGCATTTAAAAGACACTTAGAAAGGTACAGCGATAGGAAAGGTTCAGAAGGATTGGGCCAAATGTGGGCATGTAGGACTAGTATAGATGGGCATCTTGGACAGCATGGGCAAGGTGAGCCGTAGGGCCTGTTTAGATGCTGTATGACTCCATGACTCTTAGAGAAGGCACCAAAGATTTGATATTGAGTAAGATATTAGTTAAAACCAAAACAGAGGGGTAAAGCTGTATACTGGTTAGAACAAAGTATTGCATAATGTCAATTCTTCTACAAAAGACCGGTGAGTTTCATACCATAGTAAACAAGAAGGAGTAGATTAATTACAGAATTTGTGGATTTCTCTGCAGACTTAGTGAATGAAGTGTCAAAATGATCAAGACTAAATATTTAATATGAAGCTCGGTTCTGTCAATTATGATCAAAAGATACTTCAGTGGATAATGAAAAGTAATCCATTTTAAATGTGCATAATTTGAAAGGTGAGGTCAGAATAATCTGCAAGAAATGGAAACCAATCTTTAAAAATCTGTCTGTAGTATAACAAGGTAACTAATAATACAAAGCATTGTTAAAGTGTAGTACATGAACCAGTGTGTGATCTGAGGGTGTGCTGTTAATGTATAACTGAAAACAGTGAAAACTGTATTCAGTTTATCCCTATTCCCTCTGGCAGCATATTGATACATTAGTGGGTGTCTGCAGGAGAACAACAAGAGGGTTGCCTGCTGAAAGAAAGAAACAGCATGAGAGATCAAAGAAATTTAATACAGCAGTTTTTTGTCTGGAAGCATGTTAATTATCTCGTGGTCAAATTGGTAGTGTGTTATATATTGATGCATGGTTACAATCAAATAAGTATTCTTGAAAATATGTCCCTTCTGGGTGTACGTTTTTTAAAAGGTAAACTGCCTCTGGCTCCTATTGTTCCGTGTGAGAAGCAAGTATGTTCACTTACCTCAGCATGATTAGAAATGGAACCTGGTTTCAGAAAAAAAAGCTAACATGCATTGTAAATCGAAGGGCAACTTAGTTTCCAAAATACTTTATACTGTTACATTTCATTCTTTAATAAAACCAATGTCTTTTGTGGATGAATGGGTGTACTGGAGCATAGTGATTTAATTTATCCTATACCAGGATAGTTACTCTGCATGACAAACTCTGCTGTATATTCCATGAAATTTACCATGACAAAAGTTTTGGCACATTAGAAAATGTATTGCTGTAACTTATTTGTATCCGTACAAACATCAGACCATAAATTATCTGTTTATGTGTATTATGTGTCATTTGCCAAGCTTTCGTGGATTTGGAGGCATACTTGTATGCCTTTATATTTTTACTGATTTAGAGTAGTATCAGATGTGATTACAATGGCAAATTATGTCATTTTAAATATAATTATTGCTAACATATAATTCACCCAGACATTGAATTAATCGCTCTTATACTACACTGAGTTAATAAAGAAAAGTGAATTATGCTTTAATTTTATCTCGGGGTGAATTAAGCCATGTATGCTTTGTATGTGAGGGCAGAATACTGTGGAGCCAACACTGTCAAGAAGAATCATTTTGATCTAACAATGGTTTTGCAATTGATAAATCCATCTTATCTTGTGTATGTGCATCAGTACACATTTGACAGTCTTGTTAAATCCCTTTGTTCTCTGTAAATGGGATATGCATCCCTGGTGTGATGTTAGCAAACAATCTGCCTTTATTTTTCCTGTTGCCACCAAGGTCTTTACTGCTTGAATCTAGTTATTTGCAGCTGCTTGAAAACCTGCAGATTTCAGGCTTCAAATTGGATGAATTCGAGATTTGGGAAATGAAAGTGCAGTTATTCAATTGCAACAAAATGTGATCCCTCGCTATTTATCACATCTACTTTGATAGCCTTGCATCTACATTGAACCACTTTACACTGCACCATTGAATGAACTCTTACTTAAGACGACACAGTCAAACTCATGTTGGCCTTAATGAGTCAGGGTATTGAGCGTTAGGATGTTATGTTACCGTTGTGCAATATACGTGTGAGGCTGCACTTGGAGTATTGTTCGGGAAAGATGCCATTAAGTTGGAAAGAATACAGATAAGATGTATGAGGATGTAGCCTGGACTGTGGTATAGATCAAGGTTGGGCAGACTAGGACTTTGGTGTGGAGCCCAGGAGAATAAGGGGTGATTTGCAGTATATAAAACCATGAGGGGATTAGATAGGGTGATTGGAGTATTTTTCCCAAGGTAGGGGAATCAAAAACTAAAAGATTTGGTTTAAGGTGAGAGAGGAAATATTTAATAGGAACCTGGGGTGTAGCTTTTTCACATAGATGGTGGTGGGGATATAGAATGAGCTGCGAGAGGCATTTGTTGAGGCAGGTAAAATAACAATGTTTAAAAGATACATTGATAGGAAAGGTGGAGAGTGATATTGTAAATGGCTCGTTCTAAACTTCCCCCAGTCTAGTTTCAGTCAAAAATCACTGAGTCAAGCACTTGTGCATGTAAACTTTATTTTGACAAAACACAATTACAGTTCCACTACTATACCTAACCACCGCGGGATGATCCTCATATCTGCCTGATGAAGCCCTCTTAGCCTCGCTCAAGCAGAGACATTCCAGAAGGTAACACAGTTCTAAGCGTTTTCCCAGAAGATCGACACAGGACCTTGTGGGAGCGGTCTTTTATAGGTCCCCGAACCTTGAGGGGCCGAACCACATAGGGGTGGTCTCTTTACAATCCAATAACAGATATTGATTAACACAGTATATAATAGACATTTCCCTAACCCAATAATACCGTGACTAATACAATGTTTTCAAATGGTGCTTCCCAAAGGAAACAGACATCGCAACAAGGGCCTTGATATGCAAGAAAACCAGACAAGGCCTAATACTTAATCCAATTAACATCCAGCAAAGTAAAGCTTTGCAACATTATATACAATGTGTATGTCTGGGTTGCATTCATCCAATCCATTCCATGCAATTTGCACCTAATTATTAGGATCTTCAGATGTTTCCATTCTCTTCCTGCAGCTCTTATGTAGGCTCGAGACAACTGGCACCATTCTGCAGTGTGATCTATTTCTGCAGAAGGCACATTTAAATTGACCAAATGACCTAGCAGCCCAGAAGCCTTAACTCAATTTTAGTGTCCAGGTCTCCAATTCGACCAGAATTAACAATATGGGCCAAACATGGGCAAATGGGACTAGCTTAGATAGGGCAGCATGGACAAGTGGGGCCAAAGGGACACGTTTCCATGCTGTATTACTCGATAATTTTATGTTTATGTCCTCAAACTCTTTCCCAATCTCTACCTGTATTTTCCTGATTGACAGTAGAATCCTTGCCCTCACAACCTTGTCGTTCTCTCTGTTTCTCCCTTTATTGCAGCCTTGAATGGAGATGCGACGGTTGGTTTATTCATCAATATCTGATCTGAAGGTACCTTTGAGATTTGCTGCAATCTGTCTTAATTCCTCTGAATCAAACTAATCCTTGATCCTTGATTACTTTCTCACCTCACAGCCAGCTCTTGAAAGCATTCTTAATTGCCTGTTCATCCTTAACTTTAAGAGACTAGTGAAAAGACAGCCTTAATGAAGCTGTTAACACGAAGATTGCAATCGGCTTTCTGTTGCTGCAATATCATTTCGCCCTTACTTAGCCTTGAAAACTCTTTTATTTGCCCAATTGAAACACGTATTGTCATAGCCACGTACTAGCTGATAAATAAATGGGTTAACCTCCTCGGACACTATTCTATTCTTTCAAACCCCATGTTGTTTTCCCTTTCTTAAAAATGTAACCTCTCTTGCCTTGCAAAAACAAGGGGTGAAGCTGGTACACCTATCGTCTCACCAGTGCAATTAACTGATTTTGATCCTGAACTCATCTGCTGTCGCTGTGCACTTTGCCCATTCCCCCCTTGTCAGTCTGAAGAAGGGTCTCGACCCGAAACGTCGCCTATCTCCTTCGCTCCTTAGATGCTGCTGCACCCGCTGAGTTTCTCCAGCATTTTGTGTAACCCCCCTTGTCATCCTTGTGTCTTCCCTGTGTGCTCCAGTCTTCTCCCTGTCCCAAAGATATGCTTGCTATTTGTTATATATTACCCCTTAGCAAAAGAAAGCAGAAAGAGAATCAAAGGGGAGTGAATGGGTGTGCGAGAGGGAATATGTTCAGTAGAAATGGGACTAATGGGATTGGTCTGGGAGCTGCTGAGGATTTTATGGGCCACATAACCATCTTCTGTGTTGTGAAAAGTAAATAAGTAAACAATCACCTAGTTCTTCTGGCCTCCCTTCTCAAGTCCTTCAACATTTATATATTTCTTGTATTTCATGTTTTTTTTTTTTAATGGAGAGTCCAACTCTGGTATTGCGCTGAGGCACCCCAATTAAATCTAAAGTGACAGATTGTGACTCAGATCCTGTGCACATTATTTTCATATTGTTTCATACCTCTACGCAGCCTTTCATATGAAGCACATTTTACACCTGCCTCTTCATCATTCTCACACTTGGTGGTTTTCCCTCACTTGATTCCACATGATTGCATTATAGCTCTTTCCGGAGTTCCCAAATAGTTATAGCTCTTTCCGGAGTTCCCAAGGGTACTTGGGCAGTAGGTGCTCACATCTGCCAGTGCAATAGCACCATGGATTCTCATGGTCGCCATTGTATTATCAATTGCTTGAGAAAACAAGCCATCATCTTTGGTCATGAATGTTCCAGCCCAGAGAGGCCAGTAAATGTGTGGTGTTAAAGTTGCAGCATTCACAATTAAAATAGATATTTCCACCCTTCACGCCAGTACGATCTTCCTTCTTGCTACCATATTGTCTGTAACTTAAGCAATGTATTTGACTCCATGCTGAATGAGACCTTCATGAAGAGCTGAAGCTTTATCTTTGTTAAAAGTGGAGTAAAAAGGAAAATCATACAATGTTTGTCAAAGGTTGAATGCCTGATACCAGGTCCTCTTTTAAAAATAATTAAATATTTTAGATAAATGTTGGATTAAATCCAGTGATCATGATAGAGTTAGCTTTTATTATTTCATGCTAAGCTAGTTTGATAATTTTCATCTTTCAATTAAACAAGCAAAATAGAAAATCTGAGAGATTACTGCTAACTTTTATCTAACTCACCTTCACTGCTTGTTGGGAAATAGTTGGCTCGATAGAGATTCAGAATTATTTTACGCATATTAGTGAGTAGATTTTAAAAGAAGTTGGCTGCTTTGTAAACAAAATGAAATATGTGTACATTATCTCCCAGCATGTGGATGGCGAGAAGCATTGCCCACGGAATGATGTATTAGAGGAACAGCTGCAAGCAAACACTTCCTAGTCAAACTGGTGACATAAATGATTAGGATACCTTTCATTTATCAAACCATTTGCCTGGCACATCGCAGAACTAATCAAAGCTGTAATTGGGTTGGTAACAAGATAAAATAGCTAAAAATGCAGGGAAAACACATTGGTATCAAAGGTGATGCATAAGTGCTTCCAATTCAATTAGATTTTCCTTGCAGACAGTCATTGTGGACATAACCAGATTGTGTTGTTTAGTTTCTCCCCCAACAAGAAGGTTCACAGTCCATTCTGATCCTACATGAATGTCTCAGCCCAGAGAGGCCAGTAAATGTGCGGTGTTAAAGTTGCAGCATTCAAATTGAAAATAGATATTTCCACGCTTCAGCAACTCTGATAATCATAAGGGAGTGTGAATCCAGAAAGGTCTCAAAGGGAAAAATAGCCAGCATTGATGAGAGCTTAAAGAACAGATCAGAGCTTGCAACGCAGATGTTTCTGTGATGTAGTTTACAATTATCGAAATGGAAATGACAAAAGTAGGTAATACACAGATTCAAGTCCCACTCTGGGGACTTAAGCTTATAATTCGATTTGAAAAGTGCCTTAGTGTCTTGGTGTAGTGTCAGACATCCAATTCTTTAGGAGAGAAGTAATCAGGAGCCCCACCTGCTCTCTCAAGTAAACCATTTAAAAGAACCCAGTGACCTGGTCAATATCTATTCCTCAATCAAGATGGCAAACACAGTTTGTCTGGTCTTTTCTGTTTTGGGGAGTCTGGTGAGCACACTAGTTTCCATGTTTCATACGTCACAATGGTGTTTATACTTTGAAAGTACATTGTTGGCTGTGAAGTACGTCTGTGAATGATGCTTTAATGTTCCTTTAAATTCTGTTAATATTGTCAACTCAATATTTAAAATAAAAACAACAAATTTCCTTCCAATAAATGCACGAGTTACATGGAACATAGAACAGTACAGCACAGGAACAGGCCCTTTGCAGCGAACATGATGTCAGGTTAAACTGATCTCATCTGCCTGTACATGGCCCACATCCCTCTATTCTTTAGACTTTCACGTGCCTATCTAAACACCTCTTAAACGTTGTTTGCTTTCAGAACAACTACAACTTGCATCTTGCCAAGACAATGGTTTGGTCAAATGAAAGCTATCCTCATCATTTATGTCATCAGTTTAACTAGGAAGTGAGTCTAAAGAAGGGTCTCGACCTGAAATATCACATGTTCCTTATCTGTAGAGATGCTGCCTGACCTGCTAAGTTTCTCAAGCATGTTATGTCTATCTTCCATGTAAACCAGCATCTGCAGTTCTTTCCTACAACTTCTCGAGATGTTCTAATTAAATTGATTATTAGTCGGCGTGGACTTGGTGGGCCGAAGGGCCTGTTTCCAAGCTGTATTTCAAAACTAAACTAAAAGATGCAGTTTGTTTAATGTGTTTTGTTATGTTTGTTACATTACCATCCACAGTATGATCTCTTTTTAACCGGCAGAAAAAAATCAACTGACTCCCTTATTTAGAGGGAAGCCGAGATTGAGAATTTGCTCGCCAATTAAAGCTGGTAAAGATGCATCTTCTGCTCCAGCACTGGAGATTTATATCCATTATCCAAATATGACCACCTGCATCTTTACTGTGTGAGAGCAATGGACCTTGACATTGCCCTCTGTATGTAATTATTTTCATTGCAATGCTCCATCTGCTGACCTAAACAAGAACTAAACCGAGACACAAGGAACTGCAGATAGTGGAACGCTTGACCCGCTGAGTTATTCCAGCACTTTTGTGATTTGCTAAAGAACTAAACAAAATCACATAAGCATTGATATTGAAATATTAACTCGTTTCGGAATACAGTAAAAAACAATTTCCTGTGTAAAGCGATCCGTTAATTTCACCAGTCAGATGTGTATATGTACTTTTAGAATCCAGATATTCTCTTATTTTTAAATCAGTATTAGAAATATATTTTCAAAATATTTATGGCAAGTTGAATGGAATGAGTAACTGATCCATACATAGTTGTTCAACTCTGGTAAGGACCAGATCTATACTTATAGGGCACAGAGAGAGACCATTTAACCCCTTGAGACCATGTCTGTTCCAAGGACGCAATCCCATTAATCCCCTTCCCGCCTCCTTATTTCCAAGTATTGCTGCAAGAGTTTCTCTCGCACACTCCATTATCTTCCCTTTGATACCCTTGGGCATTAATTGCGCTAATGTGTACTGTACAGTTTCCAGTTAACCTCTCTGTGCGCCTTTGGGATGCACGAAGAAACTGGAGCACCTAAATGAACAGTAATGGAGACAAATTCTTCCCAGACACCTGCGCTCAGGATTGGACGAACCCAAGTCCCAAGAGCTGTGAGGCAATAGCAAATAGGTTGGCAATACTTGTTAAATGGAATATGTGTAGGAAGGAACTGCAGATGCAGGTTTACACCGAAGATAGACACAAAAGTCTGGAGTAATTCAGCGGGACAGGCAGCATCTCTGGATAGAATAAATGGGTGATGGTTTGGGTTGAGACCCTTCTTCAGACTGAGAGTCAGGGGAGAGGGAGACACTGAGATATGGAAGGGCAAGGTGTGAAAATGAGACCTCAAAGGGGACGAAGTTTAAGGAAAATGTAGAATAGATCATTGTTAGCGAGGGGAAGGTGATAACAAAGCATAAAAAAGGTAACATTTAATCAGGAGAGCAGTCAGACTGGTTGGTGAACTAGGATGGGGAGGGATGGAGAAAGAGGGAAAGCAAGGGTTACTTAAAATTAGAAAAGTCAATATTCATACCGCTGGGTTGTATGCTGCCCAAGAGAAATATGAGGTGCTGTTCCTCCAATTTATGCTGGGCCACACTCTGAGAATGCAGGAGGCCCAGCACAGAAAGGCCAGTATGTGAATGGGAGGGGAGTTAAAGTGTTTAGCAACCAGGAGACCATGTAGGTTTAGGCAGACTGAGCGGAGGTATTCAGCGAAATGATCGCTGAGCATGCGCCGAGTCTCGCCGATATCTAAGAAAGGAAATGGAGATTAGGTGGCAATGTATGTTGTGAGGACATTGAGAATGAAAAAATACCTTTTTTAAAAAAAATAGAAAATACAAGAAAGATTTGGACTCGTACAACAACAAAAAAGAATACATGATAGCAAATATTTAATTGCAAAATACACATCTTTTCTTATCTAAAATGTTCTCAGCTGCAGGAGAGATAAAACATATTGAATTCTTTAAGTGTTTACCTTACCTACCATATAACCATATAACCATATAACAATTACAGCACGGAAACAGGCCCTCTCGGCCCTTCCAGTCCGTGCCGACCATTTGTTTTCCCCTAGTCCCATCTACCTGCACTCAGACCATACCCCTCCATTCCCTTCACATCTATATACCTATCCACTTTACTCTTAAATGTTAAAATCGATCCTGCCTCCACCACTTCTGCTGGAAGCTCATTCCACACAGCCACCACCCTCTGAGTAAAGAAGTTCCCCCTCACGTTACCCCGAAACTTCTTTCTGTCCCGAAACGTCTGTCCCTTACCTACAAAGTATGACAAAATAATGCTTCATCAATGTTTCAGAAATAGTGCAAATTTCACCCGTTTTAAATGTATTGTAGAGATTTTACTTCCTTTTGGTTATTTTTCAAAATTATGTAAAGGAAAGCTTTTATGAAGATAGCCAAGAATATTTATTTATCTAGTTAGGTGGTTTCAGAGCAGAAATTCCAAATTGAATTACATTGACGTGAGAGAAGGATCAGCTGTTTGCGTAAGTAAGACAAGAGACCTTCACACAAACATGCAGAATATAGTTTTTCAAAACACACAGCTTTCAATTGAGATTTGAATGCAGTCTGGAAGTGAGGGGGAGCAAAATAATTCAAGCTCAAGGATCTTACGTAATAAAAGGGTAATTGTGGATGGATGCAAAAGATGCAATAAGGATGAGAGAATTTTCACAGTAAAATAGATTTTCACTAATCACAGTGGAAAAATACAGATTTGCTTAAGAAAGAGCAAATAATTCAAAACAGAAGGTTGGCTACCAGAGCTTCAGATAACAGTATTGTATTCACACGGAGATATGAAAACCATAAAGCAAAACTGTTGTGACACAGATTTCGTGAAGCAGAATAGCGCTGGCAATAATGCCAATGATTTTCCAGAACATACTTAGGAGGATCATTTATAACAAAAGTTTTAGAAGTGGCAAAGAGAGAGATCATACTAGATCCAATGATAAGTAACAAATCACAATTAAATAACATCTCAAGATCATGAAAACAATGACCATATTATGATGACATTTGATATTTCATTTGAGAAGAAGAGAATGTCTTTAGTAAAAGTTTTAAATTTAAACAGGCCAACATTTAAAAGAATAAGGCATTAACTGTGATGAACTATTGATAAGGAAAGCTGCAAGTAAACAGTGGGCAGTTTTTAAATATTTAATATAAGGTAAAAGATCCACTCTTACAGTTATGCATTGCCAAATTTTTGATTCTTGATTAGTATGGGTGTCAGGGGTTATGGAGAGAAGGCAGGAGAATGGGGTTAGGCGGGAGAGATAGATCAGCATGATTTAATGATGGAGTCAACTTGATGGACCGAATGGCCTAATTATACTCCTATCACTTATGACCTTATAAAATTTAAAACTTAAGACTGAACAAAATGGAAAGGTAGAAAACTATTAGAATTGGCGGCTATTAAAAAAAACCGGGGAAAACAGAAATACGTGGCATTAAAAAGCAAATAATAAAAATAATTTCCAAGGTAAATAAGGTTTACGGTAGGAGCTTTTAAATATATTAACGAAAATGACCGTGATCTGGTGGAATGTGGTACCATTATAGACAGAAGCAGAAAAGACCATAACGGACATGGAGCAGATGATAGACTTGATACATAAAAAAATTATATCTGAATAGATTAGTCTAAAGAAGTGACCTGACTTGACCTGAAACGTTGTCTGTTCATTCACTGCGCAATTGTTGCTTGACCTGCTGAGTTTGTCCAGCACTTTGTTTTGAGGTGAAGATTCCAGCTGAGGGTCCTCCGGTTTCCTCCCACATTCCAAGGTCGTGCAGGTTTCTAAGTTAATTGGCCTCTGTAAATTGTCCCTAGTGTGTTGGATAAAACTCGGGTATGGGTGATCACTGGTCAGCATGGACTCAGTGGGCTGAAGGGCCTGTTTATCTCTAAAAGCTAAACTTTGACAAGTTTCACCTCAAGGCTACTAAAGGAATTGCAGATGTAATGGTCTTAATTTTCAGGTGTATTAAACAGGAAAAAAAAGTGAATTTTTGATTGAAAGTTGTGCGTAATTCCAGGGGAAGTTTGATAACTACAGATCTGCCAAATTATTATTAAATACAGGAAAAATCTTGTCAAGAATAATGAGCATATGTATCAGCCAATGAAGGCGAGCTGGCAAGGATTTGTGTAGGGTGGGTTTTGACAGCCTAATAAATGTGTTTAATTGATTTAGCCTATATTGACTCCCAACCAATATTCCACTCCATGTCATAATGTTACTTTGAAAAACTGAAAGCATAATTTCAAGGTCCGTTTATTGTCACATGTACAGCTAAGGTACAGTGACATTTGAGTTACCATACAGCCATACTAAGTGAAAAGCAACAAGACACACATCCACATAAAAGTTTACATAAACATCCACCACAGTGAATTCCACATTCCTCACTGTGATGGAAGGCAATAAAGTTCAATCTTCTTCCTCTCTGTTATCCCGTGGTCGGGGCAGTCAAACCATCCGCAGTCAGGGTGATCAAAGCCCCCGTCGGGGTGATCGAAACTCCCACTTGGGGCGGTTGAAACTCTCCGTGACATGGAGCTCCTGAGTCGGTCTCTTCTTACCAGAGACCGCGGGCTTTACGATGTTAAGGAGGCTGTGGTTGGAGTTTCAATCCTCGTCAAAGGAATCACAAGCTCCGCAATGTTAAAGTCCCGCAGACTGCTGCGGCTTGGAGTGCCGGGCCGGTCTCCAGAAAGAGCGCCAACTCCATGATATTAGGCCGCAGTGGGGACGGAGATATGATACAGAAAAAAATTGTATCTCCGTCGAGGTAAGGGATTGAAAAAAAGTTCCCCCAACCACCTCCCCACCCACCACATAAAACAAACCAAAAAACACTAAAACATACTTTTTAACACATAATTAAAATAACAAAAAAGAAGAAAGGACAGACAGACTGTTGGCGAGGCAGCCATTGCTGGTGGTGCCACCCGGTGTCAAGCTAAAACCTCTAACTAGGAATTTAAGTAAGGGAATGGACAGATGATGTTTTTGATCAGTACCCTTCTTCTGAAGAAAGCTCCTGACCTAAACCATTGCCTATCCATTCCCTCCAGAGATGCTGCCTGACTGATTGAGTTATTCCAGCACTTCCTGTAATTACTGTAGTTGGACTTTTTTTTCCTGAAAAGATGACCATGATTACGACCATTGTGCACCTCCTCCTCCCAAATGTGGATAATGAGATTCTGGATTAATGAAGCACTGCTCTTTCTACTTTAGATCTAATGAGATATCAAAATACTTTCTCAGAGTTGTTAAGCAAAGTGATTTAAATATTCATGCACACGAATAGTTAAAATCTAGTCCACACGTACAACATGTTGTCTCTTGGTTGCAAGTAGGGTGGAATTAAAAACTATGAGTTGAATCTTGAAAGTGAACCCAAAGCCTCTATTATATGATTATTCTCTAAGTTTCATTCTCAGCTAAAACAATTATGAAATATTACTTAGTTCAAAGAATTCACTGATAGTTAAATGGACATGGGGAAATGCAGGCCAATTCAGAAACTCAGATGCAAGTTCAGGAGTGTCAATGTTGCAACCTCTTGAGCTACGTATTTCAATGGAAGTTCATCAATCACATGTTGACCATGAAGCAAAGAAGGTCATTGAATGGGAAATGAAAATCTGAGTTAAAGAGGAGGTAAGGATGCATCTTCCGGGGGGGGGGGGGGGGGGGGGGGGGGGGGGGGGGGGGGGGAGGGAGGGAGAAGAAGAGAGAGAGAGAGTGTTTGTAAACCAAGGCAACAGTGATGAGGGCTGGCTGTGGGCAAATATATAAGTGGCAATGACTTTGGATAAGCTGAGGATAACCTAAATCTCAAATGATTATGGAAGATGAATGATGAACAGAATCCGGGGAAATTATTGGAAAAAATTAGGGGCAAATCTTCCGAACTTCCCACAGATTTACCAGAGCCAGGAACATCCAGTAGAAGTTCCCAAGGTATCCCGTTCCATTATTCAGTTGTGGTCAACGCCAGTTTCACAAGGCACTTTTGTCTATAAAACTGAATATCTGTAACTAAAACAATTTGTGGTATAAAATGGAAAGATTATTCATAACTTGGCAGAATAATGGAACTAATTCCCAGAGGCACATAAATTCATTCATACGATTTAATGTAGATGGAGTTTGACTGATTCAGTCACTCTATCAGTGACCCTGAAATTATTCCCTACATGTTATAAAACTATTGTAATAAGCAGTCTGTCCTTCAACTCTGCTTGAACATATAACAGCTAGTTCAAGGGTCCCCACTAATTATGGGTTTCAACTGATGACAACAATCTGCTTGAGATTGTTCTTTTGTTTGCCATTGTTTAAATCCTCAATTACACTGCACCCTTGTGGTTATCTCCTCAGTGTTCACTATTTTATTCAAGTGAACAAGAATCTTTAAATAGAGCATCCACCTGCTCATAGCAATGCGACATCTGATGAAGGGTCTCGACCCGAAATGTCGCCTATCTCCTTTGCTCCTTAGATGCTGCTGCACGCGCTGAGTTTCACCAGCCTTTTGTGTACCCTCGACCTCTTCAAATATATGCTTTTGTATCTGCACAAGGAGCTGTCATTCGCAAACCTTTAAATTGTTATGTGCCTTTTAATTATCATTGCATGGAAAAAATACACTCAGCGTGGATACGCTTTTTAAATTATTGTATGACGGTATTTTTTCTCCCGACTTAATCCTGAAAGGGATAATTGCTACCTTGGATTCAGTTATTAAACAATGATTTTCCTTTTAAAGTCTGTGACAAAATACAGCAGCAAACACAATTCAAATGGAGCAAATTCTTATTCAAATAAGAATCTTGTATAATTATGTTTTATAAATGTAGGTATTAATATTCACAAAATAAATGTGGGAAAACTCTGAACTATATTAATCAAGCCAATTGCAGGATTGTCATATCTCAGGAATGTTGGCTGGTGAATCAGGGATCTGGTTTGCAAACCATTTAAGCATAAGATCTCTCAAGGGATTTTCTCCTCCAAATAGGAAAATCCACCCCTCCTTAGAAAGCTCAAGTACCATTGAGTGCTAAAAGGGTCAAGGGAAATATATTGAACGTGTCAACTGTTTGACATGAAAATGAATAAACAGAGGCAGATAAGTGATTGAGCAAAACTTCTCACGTGGATCCAGGGCAACAAAGGAAAAAAGGTTAATCGGGGCAAATTCTTTGATTTTCTGCACATATTTTTCCTGATAATTAAGTACATTCATTGCTGAGCGCTTTCACTTTGCAGAAAATATACTCATGGTTATATAATTAGCCGTGGACACCACCATCACTTTCAGGATGTTCATTGAGGATAAAACTAATCTTCATGGTCATACCTAAATACCCATTCCAGGCTGCTGAGCTGACAGCACTGCCTGAAAATCAAGGCCTGCATTTGACTGACTTTGGCATTCTTTAAAAGAGACCATTATTTGCTATCTTGACAAGCAGGATAGATATATAATTGGAGGCAGTAAATGACATCAAAAAGATATTGATCAATTTAGGTTGTGAGCAGTCAAGTGTGGTGCAGTGTATGCAAGTAATTAGTCAATCTCCTATGGCAGCACAAAAGAGGATCCCAATGAGAATTGCAGGAGAGGAGTAAGGACTGAATATTAGAGTGAAGAGGACAGAAAATTGGGTCTGTGCAAAGAGCGAAAGATGGGGAAACGTCAATAAAAATAAAATTAGGACTTAAAAATTGGGAACAAATGACAATTAAATATCAGGAAATGAGAAAAAGAAATTGTGAAAAGAATAAAGAGATCATTAGTTATGTTCCCAATGTATTTTGATGAGGGAAAAATACTTAAAATGACGCAGTATTTGCTTGAAGGGTGTAGATTAAATTTGATTGATTTATCATGTCGACTACTACTTATGGAGATGGGAAGGCGTGGAATCAGAATTTTTGCTTGTTTGCAGAGATCACAATAAATCAAAAGTTCTGGAAACTAATTGCTGTTTGTTTTTATCATATCAGAATAATTACACTAGGAGAGATACAGAGACTTACGCAACTTAATTCCCAGAAAGCAGTCACAAAACAGGAAATGCTGTATTTACAGAGATCCCTTTGAATATAATAATCCTGAACCTGATCTGCCCCTTGATCTCCCTGATAACAATGACAAAAATCAACCAGTAAATGAAATCTCACATTAATTCCCCAATTTGCCTCATCGCTTTCTTTCATAGTTGCTCTAACGACTTGTCTTTTCCCAAGTGACAGCAGTAGCTCAACTGGTAATTACTTAATTATGTATACTCCAATAACCTAATCACAAATGTTGTAAACTCAGACATTTCTGAGGGAGTGGTGCATTTTTAAGCACATTTTGACATTTTAAGCCGGAGTCCTGTTTTAGGAAAACCAAGAATATTTCATTGAAAAGTCTTAAAGAAGAGCATTGGATTTATCCTAACATTCTAGCCCATTTTTATCACTGAAACAAAGTTATTACAATAGATTGATCGATCATTTCTATTTGCAACAACTTGCAACACACAATGAATTATCACATTTCTTACATACAAACTGCACATCAGAAGTGTGTTTTTGGCTGAAAAATGCTTTGGAATCACCTGACATTGTGAACCTAGAAATATTAATGCAACTCTGTCTGTCTTTTAACTCCAAATTGTACTAAATCAAATCTGCACATCTACTTTCATACTTCTGCAATCCCAATAGTGTAGCAGATCTCAAAGGTCTATCAAGTGATATTAAAATTCAGGATTGTTATGAATTGTATATGTTTCCTATCCCTGTGATTCCTAGTATTAATGAAATCCACTATTCATCTCCAATCTCTATGTTTTCCACCACTATGCTGCCGTGTAGCCAGCCCATCTTTGAATTAATATTTTTTGAAAAAGTACGTGAAATCCACTCATTTACAATTTTTACAGATAGACAAATTAGCAAAATTAAATCTCAAAATGGCAGTAAAGTCAATGTTATTTGATAAATTAGCATGGCCTTAGTGTAAATAGACAAATATATCAGCAATGACACGATGGCTGTGGAGCTCTTTTCTGTGCAGTAGGTTTAGACTTAAGTTTATTATTGTCAGGTGTACCAAGGTACTGTGTAAAGCTTTGATTAACCAAACATATCAGGTATACCATACATAAATATAATCAATTGGAACTCAAGTAGAGTCGATAGAGCAAAGGGGAAGATACAGAATGCAGAATATACTGCTCAGTGTTCTATAGCATTGAGGTGCATCAGTTCCAAAGCAAGATGGGGTAAAGGTGAATCAGACAGCACCCCACCTTATGACCTAATGATACGTTATTGTAAATACATATGTAAACCTTTCTGGCAAAATCACTCATATTGTTCAAAGATAGTGAATGGTGATTACATGAAATGCCACCTGAAATCCTGTAATGTATTAATATACATAATAATGTGTGTGTCATTCGTATCATCTTTTACTGCTACAGATTTCTACGTTGAAGTTTGTCTCAGAAACTGTTAATTTGTGATAAATGCACTCTGCAATCATCACTAGTTGAATGTTGGGTGGGAATCATTTTCATTTGTTGATTTGTTCTGTTAATTTGTTCTTCGTGCTTTCCACACGACTGCAGTTGCCTTTTGTAGCTTCATGGAATCGATTGGGCTGGAGCTCTACATGGTCTCCAGAATGCCCCAATGGCCATTTAATGGCTCATGACTATTAAAGCTCTATTCAGCCGTTTCTAAATGTCGTGGATAATGATTTATTATTTTAACATAAAAAATATTATTAAACATCAATAGATTTACTTCAATACCTTAAATTGCTGGAAATTAATTAACAGCCAAAAGAAAATGAAAACAAACAACCTGGCTCTGTGATCAAGGTCGACACCCCATTTCAAACAGGGAGCATTGCCCTAATTATACCAGCCACGGATGAGTTGAGGCTAAGAGGATGGATATGATGTGTAGCCAGCCCCTCAGCGTGGTTATACTTTGCTGATGGGTTTGGTGATCGTTCCCTTGGTGGAGTGGAGGCCAGATGTTTCAGCTGTAATTAAACAAGGATGATTGTACAACAGTTTCTGTTCTAAATGCGGATGTAAACTTACAATGAGGATAGTATTCATCTGTCTTTAAGAATTGGAAGGTTATCGTAAAGGTTCATCAAGCCCACTAATTTGAAGAATTTTAATCTTGCGTCATCTGCTTCTTGTGCCATTCCTGGAAGCCTGTTCCAAAACTATGTTACATCTTTTGCGTAAAGAGGTTCTGGCTAACTTCCCTTTAAAATCCACATTTTTAAAACTCTGTCCCTTGTAAGTACTCTCTCCAATTTTGATAAATTCACTCAGTTAATCTTTTTTTTTTTTTTTTAATAGTCTCAAAAACTTAATTAAGTTACATTAAAATCGTAATTTCAAAGATTATTTACATGGAAGATGGTTAGTAATGATATTTAGCTGCATTAAACACATTATTTGGACCCCATGGATATCAGCAGGATATTAAGCTTGAGCCTTAATCGCACCGGCACATAAATGCTCTGTTATAATTAATTAATATTCTTAATCGTTTATCCACAACCATTTAACAAATGAAGAAATTCCCATCCCATGATCCACTGTCTGTTGCTCATTCTATTTAGTTTATCTTTCACCTTGTTCTCTGTGCATCTCTTTGACATCTATCTCTCTGTATCTTTGTCACATCTGTTTGATTTATTTCATTCATTACGTGCATCCATTCTGCAGATGTTTATTTGCCTTTAGCCCGTCATGGTAACTGGAGGTTTGAAACAGTTGTTGCTTTTATAAAACAAGAAAGTTTTTTTTCTATAAGAATTGCCAAATGCTTATTTTGTACTTATTTTATTTCTGCTTCTCTGTTCTTCATTTTTCATTATTTTCTTAATCATGTTATGGAACGTTATGTTAAGTTAATCATGTTATGGAGTGGAACCTCTTGCCTTTTTGGTTCATGTCAATGTAATGTTTGCAGCTTTGCCTGGGTAAACTGGTTCAATGAAGGGACTGTGTGTAAACACAAAGGTTCCTGACAATATGTAAATAACAGGAAGAATTGAGCAAAGGAATACCAAAAATAAATGTAAAATTGCTCTCATATTGAACCTCATCTGAGCAATAGTTCCTGGGAACTTGAGTGCTTGCGTTGGAGATGGTTTCATGCACATTTTTAGTTTATTTTGAAAACATTTTTCTTGGTTTGTCAGCTGTCTGGTATGAATTATGAGGTATGCAGAGGGTGAAGCAAGAGCGTTCAGGTTGTTTCGAGAGCCAATGAGGTATATCATACCAAAAGAGGAGTTTCAGGGAAATTATTGTTGCCAAATCTAATGGGGTTTTTTCCTGAATTAGTGATGTATTTGTTTCTTGCATACTTTGTTTGGAATGTTTATTATCGAGATACTTGAGAATTTGACTTGGCTGTGGCACTACATTGATTTTTTTAAGTAAAGTTCGAGTTTAGTGCAGTTCCCCAAAATCCTTTGGGGGATATGAGATCTGATCTGTTTAAAGTGATAACAGCCTGAAATTTCTGGAGTATTCAGGGAATGATTCCTGGATTTGTACAGGTAGACCATATGGCCATGCCATCTCATGTCTCATTTAAGTAAAAGAGATTTTAAATATATAAGAAGATTTATGAGGATGTTGCCAGGACTTGAGGGTTTGAACTATAGAGAAAGGTTCGGCAGGCTAAGGCTTTATTCCTTGGAGTGGAGGAGGCTATGATTTGATCTTACAGAGATGTATAAAATCATGAAGAGAATAGGGTGAATGCGGTGTCTTTTACCCAGGATAGGGGAATCAAGAACCAGAGGATAGAGGTTTAAGGTGTTAGGGGCAAGATTTTAAAGGAACCTGAGAGACAACTTTTTCACTCAGAGGTTGATGGGTCTACAGATCGAGTTGCCAGAGGAGGTAATTGAGGCAGGTACTATAACATAACAGCATTTAAAACTTAGACAGGTTCATGGCTAGGAAAGGTTTAGATGGATATGGGACTAACGCGGGCATAGGGGATGAGCTTAGATGGAGTATCTTAGTCATAACGGACAAGTTGGGTCGAAGGGCCTGTTTCCATGCTGTATGATTCTATGACTCCTGTCAACTATGGAAAACTTGGCATCATTCCATAGTGAAGCTAAGTGCATGCATTTGAATAACAGACAATGGGCAACTGGTAAAGAAAGGGAAATTAAGAGTTGTGGAAAGACACGGGTAGGAGGGAGGTAGAGATTGGGGATTGGCCATTTGGTGGGAGCAGAAAAGATGGGACAGCCTGCAATAATCCCTTGGAATCCATGGGCACCATTTCAATAAGATTTCAGATGTTTAGCTCTGCACCAAAGCTGTAAATGACTGACTGTCATGTAGTCTATCAAATTTCCATCTCCCTTTTTCTGGCTATTTGAAAAAGTGAAGTACCGGCCTCTTTAAAGCTTTCTGCTTTTAATTGAACTCTAACTTAAGTTTCTTCGTCCTATTCTCACAAAATTCATATTTAACATATTCATGGGCTTAACAGTCAGTTGTGAGGACTGTTGGCCGGACGCTTCACTGACTTATTAAGATGCACATTAGAGAAGCTTGGGGGAAACCATGAGGGGATTCTGTGTGGCATGTTTTAAGAAGCATTAAGTGGGGTGATCTGAACTGTCCTCATCCATTAAATTCTACTTTGCTCTTCTTTGTTTTGTTGCTATGGGATGTGATGAGACAGCGGGAATAAAGTCTTGAAATAGATGATCAGGAATTACTGTGGAGCAGTTTTGAAAGGATGAATGATTTACTTCTGCTCCGTTTTCTTTGTTGCTATGAGAAGAAAAGCATGTGTCACAATGTCCATCATACAACCGAATATCAAAATTATTATAACAATTAGTGATCTTGATTGCAACACAATAATTCCTGAGGATTATACCAGCACTTTCTTATTCTACTTGCTGTTATTTTTTGATCGTACACAACTCTGCTGAAACTATCTTAACTTTCTCCAAGTGCTGTTTCTTCATCTCACCAGGCCTTGTGACCACTGAGAACATATGAAACCATAAGATTCCCAACAAACAACCAACAGAAATAATAATTTAAAAACAAGAAAATCAGCTGTTGAATCACTAACAATGCATACTGACATGTTTTTATCCATTTAGAAACATAGAAACATAGAAAATAGGTGCAGGAGTAGGCCATTCGGCCCTTCGAGCCTGCACCTCCATTCAATATGATCATGGCTGATCATCCAACTCAGTATCCTGTACCTGCCTTCTCTCCATACCCCCTGATCCCTTTAGCCACAAGGGCCACATCTAACTCCCTCTGAAATATAGCCAATGAACTGGCCTCAACTACTTTCTGTGGCAGACAATTCCAGAGACTTACCACTCTGTGTGAAAAATGTGTTCCTAATCTTGGTCCTAAAGGAATTCCCCCTTATCCTTAGACTGTGACCCCTTGTTCTGGACCTCCCCAACATCGAGAACAATCTTCCTGCAACTTGCCTATCCAACCCCTTAAGAATTTTGTAAGTTTCTATAAGATCTCCCCTCATTCTTCTAAATTCTAGCGAGTACAAGCCAAGTCTATCAAGTCTATCCATTAGTAAGTGAAACATTTAACAACTAAAGCGATAATTTCACAAAATGAACGCATGATAAAAATGGTATATCAATAAGATTTATTAATTGATAAATCAAATGATTCTATAATTATTTGGTCTAATTTCCTTAATAAATTATTGGAATTGAATATGACTTTCTTTATAAGCGGTGACCGTTGGCTGAAGGCTGATTCTGTCAGATGAGGATGTGCAGTGAAATTTCACATGATGCCAAGGCAGCATGAAACGATTGAAACTGCTACAGATAATGTGGTTCTTAAAAGGAGGTTGGAAAAAAACCATGGAAACAGAAAAATAGGTGTAGGAGTAGGCCATTCGGCCCTTCGAGCCAGCACCGCCATTCAATATGATCATGGCTGATCATCTAAAATCAGGACCCCTTTCCTGCTTTTTCCCCCATTTCCCTTGATTCCTTTAGCTCTAGGTGCTAAATCTAACTCCCTCTTGAAAACATCCAGCGAATTGGCCTCCACTGCCACCTGTGGCAGAGAATTCCACAGATTCACAACTGGGTGAAAACGTTTTTCCTCATCCCAGTCCTAAATGGCCTACCGCTTATTCTGAAACTGTGACCCCTGGTTCTGGACTCCCCCAACATGGAACATTTTCCTGCATCTAGCCTGTCCAATCCTTTAATAATTTTATGTTTCTATAAGATCGCCTCTCATCCTTCTAAATTCCAGCAAATACAAGCCCAGTCAACCAATTCTTTCATCACGGATATTAACCTGGTGAACCCACACTGCACTCCCTCAATAGCAATAAAGACCTTCCTCAAACTAGGAGACGAAAATTGCACACAATACTCCAGGTGCGGTCTCACCAGGGCCCTGCACAACTGCAGTAGGACCTCCCTGCTCCTAAACTCAAATCCTCTTGCAATGAAGGCCAACATGCCATTAGCTTTCTTCACTGCCTGCTGTACCTGCATGCTTACTTTCAGTGACTGATGTACAAGCACACCCAGGTCTCGTTGCACCTCCCCTTTTCCTAATCTGACACCATTCAGATAATAATCTGCCTTCCTGTTCTTGCCACCAAAGGGGATAATCTCACATTTATCCACATTATACTGCATCTGCCATACATCTGCCCACTCACCCAACCTATATAAGTCACCCTCCAGTCTCCTCGCAGTTCACTGCCACCCAGCTTTGTATCATCTGCAAACTTAGAGATGTCACCTTTAATTCCCTCGTCTAAATCGTCAAATATATACTGTAAATAATTGGGGTCCCAGCACTGAGCCTTGTGGCACCCCTCTAATCACTGCTAGGTTAGCGGTTTATGTGTGAGAGAGACAGAAAAATAGATCAATTTACAATATTGCTGACTCTGCTACCCGCACTTTATTGGTTTTTTCTGGCATAATTGGCCAGAAATTTCCACAGATCTTGTCATTCTCATTTATTGCTCGTCTGCTAAACCCACTGGACACAAATGGTTCCAGCAGGAAGCCTGTCAAAGAGCTTGATTGTCTATCAATGACATTTTAAAAAATCTGCAAAAAATTACATTTTTCATAATTAAAAGTTAGACCAACAATTAACGGCACAAAACAATACCAAGCTAATAACCACAGTCAAATTAACAATTAAATCATGAAGCTTTAGATCACCTGAATCTATCTTCTCTTTCTCACGTTAGTTCCTTTCCATTTAACTGACAGCATTTAATGAAGTGGTGACAGGTTTAACCTGCCACAAATATAGGAGACAGATTCTGCATCAAACATTCATCTTGCAGGATTAGAGTATTGGCATTGACAGCAACAATCACTTTCTGCACACTTATGTGCATATATGTGCAATTTAGGTGCATATTCACAGTCATTTTCATTGCTATAAACTCATACAATGCAGAAACCGGCCCTTGAGGTTCAATTTAGTTTCTTGTCACGTGTACTGAGGTACAGTGAAAAGCTTTTGTGTGCTAACCAGTCAACAGAAAGACAAAACCCAACCAAGATGCTCCATCGTAACTGGTCCCATTTGCCCACGCTTGACCCACATCCTTCTTAACCTTTCCTGTCCATATACATACCTATGGATTATGTTTTTCTGGAATTTCAGTTATATGTTGTGAAAATCTGGATATAATTTATCTTTGTTATTTTACAGGTCAAAAGAGTTTAACAAAGTAAAACCATTATATGATGGGAATGGGAAGAAGTACCTATTAAAAGCAGATCATTTTGTGTTACAGTTTTAGAGTGCTTAATCATGTTGGAAATAGTCAGGAGGTCAGCCAGAGAAAGAAGCAGAATTAATATTTCAGGTCAATAATGTTTGTTTCTTTATCCTCAGATGCTGCCTCAGTATTTCCAGAATGTTATCATTTTTATTTGGGATTTCGAACAACCACAGTAATATCCTGTGATCTTGGTTATTCGCTTAAATGCAATAGTTCTAGTCTCTCCAATGCATGGGTCTGACTGTACAGAGTTTGGGATATTCACATTCTGCATCTAAATGTAACTTTTCTAATGGTGCAGCAACAATATAACCTTCTCATACTAAATTTTAAAATACCTAGTTGTCTCTGGCAAGGCGAGCATTTTTTTTTTACCATCCCTAATAACCCTTGAAAAGGTAGTGGTGATCCACCCACTTGACCTGCTGCCGTCTGTCTGGCATAGGAACTCCCACATAGCTGTTAGGAAGGGAGTTCCAAGGTGCCAGCAAGCCAAGACCTTGCAAGTAGCCTTGGGAATTGTGCTGGTAAAGTCTTTCCAGCTGCCTGCAGTCCTTGTCCTTCTTGGTGGTACAGATAACAGGTTTTGGCTACCTAAGTCACCATAGGTTGAGTAAATACAATGTATTTGTAGATGGCACACACTGCAACCACTGTGCACTGTTGGTTGAAGGAATGAATACCTAGGATCATTGATGGGGTGCCAGTCAAGCAAACTGATTTGTCCTCGATGGCGTTGAGTCTCTTGAAAGCTGTTGTTCCACTAATAAAGGGAAATAGAGTATTCCTGACGTGCCTTGGGAAGTAAGATATTGACTGCAGGGTACCCAAGCCTTGACCAGCTCATGTGACTCTTGTGCGAATGTTGCTTGCCATTGATCAGCTCATGCCCAAATGTTGCTTGGGTCTGGCTGCTTGCAGGCACTGCGTGCTTTATTTGTTGTGCAATTGTGAATGGAATTAAAGATTCCACAAACATTTCCTCTTCTGATCTTATGATAAAAGGACAGTTGTTGCTGAACTAGCTTAAATAGTGGGCCTACGGCAACTATTGTGACTGACAATCATTGCTGTGCATCACTTGAACCGCGCTGGAGTTTTTCCCTTTGATCAGTCAAATGCTGCCTTGATATCAAGGTCAGTCACGCTGACAACCATCCAAAGATATATATTAATGCATTTCCTGTGCATCTCTCTTTGATTCACTGGAAGGCAAATCAAAATAGACTTGGACAGCTATGAATCACAAAGCTACAGTTCACAATGCATGAATATTAAATCACAAATTTTATACAACTCTTTCTGTTTTTATCAGAACTAGCTATCAGGGCAATTTACAGAGGCCAATTAGCCTATAAATCTGCATATGGGAGGAAACCCGAGCACCGGAGAAAACCCACATAGTCACAAGGAGAACATGCAAACTCTGCATAGACAGCATCCGAGTCGGGATCGAACCCAGGATCGAGGCAGCAGCTCTACCACTGTATGTCTGTGCCACCCTATCCCAAGCATAGAACACTTTTATTTCTATTCATTGAACAAAATGAATAAGATCAGAAAGTGTTGTATGCTTGCTGATGTCAGCAACCTGGAGGGATTGATTCAAACTGTATTGCTCGTCCTGCATTTCTCCCTTCTAAGCCCAGCTTAAATGAACTGAGCAATTTGCACCACATGGGTCGATTCTGATTTTTGCTGTCCTGGGCATTAACCTGCTGTTGGATCAGCTTGATTTTTATTTCATTGATCTTAATGCATTGAACATCAAGTAGGATATACAAACGCAACGATTCATCTTGCCAGAATATTGCCCAAGCAGTCAAGATGAACATCTACTCTTAAACTACATGAAAATGGAGTAGTTAATTATCATTTCAAACACTTACTATTTCAGGACATCTTTCTATTCTTGAGTGAAAGTCCTTTTTCAAGGAAGAGATTCTAAGAAATATTGAAATGCCACTATCGTAACTGTCTCCACTTCAATTCCTGAAATACCGAAAACGTGATAGGCAATATGAAATGTTGTTTTCAGAAACAAATCCAGTCTAAAGCAAAGGGGTTTCTTATGTTCCCCTGTCAGCAACCTAGGCATAGATTGGAATAGCCTGTTGCATTGTGAAGCAGCAATTTTGGTGTCAAAGGTCTCGAGCCAAAAGATTGCTCACAGTATTAATTGGCAGCTCTGCCGGAGAACATCAAACAGATCACAGAAGAAAATCAGCAAAAGCACCCATTTGTACCCCCCTCCCCCCACTCCCCTTTGTACCCCCCTCCCCCCACACAAAGTGATTCAATAAGAACTGTTCCCAGTTCACCTACGTCACCTTCCATGGACGTACCAAGCTTGAGATTAACCTTCACAGTGAAACATTCCCTGTCCACTGCCACCCACCCATCTCAACCAAACATACTCGCTGATGCAATATCTACACCTTCCTGGAAGGATGCAACCTGCAATTCAGCTTGCTATAAACCTCTACATCAAAAGCATTAGTAGAACAAAAATCAATATGTAGTTGGGGGAATAGATATAAACTAAATATCACCTGTTCCTGCAGGAAAATGGGTAAAATATGCACAAACAGTCTCAGGATGGCGCACCACAATTTGTCCTCCCTCTGATTTGCACGTTGACCTGCCTGAAGGTGAGAATGTGGAGTTTGGATCAATGATCGACAAATTTATTGGAGATGCTAAGGAGGGAAAAGTGTGTCTCAATACATCAGGTTGAAATGCAACTGATTTCAAGTAAATGAGGTTTAAAGAAATGCATAGATTGTAGAGTTTTCATAAAACAAAACGTTACAAATAAAAATCGAATGTAGACCCTGACTTTCATTCTGTAAGGGTTATATCTGTAACTAGGCTGAGGTAAAAAGAATGATATAAATCTAGAAATTGATTTATGAAGAAAGCAATATTCTTACTGTAGAGTTACAACATTTTTTTTAATGGACAAAGCCTTATAATGGCTTGGAAATAATGAAGCAAAGCTAAATAAAAAAATATTTAATGATCGATTAAAGGAGATATGCGTGCAGAGTTTTTAAATAGAGGGTGGCGGGTTCCGGGAATGCACTGCCAGGGATTGTGGTGGAGATATTTACGATAATGGCATTTTAAGAGGCTTTAAGAGGTACGTGCAGGGAATGGTGGGAAATGGATCGTGTGCAGGCAGATGAGATTACTTTATCTTGGCAGCATGTTCTGCATAGATATTATTGGTGTAAGAGCCTCTTCCTGTGCTATACATTTCCATGTTCTTTGTTCTAACAGATCTATAATTTAACAACAAGTACTTGGAGAAATGACTTATCTCTAAGGCACTGAAGCCAGTAGGTAAAACACTGGAAACATTATCTAGTGATACAGGGTGTTTGGAAAATAGAGTTGAGCAGAGTCCATATGTATGTATAAAAGAAATATATGTTTAACAAATCCATTTGCGCTTTTAGGTTGTAACTAGCAGAATAGCCACGAGGGAATATGATGTACTTGGACTTTTAGAAGACCCTCATAGATGTGCCACATAAAAGGTTATTGGTGGAAACATGGACTGGGTTACTGGCGAACAACAGCATAGTAATAACCAAGTAATTTTCAATTTGGAGGTTTTGATTAGTGGTGTGCCACATGGATTGGTGCTGAAATCTCAACTATTCACAATATGGATCAATAATTTGGACAAGGGGACTAAATCTAATATATCCAACTTTGATGATGATATGAATCATGGTGGCAATAGGAACTTGCAGAAGAATAGCAGAGTACATTTGAAGTGATGATGAACTGTGTTCAGGGGAATCTGTGTGTCTTTCTACATGTGTTACTGAAGGTTAATGTGCAGTACAGCAAGCAATTCAGATATATTGGCTTTTATTGCATTAAATATAAATGTATCGTACTACATTTATTTAGGGCCTTGGGAGATGCAATAGAGGAGCAGGCATTGACTTGCCAGATTGATTCCTGTGTTTATGTATGAGCACAGATTAAGCAAACTGAATGTATATCCCTCCCCCACCCAAATCACACTGCCTTCTCGTTTTTACCGAGCAAACTGCTAACAATGATAGACACAAAAAACTGAAGTAATTCAGCGGGACAGGCAGCAGAGAGAAGGAATGGGTGACGTTTTGGGTCGAGACCCTTCTTCAGACTTCAACAGCTTACAATGGCCTGTTTCCTTTATCATCATTACTTTTTGCATATCTTTTATTCATTGTTCTTTATCTCTCTACATCGTCGTCCATATCTCTCGTTTCCCTTATCCCTAACCAGTCTGAAGAAGGGTCTTGACCCAAAACATCACCCATTCCTTCTCTCCAAAGATGCTGCCTGTTCCGCTGAGTTACTCCAGCTTTTTGTGTCCATCTTAAGCAAACTGAACCTGTCCTTTGATGGGCGATCACATTTGCAACATGCCCACTTTTTACTGGGCTTGATAGGGTAGATGTAGAGTTGATACTTTCCCTGAAAACAAAAATAAAAACTGCAGCTGCTGGGAATCTCAAATGCAAACAGAAAACGCTGGGATTTCTCAGCAGGCCAAGACGTCAGTGGGAAGAAAAACAGATTTAATGTTTCAGGTGAAGGACGCTTCATTGGAACTGGCAAGACTGTTAAACTGCAGAGGAGAGAGAATGTCTCTGATGGGGTGAAACCAGGGTGATAAGCTGTCAACGAGATGACCTGGTCAATGAGTGAATGGGAGCAATAAGAGAGTGATTTTTTTTTTCTGGCTGCGGTATTTCACACTATTTTGAATTAAGGTCATTTGTGACTGACGGGGAATTTGTTTTCCCAGAGCATAATAATTCGAAGAATTTCCCTACTGAGGGGACTGTGGAGCCTCAGTCATCAAGGGTTCAGGACAGAATTGGATCTTTAGGAAATCAATGGAGTTAGTGCAGTTAAGTGGCACTGAAGTAACACATCACATTGAATGGCAATGCAGCAGTGAGGGGTTGATTAGCCAACTTTTGATTACTTCTTAGATGTTCCAGGTGTAACAGGAGGTGGTGAAATATTCAAGTTCTGCAAACCATATAAAAGGTTTCTATAAGGGGTTAAAAGTCATTTTATTTAGAATGCTGTGATGATTACTGTGGTGACAGTTTTATGAAATGGCATGAAATTATGTTATTTACATGAGCGGAATTGAGAAACGCATTATAGATGGCAGCAGGGGGTGAACAGAGCAATTTTACAAATATTCAAATGTGTAAAACTGAGTGAAATTATCCTAAAGATTTACCAACTTCGTTCACTACAGCACATCTCCCTTTACTCTTTCATTTCCGCACCCCCACTGCCCAAAACCATGTTTATTCCAATTATTTTCTTTTTCCAGTTCAGATTTGTAATCTGATATCCACACATACATATTCCGAGCAAAGTGGGTTGGGAATCTTGGCTTTCAACTTTCTCTTCTCAAAGCTTTTGTGGTCCTGAGGAAAATGACTTGCCTAATTCCCTAAAGGTTGTCCACTTTCAGCAAGGTAAACTTATAGATGTGAATGAATACTCTTCACTTGCCTTGAAGGTGTAGCCTCTGATTCTCAAGAAGCTTGACACAATCCAGATGATAAGACTGGCACCATATCTTTCAGCAACATACATTGGCTGAAGTATGCATCAATAGAGTGACAGAATCACACTGCATCGACACATGCCATTCGTCCCAAATCGTCCATGCCAACAATTAATCCCATCTCCCAGCATGCGGTCCGTAGACTGCTGTACCTTGAGGATTCCAGTCTCGTCCAGACATCTGCTGTCAGCGACCCAGCATCATGTACAAGATACGGTAAAGAAAGCGTGTGGTATGCTGGTCTTCATCAGTCAGGGCCTTGAGTGCGAGTCAGGAAATCATGTTACAGCTCCACAAAACTTTGATCAGGGTACATTTGAAATATTGTGTGCGTTATTGGAAGGATGTAAGGGCTTTGGAGAGGGCGATGGAGAGGTTGACCAGAATGCTGCCTGTTTTGAAGGTGTCAGCTATATGGAGAGATAGAACAAACTTGAATTGTTTTCTCTGCTGCTTAGGAGGTTGTGAGGAAAACCAGATAGGGTAGATAACTAGAGCCATTTTCCCCAGGGTGGAAATAGCAAAGACATTAAGATTAGAGGGGGAATGTGGTGGAAGCTTAATAGGCAGGGAATGGAGGGATATGGATCACAGGCAGGCAGAGGAGATTTGGCTTGGCATCATATTTGGCATGAGCACTGGGCCTGAACGGCTTGTTCCTGTGCTGTGTTACATTGTTCACACTTTATCTTACTGAGGATTTATTTTAACAAAAATACATTTAAATTTGAGTTAGGCTTCAAATAATATATTTATCAATTTGTTTATAAATTAATTTCTAAAACTTAGCGTCTGACAACTGCATTGTTCCTCCTTGCTATAGAAAGTGACATTCCTGACTCTTGATAATTTCAGTGACAATACTTCATTGCAGGGTGTCAGTGCTAGAAAACTGTTTTTTTTTAAGACATGGTGGCCAAAGCCTCTGAATTGGACATTGAAACATGCTGACTAGTTGTGTCAAAATAGAAAGGATGTGGAAGGGTACGAGGGTGGTAGAAGGTTTGGAGAGGGCGAGGAAGAGGTTCACCAGAATGCTGCATGGATGGGATGATATCAGCTATAAGGAGAATGAACTTGAATCGGTTTCTCTGGAACATAGGGAGAGACTTGACAGATGTATATACAATTATGAGGCACAGATAGGATCGATAATCAGCACCTTTTTCCACTGGATGGAAATGTCAAAGACTGGACATTATGGCAACTGCTCGAACCTGCAGAATGTTATGAACATACCCCAGCGTATACACTTCCAATTGACTTGCCTGCAACATGGCATTCCATGTTCTCTCTTTCTACCTCTGGGAGAAGATGCAGGTCCACTGCATCGGACTCTCAATGACCGCTTTTCCTAAGGTCTGCCACACCGCGGTTACAATCTGACTTCACACATCATGAAGTCCCTAGAGAGGCTGGTGGCTCACTCAACCCCTGGACCTACCTGCCCCCTGCAGATTGAAACAAAGATAGTGTTGTGGATCCATCGTTCCTGCTCCATGGCTCACCACTTCACCAGTGTTTTTAACACCATCCACCTGCACTGCTAGAAAGCAAAATTGCAGGTGGATGGTCCATTGGTTCTGGATCACCAAATACCTGACTGGACAACCACAATATTCAGGCTACAGAACAGAATGTGTCTCAGACAGAATGGTGGTGACCAACACAGACAGACCTCTCTCCTTTCCCTGTTCCTGTTCTAGGTGAGTGCATGGTGGACTTTAAGGAGGAGAGGAACACCCCTGTCCCTGTCTCCCAGTTTACCCAAATACCTAACCAGGCACGTGCTGTCAGGGTAGGCAAGGTAGGCACTGCCTCTGACTAAAATTATAACATGGTAATAACAATATAAAGGCATGGGAGAATTATGCCAGATCGATCTTCTTAGGTAGGCATAATTCTCCGTGCCTTTCATCCGCAGCGCACAGCTCTGTGCAGCCCACGTTGCGTCACTCTAGGCAGCAGTGCCATTGCAGCACTGGCACACACCGCTGTTTTTTACACAATAATGATGTAAGTATTGCGTATTTCCCGAGTGTGCTCCTTTCAACAGTGTTTGGGGAGTCTGGGCCCTTCACACATGCATGAAGTCCATGAGGCTGGGGGGGTGGGGGGGAAGAGAAGTAGCTCGGGTGGCTGAGCGGCCGCCGGGCCGGACAGCGGAACCAGCCGCCACCTTAGCTCCTTCTGCCGGTCCCCACTCACCTCTGGCAGCTCTCCATCTACAAACCACTCTCTGCCGCTCGCTGGCCTCACTCATGTCCTTAAATTCTGACAGCGTGATTGAGGTTACTTGGCTGTGGGAATTTAAGGATTTACAGGAAGCCGCTGACATGAGTGAAGTCGGTGAACGGCAGGTGACAGGTGTTCCGACGGAGAGCACTGCCAGAGGTGAGCGGGCCGGCAGAAGCGCTGAAGTGGCGGCCAGTTCTGTTGTCGGGTACCAGCGGCCGCTCGTAGCTGCTTCTATCCCCAGCTACAGTGCGGGGGCTTCGTGCCCGGAGAGCTGCGGTAGCGGTGAGTGAGTAAGTTTCTGCCCTTATCCCCGACACCCTCCTTGTCAACACTCGTGCCCTCCCCACAACTTTACCCCTGACACAGACTCTCCACACGCTGTGAAAGGAACTGTTCCCCCAATTGGTCTAGGACTAGGAAGCCTTGGGCAAATTGAAATGTCACTGTTTTTATTTATTTATTTATTTATTTAACGGGAGCGAACAATCTACGCATGCACGGTTTCATAATTTTATTAGCGGTCTGAGTGCGTACCCTGAGTAATTATTCACGGCACGTGCCTGGTACGTACCTAGACAGTAAACAGGACTGGTCTAGGAACGCTAAGGCCCTGTACAAGAAGGGACAGAGCCGGCTGTACTTTTTGGGAAGGCTCCGCTCCTTCAACGTTTGCAGTAAGATGCAGCAGAAGTTATACCAATCAGTGGTAGCCAGTACATCTTCTATGCTGCCGTGTCCTGGGGCAGCAGAGCAAAGGTTGCAGATGCCAATAGAATTAACAAACTCATCAGGAAGACTAGCTCCTTCCTGGGGTCGGAGTTGGATTCATGGGAGTTGGTCTCAAACTGTGGAGCATCCTGGACAATGCAGCTCACCCCCTCCATGACACACTGGTCAACTCGAGGAGTGCCTTCAGCAACGGACTGGTTCCACCAAGATGCAGGACAGAACACCACAGGAGATCCTTCTTCCCTGTGGCCATCAAACTGTACAACTCCTCCCTCTTCTGTCATGGGGTAGACTGAGACTGACTCCCCTCCCCAATCTTTGCACATCCCCAATTCCTTCTTTAATTTCATGTCTCATTTCTTTTGTGTTTTTCAAGTTCAAGTTGCATGTATTGTCACATGTACCAATTGGTACAGTGAGATTTGAGTTACCATACAGCCATATGAATAAAAAAGAACACAATACACGATAGAATTTAACATGAACATCCCCCACAGAGGAAACAACGTTTCCCACTGTGAAGGAAGGCAATAAAGTTCAGTCATCTTCCTCTTTGTTCACCCGTGGTCGGGGCCTTTGCACCCTCCGCAGTCGCCGCTACGGACAGCCCGATGTACAGGCCCTCTCGCCGGGATGATCGGAACTCTGACATTAGAACGGATTGGAACACACTGGCGGCTTGGAGTTTCCAAATCGGCCGCATCCTAACGGAGACCGCGGCTTCCGAGTTCTGGACGAGCTCCAACACTTGCAACTCCACAAGGCCTCCGCATGATAAATTCAGCAGCACTCCATGGTGTTAAAGACAGGAGCTCCAACACAGGCGATCCCCGGCAAGGCAATGCCACTGCTCCACGATGATAATTCAACGCTGCGCCCGCTGCTGAAGCTTTGGCCGATCTCCGGTGGAAAAGGCCGCGCCAATCCAGTTGGTAGGCCGCGGGTGGGGGGGGGGGGGGACGAAGATGCGACACTGAGAAATGACGCATCTCCGTCCAGGTAAATGCCTGGGATATGGTTTTCCCTATTTCCCCCCCAACATCCCCCCACATAAAAAGACTAAAAAACCTTTAGAACATACTTTTAGTCACACTAAAAATAACAAAAAAGGGTTAAAGGACTAACAGCTTCTTTTATGAATGTTGGCAGATCAATTTCCCTCCTGGGATAAATAAAGTTCTATCGTAACGTATTATTAATTCTACCTCATTCTATTCTTCCATTATTGTACTTTAATTTTTTCCTTACTACTTTAGATTACACTGCAATTTTTGCACCATTCTGTTGCTATGCATTTGTATTTATTGTATTTATCATTACCTGCATCAATGCTATTTACTCTGAGAGTGTCATGTGAACAAGGAATTTTACTTCGGAGTCACGTGAGTGACTACGTGACGACCCCGCCAGCACGCATGCGTGACATATCGTCGAACGCATTGCGAAGCGACAGGCAGGAGGAGCCCACTCCTCCAGCGTAAGTTTAAAAACGGCCCGCAGGTAAGTACTTACCATTCTGAGGTGATTTGTTTGGCTCTTTGTGCTGTTGTTTTACAGAGTGCACCATGGAATCCAGAAAGTCAAGAAGAGCCGCTACTAAAGTTGCTGCTGAGGAAGGAGGAAGCCAGCGGCGTCCGAGTTCTCCTGAGCTGCTGGTTCAAACCGCAGCCCCCGGCTTCACGCCGCTACAGGCCACAGGTGCTCCTGGGACTGGCGGCAAAACCACCCAGAAGTCGGGCAGGTCCGCTGACTCGGCTGAGTCCGGACCGGAGGACACCCCGCTCGCGGGAAGCGACGGCGGTCGACTGTCCCGCGTGGAGCGGATGGTGGAGCAATTGCTCCAGCGTGACCTGCTACAGCAGGGGCAGAGTCACAGTGGGTCTCCTAGCAGACCCACGGCAGCATCCTTTTCAGGACTGCCAAATGTCTCACCCTCTTCGCAGGGGAGCATTAGGAGTCAGAACTGGGCTGACTCTGAAGATGGGGGCATGGCTGAAGACAATGCTAGGGGTGCCAGAAGAGGAGCTTTTGGGTATGGTCACTAAATTTGCATTGCCTACCCCAAAAAGGGCTGCCGTTACATCCTAAGTTGGCAGCCAGTATAAATTACATGGCGACAAACCAACTACAAGAACAAGCCATCAATGATACGGCAGCAAAGTACCTAGCTCCGGACAATTGCGTCTCCCTCAATGTGCCTGCTGTTAACAACCCCATTTGGGGTAACATGAGCCCTGGGATAAGGAGCCAAGAAGTCAAACTCCAAAAGATCCTTAAACTGCTGGCTGCTGCCAGAACCCAGAACAGTGAATGGAGTTGATATGCCGGAGGAGCTGCAGGATGCGCTAGCTCTCTTATGTAACACTCAATATGAGATCAACAGTTACAGGAAGAGCGTCATCCGGCCTGCACTCAACCCCAAGTTTGCGGGGTTGTGCAGAGCCAGCAGTGCTCAGCCGCCAACATTGCTATTTGGGGATAACCTGCCGAAACAGGTCAAAGACCTCGACGAAGAGTTGAAAGCTATTGGCATGATTAAGGTGCCGGCAGCCACCAAGTCCCCATAGCAGCGGCGGCAGCACCCCTATGCATCCACCAGCAGACAACGCTACAGCGATAGACCACCTGCTGGTGAAAGCTCGAATGCCGGACAACCTGCTCAACGGTCTTTTTTAGACCATGGCCCAGCACGGCCTTCTTGGAAGATGCGCCAACCTCACACCACAGCGCCTCCACACCACAAGAAACAAGGACAGAGGCAACCAATGCAGCACCGCCGGTAACCATGGAGGTACGTGGTCCTTGGTTGCCTCATGAACAATCGCATGTCCTAGACTCCTCACGGGTTGATGGACGGTTGCACTTGTACTTCGTGCATGGAGCACGTTAACAACACTGATCCATTCATACTGGAAAGTATTCAGGATATAAAATTGAATTTGTTTCACGAACTCCCATCCCCTGTTCAGCATACGCCCCTATCGGAAATTTGTACTTTTCACAGAAAGATAAACGACAGAAGGTCATCTGCTGAACCTAAGCTAAATTCAAAAATCAAAAGGGGTAATGATAAAACTAAAAGAGAGTCTCATGAGTACGTATAAGAACTTTTCACTAAAAATGTAGACGGCGGCTGCCGCAACATCATAGATTTGACTGAACTGAATGCTTTCGTGCAGTATGCCCATTTTCAAAATTAAACCTTTGTCACGGGCAGACAACTAATTCCAATAGGTACTTCATGGTTTGCATCGACCTAAAGGATGCTTACTATTCAGTACCAAAAGACAAGATCATCACAGATATTTGGAAATTTGTCTGGATGGGGCAGCTCTGGCAGTACAAAGCACAAACCTAATGGATTGTCATCAGCGCCCAGACTGTTTTTTCCAAATTAAAAAACCAGCTGAAGCGTTTCCTCAAAACAAAATCATATTGTTTATGGCTTACCACAATGATATTTTAATCTGTGGGAAGAACTTTGGAGTTGCCAAACTGGCCCTCAGCCACCGACACCTATTTCAAAGCTGGGATTTGTCATTCATCCAGATAAATCAAAATTGAGCCTTCTACTACTATGGACTTTTGTTTCACCATTGATTCTGTTCATATGTCTGTCACTTTGCCCACTGAACAATCGTCAGATTTGATAGAAGCAAGCAACCAGCCTTACTGGCATCAGAAACCATCAATTCGGCAAGTAGCCAGAGTGATTGGGAAGTTAGTGGCTGCCTTCCAGCCACACAATTTGGCCCACTACATTACCAAAGCCTACAAAGAGCAAAAGTAGCAGCTCTCAAGCACCATGCAGGCCATTTTGACAGGCCAATGCAATTACCAGGGAAAGCGAAATTAGAATTACAATGGTGGATAGACAATGCACGACATTGCTCTAATCCCATCACTATCATAAATCCCTCGGTTATTCTACAAACTGATGCCAGCGCAAAAGGTTGGGGAGCAACTAATACAACCTCCAGTTGTGGTGGTAGATGGAGTGCACATTAATTAACACTACTTCCGGCACTAGGAATTAATTATCTAGAAATGCAGTGAGCATTTTCATGGACTCCGAGCTTACTGTTCGGACATGCACCATCTGCACGTGCGTTTACAGATTGACAATACCACTGAGTGGCTGATATCAATCATATGGGTGGAATAAAGTCGATACCTGTGACGAATTGTCAATACAATCTGGCACTGGTGCCTAGAAAGGAACATTAGGATATCAGCCACTTACCTTCCAGGTAGGCTAAATACAGTGGCGGACACCAGGTCACGCAAATTTAATGACAACACCGAATGGATGTTGGACCGAAAAGTGTTTGCCGACCATTGTAGATCGTATGGAACACCTGATATCGACCTTTTTGCATCCAGACTCAATCACCAAAATATCAACATATCTTGCATGGGAACCAGACCCTGGGGCAGTAGCGATGGATGCTTTCTCGCTAAAAAAAAAAAAAAAACACTGGGGGATTTGTTTTTCTATGCATTACCCCCCCTTCTGCCTCATCAGTCGGGTCTTGCAAAAAATTAGACAAGACTCCGCATCGGTATTCTGGTTGTTCCCGACTGGCCTACTCAACCATTGTATTCCCTGTGTTACCAGACAAACCACAGAACCTTGCATCCCAATAAATAAACATCCGGGTCTATTGGTACACCCTGTGACAGGGGAGAGTCACCTGTGCCATGACCGGATAAACCTGTTGGTTTGCAGGATTTGAAAAGGCCACTTCTGGATTATGGACCCTCCGACCGAACAATTAATGTCATCACAACATCGTGCATGGAGTCCACCAGAAGACAATACCTCACATACGTGAAGAAATGGGAGGTGGTTTTCTCAAAAACGAACACCACATCTGGCACAGCCACCATCACGGAAGTGCTGGAGTTCCTGGCAAGCCTTCATTTCGATGAGGGTTTGAGCTGCAGAGCCATTTTTACTGTGCCAGGAGTGCCCTATCTAACTATCTTGGGCGAGGGTGAGATCACCTTGCAGTGAGATCTCACCCTTTGGGGTCAAAATTAATGAGGGGAATATTTAATTCAAATCCCCCCAGGCCCAGATACTCCCAGACTTGGGATATCAGCATTGTATTAACCATGCTCCGAGGGTGGGCACCAATGGTCGTTCATTGGATAAACTGACCTACAAAATGGTCATGCTGATAGCACTCGTAACGGCACAACGGGTCCAGTCCCTACATAAGCTAAGGATGGACGCCATGAACATATCCAACAGCAAGGTAACTTTCTTTATACAGGAGTTACTCAAGCAAGACAGGCCTGGTTCATCTGGCCAAAAATTGGATTTCCTGGCCTATCCCTTAGATTGCCGTCAATGTATCATGACCCACATTTTACGCTACATAGAGGTCACTAAGAGTTTCAGGGGCACGGAGAGGGCTTTGCTCATTAGCACAAATGCCCTCACCATATGATCCACCGTCAAACCATTTTTCCAGATGGTTAAGTGGTGGTGATTTGGGTGCAGCGGGGGTGGACACTAACGAGTTTAAATCTCACTCCACCAGGGCTGCTTCCACATCAGCGGCAAGGATGATGGAAGTTCCAATGGACCACATCCTTGCAACAGCAGGTTGAGTAATGAAAAAAACCTTTCCAGCGGTTTTAACAATAACCCTGTGCCGCACCTGAGACGTTTGCGGAAAAAATATGAAGTTCTGTTTTATAATTTCCCCGATGTAGGGGCATTATTGTTTGGTATTGTGGAATAAATACCTTTTGTTTTTCAGCACAGTTTCATGTCTGAAATATGTTAACATACTCCTCCATTTCTCGTAATGGCATGGACTCGTTCCAGGGCATGAAATCACAGAGATTTGAAATCTTCATGTAGTCACTCACGTGACTCCAAAGTAAAATAGTAAGGTTAAATGAAAACTTACCAGTTTGAAGTTTGATCTTTATTTTATGAGGAGTTACGATGAGGGATTAGGTGCCCTCCACTCCCAAACCCTCTATTATAAAGGTCAACTGGTGTGCTAGTTCTCTTACCATGTTAGTCAACGCTGGTATCTGTGACATCACACCGCTGCTTTGAAGAATGTCGCGAATGCGTGCTGGTGGGGTCTTCACGTAATCCCTCATCGTACTTCAAAGGTCAAACTTCAAACTGGTAAGTTCTCATTTAATCTTACTATTTTATTGCACTCTGTTGCAAATGATAGTAAACTAACATGAATCTGAAGGAATCTGAATCTAGCTGGACTGGATTTATATCAAATGAAATTCATGTCAGATTAATGCAAGGCAATGCACATTATCGAGAAAAATGTGAGGCCTGTTTAATGAATGCCGTTGAACAGGCTCAGAGATATCTGCGAGTGATGTTCAACTCAACACCAACAGTGCTGTTGACTGACAGAGCCGTGGTCAATGAATCAAATCATGCCAGCCTATAATGCTGTGGGTAGACTACCAATTGTCACTTTATTTTGTGCTCTTAATCAGTTGGTTTTGAATATTGTATTGAGTTGTGGTCATTACAGAACGGAATTGATGCACGGATGAGCCACTCAGCTAATCTCTATTGTCACAGCAGTGAGCCATGCATAAAGATATTAATAATAGGCTAACCACTGATCACCATTGTGCCAGAGTAATCCTTGAATCCAATCGTGTGCCTCAGATGGACTGAATTTGTGCACACTACTATAAGATTAGACCCTTTCTGTCAGTTCCTATTTGCAGTTAGACTTTACTTTAGAGATACAGTGCGAAAACAGGCGCTTCGGCCCACCGAGTCCATGCTGCCCAGTGATCACACTGTACACTAGCACTATTCTGTGCACTAGGGACAATTTAATTTTTTTACCATTGCCAATTAACCTATAAACCAGTATGTCTTTGGAGTGTGGGAGGAAACCGGAGCACCTGGAGAAAACACAAGTGGTCACAGGGAGGATGTACAAACTCCATACAGACAGCACCCATAATCAGGATCGAACCAGGGTCTCTGGTGCTGTAAGGCAACAACTCTACCATTATGGCACTATGCTGCCCGCTATTTGCTAGTCACAGAACCCCCCCATCTATGGGAACCGGGGTATCTTGTTATAGAGAAGATGCTTCTTTATCTGGCTGAGCATAAATGGAATTATTGGCTGATATACATCGACACACTGTAGACAAATACAGGTCCAACCCACCTGCAGCAATGGTGGGGATGTCCTTAAAAACAGCAGCAATCCAAATCCCTGGAAAGGATATATCAGTGGATGTTCCTATTGAACCAATCCAAGAAGTGTCACTGTATCCTAAAGCTGCATCTTACTGGCAGTCTCTGATTGGCCTTCCCAAATGACATCTACATCACATGTACGAATACAACTGCATATTATCCAGAATGAACCACTCTGCAACAGTCATGAACTGCAGTAATGGATGTTTCTTCCATTTTATGCTCAGTCATGGCTGGGGCTGACTTCCTCCTGCAAATCAGATCAGTCAATTCAATGCAGGTTTTAGAGTAAGTACCAATTAGGAGAATCAAGTTTTCCAATGACTTGTAAATTGATCAGAGGGCATGCTGTGATGAGATTACTTGCTTCTATTTCATGACGTAGATAGGCTCAGTGAGTGGCTGGAAACTTGTCAAATAGAGTATAATGTGGGGAAGTGCGAGGTCATGTACTTCCACTAGCTCAACAGAAAAACATTGCAGATAAATTAAGTACAGTGAGGTCAAAGTGTTCTTTTGCATGAACCAGAAAGCGTTAGTAGACAGCCGTAGCAAGTAATTAGGAAGGTAAGTGGCATATTGGCCTTCATCACAAGAGGGTTAAAGTTTAGAAATGGGGAGGTATTGTTACAATTGTACATGGTAAAGTGAAGGCATCATCTGGAGTATAGTTCAATGTTTTGGTCTCCTTCTGTAAGAAATAGAAACATAGAAATTAGGTGCAGGAGTAGGCCATTCGGCCCTTCAAGCCTGCACCGCCATTCAATATGATCATGGCTGATCATCCAACTCAGTATCCTGTGCCTGCCTTCTCTCCATACCCCCTGATCCCTTCAACCACAAGGGCCACATCCAACTCCCTCTTAAATATGGCCAACAAACTGGCCTCAACTACCTTCTGTCGCAGAGAATTCCACAGATTAACACCTCTCTGTGTGAAAAACGATTTTCTCATCTCGGTCCTAAAAGACTTCCCCCTTATCCTTAAACTGTGACCCCTTGTCCTGGACTTCCCCAACATCGGGAAAATCTTCCTGCATCTAGCCTGTCCCAACCCCTTAAGAATTTTGTAAATCTCTATGAGATCACCCCCTCAATCTTCTAAATTCCAGCGAGTACAAGCCGAGTCTATAGTCTTGCTCTTCATATGGAAGTGTTGCCATCCCATGAATCAGTCCCTGGTGAACCTTCTCTGTACACCCTCTATGGCAAAAAATGTCTTTCACACAATTCGGAGACCAAAACTGTACGCAATCTCCAGGTGTGGCCTCAACCAAGACCCTGTACAACTGCAGTAGAACCTCCCTTCTCTCTCGTACTCAAATCCATTTGCTATGAATGCCAACATACCATTCGCTTTTCTTCACAGCCTGCTGCACCTGCATGCCTACTTCATTGACTGGTTGTACCATGCCTCACACCCAGGTCTCGTTGCATCTCCCCTTTTCCCTAATCGGTCACCATTCAAATAATAGTATACTTACCTGTTTTTGCCACCAAAGTGGTTATAACCTCACATTTATCCACATTATACTGCATCAGCCATGCATTTGCCCACTCACCCAGTCTATCCAAGTCATCCTGCAGCCTCCTAGCATCCTCCTCACATCTAACACTGCCCCCCAGCTTCGTGTCATCCGCAAACTTCGAGATGTTGCATTTAATTTCCTTGTCCAAATCATTAATGTATATTGTAAATAGCTGGGGTCCCAGCACTGAGCCTTGTGGCACCACACTAGTCACTGCCTGCCATCCTGAAAAGGACCCGTTCACTCCTACTCTTTGCTTCCTGTCTGCCAGCCATTTCTCTATCCACATCAATACCATGTGCTTTAAGTTTGTATACCAATCTGAAAGTCCAGATATAACACATCCACTGCTTCTCCCTTATCCACTCTACTAGTTACATCCTCAAACAATTCAATAAAATTCGTCAGACATGATTTACCTTTCGTAAATGATACGCTGACCATTCTGTTGATTTTAGAAAAACGAGAACTTACTTATTGAAATGCGTAAGATCCTGAGGGGACAAGATGGTATAGTGACAAGATGCTTCCACTTGTGAGAGAACCCCCAATAAGGGAACACCGAACAGATAAAGGACAGTCATTATTGAATCTTGGAATTTGAGTTCAATGATGAGAGAGCACGGAACAGGCACTTTCACCCAGCTTGCCAATGCCGACCAAGGTGCCCCATCTACAATAGTCCCCACCTGCTCACCTTTTCCCTATCCATTTAAGCCTTTCCTTTCCATGTCTTTTTAATGTGGTTAAGTTTCTGCCTCAACTACACTCTCAGGCAGCTCATCAGTAGCCAACACCCTCTGTGTTGAAAATGTTGCCCCTCCGATTCCTATTAAATCGTTTCCCTCTCACCTTATCTTTCCGCTCTCAACTTTCGTCATGCTGTGGGTGGTGAATTTCTGGAATTCCTTATCCCAAGGGTGATGAAGGCCAGATCATTAGGTTTTGTTGAAATAGGAAAATAGATACATTTTTAGAAAGAATCAGGTGTACATGACACAGACAAGATGTGATCTGGAGCAGATTAACCACAAGATGTGATTAACCACACCATCACATTGAATGCTGGAACGGCTTTCCCCTACCCCTAGTTTCTTATGTAAAAAATGTCACTGAATTATTTGAGAAGTGTATTACATAATAAGCCCGTGGAGATGGCTACTTCTATAACTCTTGTGCCTTTACAAGGCATGCTATTTTTATAACTCCAAACCAATTTGTATTAGTTTTTATCTTTGGAAAAAAATAAAACATATTGCATTTAGCATTACATTTAATGCAACAATGCTGCAGAATTTCAATAACTTGTGTAGGTCCAGAATTGAAGACTCTTATTTGTGTCTTGAAGAGATTTGCAACTGATTACATATGTACACTTGTTATCCGACGACACTGCACAAATGCAATTGGAGCATGAAATAATTATATTTAATGTTTCCATTCTATCCTTGGTGATAACAATAGTTGGCCCCAAGATCATTTTGTTTTATTATAATCTCCTGCCACGTTTAAAGTCTAAAAATTATCTTCTTCCGAAATTCCAATTTATTTTACACTAATGAAATTGAATTTAGTTTCTTAAGTTTCTATTTTATTGCACATCTTATCTCCACTCTGGTTTTGAGCAGGGGGGGGGGCTCTGTCTCTCACTCCTTCCCTCTGGTGACTGTTGGCAGAGGTTAGTTTTCGTTTTTTTTTCCAATGAATCGACATCTGAGATTAATTTCCTTACTGAAAGATTTGAATTGCTGTTAAAGTTTGGTTGAGTCCGATGTTTCTATGTTAGTTTCAATGAAAGTTTTTCTGGAAAAACTCTGGCAGTCCCCAAAGCTCATTGATTTCCTGTACACAAACCCTCAATACCATGTGAAAAGAAGTGGTGGGTCTGAGGTGCAAAAACTTTTTCCAGCTGACACAGGCTATGTAGTATTGAGCTCTGATTATGATTTAAATTTATGTTGCAATTCGCTAAATTAGAGTAATACTATCACCTTGAACTGCCTTTTGGCCTGAAATGCATCACCTTAAAGTAGGCCTAAGGAACAGAGATGCAGGAATCCCTGAGTGGAACACAAAGTGTTGGAGTAACTCACGTTCAGGCAGCACCTCTGGAGGATAGGGATAGGAGTTTCAGACAATTTTACCCACCTGACATAACAAGAAAGGCAGTTAAAATGCAGAAACAAAGAACTGCAGGTGCTGGTTAATCACAAAAGGACACAAAATGCTGGAGTAACTCAGCAGGCCAGCAGATGAGAATGTGGATTAGGTGAACCTTCAGTTTCGAGACTCCTCTTCAGGCAGTTATGTTGTTTCTTGTGCCGGTTGTTTTCCTGTTCATTTTTGCAACACCATTTTACTAATTCTGTTTTTGCAAAGATGGGTTAATTGGTCAAGTAAAGAAAAGTGTCAAAAGTGATATGCTGTGGATGATGACTGAATGGATTGTTAAGTCACTTGATAGACTGGTATGTAGAACACATAATGAAATTAAGGCAAATAGTCTTGAAGGAAATTGATATAGCATTAAGAAATTTGGCATAATATAAAAATCCTAATGCGAAGACAAATAATACTAACAGAAAAAATTAGTAGATCCAGGGATGGATAGTGATAGGCCCCGAGAGCTAAAAAAGGCTCCAGACAGTACTAAGAATGGACGATTCTGATGTTCAAGCTGCTGAGAATGTTCTTCCCATTCCAACATCGGAGTCCCCTCCATCCAGGCGAGGGCCTGAACATTGGGCCGCCCGTACGGCGACTGCGGGGGGGGGCTCGGAGGCCCCGACCCGCGGTCGACAGCAAAGAGGAGCATGAACAGAACTATGGGTGCCTTCACCTCCAGTGGGAAACTTTGAAAACCCTTGTGTGGGATGTTTATGTTAAAGTCTATTGTGTGCTGTGTTGTTTTTTTATTCGTACGGCTGTATGGTGACCACAAATGTCACTGTACCAATTGGTGCGTGTGACAATAAATGAATCTCTTGAATCTCTACTGCTATCCTACTGCGATTTTATATGCTTCCTTTTTCCTTGCTGTCCTTAACAGCAATTTGATGATGTGGGCTGGTGCTGGATATTATTACAACAGATTAATCTATTACAGCAAAATCACGTACCTCTCAAGATCTGAGATTTCTAGTACAACAGCCGGAAGTCGATGAGGAGCCAAAGAGTGGAACTGGCTGGGAGTGTTGTTCTGCATGGTCATTTAGTTTAGTTTAGAGATACAGTGGCCAGTCCGCATGACCAACGATGCCCGCAGATAAACACTACCCTACACAATATAGGGACAATTACAGATAAACCAAGCCAATTAACCTACACAACCTCTAATCCAGATTGCGCTTGCCTGCGGTGCTTTTGTTGGAGTCACCAGAACCTAAAAGGCTTAGGTACAACTTCATCAACTCACCTTGATCAGGAAAACGGCAAAAAACCGGTGCCGTTTCGGTCAATCAGCTTGAGCACCTCAAGGCTCTCACAATAATGCGATCTCCTCCCGCAGCTGCGTGTGCCCGGAAGTTACATTTATCCCACGCTCGCGTAAAACGCCCCACCGACTGAGAACCCAGGTACTGTACCTGGAAACCCGAATACCTCCAGAGCTGACGGGCTGGATCTTCCAGGAACAATGAAGCTGGAGACGAGCTCTGACATGGAAGGAGCTGAAGCTGAGCGCCCGACTTTGAAGAGAATCCCCGTTCCAGCGCTGGTCCGCAAAACAGCAGGTACAGTAAACTCAGTACTGAAAACAACCAAAGAGAAGCCACCATAGTTCTGGAACGTGCCGCGGGCAGGACCAGGTCAGACCTAAAGCGGCAGGACTTCGACCCCCTCTCCCTACTATCCTACATGCAAATGTACAGTCGCCTTTAAAACAAAGTGAGGACTATAAGGGCAAGACTGCATTAACAAACGGGAGCTTATTACAATGCTCTTGTGTTTCCATAGAGACATGGCACCCCCCAGCCTCTGCAGACTCATCGGTCCCAGCTAGGGGTCACCACCACCGTATCAACTCCTACCTCGACAAAAAACCTGACCCACTGTAGTTCGCTTACCGCCACAACAGATCAACGGTGGATTGCGATCTCACTACCTCCTCTCCACTCTGGACCACTTGACAACAAAACACATATGTCAGGCTTTATTCACGATTACAGCTCGCATTTAATACAATCATCCCCAACACCAACTCGCAAACTGGGTATCCTGTGCATCCCTCTAACAATTGGATCCTCGACTTCCTCATTACGCAGACCACAGTCCCGTTTCTAAAGGTGGAAATGTGTCAGACTCGTTAACAAACAGCACGGCAGCATCTCAAGCTGCGTGCCGCTTCCTGCTGTACCCACCTATACTCATGACTGGTAGCTGGTCATAGTGCGAACTCATCATCAAGTGTCACTGACGATACCACTGATGTGGGATACACTGATGGGGATGAGTCAGCGTATAGAAGAGAATCAGCAACTGTCTCAAGAGGTGCCCGCACCAACCCTCAACACCAGCAAAACCAAGGAACTGATTGTGGACTGGAAGGAGTAAGGATGGGGTCCCACATTCCCGTTTATATCAATGGGTCGATGTTTGAAAGGTTAAGAGCTTAAATTCCTGGGCGTGCACATTTCTGAAGATCTTTCTGGTCCGAGAACACTGATGCAATATTAAGAAAGCTCATCAGCGCCTCTACCTTCCTGGAAGAATACGGAGAGTCGTTTGACCATGAGACTCTCTCTAACTTCTACCGGAGCCCAGTAGAGAGCTTGCTGACCGTTGCATCGTTGGCTTGGTCGCAACATGAGCGCCCTGGAGAGAAAAAGACTACAAAGAGTAATAAACACTGCTAGTCATCATCGGCTCTGACCTCCCTTCATCTATGGATCTATCGCAGTCGCTACCTCGAAAAGTTGGCAGCATCAACACGGACCCACACCACCCTGGCCACACACTCATCTCCCTGCTACCTTTCAGGAGAAGGTACAGAGCCTGAGAACTCAACGACCTAGTTCAGGAATACTACTTCCCCACAGCCTCAGGCGATCAAACCTGGCCTCGGACAAAACTAATAGAATAAATAACCCCATTATGTTTTGCACTTTAATCAGTTTATTTATTCATGTGCTATATAAGTATTGGACACACAGATCTGTTTGTAAGTCAATGCCTACTATGTTCTGTGTCTGAAGCAAGCAAGAAATTAATTTTGTCCTATCATGGACACAAGACAATAAACTCACTTGAATTGAACAACGTCCTTTGGATATGTACAATGAAGTTGCCAAGGAATAGAGGGTTGAGCGAAAGGGAAGGTTGAGTAGGCTGGGTCTCTATTCCACGCGCGCAGGAGGATGAGAGGAGATCTGATAGAGGAATACAAAATCATGATAGGAATAGATCGGGTCAGATGCACAGTCTTTTGCCCAGAGTAGGGAATCAAGGGCTGGAGACATGGGTTCAAGTGAAGGGAGAAGATCAGAGGGAAACTTTTTTCACACAAAGTGGTGGTGCATGAGAAGCTGCAGAGGAGATAGTTTTTAGGCCTGGGGCTATCCCATCGTTTTAAGAACAGTTTAGACAGGTACATGAATAGGACAGGCTTGGAGGGATATGGCCAAGCACAAGGCAAGTGGGACTAGGGGTAGCTGGGACATGTTGGCTCGTGTGGACGAGCTAGGCCGAAGGGCCTGTTTCCACACTGTATCACTCTTTGACTCTATAGGGGAAAAAAAACGAAAGGTCTCGAGAACACCACACAGGTCACGAAACAGCACCCGTAGTCGGGATTATAGTGAATCAAGGAAAAGAATTTCATTTCAGTGTTATGTCATCAGATAGTTAGAACAGCCACACAATAAGCATGATTAAAACATACATATTAAAAGTTTGGTTTTCTAATAATTTCCGGATTTGAAGCAATGTCAATGAAATGTTGACAGCTCTTACAATGAAATATATTAGGTTTTTGACTTGTCGTTTCTGATGTGAACATCTAAGGAATTAACCGGTGTGGAAAATGTGTTCATATTCAAAACCATATGTCGTGGGGGGGTTTTCCCCACCCCCCAACCGTCCAAGATTATGCTTGTGTGCACATAATGAAGATACATGAATATTAGTCCAGCTAACCAAAGGTTTTTAATTGTAGTCTCAAACAAGACACAGGCAAACCACCGTGGCTCCAGCAATGCTGCCTCGCCAAGAGTCTGTCCTGTCCCTTCCGTCTCTTTGATTTATAGTATGTGTTAAATATATTTCAGTGTCTTTTAGCTTCTTGGGGTGGGGGAGGGGGTGGTTGGGGGAAACCTTTTTAATCTCTTACCTCGATGGAGATGCAATTTTTTCCGAATCTCCATTTTACATCATGGGGCTGGCGATCCCTGGTGATGTAACGCTGGTGATGTAACAATGTATACCATAACCTTTACTGATGGTTTGTAAAGGTTTGTCTTTATGGGCAGTGCAATACCGCTGCTGTCATATTGCCCTTGTCCCTGTTTGCTAGCAGGGCTCCAACTCCAACAAAGGGATCTACAGGAGGCCCTGTCTCAAAAAGGCTGCCAACATCATTAAGAATCCACCTCACCCTGCCCACACTCTCATTTCACTCCTGCCATTGGGAAGAAGGTATAGATAGGACTCTGAAAACAGTGACCTCACGGTTCAGCTTCTTCCCAACAAACATCAGGCTCTTGAACACTACAAACACCAAATAAACCATGAACTACAAACTGGCTTGGTTGTACTAAGGACTTAGGGTTTTTTTATACTAATATCGGGATTTTTAATTTATTGACCTCCAGATCTGTTATGCTGCTGCAAGAAAGAATCTCATTGTTCGGTTCTCAGTACATATGGCAATTAAACACTCTCCTGCTGACTTTACCCTTTCTATTTAACAGCAGAATTGCATTAAGATGCTGCCCCTCCATGCCCAATATCAATTCTACTGCTAATCCCCTGCTACTTTCTGCAGCCAAATGCTCAACCTACTGGTTTGTTGGTCTGGCAGCATTGTGGCCTTCTAGGAATTCACACCTGGCCTGAGCGCATCAGAAGGAATGTGTCGGATGGAACTGCAGATGCTGGTTTAAACCAAAGATTGACAAAAAAGCTGGAGTAACGGGGTCAGACAGCATCTCTGGAGAAAAGGAATAGGTGACAATTGGGTCGTGTCCCTCCTTCAGACCATTTTCTCCAGCAATGCTGTCAGACCTACTGAGTTTTACTACCAACTTTTTGTGTATTTCCCTAGTATCAAAAAAACTATTACTGCTGCATTTATACTTATCTTCCCTCGCACTGCTAATCACCCGGAATACAGTATTTTC